>CM053581.1:381234283-381264587 GCA_028627135.1 Pseudochirops cupreus | reverse complement strand
TGGCTGAACTCTCCTCCTTCCTCTCTTTGCCATGATCTTTCTTTTCCCCAAAGAAGGAATCTAGGGTTTGGTTGCTGTTCTTACTTTGCTTCTTCTGCTTATTCTTACTCATGGTTGGTCAGTCCGTGATTTTTTTTTTAAATCTCTGTGGGGCTCTGCTTCCAGAAGGGAAAGCTCTGTCCCAAATTGCTGGGGTCCTCCCGGATGCCGTAGCTCTCAGGAAGGTGCTGAGTCCCTTTCCTACTTACTTCCAGCTCACTGGATAATGAAGACTCCAGGACCGAGGCCCAAGATGGCAATCCGGATCCAGGCTGCTCAACGTGACAGCACTGGCCTCTGAACGACCACTTAGTCCTCCTGCTGTCTGCAGGCCGTGGGCGTGGAAGCTGCAACACAGAGGTGGGTGCAAAACCTCTGCCTTTTGCTTTCCAGCCCTGGAGGCCTTTTGGCTGGACCACTTTTCTTCCCCGATTTCGCAAGCTCCACTGACCTAGTTCTGAACGCTGCTCGCAGCTGCCGCTAATCTGAGGCTCCTTGGCTCCTCCCGTCCAGACGCCCCCAGGGCTCAGCCAGGGCTGGTTTCGGTTCGCAGTGCTGATATGGTTCCTTGTAGCTGAGCTGACTTTAGTGGAAAGTATATTTGTGTGCATTTTGGAGTTCTAGGATTAGTTTAGAGTCATATTTTATGGGTATTTTGGGGTGGCTATGTGAGAGCTGCCATATGTTGCTGCTCCTACGCCATGGCTCCACCCCCCTAGTGTATTTCCTTAGGTACCAGTTACCTTTTATCTCTTCAATAACTAGTGCCAATTAACATCTCCTCAAATTTCATTGATTCTATCATTTAATGCCCCAATATAATTTAGCTAATTGCCATGAATTAGCTTTTACAAGAGGGGTATTTCTTGGGAAGATACAGCAAGAATAGGCACATCCTTACCAAAGTAGGGGCACTATGCTACCGGGCAGAGTGGGCTCCAACTCACAGTGCTTACTGCAAAGCATTCACACTACCAAGTTCCCAGGCTGCTCACCAAGACACAGTTGTTCCTTTGCTTCAGAAGCTTATATCTATTAACTGATAGGATAGATTAAGCAGGTCGCTTGAAGTCACCAGAATTTGACTGCCTGCAAACTTTGGCATGGATTTCAGTTCCAGACTCTTGGTGTTCTTTCAACCTTTCAAAGTTCACAAGATTATGACCTATTCTGTTCTGCCTCTAATGCTCATTCATAAAAGCAGGAAACACTAGTCATGCTAGAGCAGTGGTTCTCAACCTTCCTAATGCTGCGACCCTTTAATACTCGTATGTGGGCATATCTGCATGTGGGTAGACCCACCTGGAGACTGATGGAGGAGTCGTGTCTCAGTTCCTAAGACCATCAGAAATATGTGTTTTCTGATGGCCTTAGGTGACCGCTGTGACCCTTGTAAAAGGGTCGTTCGACCCCTAAAGGGGTCATGACCCACAGGTTGAGAATCACTGTGCTAGAGACAAAACTAATAGAAAGGCCATATGCTTAGGGTTTCATGTTCTTCCAGGTAGGGAGAGGAGGCTGCTTAGAGCTCTCCCTGCCTAGAGTTTTATAGCATTTCTTGTCTCCTCTTATAAACACAGGGAAGAAAAAGACTCAGGTGCCTCTGTGAGAGCCTTTTATATGTACACCCAATTTTGTCTTGGCAGAAGAAAAAAAAAAAGATTGACAATAAGCATAATAATCACCCAATTTTGCCCTGAAGTCCACAGGGCTTATCATGCTGAGAACACTCATAAACACCAGGTTCTCACTGGTCAATTTCCTGACGCATATTCGAACCACAGCTTGCGTCCCTGACAATACAACCTCTATGTCAAAACATTGAAAGGCACATTAATTCACAAAGTAAAAAGGCAAAAAAAATAAGAGAAAATAGAGATTTAATTATTCTTAGGAGACACTGTGGCCTAAAAAGGGAGGAGAAATTTTATCCTTAGCTAGAATATGCTACTGAGATGTAAGAAGAATAGCAAGGGTCAGAAAAATGAAGATGACTGTTAACGAGCCTCAGAGGGCCTACATATGTTTGTTACCTCATTCATAGAAGTGTGTAAACCATCTGTTATAGTTCATGAATGCTTAAGGGCATGGAGTAATTTATTTTAGGAGTATGGAGAGTCCAGAACAAATTCCTAACATCACAAGAGGAGATTAAGAAAAATTCCAGCTACGTACAAGGGCTAGAAGATGTGCTGAAACCTGTTAGACTTACTTAAATGCTTATGTTTTTAGGGCTGCAGGACTAGCTTTCCAGGTATTCACAACTGATAGAGATGATGAAAGGCAAACAGTCAAAAGAAGGTGTGAAACAAAGCAAAAGTCAGTCAATTCGATTCTAGGTGAAAACAACTGTTATTGTTGTTGCTCATCTTTTGTTCTTAAAGAGGACCAATTATATCACAATTACGTCTCCACTTGTGCAGGAATTGGATTCAAGAGAGACAGAGGTGAACAAAGTTACTGACCTCATTCTTTCCTCCAAAGTCATCGAAGTCCAGTGGCAAGACAAAAGTCAAGACCCTGGAGATGGCCCAGGATGCAATGAATGACCTTGACTTTTTAAAATTAAGGTCTTTCCCAGGTTTCAGTTTGTCTGAGGCAACACCCATTCAATGACTAAGGACTAGATGAGAATGGAGACAAAAGATGGCCAAATTCATTATGGCAAAAATATCCTAGAAAATATAAGTGATCAAAATTATATTTTTATGAACAGAGCACCCACATATGAGGATGTGGGGAAGAGAAGAACCACATGTGGTGTGAGGAGGAGAAGAAGAAGAAGAAGAAGGAAGAAGAGGAGGAGGAGGAAAAAAAGGAGGAGGGGTGGCAGCTCGGTGGCACAGTGAATAGAGCACTGGCCCTGGAGTCAGGAGGACCTGAGTTCAAATTCAGCCTCGGACACTTAACACTTACTAGCCATGTGACCTTGGGCAAGTCCTCTCCCCTCCAAAAAAAAAAAATTTAAAGGAGGGGGAGGAAAAAGAGGAGGAAGAGGAAGAGGAGAAATAGTGGCTCTATCCAACTTCTGCTTGATGTGGCAGGTTGGGTTCCCAGAAGGCAGCCACTGCTACTCTCAGGGTCCTAGAGATAATTCTCAGAATCTGCTTCTCCCACTGAAGTTCCTGAGTGCCAAATGCAGTAGTCCCTGTTGACAGTCATCCAATAGTCTCAATTAGTTTTGCCAAAAGTTTTTGCTCAAATAAAATGGTAAAGAGAGTTAATGTAAAATGTTCTCCTGAAAACCTGATTCCTTCCCACTCCTTCTCACTCCTTCTCACAAATACATGTAACACTCATGGGAGGAGGAAACTTAAACTTAGTCATAGTAGTCGTGAGGCAACATTTAAGAAATATATGTGACAAAGGTTTAACTCACAGCACCTGCTCTGGAAGTCCTTGCAGAACCTTCTTGTTGTTGTGGCTGCTGTTATTGTTCATCCTTTGTTCTTGGATGAGGAACAATCATGGGTGGTGTCTACGCAATGCAATACAATGCATTTATTGAGCACCTTCTTTGTGCCATGTAAGGGATCCAAAATTGTCCTATCTGCAAGAAAAACCACTGAGGCAGAGCTCCAGGACAATAGCACTTTATTAAAGAGTCCATGGTCCCCTCTAATGCAGTGGATCTCAGATTTTCCTCATGATCTGAGGTGTAAGGCTTTGTTTTTATAGAGTTTGATTCCCAGATACTCAGGAGAGGCAAAGTAAGATACAAAATCCCATTGGTTGATAGACCTTGTTCTTGAGGGCCAAAAATGTGGTATCAACCGAAAAATAGTCTATCAGCAGGTGTGGTCACAGGTTGGGTAAAGAATGGGATATCTCTGTTGACTAATTGATCATACGGCAGATAGGTTCCTCCTCATGTTGAGCAAGAGGAGATGGTACAGAAATACATTGGGAGAACTTCCCATACCACACCAACATTTCCCACCCACAGTGGGCTTGGACATAGAATTTGAGCATAACAGGATGGAGATGGCTTTGCTAGTATTCTTGTGGTTGCACAAGCGAGCTTCATAACCAGTAAATAAGTGTTGAACTTTGGATTAAAGTTTGAGGCCTACTATAAGAACCTCTCTTATCTAATTATTCCTATATTATTTATGTAAAATATACATTAGTACATATTTATTCTCATACTATTGTTAGATGACTGACTAAATGTGTAGCTGAGTATATAACTAACAATCGTTAATACTCATTACCCTTTGGGATCACACTAAACTGATTAAAACTGATTGGAAGGAAGTCGAGGTCCAAATGAATCATTTCTCACACAGGTACGATGGTGAAGCCCAAAAAGAAAATACTCTTTGCCTTCCGAGAAGGGGTTTTCTACAGGAGGTAGAGGGAAGTTCGGAGAGAGATGGAGGATTCGACACAGACAGAGATGAACATATACAGAATGCACAGAATAAACACAAATTAATTTCAGGGGGAAGAGCACAGAAAACTAGGGGGATCACGAAAGGCCTCATTTAGAAGGTGGCCCCTGAGCTGTGATCCAAGGGAACCCAAGCGGTCCAGGTGAGGAGGCAGACCCTTCCGGACTTGGTGTTCTCAGACAGATTTCCTTACTACTCTCCCCCAGACATTGGTGGGTGGAGTAAGGAAGGATCTGACCACACCTGGGCCTTGAAGGCTGTCCTCTAGGATGCTGCTAAATTTCTACTTCTGCTGGAATGATGCAGACTCAGATTCAGGGGTCAAGAAGGTCAGTGACTGAAACCATGTCATAGCAGCTCACTGGGAATGTTTACCTCTGTGGGCAGGATGAAGATCCATGTGCCTACTGTCCTAGGGAGGGAATTTTCTTAATATGTCAAAAACTGAAGGAGTCAGGCATCAATGAAGGGATAAGAAGTAAAATCCAATGACATTTCCTAGACCTTTTCCATCAGGATTTGTAGGCCCGACTACTTGATGGGGAGTCTCAGGTTATCATGAAATCGGTTTGGAATTTAGAGCTCTTCACGACCTGCTTCTTCTCACCCTAAAGTTCTAGTCTTAATATACAGTATATTTCGAACATCTTAGGATAGTTTTATGCAATTTATGTGATTAAAGATAAAAATCCAAAATAGCTTAAAATGGCACTAAGACTTTAGGGCTACTCAGTCTACATTGTTTCCCTTCACGCTTTATAGGTCATCCATAACAGCCTTCTTGCTGCTCCTCACATAGGAATTGTGGTTGTCCCCCATGCCTGAAATGAACCCCCTCCTAACCTCTGCCTCGTAAAATACCTAAGCCCTCCTTCAAAACTCAGCCCAAATGCTTGCATTTGAAGTACCTTCCTCCTCAAAATTAACTTTGAATATGTAACATTTACCAGCTGTGTGACCCTGGGCAAGTCAGTTAACCTTGTTTGCCTCAATTTCCTTATCTGTAAAATGAGCTGGAGAAGGAAATGGCAAATCATTCCAGGATGTTTGCTAAGAAACCCCAAAGGAGGAGCAGCTAGATGGCACAGTGAATAGAGCACTATCCCTGGAGTCAGGAGGATCTGAGTTCAAATCTGACCTCAGACATTTGACACAAAACTAGCCATGTGACCTTGGCCAAGTCACTTAACCCCAATTGCCGTGCCTTCCCCCCTCCAAAAAGCAAAAAAAAAAAAAAGAAACCCCACATGGGGTCTTAAAGAATCAGGCACCACTGAAAAGTGACTCAACAACAATATATCTTTACATATATCTATACATATGTATCTTGTACATATATATGTCTTCCCCACTAAACATTTAGCTACTTGAGAACATCAGCTGGTTTAAAAAAATTATATGGGGTAGTTTATTTTAATTTTTAACATTCATTATTTATTAATTTTAAACATTAATTTAAAAATTCTGTGAGTTCCAAATTCTCTTTTTCCCCCTCATCCCTCCCACACCCACTGAGAAGGCAAACAATGCATCAGTTATACACGTGAAATCACGCAAGACATATTTCCATATTAGACATGTGCAACAATCGTTTCATCTTGTTTCTGTACCCTCTGTAACACCATGCACTAGCAGCTAAGTACCTGCTAAATTAATTACCATTACACCCTCATTTTCCAGCATGATGGCCTGATTCATACAAAGTACTTGTAACAACACACAAAGAAACTTTCAGTTGGTAGCTAGGTAGCTTAGTGGTTAGAGTGGTGGGCCCGGAGTCAGGTAGACTCCAGCCTCGGGCACTTGCTACCTGTGTGACCTCTGTTTCCTTATCTTTAAAATGGGAATAACAGTAGCATCTACCTCTCGCTGTTGTTGTGAAGATCAAATGAGGTAATAATTGTAAAGTGCTCAGCACATGCCCTGGCACGTAGTGAGAGCTATAGGAATGTTAGCAATTGCTAACTTTCAGAACTGAGATCAGCTTCAAAGAAGCCTGTTTCTCAGCACGTGCGCTCCAGCAAAGACCTCCAAAGAAATCCCAAGAGGAACTTTACTTCAGCCCTAGATTTCTCAAAAATATAGCCAGGAGGAGCCTGCAAGACTGGGAAAGGGATCACTCTAGATTGTGGTTCTCAGCCCATGGGTTATGTTCAGTTTGTAACAATGAAAATACCTCCTGCATATCAGATATTTACATTACGATTCATAACAGTAGCAAAATTACAGTTATGAAGGAGCAAAGAAAATAATTTTGTGGTTGGGGGTCACCACGACATGAGGAACTGTATTAAAGGGTCGAGGCATTAGGAAGGTTGAGAACCACTGCTCTAGAAAAACCAGCTTAAACTAGCTAGAAGCCCGCCACTGCAATAAAGACATTTCAAGTCTGAAGTAATGTGTACCTAGCGTGAGGGTAATGTTCCCTCACAGCACCCAGAGGGGTAACAATTCCTATACTTGGGATTCTCAGTGCCACAATAGACCATGAACCCCAACAGGATGCTTCCCTTTATCATTAATAAACAGTAGTCTTGGTTCTTTTTTTTTTTCTTTTTGGAGGGGGGAAGGCAGGGCAATTGGGTTTAAGTGACTTGCCTAAGGTCACACGGCTAGTAAATGTTAAGTGTCTGAGGCTGGATTTGAACTCAGGTCTTCCTGATTCCAGGGCCCGTGCTCTATTCACTGTGCCACCTAGCCGCCCCTGTAGACTCAGTTCTTTAGCAAAAGCATTTACCCAAATGACATGACAAAGACAGTAGTCAGAAAGCATTATTTCCTAACACCAGAGGCCCACTCTTCTACAAACACACCCAGATTTCAGGAGGGGAAAGATTGGATGAGAACTTAGTGTCTAATGATAGTGATTAGTTTCTATTCAATCATTTTCAAACCTCATATTCTTTTGGGAATTTTATGGAGATGACAAAATTGTGAATTCTATGCCTTGGAAGCACATTCATTGTATTATTGATATTGCATCTGGAATTAAGGGATTCAGGCCTCTCATTCTTGGTAGGATAGAAATATCTGTTTTTCCATCTGAAGGTTTTCCTCTTTACTTTTAAATGACCTAGTCTTTTAGCCTCTTTGGACCGTCAGTTTTTGCTGGAGTCTCATTCCTTACATAAAGAAGGACAAGAAGCCTGGAGGGAGCGAACAGGAAAGGAAAAGGGTGAGAATTTTTTTGCACTTGAGATGCAGGGCAGGGAATTGGCAGCATTCAGACTGAGATGCCCCAGACAAACCTGAAGACTGAAGAAAGGAAATTTTAAAAATATTTTTTAAATTCAATTTTATTTTTATTTTCAGTTCCAAATTCCCTTCTTTCTTCTGCCCCTCTCTTACTCATTGAGAAAGCAAGAAATACAATACTCATTATTCACAGGAAGTCATGAAAAACATATTTCCACATTAGCCATATTCCAGAAAAAAAATCTTTTTTTCTCATCTTTTGAGAAAAATAAAACAAGAAAAAGAAAGAAGGGAAAAATACACTTCAGTCAGGACTCTGACTCCATCAGTTCTATATCTGGACATGATGGAAGGAAACACTTCAAATACAGACCCATCCAAGGGGTCCTTAAACCTACCAGTGTCTCTGAGCTTGTATGGAAATGGAAGGCAGCAGCCCAAGTCCAGGTAATCAAGGAAAGGGGCAAACAGGACTAACTGTTCCAACGCCGGCAGATGGCAGCACAACGGAAAGTAATGGGCCTGGAATCAGGAAAACCTAAGCTCAAAACCAGTCTCAGCCTTTTACTAGCCAGGCAATTCATTTAACTTCTAGCAGACCTAGTTTCTTAAACTGTAAATCAGGGCTAATAATAACACCTACCTACTAGGACTGTGAGGACCAAATGAGATACTACCTATAAAAAGCACTTAGCAGAGTTTTTGGTGCACACTAAGCCATGTTTATTCTTTTCTTTTCACCCAAAGTAACCTGGCACAAAATCCCAAATTAGAAACCTAGGCTGGAGATCCGAGTAAACAAAAGAACAACCACTATAAAGAAACATTATGGAGAATGACTGAAGAATTTAGGATTATATAGATGTAATGGAATAGTATGGCTCTGTAAGAAGTGAGAAAAGAAATAATTTAGAGAATCCTGGGTCATATTAACTAACGCAGAGTGAGGTGAGCAGAACCAGGAGAATAATTTATGCAAAGATAGTAAACCCCTCCAAAAAAAAAAGGTTGTATATTTTAGGGGGGCAGCTACCGGTGCCACAGTGATTAGAGTGCTGGCCCTGGAGTCAGGAGGACCTGAGTTCAAATCCAGCCTCAGACACTTAACACTTACTAGCCGTGTGACTTTGGGCAAGTCACTTAACCCCAACTGCCCTGCCTTCTCCCTGAAAAAAAAAAGCAAAGATATTAACATTGTAGAAGAGACTTGGTTACCTCCAGGTCACTTCCCGTCCTTTCTCAAGTTGTTCAGTCCCTGGTTAACAATTTCTTTCCTCCCTGGCTCCTGCCCTCATCCTCTCATTTCCTCAACCTCCTCTTCACTCCAGCCATTCAAAAATACACCAACTCCGCTTTCAAGAATTTTGAAATCTCCTTATCTGACTGTCACCTACTGGCTTTTCGCCTCTCCTTCTGCCCTCCCATGTCAGACTCTACTCTTCTTTCACGCTGTGGCTTCACACCAGAGACAGTCAGGGGGGAAGTTTTGAGCACGGAATTTATTATTGTTGTTGGTGGCATTGTTCAGCCACTTTTCATTTGTGCCTGATTCTCCGTACTGGGTTTTCTTGGCAAAGGTACTGGAGTGGTTCGCTATTTCCTTCTCTAGCTCGTTTTACAGATGAGGTGATGGAGGTACACAGGGTTAAGTGACTTGTCCAGGGTCACACTGCTAGTAAGTATCTGAGGTCAGATTTGAACTCATGAAGATGAGTCTTCCTGACTTCAGGCCCAGCACTCCATTCACTGCACCACCTTGCTGTCTGGAATTGATTATATACATTCACAAACTGTAAAGTGGTGTGAAATGGAAATTCACAATTTCATATACAATTCTCTTTTTGTGATTTTCTGTGCATACGGAAATGCACATATTTCTTGGCATTTTAAGTACAGAAAAAAGAGGAGCTGTATATAGAGGAGCGAGGCCGTTCCAATAAGAGCAGGGATAAAGCAAGAACGTCCATTATCTTGACTATTATTTGATATCATGCTAGAAATGTTATAACAATTATGATGAATAAAATTGAAGAAATCAGCATATACAAAGAAGAAAAAAATTGTAGATGATATGATTTACTTAAAGAACCATAGAGATGCAACTAAAATTAATTGAAGCAATTATTAACTTCTACAAATGAACCTGTAATAAATATAGATGATGGTAGTTAGCCCTTCTATAACCCTTAACTAACCCCTATATAACCACTCAGTTGAGCCCACGAGATTCAACTAAGGATTACCACAGGTTAAGGTGACCCACACAAGAGAGCAGAGTGTCTTCTGTTGCATTCTTCACCCTCAGGAAAAGTTGGTTCAGATGAAGATAGCTTTCCTGTAAAGGCATATTCTCAGATAAAAACTAATTGAGGAAATTGCCAGGAGAGCAGGTGGGATCATGGTAAACATAAGCAAACGATTCAACCTATGTTTCATACACAGTAAGGAACTCCACCTTTTCACATACTCAGCTCACTATTATCTAATCTTACAATTGTAGCAAAAGTAAAAACTGGCCAAATAAGCCAGAGAATGTGAAAGGGCCTCTGGTGAAAGGCTAGGCCCAATACAGAGGCAGGTTTAAAACCAACAGCCATAATAGTGAATAGTGAGTGAGTAACAAACTTCCACTAGTGGTCAAGAAACAGGGTGTTCAATGGGGACAAAGAATGGCTTTTGTGCCTGTACCGGTTTCCATGTCAGCTGGGCATAGCCAGATACGACTATTACTTAGATCTGTAATGTCAAACTCAAGTAAAAATGAGGGCCACTAAATCGTTCATAGAAGGATCGCCAAAGGTCACACATCGACTTAGAAAACCACATGTTAACTTTACTTACGTTCTGATGTTAATAAGTAAAAATTAGCATTATTTAGATTCTGTTGTATTTTTATTCACTTTAAAAATATTTCCTTATCTGACTATCACCTACTGGCTTTTCACCTCTCCTTCTGCCTTCCCGTATCAAACTATTCTTCACTCATGCTATGGTTTCACACCAACAGCAGTCAAGGGAGATGGTTCTGAAAGTAGCGTGGAATTTATTATTGTTGTTCTTGGTGTTGTTCAGTCATTTTCCAGCTGTGTCTGATTTTCCATGACTCCATTTGGAGTCCTGAAAAATATTATAAACATATTAATTTAGTTCCACAGCAACAGGCCTGCATTTTTGATCATTAAGACCAAAGAAAGAAAGAAAAATGGAAGAACTCAGCACACACAAAAAGGAAAAAAATTGGAGATGATATTATGATCTACTTAGAGAACCACAGAGATGTTTGACACCTCTGGCCTGGATAACTCTTGGCACCACCAACCTCATGACTTCATCATTCACCCTAAGGGCCGAGTCCACACAGTAGTCATACAGTGTTATTTAGCTTAATCTTCTGCTTTTGGGTTGTGAGGTGTAATGATAACAGTCCCCAAATTCCTTAAATGCAGAATTCTAAGAAATAATAGCATTTGGAAATCTGTTTATTAGAAACAAAAGGTACAGAACTGTGATAGGCATTTTAGTGCAAGCTGGGAATAATTTTGGACCCATTTTGAGAAAGAATGGACAATAATGACAAAGCTTTTTCCCTTCAATGGTTCTACAAAATCAATCTGAATTCTTGACCAAGATATTTTAGTCCCAGACCTTCCGCTACACCCAAATGAGAAGAAAACAGAGAAGGTCAGAAAGAATCATATACAAGCAGGAGAGTTTTAGAAGTTACATGTTGAGTTTATTAAATGCTTAAATTTGAGAGTGGGGCTTATAGAGCAAATCACTTGAGTCACACCAACCCACTTAAAGCTCTCGATATGACACTCAGATATCAAGGTGAGAACAAACTTCATTTAATCAGTTTCAATCAAACTTAGGGTTTAGTAATTGGAGTAATGTTGCAGAGGAAGTATTTACATAGACTATGGAAACTCAATCATGCTGTAGGGATCATCTATAAAATATAAATTTAGTTGAGAACCAGCGTTATTCCAGAGCCTAGAGTGGTATTTGAGTAAAACCCATGAGAAGCTGCTTGGGTTTGGGAGGCAGGGAAGAGATGTCTTGGATCTGGCCTCAGTCCAGTTTTCCTTCCACTCACCCACTCCTTCTTTCCCCACCCAGTGTCTGGAAGAGGTGCTTTGAAGGGTCCAGAGGCATTTGAACTTCCAATCTTCTTATAGGCATTTTGGGATTATTCCCCAGGATAGCAGTGACTGGGAGCAATAAACTACATTGGGGCCAAGGACAGATTGGACACAGATTCACAGCTTTACAAAGACTAGATCAGATCGTGCCTTTAGGGGGAAATTCTTGAGTTTCCCATAAAGAGGAGAAAAGGACTTAGAACAACTAGGTGCTATATGTGCTTCCTAAACTTGTGCTCACCTTCCCCCATACTCACCATGTAGTAGTGGCACAGTATGTCTCCATAGACTTAAGGGGGTGGTATGGGACAGGAATCTTTTTTTTTTTTTGCTTTTTGAAGGGGGGGAGGCAGGGCAATTGGGGTTAAGTGACTTGCCCAATATCATACAACTAGTAAGTGTTAAGTGTCTGAGGTCAAATTTGAACTCAGGTCCTCCTGACTCCAGGGCTGGTACTCTGTTCCCTGTGCCACCTAGCTGCCCCTGGTATGAGAATCTTTTGTAACAATTCTTCTTACTATGACATTTTAGTAAATACTCTTTTCTTAAAGTCACTTAAGGGTGACTAACTAAATTGATTCTAAACAATAATCTTGGAGAGAAGCACCCTGGTGGGGGTCATAAGTCAATAGTATTATATTCCCACCACCTCAGAGGCACCTCTTGAACTCTGAGGAGATGAAGTAGTTGAGCAAGAGGGATCCCACTGTTGCTGTGACTATGAGTTGGGATATGTATGTCTCAGAGTATGCTGTACATAAAAAGAAAAGCAAACTCTACATAATAGAAATCCATAATTTTATGTACAGTTCTCTCCCACATTGTAGATAGAAATGTTAATTTTCTTTCGGTGTTTGTTTTGTTCGGAATGAAAACAAATTAGGTAAAAAGAGAAAATTGGATGCTTTTGTCGGTTATGGCAAGAAATCTGGCTACTGTCAGAGGATTTCAGATTTGAAGAATTAGAAGGGAGCTCAGTGGCTATCGAGTAGAAGCCATATAGGAAAGGAATCCCCTCTATAACGTACTCGACAATTCGTCATTCAGCCTCTATGTGAAGATCTCCAAGGAAGGGGAGCTCCACACCTCTCTAGATAACTCATTTTACTTTTGGACAGTTTTTATTGTTAGAAAGCTTTCATGCTCTGCATCACTAACAATAAGAGAAATGTGAATCAAAACAACCTTAAGGTTTCATTTCACACCCTACAAATCTGCAAAAATAGGAATAGTCCATGGTGGAGGAGTTGTGGGAAGATAGGCACAGTAGTACATTGTTGATGGAGCTGTGGATCAGTGCAACTATTATGGAAAGCAATTTGGGATTATGCAAAGTGACCTCTTGACCCATTGCCACCTTAATACGTCAAGGAGACCATTGATAAAAAAGTCCCCATATAAGTCAAAACATAGCAACATTTTTTGAGACCATCAAGAATTAGAAACAACATAGCTGCTCATCGATTAATGAATAGTTAAATCGTGGTACATGAATGTAAAGGAATATTACTGTGCTGTAAGAAATGACCAATGTGGCAAATACAGAGAAGTATAGAATACCCCACATAAACTGATGCAAAGGGAACTGGGCAAAGCCAAGAAAGCAACCTACACAATTACAACAAGTTAAGTAGAAAGAAAAAGCACACACACAAAATCAAAAATGAATGGTATAAAATTTTTCCGTATCTATTGATATAAACATATGATTTTAAAAAACTTTTATTATTGGTGTAATCAATTATGTTAAACCATTCCTACATTCCTGGTATAAATCCTACTTGATCATAATGTATAATTTTTGTAATATATTGTTGTAATATTTTAGTTAGGATTTTATTTAGGACTTTTGTATCCATATCCATCAATTAAGTTGGTATAAAATTTAAGGATCAAGCAGGGTTTGAAAGAAGAACTATGAAGAGACACTCTTTACCTACCCCTTTGTGGAGGTGGAAGGTCCACAGGCATTACACATTTCATGTCATTTTAGACTTTTTCAATTTATTGATCAGTTATACTGATTCCTCCCCTTTATTTTATTTTTATCTGTAACACCCCCCCTCCCACTATTTGTCATAGAGGATGGCTCTCTGGAAGGGGGATGGAGAATGATACCAGGGGAAATTATGATGATGTAAAAAACTAAATCCATTAAATACATTTTTTAAAAGTTTTTCTTGATATCTAGACTAAATATATGCATTTGAAACTTCAATTCATTACTCCCAGTTCTGCCCTCTAGGGCCAAATGGAAAAAGTCTAATCTCTTTTTCACCTGTCAGCTTTTAATATTTAAGTATTCTCTCTTTCAGACTCACATTCTTAGCCCCTTCAACCAATCCTCACACAATGGGGTGCCAAGCTCTTCATTAGCCTATCTAGAGCCTCCTCTGAACATGCTCCAGCTTATCAATTTTCTTCTTAAACTATGCCGTTTAAAATTGAATAGAATGCTCTAGATGAAGCCTTTTAAATATTGGGATGATTTCTAGGCCACCAAACATAGAATGACAGAATGTCTTCTAGAAAATCTGGCTTTAAAGATTATTTAGTCTACCTCTCCTTTCCTCACCCCTTAGGGTTTAGATATGGAAAAACTCAGTCCTAAAGAAGGGGAATACTTTCATATTCATAATGCCTAGATTTGGTACAAGTGGTGTGGTCAAGTTAATGTGAATTTCTAAAATAGTGAAACAATTTCATCCTAACAAAATTCCCTAAGGGAGATAAGTCATGTTGGTGGCTTGCCTAAGGCTTGGATTCTTCATGTATTTTCTGTACAAGGCTTGTCTTCCACACCTCAACTTTGGGTTTCACTCATTTAATTATTCAATTTTATCAGACTGAAAAGGTAAATTAGGAAAGTCTTCTAATATAAAAATCTCCCAACTTCCAGGTTAATTAAGCAACAGGACAGCTGACTGGACATTTTCTTCCATTCCCACAACCTCTCATACTTCTCACAAACAGAAATTATATGCTAAAGATAAAGCAACCCCCTCTTTCTATGGTTGAAGTCACCCAGAATCCAAAGGAAGGTAAAAAAAAAAGCCCAAATCCAGACACTGATGCTCACTTAGCAGCGTCCCCACCCCCTATACCAAAAGTAGAGAGGTTGCATTAGCAAACCCAATGACACAAAACAGGCTTTCATTAAAACTTGCCCCTACACTCAGTTCCCCACACCTTCTTACTAGTGCCATAGAGACCTTGGGCTTCAAAAGCCAGCTTGCCCGCAGTCCTTCAGCAACATAAACCCACTAGGGGCTGAAACCTAGAAGTACCCGTGCAACAAAGCTGTTAACTACCAGTACTAGGGTAAGACAAGCTTGGCTTGTGCCAGAGAAAGCAATCTCTGAACTCCAGTGCCAGACCAAAGAACTAAGGAACTAAGCCAGTGGTTCTCAACCTTCCTAATGCCACAACCCTTTAATACAGTTCCTCATGTTGTGGTGACCCCCAACCGTAAAATTATTTTTGTTGCTACTTCATAACTGTAATTTTGCTACTGTTATGAATCGTAATGTAAAGATCTGATATGCAGGATGTATTTTCATTGTTACAAATTGAACATAACCCACAGATTGAGAACTACTGAACTAAGCTGTGCGTCACTCCACCAAACTTGAGGGAAAGAGCACAGCATCTATCTGGGGTCAGTTCTAACCACCCAAAAGTCACTTGGGGCATAGGCCTAGGCTAATGGAACCTTGAACTGCCCAGTGTGGAAGGAGTCTGACATGCCTTGAGATCTAGCTCCCCAGGAAACCATAATCGGAGGGAAAGGAGTCAGGAAGTGAGTGATAAGGAAAATAATGGATAAGGGGAAGACTGTAAATACCAAAGATTGAGGAAGAAAAAATCTCAAAGACCTTGAAAATAAACTGATAAATGAACAGGAAAAATAATAACAAAAAAAGGAAATAGGGCCTCTGGAACTAGTAGCTCAGCCATCTATGAATAAATACTATAAAAAGAAGGAAAATGATCCAACACTTGATGAGACAGGGGACCCCATGGAATTTGAGGAGAACATGAAACAACAGCAAACTCTTCCCGTGTGGTTCAAAAGAGAATTTTTTGCCTGTACGGCAAAAACAATGAGCAGGATAGAAAGACTTGAATTTGCAATGGCCAATCACAAGAAAGAACCAAAAGTGAGAACAATGGATTGGGAATGCAAATACCCAGAAGCGAAGGAAAGTCTAAGGGAAGAAAAGCAAAAAATAATAATATTAAAAGAAAATATGCTCATTATGCAAGTACAACATACTGAACTTGAAGACAGAATGCATTAGAGGAGCATAGGTCTCCCAGAAAAACATGACAGGAGAAAAGACCTTAGCAATGTAGTGAAGAAAGTAATAGAAGAGATCTACCCAGAACTTCGGAGCATAGAAAATGAAATTCCAATGGAAAGATTTTACGGATCGTCTCTAGAAAAAACCAAGGCAACTAGCTCCAAGAAACATAATGGTTAAATTTAACAATTCAAGTCAGAAACAACAAGTTTTACAAACCATTTGGAAAAAAAACCTTCAAACACAAAGGAAATGACATTCAAATAATGCAAAACCATTCTGCACTCAGTAGAAAAAGGAGGAGGGAATGGAATAACGTGTGCTGAAGATCACTGAAACTCAGAATACAGCTCAGGGTGGCTAACCGTGCAAATGTGAGTCTAGTCATATATTCATAATAACAGAGAAGATTTTGAAATGTTTTAAGAAAGAGAACCAGAACTGAATAGATTATGTGCTTCTTCAATACCCGAACAACAGAAATGCAGGAGGAGTGAATAAATGCAGAAAGTAACAGCAAGAGAATGGTAACAGAAAGACCAGGAAGAGGCTTCTTTCTAAATGTATACAAGGAGACAGGGGCGAGGGCAGAAATCTGTTAGAGGTCACTATGACGAGGCAGACAGAGGGCATTGTGGATAGAGCCTGGCATCACCTTGTCTACAAGTGAATGCTTCTTTTGTGGAACTACATTATAACATGGAAGGGTGCATAAAAGGGGGAGAGGGGAGCAGGATAATAGAGAGTAATGTGCCAGGATCAAATCAAGGGTTAGCAATATGGGGAAGGTGACCTCCATGGTATTAGAAGAGTTTACAAGGTGGTGGGGGAAGAAGAGGAGGAGAAGAAGGAAAAGATTGGAAACCAGATGAGGCGAACAAAGGATGCCTTATTTTGGAGATGGGAGGAAGTCCCACTGATGAATGCTTCTATGACTGAAGGGAAATGAAGAATTTACACTATATGAGTCCTGGGGGATTTAGTGCCTGAAAAGTCTTGGGAGGGAGGGAGTTGGAACTCCTAGGGGTAACTGGTGCCTGGAGGAGTGGAAGAGCATAGACACAGGGTGATTTTCAGGCAAATGTAGAAAAAAAGGTCTATAAAAGAAGTTATAGGTCACTGTTGGGCTGCATAATCAGGGATGTAGTAGGGGAGGTGCCCTAAAATGGGAGAGTCCTCTCTAGCAACTGCAATAATCGACATTGTTCTGGAAATGAGACATAATGGAAAAGAGGAATCTGTGGGGTAAATCTTACAAGGCAGTGGCAGAAAGCATCTAGAGGAAAAAGCCTAGAATGAGGAGCACAGAGAAAAGAGAGAGAACGGATAACTATAAGGGTTATGCATCAGAGAATGAAGGTCTAGTGTAAACAGAAAGAAGATGGATAAAGAAGAGAGTAAGAGAAATTCTTTTTGCAAAAGGGGCACAAAAACTAATGAGTAGAACTAGCTGAAGGGGAGTTGAAGAAGAAAGAATCTACTTGACTGAGAGGAAAAAAGAGGGGAAGAAATATATAACCAGAGAGAGGAGAGAGGAAACGATAAACAAAGCCCTAAAGGGAAATGAGTGAAAAACAAGAAGAGAGAATCAAGTGTGAGGGGGAAAGATTCTGTGGGAAGAGGGTCACCTTAACAAAAGATGAAAATAAAATAACATGAAGAGTCAGACACCACTGAATAACTCAGCAACAAAACTGAAGGAACATAATACTGTGTTTATAGCTGAAGAAAGAAAATCAATGTGAAAAAATCTTAAGAGACAGATGGAGGAAAATATGAATCTAACTCATAACTTTAAATATGAATAGATCAAACAATCAAGAAAATGAAAAAGAATGACATATTGGATAAGAAAACAAAACCCTACAATCTGCTGCTTACAAGAAAAACATTTAAAAAACAAAAGACTTACGCAAAATTAAACTGAGAAGATGGGGAAAATGTGCTATGCATCAAGTGAATAAAAAAAGTAGTTGCTATCATGACAAATCAAAAGCAAACATTCAAAAAATAAAAAGGAATAAACAAAAAACTGTATTATGCTGAAAGAAACCGTAATGAAAAACCGATATTAGTACTCAACTTAGACTTCTCAACTGCCTTGGCATGTAAATTAGTAAAGAAAATAATCATCTGAGCTGCCAGAAGTCATAGACAGTAATGCAACAGTGACGGGAGACTTCAATAGCCATCTATCAGTTTTGGATAAGTCTAACAGAAAAATAAACTGAAAGGAAAATTTGGAAATGAATACATTTCTGGAAAAACTAGAATGAAAAGTTATATAGTGTCTTCTAAATGTGACAGCAAACAAATACACATATTTCTCTGAATCACATGGAACTTTTATAACAATTAACCATGTACTCAGGCATAGAGATATTGCAAACAAGTGTAAAAACGGAGAAATAGTCAATACATCTTTTATAGGTCATAATTCAGTAAGAATAGATATTGGGTCAAGAACCACAAAGATATAGAGAAATTTGGAGATTTAATAATAAATCTTAAATAATTAATGGGTCAAAGAAAAAAGATAGAAATAACAACTATGTGAAAGAAAATAATAATGATGAAACAACACATTAAAATTTATGGGATGCAGTCCTCAGGTAGAATTAACACAGTAGATCCCTAAGGAGGGTGTGTAGAGCTGCTGCCTGGACCACAAAGCACAGATGATGGGTCTGTTTCCCATGTTGTAGATAGTGAAAGCAGCACCAACAGCAGTTTGAGCCTCTTTTTGACAAGGGGTATGAAGGAGGATAAACTCATAGTCCCATAGATATCAGCCTCCTCTGATAACCTCATTTCTTCCTGATCTGTGAAAATAAAAGACACAATAAGCATTTGAAGATTGGTTAGGACTATAACGACCATCCTCTGACCCCTGAATCTACTTTCATCTTTCTGTCTCTGGTCTGTTATTCATGGCACTGAGATTGTAATATTTTGCAAAAGATCCCAGAGCAAACTAAAAATGCTAGTGTAGTTTCCAAAATTGTCATTCTAGGGAGAAACATGAGGTTAGAGAGAATTTTGAAAGGTTTCAGTGTAGAAGTCCCATAATCTGTATGTTCTATACCCCTAGATAGCAATCCATTTTTAGAGGAGATGTTATGAAATATATAATCAGAACTGTACTCTATCTTCTTGAGGTTATTTTCTGAAGGTTATTTCATGTTACAGAAACGTGCAGAGGCACACATAGAGTCTTATGATTTCTTATTACAATTCTACTTTTCAAATAGTGCCATAAAAGTCAAGGTTTGAAATGGATTAGCAGTATGCTGGCACATCTTGCTTATTATGTTAGATGACTGATCCTGTTTAACTTTGTTGATTAAAGCATGCTATTGGTGAGCTCAAGGCCATAAAGTTTCTGTTCCTATATAGCTAGTTTCATTGTGGGAGTGGTGTTGCTAGGGCAGTTAGGGGGTGCAGTGGATAGAGTGCCGAGCCTGGGATCAAGAAGACTAATCTTTTGATGAGTTCAAGTCTTCCCTGAAACATTCACTAGTTGTATGACCGTGGGCAAGTCACTTCCCCCTTTTGCCTCAGTTTCCTCATCTGTAAAATGAACTGGAGAAGGAAATGACAAACCACTCCAGCATGTTTTGCCAAGAAAACCCCAAATGGGGGTCATGAAGAGTTGTACATGATTGAAAAACAACTCAACAAAGAGGATGGGGGAGCAATGATGGGGTTCAATGACCACAAGATTCCCAAAATCCGTCACTTTCTACACATGTGACCTTGGTGAACAAATTCCATAATCTCTATGGATCTCCATTTTTTATCTACAAAACAAGAATGTTGGATGAATCTTCCAGTTTTATGATTTCTAATTATCACCAGCTATGTCCCGAATATAGAACTAATGGGACATTGGTTACCAGATGAGAGTATGGATTAATCAGTGCCAAACCAACATCACTGCTAGAAAAATAATTTGATTGCTATTATTTCAAGAGGTTGGACAATAATATTTCCACACATTAAAACAACAACAACAACAACACAGCATGGAGTTATAAAAAATTTGCTTATATAAAAGAAAAGTTTATAGTCATCTCCCTCTACACTTCCCTCATACCCTGCCAGGGGTACCCTGGGTTCTTGCTGCAAGTTTTCTGTGTCTAACACTGCCATCACTAAAGAGGTTCTGAGACTTAAATAAATTTATTCTTTGGACATTTCTCAGAAGGCCCCACAACAGTCCATTTGTTCTTACAGTTGTTTTCCTTTATTTTATTGTAACTATTATATTATATAAAATTATCTCCTACTTCTGCTCATTTGGAAATGGCATCAATTCATACAACTCTTCCCAGATTTCCCTGAATCACTCCTTTTTTTTTTCATTTCTTTTAGTTCATAATATTCCACCTTGTTCATAATTTATACACCATTTCCCAATTAGGTACCTTTTTTGTTTCTAATTCTTTGCTTCCACATATATAAGCAGAAAATATATCCCATCCAGGAGTGTTTCAAAGGAGGACAGTGTCTTGGCAGAGATCACATAGTGAATGAATACACATCTTCTAAATTCAAACCCAGTGTTTTTTCTAATATGCCATACCATGTTTTTCCTTAATATTTTGTCTTTGACGAAGTATTTTAAATGTATGCGATACATTGAAATGTATACAATCTGTAAATAATTACAAAACTTTATGTAGCTTAACTACATCAACATTTATATTTTTAAAATGCCCATGCGAGTGAGAGCTCTATTGACAAGTAATGCATTCAGTAATAATTCAATATTGATTTTTGAGGCTTGTAGATAACCTTGTATTCATAAGCAGCATGCAAAGAATGACAGAATTGCATGTGTGCTGTTATAAATGTTAAATTCCCAATTTATAACCATAAGAAACATTCAAACATGAAAACAAAAATTAAAGTGGTCATATGTGAAACCCCAAACTCCATTTTTATAGTTTATTTTTATGTATATATTAACTTCAATGAGAAAGTAATTAGAATGTCCTGTTTGCTTCCATGTCCCCTTCTGAACTTGTCTCTGTTTAGTTTTACAGATTGTCTTGTTATTTTTACTTTTTTTTTTTGTTGCTTTTTAGAGGGTAGTTGGGGTTAAGTGACTTGCCCAAAGTCACACAGCTAGTATGTGTGTCAAGTGTCTGAGGCTGGATTTGAACTCAGGTCCTCCTGACTCCAGGGCTGGTGCTCTGTTCACTGTGCCACTTAGCCACCCCCTTATTTTTACTTTCACATGTGATCAAGGCGCCATGGTGTGGTAACATCCTATATGTTGCGAGGATTGTCCTTGCATGTACCATTGAGCTATCAATGTGCGACTTGAGAGGAGGCAGAATGTACATCTCTAGCCCCTTCTCTGAGGGAGGTTTTTAATTTCTGCAGACAGTAGGGGTGGAGGGAAGGAAGCAGGAGTGCAGGGACTAGATGCCGCAACTCTCCTCTCTTTAGAGAGAAGGGCGTTGGGCTAGAATTGTATCTGTCTACTCCCTTAAATAGTGTTAGTTTAGGGAGTATTTTCAGGTTCAATCTAATTTATGATCACTGCTCATTATTAGGGGGACAGGAAGACTCCCAAGTTTTCTATCCAAGGTTTGACACCTTTCTCACTAAACACAAGTTCCACAATGAATACACATGGTAAAAAAACATCAAGAAAACCCATTTGTCCAATTCAATAGCAAGTGGAAATCAGAGATAATATACATATGAGAACATCTATCAGACAATACAGAGAGAAAAGAGCTCTCTCCTTGGGAGGGAGGTGTTTCAGCTCAACTGAAAGAGAAAGTCCTACATCTTACCCAAGGGGAAGCTCCTCTTGGGTCTCTACCATAGTAAGCTGGAGATAGGGACATGGTAGAAACTGCTAGCTCCTCTTGTGTCTCCTCAGTTTTTCCTAAAATGGGACTGGCTTCTCCTATATTCCTTCTGGAAGCTGGAAGCCAGAAGTGACTCAAGTGATTCAAAGCTTGAAGAAGACTTGATGACAAATTGAAGAGTATTTCTTTCTTCTCTCCTGTCCAACTCCATCCTGCCCCTGACACTGGTGCAGGCCATTGATGTTCACCAGTAAGGAGAGAGCCCCATAGCAATGGGCTTTGGCACTGGGGTTCCATACATAAGTGTTGTCTCTGTGTATATTATTTTTCTAATTCTGCTTTCTTCATTCTGCATCATTTCATAGAAGTCTTTCCATATTTCTTTGCATTCTTCATACTTGTCATTTTTAATGACACAATAACATTTCATTACAGATGTAAGGAGGTTGTGCCCATAGGGACAGGTATATACCCAGAAAGCTTAGGGGAACTTTGGACTACATCTCCCAGAAGCCTTTGTGTGAGTTTCATAGAATAACAATGTCTGTTGGTATGTACTTCAGTTAAGTAGCTGCACTACAAGTATAGGAGGCAGTAATGTGGCTCAGTGGATAGTGTTGGGCTTGGAGTCAAGAACATTTGAGTTAAGTGACTTGCCCAAGGTCACACATCTGGTAAGTGTTAAGTGTCTGAGGCTGGATTTAAACTCAGGTCCTCTTGACGCCAGGGCTGCTGATCTTTTCAGTGAGTCACTTAGCTGACTCTCCTCTTTTTAAAAAAAAAAAATTCTTTGTTATACGGAATGGCTCTCTGGGAGGGGGAGAGGGGATACTGAGGAAAATTTGAGTAATGTGGAAATAAAAGATACAATAGCATTTAATTTTTTTAATGAATGCATTTTTCTTCTTATTTCATGGGTCATTTGTTTTGATCTGACCCAGAAATATTGTATGGGAGCTCACAGGTCAAAATTTGAATAGATAACAACACAAACAGCATCATGAACAAGGGTATAGCTGAGAGGGGTGCCTGACAGCTATAATAATCTTGCCATCCAATGAGACTGCTATTTTCTTATTAAAAAAATAAGGACGTTGGAAGCATGTCTACCAAATAAGAATATGTGTTGAGGAATATCACCATAATTTTAGTGCTCACAAACAACCTCCTGGAAAAAGTAGCCCAAAGAACTTCTTCCAATGAGCAAGGCAGTTCCAAGCAGTATAGAAATGGGAATTCATCAAACTTAGCACTGAGAAATCACAGCTAGCCTCATCAGAAACCCTAAGGGTCTTCCCCTCCCAGACCAACTCTTTTGAGAAGGCAAACTAGGCTATCTTTTGCCTCAATTCTTACCTAGACTTTAATTACTGAATGGGAGTCACCTCAGACAAACTGAGACCTGGGGAAGTCTTTAGGTTAAAAAAAGGCCAAGGTTTCTTACTGCATCCGGGGGTATGGTCAGTCATCCTCACCTGTCTTATCACTGGGATCCAATGGCTGTGGAGGTGAATGAGGCTGATGACTTGAATTCAATTCGCTTGCAAGACATCACCCTCCGGTCATTGGTCCTCTTTGAGAATGAAGGGCAAACAGTGATAGCTGGCCTCATCACACACCATTTATTTCCTTCTTTGTCATCATGTATGTTGCTCATTTCTAACTTTCCTTTATGTTCCTGGCACATGGTATTGGATCCCTTCATTACTTCCTTTTGTATGCTTGACTTCCTGGTTCCCTATGAATAGGCTGATGATTTAACTCTGTCAAATTTCTGTAATATCTCTCACCCCACAGTTGGACTGTCTCTCTTCTTCCTCTCTCTATGAATAGGGGTCCCAGAACTTTAGAATGAAAGGTTGCCAAGGATGGTTTTGTTCGAGAACTCTCCTTGTATATATAAAAGTCCTCCTCTCTCCTGGGGTCATGTGGTTAAGAGCATTTAGAGCTGCAATGTATATTTACCCAAGCTTCTCCAGAGCTGGGTTCAGATGCTCAGAGTTCAGGAACTTGAGGCTTCTCAGGGCTCCTCCAGAACTTCCCTGGCCATGGCCATCTCTTGAGTCAAGAGGCTGCCATCTTTGAGGGGCTGTACCAATGGGTTTTAGTTGCCAAGGGCTTGAAGTTTGGCATTTCTCCAGTGGTGGGACATGGGCCCTCTCCCCTGACTCCTCCAGGGATAGGCTTGAATAGTCCTGGCAGGATCTATAGGGAAAAGGACAAATTGAGGGCTGGTCATTCCCTTTTAAGAGTCCATGGAGGAGGCAGAGCCAAGATGGTTGAGTAAAGGCAGGGACTTATCTGAGCTCTCCCCCAAATTCCTTTAAACACCTTAAAAATTAACAACCATATTCTAGAGGAGCAGAACCCGTAAAAAGAGTGACACAAATTTCCAACCCAAAATGACTTCAAAGGTTGACAGGAAAAGTCTGTTGCACCAGGGTGAGAAGGGAGCCCAGTCCAGTTCAGGCTGTGTCAGCACAGACTGGGCCCCAGCAAACCCAGAGTAGACCTCAGGGCCACTGAATCACTACAGCAGCAGCAGTTTCCAGACCTCTCAGTCCACAGACTCCAAAGACAACTTAGAAAGTCAGCAGGAAAGGTCTGTTGCACCTGGGTAAGAGTGGAGCACAGTCCAGTGCAGCCCATGCCAGCACAACCCCAGCCACAGCAAACTAGGAGTAGTTACTGTAGACAAGATAAAATATTTGAGAATCCACCTGCCAAAACAAACCCAGGAACTATATAAACACAATTATGAAACACTTTTCACACAAATAAAGTCAGATCTAAATCATTGGAAAAACATCAGTTGTTCCTGGCTAGGTGGAGCTAATATAATAAAAATGACAATTTTACCTAAATTAATTGACCTATTTAGTGTTATGCCAATCAACCTACCAAAAAATTATTTTATAGAGTTAGAAAAAATAATAACAAAATTCATCTAGAAGAAAAAAAGGTCCAGAATATCAAGGGAATTAATGAAAAGAAATGCTAGGGAAGGTGGCCTAGCCATACCAGATTTTAAACTATATTATGAAGCAGCAGTCATCAAAACTACTTGGTACTGGCTGAGGAATAGAGTAGTGGATCAGTGGAATAGATTACATACATAAGACACAGCAGTCAGTGACTATAGTAATCTACTGTTTGACAAACCCAAGGATGCTAGTTTCTGGGATAAGAACTCACTATTTAACAAAAACTGCTGGGGAAACTGTAAAATAGTGTGGCAGAGACTGGGCATAGACCAATATTTTATATCGTATACCAAAATAAAGTCTAAATGGGTGCATGATCTAGGTATAAAGGCTGATACTGCAAGCAATCTGGGAGAGCAAGAAATAATTTACCTGTCAGATTTATGGAGAAGGGAAGAATTTATGACCAAAAAAGAGATAGAGAGCATTATGAAATACAAAATGGATAATTTTGATTACATTAAATTGAAAAGTTTTTATACAAATAAAGCCAACGTAACCAAGATTAGGAGGGAAGTGGAAAATTGGGAAAGAATTTTTACAACCAGTGTCTCTAATTAGGCCTCATTTCTAAAATATACAGAGAACTGAGTCAAATTTATAAAAATACAAGCCATTCCCCAATTGATAAATGGTCAAAGGATATAAACAGGCAGTTTTCAGAGGAAGAAATTAAAGATATCTATAAGTATATGAAAAAAATGCTCTAAATCACTATTGATTAGAGAAATAAAAATCAAAACAACTCTGAGGTACCACATCTCACCAGTCAGACTGGCCAAGATGACCAAAAGGGAAAATGATAAATGCTGGAGAGGGTGTGGAAAAATTGGAACACTAACACATTGTTGGTGGAGTTGTGAACTGATCCAACCATTCTGGAGAGCAATCTGGAACTATACCCAAAAGGCTATAAAAAAGTGCATACCCTTTGACCCAGTGAAACCACTTCTAGGGCTGTATCCCAACGAGAGCACAGAAGCAGGAAAAGGTCCCATATGTACAAAAATATTTATAGCAGTTCTTTTAGTGGTGTCAAAGAACTGGAAATCAAGGGGATGCCCATCAATTGGGGAATGGCTAGAGAAGTTGTGGTATATGAATGTAATGAAATACTATTGTGCTATAAGAAATGAGGAGCAGACGGACTTCATAGTAACCTGGAGAGATTTATATAGGCTGATGCTGAGTGAGGAGAGCAGAACCAGGAGAACTTTGTATACAATTACAGACATATCGTATCTGTGACAACTAACTTTGATAGACTGGGCTCCTCTCAGTCATGCAAGGTGAGAAGACAACTCCAAAATATTTATGATGGAAAGGGATATTCACATCCAGAGAGAGAACTACAGAGTCTGAATGCAAATCGAAGCAAACTACGTGCTCTCTCTCTTGTGTTTTGTTTTATTTTGTCCCTTCTTTCTCATTGTTCACTCCATTGGTTATAATTCTTTTTTTACAATTTGACTAATGTTTAATGTGTAGGTATTTGTAAAACCCATATCTGATTGTATTCCACCATGGGGGGGAAGTAGAGAGGAGAGCCAGGGAGAGAAAATTTGGATCTCAAGAGACTGTGAAACTGAATGTTGCAATCTGAAAGTAAACAAATAAATTATATTTAAAAAGAAAAAAAGAAATGGAAAGAATCTACCAATCCTCTCCTGAAAAAGCTCCCCAAATGAAAACTCCCAGGAACATTATAGCCAAAATCCAGAGTCCCCAGGTCAAGGAGAAAATGTTGCAAGCAGCCAGAAATAAACAATTCAAATATTGTGGAGTCACAATTAGGATAACACAAGATTTAGCAGCATCCAGAAGATAGTGGGTCTTTGACTCTGACAAGGGTTGGTACACAAATTGAGCAATCTTCTGGGAGTAGGTGCTCTGGAGTCTAGAGAAGACAAATCTGGCAAGGAAGTTAAGCAAACCAGGACCAAAAAGGAGTAACATGACCACAAGTGGGGTGAGTATGGATTAGTATCCTTCTGACAGGGCCATCTGAAATTTGATTGAACTATTAACTTTCAAATCAAGTTACATAATTTTCCTTTCTTAAAATACAGTCATACTTCCTCACACCCTCTCAACATATTTAAACCATATGAAATTGGCATAAAGGTACCCAGAGCAACAATCCAGGGACAGGAGGGGCTTGGATGTCCCCTATTTGTCTCCAAACTTTCTTATCTATCTTCCATATTTTCAATCAAGCCTTTATCTTTCCAAATCTTTTGATGCCATTACTCAGACTACTCAACTTCCCTTTACATTTCAACCATAACACAAGATAGCTCATAAGTTATTACTCTTCATTAACATAACTTAAACAAAACAAAAGAGGTTCCTGATGTTAACCTCATAACTTGATACACATTCTTGTTTCACAAGCTTGTTTATCCTTCTCTAATTATATTCACTTGAACAATGAGATACTTCAGAAATTGAATCTTATGCATATAATAAGTTCAAAAACCAATTTAACTCTTGCTTAGGTCATGGAATGACTACACATTCAGATCGAAACAGCAAGATCTCACATATTTACATTGTGGTCATATCTTTTACTGATAATTTACCCTGATTATACAAATTTTCTATAAAAGGAAAACTCAGGGGGATCATCCTTGGTTCTGCTTGAACTCAGATAAGAGTCACAGTTTCCAACTAACCATGCAGTATCAATTCCACCTTGTGGTAAGACTCAGGAATAACCAGGCTAGAAACATTCATTTTCAAAGGAGGACAATGGGGAGACTGAGTTAGGAGGATCCCACCTTATGCTGAGGTTAAAGTGCTCCTCTTGGCTTTTTCCAGATTCAGACCTCCACCTGTATCACTTTTTCTCTGAGTAGCTTGTGGCATTTCTCTCAAACACCTATTTAGTGCAAATAACTATACCTAAATTCAGACTCAAACAGTCTTACCTCAAACAGCAAGTTTTCCTAATCACAGCCTAGCACCAGATACAATTATTTTTACCCTCATGGAGTTTCAATAAGCAATACAAATTTGCCAGGACTCACATAAATAAGAGATTTCACTTAACATCTTTCCCTCTCAAATTTAAATTTGTCTGAGTGTAAAGGCCAATTGTGAGAAAATATTTCTATAGTATACATAAACTTGCAACTTCTCAGTAAACTAAGTTCATTGTTTAGAAGCCCCATAAACAAATAAGCTCCTTTTTCTGGGGTGGTGACCTTGCCCACATAGATGGTTCCCAGGGACCTAACAAGTTTACAAAATTAGGGAAGTTGACAAGGACACCAGAGAAGGGGCTGCATATCCACTCCATGATATTCTCACTCTGGACTGGTATGAACCATATACTTTCTGGAACTAATATGAAAGTTTACCAAGTTGAAACAATATTATGTATTTGAAGCTTGAAACAGACCCATTACCAATCAGGTGACTTCAGTCTTGTTGAATGCATTTCCAAATTACCTTACACAGAAAAATAAATTCTGACTTATCTTAGACATCAAATTAGAAGAGACATATTTCACTTAAAAATGAATTCAATTACCTTTTGGTTATGTCCTGGTACACAAAACCTTTCCTTTTTATGTGAGACAGGAAAGGGTTAAGTGCTACCTCTATTCCAATGTGTGAGCCTTTGTGCTTTTTCACTGACACAAGTCCCAAGTGTGCCTCTCTCTCATCAATGAAATTACCTTTTTTCTCATCTCTCCCTCTGCACTCAGAGCCTGGATTACACACAGACACTTACACCACACAGAGACACAAACATAGAAGAAATACAGACAGCATGATACAGACAAAGTCCAAAAGCTCAAAGAGTTAGAAATCCCCTGCATAAATTAGATAATTTTTCTTGGTCCTTTAGATCATACTGAGGCCAGGAAAGATGTTACTTTTTTAAGGTCTTGGAGACCAAACTTTTTCCAGTGCTGTAACCCTAAGGGCGAATTGGCTCATCTTTTTGCCTGCAAGCCTTAGAGAGAAAGGGAGTCCTGTAGCCACTTACCTTGACCAGCGTTCTGGAGAGGGAAGAAAATTATCTGTAGATGTTCCCAAAACAAGGCATCCATTCTCAAGAGAGAATTCTGCCAGACCCTGTGGCAAGCTCAACCCAGAGTTATGACAAGCCTTTTTAGGTGCTTGAAGGGGGTAACACAACTACAGGGTAAAGGGAGGGGAGACTTATCTTGACTGTGAGAGGTTGGAGACCTCAGACTTGCCCTGCATTGGGTACCATTAAATGATGGAGTTTAGAGGTTCAGGGACCAAAAAATTATTGAGATATAGGGCAGAATCACTTGGAAAGAATTCACAGACTCAAGTAGTCTTCCATTCAAGTAGCAAAAGTTTATTGAAATGTAATATAGCAGTCAGAAATCCTTAGGGAATTTGCAAACTAATGGGGGTGATTCTTAAGCTTATATAGAAAAAGTTCAATGAGTGGTATGCCAAGTATGCTAATTAGGTGATGCAAGGGTGGGAAGGAACATACCATTTCTGTACCTTGGGCACAGGTGTCATTCACTACTGGAAACTCTGCGTGGCTGGGAGGGGAATTTCTAATGGTGTGATTTTGGTGTGTTATGTCTGTAACAAGATAGCCTTGGGAGTTGATATCTATAGCTTGATCTTTGGATTGTATATGGTAACTATGGGAATCAATACATGATAGTTCTGCCAGTACAAGATAATTCTGTTCCTGTAAGGGAAATTCTACAGTGGTTATCTTGTTCTTACAACAGGGAGAGAGTTTGCCTCACTGGGACTCACTCATAGTTATTGCCAGAGACAGGGTCCTTGGGTTTGGGAGAGATATGGTCCTAGGGCTGGGTTCCAAGCACAAGCATCCCATCAGTTTGGCAAGAACTGTTTCCCCTCAATTGTTTGGGGCATAGGCTCAGTGCTCCACAAGGTGCATTTCAATGTAACCCCTTCTACATGAACATTTAGAAAAGCAAGTGATCATTAAGGGTCAATAGGGGTTCATTTAAAAAAATAATAATCTCTTTTTTTACAAGATTACTAAAGTGGCATACTGTGATCTCCCTGAATATCATCAAGATTCTTGAAAAGTTTCTCGTGATAGCTTTGTGGGCAAGGGAAGAAGAGAGAGAGAGAGAGAGAGAGAGAGAGAGAGAGAGAGAGAGAGAGAGAAGAGAGAGACAGAAAGAGATAGAGACAGAGAGAGACAGAGAAAGAGAGAGAGACAGAGAGAGACAGAGAGAGAGACAGAGAGAGAGAAAGAGAGAGACAGAGACAGAGAGACAGAGAGAGACAGAGAGAGGCAGAGACAGAGAGAGACAGAGAGAGAGAGACAGAGAGACAGAGAGAGGCAGAGACAGAGAGAGACAGAGACAGAGACAGAGAGACAGAGAGAGACAGAGAGACAGAGAGAGACAGAGACAGAGACAGAGAGAGACAGAGAGA
>CM053581.1:381213232-381233783 GCA_028627135.1 Pseudochirops cupreus | reverse complement strand
AGAGACAGAGAGACAGAGAGAGAGAGAGACAGAGACAGAGAGAGAGAGACAGAGAGACAGAGAGAGACAGAGAGAGACAAAGAGAGAGAGACAGAGAGAGAGACAGAGAGAGAGAGACAGAGAGACAGAGAGAGACAGAGAGAGACAAAGAGAGAGAGACAGAGAGACAGAGAGAGAGACAGAGAGACAGAGACAGAGAGACAGAGAGAGACAAAGAGAGAGACAGAGAGACAGAGAGACAGAGAGAGAGACAGAGAGACAGAGAGAGACAAAGAGAGAGAGAGACAGAGAGACAGAGAGAGACAGAGAGACAGAGAGAGACAAAGAGAGAGACAGAGAGACAGAGAGACAGAGAGGTGTGGGCTAGATGAGTATACAGTCAGGCAGATTCAGGGTCCCCCAGGATTAAACATAATCTAAGCATACATGAGTCCAAAGCTGAAAGGATTTCTTTAGCGGAGAGGTAAAGGGCACAGTATCTCAGTCCCTCCGGCCTAGCAGCAGATGGTTCAGCAAACGCATCTAAAACAATTACCTGAGAGTTTGAATGATTAGACCTACAAAGCAGTGATTAATGAATGTGAGCTTAGAGTAAAATCGCCGGAGGTGTGTCTCAGGGAATTTCTCTTTGAGTTTGTTCTGTTTAACATTTTTATCAATAACTTAGATGAAGATAAAAATGGCACGCCGTTCCAGGTTTATAAATGACAAATCTGGGAAGGTGGCTAACAGGTTGGATAATAAAACTGGTATACAAAAGGGTGTCAGTAGGCTGGAATGATGGACTAAAAGTAATGAGATGAAATTTAGTGATGACAAATGTAAAATCCTTAACTTGGGCAAAAAAAATCAATGGTCTGAATCAAGTGATAGAGGAGAAGATCTATTTTTTGGTTTGTTTGTTTGTTTTTGCAAATTGCAATTTCAATATGAATTAATAGCATAGCATAGTAGCTCAAGAAACCTGGATAACTGTCTTCCTTTTAGGGAAGTATGTAAAAGGTCAAGAAGGAAAGCTAAGATCCAGGGAAAATGGATTAAGGGTGGTAACCAGTTTTGGAATAAGTAATACCTTCTGTTTAGTTAAGATAATTACTTTATCTCTTCCCCATAAGGAATGATGCAAGGAATACTTGAAGGAAGTCATCATAGAGGTTTGGCACATAGTGGACAAAATATAAATTCTTAGAAAACCAATTCTCTAAGGGTGTGCCCAAAATTTAAATGACTATTGTTCTATTTTAATAGAGCAAGATGTTAACTTTACCTTATCTTGAGTTTACCTATGTTTTATCATATTGTGAAATCTTCCTTGTTCAAGGCACCTACTGATGTTATTTCCAAAATATCATTAAGGAGTTGTCTGAGGGCATAAGGAAATTCAGTTTGGACATTCTCTAAGGTGGTTTGCCAGAAGCCATAGACATGGAGGGAACTGATTGACAACTTACAGAACAGAAGTAAAAAATGAAATGTTGATTGAGCAATTCTGCAAAATGCTTCATGTTTTGATGGATTTAAGTCTCGGTCTCTGGGGAGAGTAAAGCAGTAGTTATAAATGACTTCATTCTCTTTTAAGTCTTTTGTCTCTGTATATACAGGGATAGCCTTAAGCATTTCTTTTATGTTGAGTAAATAAATAGCTGTCCTGTACCTGATTTATATTATTTTTTGTATTCCTTTATCCTCATCCCTTTAAAGAGACTTAGATGTAATCCAGAACTTAAACTAAGAAATTTTCCCCAGGGCTGTGGGATCAGGATTTAAAAATCTAAAGAGAGAGATCAGTGTCCTTTGAGATTGAACCAAGTCTAAGCAGGCATGAGTCCAAAGCTGAAAGGGTCCCTTTAGTGGAGAGGGAGAAGGCAAGTGCTTAATAGTACCCTCTGGGCTTAGTAGCAACTGATTCAGCAAAACCAACCAAAACAATCAGTTGGATCTGACAGTATATGCAGTATTCTGTAGAAATATGTAGTCCCCCACCTCTTCCAAGAGGGGAAAAGGAATAAGAATTTATATTATGTCTACTATGTGCCAAACACTGAACTAAGTTCTCTAAAAAGAAGGTAGGGACATGAATTTTTTTCTTACCTCTTTTTCAGGGCTAAGCTTCTCAATCATTATAATACAATAACGTACAGTTTTGTTGTTGTTGTTATTATTCTATTTTATTTATTTATTTTATTATATTTATTTTATTGAAATTATTTATACTGATATATATATATTTTTAAATCAAAGATAGCTGCTGAGTTTTCTGGACATCTCGATCAAATGGGAAGGTGGATTCTTTCCTTCTCTCCTTTGTTGGCATGGTCTATCTGCATCATAAGCATATGCCACCCTTCTTGAGCTAACTTCTTTAGAATTTTATTTTACTTTTCCTTTGCATAAATGTGTAAATCTGCTTTCTAAAGCCTACTGTGCTCATACCCACTTCCACAATGGTTACTTGGTTTCAAGGTTTTCATTATTTCTACTTCACAAGTTTTCCCTTATTCTTTAGAATAAGACCCAGAAAAACTATTTTCCCTTATCACTTCCTCTGCTTTTTGAGGAATGAAATGATCATTAGAAAAAGTCATTAATTGAACCCATGCTGTGCTATGAGCTCCAGCAGACATCCCCTATGACCACTCCATTGTGCTTCACTGCTAGAATTGTGCTCAGTTACTGGACATTAACTTTTTTTGTTCTTTCTGATCTGTGGTGTACTCCCATCACAATATTGCTGCTGCTTTCTCCCTCATTTCATCTTCATTAAAAAGCTTTCCAATGTGCTGATGAAATCTGGTTCACAGATTTCCTCCCATTAGTATATGTTTTGTAATATAATGTGCTGTTAGATGGAAAGGCATTGAATAATACCTATACTTCTAAAGGAGCTCAATTTCTTTTTTTTCTTTTTCCTTTATTTATTTACTTATTTATTTGTTTGTTTGTTCATAATAGTTAATTTATTTATTTTTAGTTTTCAACATTCACTTCCATAAGTTTTAAATTTTCTCCCCCTCCCTCCACAAGATGGCAGGCAATGTGATATAAACTCTACACATACATTCTTATTAAATGCATTTTCACGTTAGTCATGTTACATAAAAGAATTATAACAAATCAGAGAAGGAGCTCGATTTCTTCAACAGGCTTTCATAATCGCCAGATACTTCTATGTTCCTCTTGGCAATATAATTTTTCCTCAGGTGCACCATTACAAGTAGGAGGGTTCAGCAAAGGATCACATTCAACAAATATTAGCCAACCTACGGTCCCACTCTGGGCACATGCAGTGGGGAGATACGAGAACCTCCCTAAATTTCATATCAAGCTAGAATGATCTTTGATCTCAGAGTCATCCATAATCATGACTCATCTGTCTCTTCTTCTTTTGACCAGTACTGGATGGCCTCTGTCCAGGTGGTATCTGGGGATAAGATGCTTACTTCTCAGTGGATCCAGTTTTACCCTCTATGGAAAGAGACTTGTGCTCTGAATTGCACTGTAATTCTGGAAAGCTATTTGGAACTATGCCTAAAATTGTCTAAATGGTGCATATTCTTTGACCTAGCAACATTGGACCTGTCCCCCCAAAAAAGATCAAAGGAGAAAAGGATCCATAGATATAAAAATATTCATAGCTCTTTTTGTAATACCGAAGTGTTGGAGACTAAGGGGGGCGCTCATCAACTGGGAAATGAGTAAAAAAAAATTATGGTGCACAAATGTGATAGAATACTGTTGTACTATAACAAATTATGAAAGAGATGGAATCAGAGAAATCTGGTGAGACTTGTATGAATTGATACAGCGGCAAGTGAGTAGAACTAGAACAATTTGTACAATAACAACAACATTGTAAAGACGTAAGAACTCTGATTAATGCAATGAACAACTGTAAACCCAGAAGACTGGTTGATGAAGGCATCTCACCCCCTGACAGACAGGTGATGGATTCAAGATGCAGAATGAGTCATGTTTTGGGACGTGGACAATATGGCAATTTGTTTTGCTTGGCCATGCGTACTTGTTACAAAGGTCTGGTTTTAATTTTGTTTTTTAAAAGGAGGGAGAGAAAATAAATACTGGTTAGTTTAAAGACACCCACATCAATTACTCTTCCCCGCCTTCATTCTCTGTCACATTGTCTCACCTTCTAATCTCAAAGAATAAGCTTCCACCATTAAATAATATATATCCCATATATATATCATATATATAAGGATAAATCCCAGCACATTAGTTATTATCCTATATCTTTCCACCTTTTCCTGGACAAACTCTTTGAGAAAGTCATTTATAACCAATGCCTCCCCTTCCTTTGCTCTCTTCCAGTCTCATCATTCAACTGAAACTGCCTTCTCCAAAATTACCGATGATCTCTTAATTGCTGTATTGAATGACTTTTTCTCAGTAGGATATCATTTGACCACCAGAAGATTCTCTGAGTACCCCAGTAGTCTGCTCCTTGTTTCCTTTCTCTTTACTCTCCCTTCCTCCCTCCTCTTGTGGCTACATTACACAGCCCTATCCCTGACTCTGAGGTTTGGAAGATGTCTATGAGTACGATATGGATTTTAAAAAGACCTCTGAATCTCTGATTTCATCCATGTAGGGAATCTTCTTTGCCACTTTCAAAAAGTGATTTGGGGACAATGAGAGTTTAAGCAACTAGCAAAGGGTCCCGGAGTCAATATGTGGAGGAGGAATGATTGAATCTTGGTCTTCTTGACTCTCGGGCCAGCTCTCTATTTTAATAAACTGCGATTTCTTTCAATGTGGATTTGGAATATACGCCCCACCCCTTAGCCCCTAAATTGTCAAAAACAGGAAATTCCTCTCATCTGTTCTCTGAGCCTTCATCCTGTGGCTGGATTCCTTCCTTTTCATTCATGATCCTACAATTCACTTTTTTCCCCACAGTGGGGAGCCAATGTATTTATTAGCAGAAGTTGGTCCTTCAGGATTCTGATCTGCAGAATGATTCACTCTTAATAGCTATGAGATTTATTGAAACAATCTGGCAGGCCTCCATATAGCAATCTACTCCACTGAATAGACTCCTCTATCTCCTCACCTCTCCTTCCAGGCAGCAAAGCATGGGAACGAAAAGGGAAAAGATTTGGCAAGTTCAGATCAGGAAGACCTTAGTTCGAATCTAGCCTTAGACATTAATTATGTGCCTCTATCCAAGTCATTTAATCTCTGTTTTCCTCAGTTTCCTTATCTGTAAAACAGAAATAAGAATAATAGCACCTGTCTACCAAGCTTGTTGTAGGGATTAAACGAGATAATATTTGTGAATTATTTAGCATGGTGCCTTCATAAACGCTAGCTGTTATTATTTTTGTCAATCCCTAATCAGTCAGTTCATCAAGAAGTATTCATTAAGCTCCTACTCATAGCCAGGCCTCTTTGTGGGGCCTTCAAGTACTTTCTCAGTTGACACTGCTCCACTCCAATCAGCTGCACTGCCATCCCTAACCCCACTGTTCCAACTCTTTAGATTTACAGCTCCAAATAAAAAGGGCAGGTCTGACCCTCAGATTCCTGTACACAAACTCTAGTTATACTCCTGCTTCTTATCCAGAGGCCCCTATTAGGGTTTTGTTAGCCCAAAAGACTGAGGGAACAACAGTAACTACCAACCCATATATATGCCTTTTCTATATATTTAAATTTTTTATGAGAATAATCTGTACGCATTGATGGTATTCCCTGATAAGGGTATTAGAAAAGAACAATTAGGCTTATTCCATAGTAGATATTGAAGATGCTCAAACCCCAGAACCCTCTTAATTCAGATTGGATACTGGAATGAAAAGAGGCACTTATGAGTCACTGAACAAATGTTTACTTTGTTCCAACACAGCGAGGATATACAGTTAGGCGCTACCCTGAACACTTTAATAATATCATCTTATTTGATCCTTACAACAGCCTTGGTAGATAAGTGCTATTATTATTGTCCCTGCTTTACAGATGAGGAAAATCGTGTTAGCTTCTCTGGACTCCCTTCTCATCTCCAATATGGAAAGGGATCTGGTTAGTATGTCACCAGGGTATGGTGATTCACACTAGGATGACTTGAATGGTTTTGAGCAGTCACCTAGTCTGAGAGGTACCCACTACATGCAGCTGGGACCTTTACGCCCTCAGGTCGAAAAACTGCATAGGGATGCTGGGGTCAATCAGGTTGCATGGGAGGAGGAAGTCCAGAAGTCACAGAATTTAGAGAACTCACCAAGGCTAAATCAAGAAAACTTTGGTCCTATTACAGTAGACGACATTGTTATTATCAAGCAATTGACTGAAAGATGAAAAGAACACAAAAATCTGCTGTTCATTGTTGGTTGATAATAAAAAAATTTGATTGACAACACAAAATGTTCCTCTGAAACCTCTAACAAAGTTTCTTATGTGCATGGATCAAATTACACAAGAATCCTGGAAGATGTAGCAATAGAAAAAACTTTATTTGATGATTGGTTGGTTAATGCCAAGCAAGGCATCAAACAGACATATGTTCAAGAAAGGTATTAATTAGATGCTGTCATGGAAAAGATCCAGCACAGAGTCCAAGTCAAACATAGCTTCCCTATGGATAACGATGCCCTCTGGGTGCTCCTGTTTATGGATTACAGCGTGCTAGCTGACTCAAGCCCTAGTGCAGAAAATGTGTGATCATTTAAGAGAATTTGTCCTACCTGTTCATTAAGAAAGTAATAACAACAGGAGGATGAAAAATATTTATGGCCCAGACTATGAGATAGAGTGAGATAGACATCGATATAGATGATGTAGGTATAGACATGAAGATATTGATGATACAAATGTATGTCTGTGTATATATACGTAAATACATATACAGACACACAGACACATAAACACACAGACACACAGATACATATACAAATATATATAATGAAATATATGCATATATTGGACTACTGGCAAGTCAGTCAATAGCCACTGATTAAGTGCCTTGGTTGTGCTAAATACTGTGCTGTGTTGGGACATAAAGAAAGGCAAAAAGTAGTACCTGCTGTCAAGGAAATGATAGTCTAGTGGGGGGGCTAACATGTGAACAACTATGTATAAACAAGATATATACAGGATAAATTAGGGGTAATACACGGAGGGAAGGCACTGGAATTAAAAGGAGTTGGGAAAGGCTTGCTGTAGAAGGTGGAATTTTAATTGAGACAGGGAAAATGCCTGAAGTTGGGAGGTGAAGGGTCTTGTTGGAAGAAGAGAGATGAGACCGGTGTCACTAGATTGTAGAATACATGACAAGGTGGGGCAGAGGGTGTAAGAAGCCTGGAAAAGTAGAGGGAGCAAGTTATGAAGGGCTATAAAACCCAAATAAAGGATTCTATATTTGATGTGGTAAGTGATAGTTTGTTAAATAAGGAGGTGACAGAGTCCACCCTGCACTTTAGGAATATCACTTTGATAGCCAAATGGAAGATGGATTAGATCGGGAGAGACTTGAGCAGGGAGACCAGCCAGTGGGCTATTGCAATAATCCAGGTGTGAGGTGATGATGGCTTATACCAGGGTGCTGGCAATGTCAGGAGAGCAGAGAGAATATTGAAGAAATGGTGCAAAGGTAGAATTGGCAACTGATGGATATAGGGGTGAGAGATAGTGAGGAGTTGAAGGTTACATGTAAGTTTCAAGCCCAAGTAACTGGGAGGATGGTGGTACCCTTGACAATGATAGGGAAATTCAGTAGAGAGGAGGGTTTGGTGGGGAAAATAATGAATTTGGTTTTGAACATACTAAATTTAAAATGTCAGGAAGGCAGTCAGAGATACAAGATTGGAGTTCATCTGAAAGGTTAGAGCAAGACAGATAGATTTGAGAATAATCAACATAAGCATAATAACTATATCCATAGTAACTGATAAGATCACTAAGTGAAGTAGAATAGAGGGAGAAGAGAAGAAGACCCAGGACCATAACCCTGAGGAACAGACACAATGAGAAAGCAAAGGAAATGGAGAAGGATCAGTCAGATAAATAGGAGGACTACAACATGGCAGTGTCATGAAAACCTAGAGAGAAGAAGGTATTAGAGAGAAGAGGGTGATTGGAAGTGCTGAAAGTTTCAGAGAGGTCAAGGAGAATGAGGATTGGGAAAAGCCATTGGATTTGGGAATTAGGAGGTCATTGGTAACCTGGGAGAGAGCAATTTCAGTTGAATGATGAGTTTTGAAGCTGGATTGTAGGGTTTAAGAAGATAGTGAGAGGAAGATGGTGGAGTACAGGCAGCAACCCAACTGAACTCTCCCAACATTCCCCTCTAAAAACATTAAAATAATTCCTCAAATCCAGTTTTGGAGTGGTAGAACCAACAAAAGGTCAGAGTAAGATACTTTCAGTGTAACATAACTTAGGAGGTTGGTAGGAGAGTTCTGTGACCCTGGGGTAGAAGTCAGCCTGGAGCATGGAAAGAGCACCAGCAGCAGCCTTAGAGACAGCAGCAACAGCCACAGCAGCTTTGGGAGCTCTCAGCTTAGATGTGGTAATGGGTTCAGAAAACTGGTCAGAAAGATTGCAGGGAATCCTTGCTGGCAGTGGGTACAGCTAGCACTGACTGGCAACTCTATTGCTCATCTGTAGTTCTGGGCAATATCTCCAGGGTTAAGAGAAGTGCTAACACTTGTGGCTGCAAGGGATCAGGGGCCATTCTTGGGCAAAGACCAGAGCACAGACCAGGAGAACAGTGACTACATATCTCCCAGGATCTCACCACTTTGGAAGTATTGCAGATCTCCAAAACTAATTCTGAAAACAGTAGCATGAAAAAGCCTGAAGCTTGGGACTCCCAGGTGAGCAGACCCCAATATTAACATAAAGTTCAAAGTCAAGAAATAGACTGAAAAATGAACAAACAGAAAAGAATTTGAACATAAAAAGCTACTATAGTGTCAGGGAAGACCAACACCAATTCAGAAGAAGACAACAATGTGAAAACAGCTACACAAAAAGCCTCAAAGAAAAATATGAATTATACTCAAGTCCAACAAGAATTCCTGGAAGAATTAAAGAAAGAAACAAGAGTGGTAGAGGAAAACATGGGAAAAGATATAAGAATGATACAAGAGAATTATGAAAAAGTCATTAACAGCTTGGTAAAAAGAGGCACAAAAATTCACTGATGAAAAAAACACCTTAGAAAGCAAAATAAGCCAAATGAAAAAACAGTTATAAAAATTCACCGAAAAATAAAAGAATTCCTTTAAAGTCAGAATAGGTCAAATAGAAAAAGAGATATTAAAGTTCAGTGAAGAAATTAATTCCTTAAAAATTGGAATTAGGCAAGTGGAAGTTAATGATTCCATGAAACATCAAGAAACAAAGTCAAATGAATTTTAAAAAATAGAAGAGAATGTGAAGTATCTCATCAGAAAAACAACTGACCTGGAAAACAGTTTGAGGAGAGATAATTTAAGAATTATTGGGCTACCCAAAAGCCATGATCAAAGGAAGAGCCTAGACATCATATTTCAATAAATTATCAAGGAAAACTTCCCTGATATCTTAGATCCAGGGAGTAAAGTAGAAATTGAAAGAATCCACTGATTACCTTCTGAAAGAGATCCCAAATGAAGACTTCCAGGAATATTGTAGCCAAATTTCTGAACTCCTGGTCAAAGAAGAAAATACTACAAGCATCCAGAAAGAAACAATTCAAAGACTGTGGAACCACAGTCAGGATCACACAAGATTTAGCAGCTTCCATATTTTAAAAATGGAGATCTTGGGATATAATATTCTGGAAGGTAAAAAGACCTAGGATTATAACCAAGAATAACCTACCAGCAAAACTGAACATAATTCTTCAGGGGAAAAAAAGGACATCAGAGGTTAGGGTATTTTATGGAGTAGCAATATATATGCTGAAATCTCCTAGTACAAGGGCAGGAGATAAGGAGAAGAGAAAGACTGTGAACCAGGTGTCAGATTCATTGAGGAAGAAAGGTATGTAAACTGGCATACATACATAAATGGGCAATAGTTATTAGTATTTTGATTGAGTGGAAGATGTGGATTCTATGGATCTCAAAAAGGGAGAGATTGCTGAGAGATGGAGGTAGAGGGAGAACCTGGAAGTGGCAATAAACCATAAGAAATATTCTAACTCTCCTACCTTGACCAAATAGCCAAGGGGACTGAGTGAAAGAGCAGCCAATATTGGAAAGGTGGCTAAGGAGATGATGATATCAATGATTGTTGGAATATGGAAGGAGTGGGAGAGGGAAAGATTTAAGATGAAGGTAAGTTCATTGCCTATGGAACAAGCATTCCAGAGAGCATAGTGGAAGAAGTGGGAGTGTTTGGTTGGGACTTTGAGGTGAGAGTGTTCAGGAGGTTAGGAGTAAGAAGTAAGGAATTGGGATGTTATCAAGGAAATGTATGTTTCTTTGAAATAATCTATTTCCTCATTTCTTACATCACAATTGTATTCCTTCACATTCATATAGCACAAATTATTCAGTCGTTCCTCCATTGATGGGCACCTTTTTAGTTTCCAGGTTTTCTGTCCCTCCAAAAAGTCATTACAAATATTTTTGGACATATAGAACATTTTCCAAAACAATAGTCTAATTTTCCTTGTTCAAGATTCCTATAAATGTTATGGCCAATGGAGAATTAGGCTAGTTTGAACATCTCTATAGGCTAGAAATGCTTAGATATTAGAATAATGCTAAATTAATAAGAATTGTTTCTCAGATTTGTGCCTAAAACAGAATATAGTATTAATAGTTTTTCCTCAACAACTTGATGCAAGTGAGATTATAACCAAGAGGATTAATATCCATTAGTCTTCATGTGATATAAAGGGAATGCAAGGAAAGCCTCCTAGACCATTGGGTGGATCTCATGTGACTGACACAGGAGAACATGGACAAGACTCACATCAAATGAAGAGACCTGGTTAGCTCTGTATTGTTGATGCGAAAAGCCACATCACTAAAATCACAAAACCATTGGAGTACAGGAGTATTTGGGCAAAGAACTATAAGACAGACTGAGGAGACAAAGTCTGCAATCAAAATAATGTCAGTTGTAGGGACACAACTGGGGGAATTACATTTTCCACAGTGTTCTAGCTGGGAGAACTCATTTATCAAGGGAAATGTTTTGTGGACTCCATCTTCTGGAAAGCATTATTTTGAGCTTACAACATGGAGGTACAAAGAACAGCAAGAGATAGTTCCTGCCCTCAAGGAGCTTAGATTCTAATAAGGAAGGCTACATGCAGACTATATACAAACAAGGTATATCCAGGGTAAACTGGTGCAGTAGATAGAGGGGTATCATATTGACCATATATAAATTACTGGCTACCAAAGAATTAGAATATAATTCAGTAAACTCAACACTTTCTTTAATGAATGGGGCAGCTAGGTGGCACAGTGGATAAAGTGCCAAGCCTGGAATCAGAAAGACCCATCTTCCTGAACTCAAATCTGTCCTCAGACACTTACTAGCTGTGTGACGTTGGGCAGGTAATTTAACCCTGTTTGCCTCAGTTTCCTCATTTGTAAAATGGGTTGGAGAAGGAAATGGCAAACTACTCCAGTATCTTTGTCAAGAAAATCTATAATGGGGTCATGTGGAATAGGACATAACTGACAATGTCTGAACAACAATAAACTGGAATTAAAACTAGGGAAGGCATTAGAATTAAGGCAATTTGGGAAAAGCCTCTCATAGAACACAAGATTTTATCTGGGACTTGCAGGAAGCTAGGGAAGCCAGGAGGTGGAGATATAGAGGGAGAAAATTTCAGGTATTTCCTTTACCTGGCTATTCCATACAGCCAATGAAATACCCAGAACCCGGGGACGGAGTATGAGGATTGAAGGGTACGTGGAGTGTAAGAAGGTGTAAGAAGGCTGGAAAGGTAGAAAAAACCAGGTTGTGAAGAGCTTAAAGAATCAAACAGAGGATTTCATATTTGATCATGGAGGTGATAGGGAATCACTGGAGTTTATTGAGTGTGTGTATGTGTGTGTGTGTGTGTGTGTATGTGTGTGTGTGCGCGTAATATGATTAAATCTGTGCTTTAGGCAAATCACTCCGAAAGCTGAGTGGAGGGGAGACAGGAAGACCAATCAGCAGGCTATTGCAATATTCTTGGTGTGAGAAGATGAGGGTGGTTGAGTAGGCAACTTCTAGTATACTTAATTTTAAGAAAAGGATTAGAGTTTTCAGAACAGGAGGGGATGCTGGGTCCACAATGATCTGGGTTCATGCATAACTTGGTGTGACATGTGCATTAATCAGTATACTAAAAGCTAGATTGTGAAAGGGGCAAAGGATAGATAAACAAAAAGGTACTGGAGGACAATTTTGAAGAGAGGTTACTTTGAGCTTGGGGAACCAGAGAAGACTTTGTGGGTGAAGTGGCATCTGAGTCAGGCTTTTAAAGCAGAGAGTGTTTTAAATGACAGAGATGTGAGAGAATGAATTCCAAGCATGAAGGTGTGGGCTCTGAAAAGATACAAACAAGAGAATGCTCAAGATGAAATAAGAGAATGGGTAATAGTCCAATTTGAGTGGAATATAGCCTGAACAGGCATGGTATGATAAGGTTAGAACAGTAGGTGGAAGTCAGATGACGGAAGGTTGCTCTTTAGGCAATGGGAGCCATCTAAGTTTTTTTGATTTTGATTTTTTGAACTGGAGTGAGCTGTGTATTGTATTGTAATAGACTATGTTGAAACCTGTGTGGAGGATGTGTAACTACTGTGTCAGAGGCTCTCTCCTCATACAAATAACCTGGATACATTTTTGTGGGAATTCTCACTTCTTCGACTCATTGTCCCCCCCATATAATCTTGGGACCTCAATAAACTAATGGCTCATTCCCACCTACAGAGTATATCGCCAGTTCTCCTTACATGCATACATATTCACAAGGCTCAAAGAATTAACAGGCTTAATAGGAAAAAGGAAACAAATAGAGGTCATAACAGATGAATGAGAAATATTTATTTCTCAAAAGAAGAATAGTAAATCATTAATAAGTATATGAAAAAAAATGTTCCAGATAACTAGTAGTAAGAGAAATTCAAATAAAAATAACTCTGAAGCTTCATCTAAAACCCAGAAAATTGGCAAAGATAAAAAAAGAAGGGAATGATCAAAGTTGGAGGAGTTGTGGAAAGATTGCATTATTAGTGGATCTGTGATCTGGTACAACCACTTTTGAAAACAATATAGAAAATTACCCAAAGTGGCATATCTTTTGATGTGAGGTTCACATTGCAAGCAGTTGTGTCATGCCACAGGGAGGTGTTTGGGGCCCAGGAATTGGTTGGGTCATGTGGAGGTCAGGGCATATCACACTGTCCCCTGCCAGGGGATACTGCATTGCTCAGGACTCTCTTGCGTGGGGTTACCCTCTGTTCCTGATTGGTGTCTCCATACCTTGGGACCTTCATACCCTTGTAATTGCACTCCCCCTCTCACAATTCTGTTCAGCTGGGTTCTATCACATGTGGTAGGTGGACCTGGGCTCTATTTAAGACCTAGGGCTGGGAAGCATCTTGGGAAGCCTGCCTTAGTATATAGCTTTAAGGCTTCCCCATGGAGAGACCTTAATAAACTTTTCTGTTTAGACCTCAGAGCTGTGACTCTTCTGTTCCTGAAAGGAACGCTAGCGTCATTGAGTTGTGTGGGAAACTGGTTGCCTCTGCTGGTAAGTTAGGGCACTCTAAGAGAGAACCCTGACATTTTGATCCAAAGATTGTACTACTAGGTGTATGCCTCAAGGAAGTTAATGATGAAAAGAAAGGCTTTGTGTATATCAAAATATTTATAGCAGTACTTTTTATGGTAGCAAAGAACAATAAATGTGGGGATTTGTTTTGCTTGACTATGGATATTTGTTTTAGGGATTTTGTTCCCCCCCACTTTTATCTATGATGCTGAGGAAGAAGGAAGTACATACTCGTTAAGTGAAAAATTAAATTAAATTAAAGAATTGGAAACAAAGTAGATATCTATTGATTGGTGAAGAGCCAAACAAATGTGGTACATTGTGCTACAAGAAATAATGAACATGATGAATACAGAAAAGCACCAATAGACTTAGATGAATGGATAGAGAGTAAAGTATGCAGAACCAGTGAGGGGTTTAGAACAGCAAGTGGTTAAATGTGGGAATTCAGTGAACCACACTGACTCCATCTCGTGAGTCAGTTCTGGAGCTAGCTCAATTCCTTTTCTATTCAACCATACATCTAGTCCAACTTCAATCCTATGAGAAAACTTTGTTCAACTGTGGGAACTGAGAGAAAACGTTGTTGCTTTATTCCGACCTAGTGGCTTGGAAGCGACACCTAACCCTAAATATGTGCTGCTTAGAGACCTTTAACCAAGGACACAGATTATTCTGACCAGAAACTCAGTCAGATCCAAAGAGTTTTTACACAATTGTACACCTCAAGCAGCCCATGTGTCTTAACTGAAAACCGGTCCCATACAGATAAATTAGTTATGGTTTTCATATTCCTTTGATTATTCACAGACATTTGGGGGAAGTAGGATACCTCTTTTTCTTATTTCAGGGAATTGTACCCCTCCCATCTCGAAAAGTCCTTAATCTTTCATCCAATTAGAAATCAGCTTACTTAATGTTGTGTTGTTTCCTTTTAATTAATGGGCCTTATTTGATTAATTGTCTTTAATGCATAAAAGTCTGCCTTCCCCTGTATTAGGGGTCCAGCCCTAAGCTGATGAGGTCTGATCTCATTGTTAGGCAATTGGCATGTGTTGCTTAATAATTCTATATGCTCAGGAGATCGAGCATTTGTTTGCTCAGTCATTTCATCTTTCACCTGCCACACCAGGAAGCCAATATGCACAATGACTACAACAATGAAAATGCACAGAACAACAAAATAATCAAAACTAAATGCTCTGGAATTATAATGACTAGGAGTAGCCCTGAATAAAAGATATGAGAAGATGCCTCCTTCTTCTAAAACTATCCTTTCCATAAGTGAAGGACCATGGCTGTGAGACATTACATGTAATCTCAGACTTTTTGATATACAATTTAGTTTTGTGGAAATTTTTTCCATCATTATTTCCTTCTTCATATTTCTTTCCTCATAGGATGGCTTTGTGGGAAGGGGTGGGTGGGGAATACAGTGGGATATATAGGTGACATAAGTACCTATATTTCATAAAGCATAAATATTCATAAAATATTCATTTCATTTCATAAAGCACTCACATTTATTAAAAAAAAACCCAGATCAGAATCCATGGAAACAGTACTCATTAGTGAGCAGATCTACTGTAATGGCAAGTACAGAAGGAGTTCACACCTTGTTTCAGCTATTGAATTAACACCTTGTTTCAGTTGCTTCTTTTGAGCCTTGTGTCAAGTCTGTTAAGAAACAGAAAGTGTGAACCCCACAACTTGTGAATCCTAGAACTCATCAACTCCTGTAACAGGAAGGGGAAGAACTAATGACCATATACAGGGAGAGGTCCAGGCTAGAGACAGCAGAACTGAGAAGAGGACTCTTGTGGTGGCAGAGTCAAGAAAGAGAAAACTTGTGGTATCCGAGCATTCTGTTTGTCTGTTCTGTCTGTGTTGATGTCCATTTGTGGTACTTTGTACAGAAACCCTGGGACCTTACTGGAAGCCCTGAAAGAGGATTTTCTGGTTGTATGTTTACAGAAGTTCTGGAGGAGGGTTTTGGAGGTTGTGGAACTTTACTGATGATTTGTGCTGACCTCTTGGACTTTGCTTGTGGGTCTGTGATGATTTCTATGTTGATGATTTGTATTGAATTCTCAGACCTTGTTGGTGAGTCTGAGTTGATTTCACAGGCAGATAGTGAATTGATGATGATGCCAGCAATGTGTATGAATATTACTGTGGCTCTGTTAAGCTTTGTCTTCCCAGAAACAGGAACTGTGAAGGACTTGAGGTGGACTGGACACTGTGAGCTTCAATATGGAACGGGAACTGGAAAAGAACTGGACAAGGAGCTGGACAAGGAACTGGGAGCTGCCTGCCTTTGAACCCAGGTGACAGCTGGAGCATCAGGACCATGGAAGAGCAACCATGGAAGCTGAGAGCCAGCCTGAAGTCAAGCTGAAAGAAGGCTTTACTTGGATACTGTGTACTGACTGAGAAGATTATGATTTACTGTGACCTAGGGGTGGAGAACCTTTACTTTTTTATGTGTGTCTCTTAAGGAGGCAAGTTTCCTTAAGGATGATTGGATGAGTTACTAAATGATTGTACTTTGTTGAAAACTATGTAACCACTTTGGTGAAAACCATGTGGCCATTTTAGTGATAAGTTGTTGAGTTGTGACATGGTGAATGCTGTATTTTGATTTTCTGTGATAAGTTGTAACATTGTGAATGCTGTACCTTGATTTTCTGTGAATGTTTTGCTCTGATTCGTTATTGAAGAAATAGAGTTTGCTTTACTATGTAATCAGAATCTTGAAAGCTGTTCACAGCAGTAGTCCTCTGGAAATCTCCTGGGGCTTGGCTTTACACCTGCCAAGAGGCCTATACCTCAAAAATGGGTGTTTCTATCCAATTCCATGCTGGTTCAGGGTGATCTTCTTTCAATCCAATAACCTCCTCCCAACACAGGGTGGGAGGGTAGTCTGCGAGAGAGGAAGGGAGGGGGAGAGAGAAAGAGAGACAGACAGGCAGACAGACAGAGACAGAGACAGAGACAGAGACAGAGAGACAGAGACAGACAGGTCCTGGCTGGTTTGCTGGTCTTCAGAAGCAGAAGTGCAACCAGTAGGGGAATGAAGCATAGCCAGAATGGATTGGTCCCTAAAATGGAAGGTTTTGGAAAGAACACACCAATGGGAGATGATGAAGGGGTGTTCCAGAGTGAAAAGGTCCCAGGCTCTAAGGTAAGTTCCAGGATAAGAAAGCAGCTGGAGCAGTTTAGAGAATCCAAAGCCCTCTAGTTCAATTGGAGGGCATATGTATACATATAATAGTGGTAGAAATAAATAGAAGTTAATTTGGGGCTGGAGGGGAGAAGGAGCTAGTTTTGTCACCAAGCCCCAGAGTACAACTCCTCCCCCCACCCCTGTCTTTCAGTCGCCTTTTAGAATGTAAGCCCCCTGAGGACATGGACTGACTGTCTTTTACCTTGTTTTTGTCTCTCCAGGGTTTAGCCCAGAGTCTGGCACATATAAGCTCCTAATAGGTGCTTGTCACCTGCCAGCCAAGGGCTGTTTACTTTTTGTCCTTGAATCTCTAGCTCCTAGAGTTGCCCCAGGTGCTTAGTAGGTATCTGACAAAATGCTTGTTGATTCATTGGCTTTAATTTATTTTTTGAGTTTGTCATAGGGGTTTCACAATGAGGAGCAGCTGGGCATACACTCCTAATAATTTCACTCAGGGCAGCTATTTGGATGCGATACCTGCTGAGTTCTCTCGCAACAAGAGCTGTTTGTATATAAGTGTGCACACATTCCATGTGCCGATGGTGAGTGGAATCATCTTTGCAGATGTTTTTGTACATTTTTTTGTGTTTTGACCAAAGTGGAATTCCCTACCTGACATGGTAATAAAACCAAGGCTGGGTAAGCAGACACTTTTTCAGACACCTTCCTCACACCAAGAGGTATGCAGTGTGATCCCTAAAAGGCTGCTCAGACCCCCAGAGGTATCTGAGACATTCTACTGCTGCTTCCAGTGAGAAGATGACCCTATGGCCAGCGTCACCTGTGTACAGGATTGTAAATACGGCTCTCAGTGTATCTGCACCTACTGTTTCATCATTTACCTGTTGCCATAGGAATTTGAGGTAGGTAAAATATAACTTTATGGATGCACCCTTGCAGCAAACATTGGCATTTAATAGACAATGTGATTGTAAGGAGAAGAGACAGACAGGATGTGAAAGTGACAAAGACAATGTGTGGCACAGAGTGCTGGACTGATCATAGATTTATCCTCTCCAAGCTAAATATTCAAGCGGTGTCTCCAAGGCAAAACAACTACCAGAAGAATTAATATCAACAGATTAGGGTTAATCTCTGAGTGGGAACAGTTGGTTGCTAACTTGGAGGGAAAATTGAACCAACACACCATTGGCACAGTGGAACAGAAAAGGAGTGGGCAGCTTTCAGAGATTTGATGTATAACACTGCATTTGATCATCTGGGTCAGAACACTGCCAAATACTAAGGTTTGATGAAAATGGTGAGAAAATTCAGAAGCTGCTAAATGAAAAATGAGAACTCCACCAGCAGGACTGTTCATCCCCTTCCCTTCTCTGTCCTCCCCTCCTTTCCTCTTCCCTGTCCTCTAAGAAGGCAGCATTTAATTCCATCAAAAGTAAAGTACAAGCCAAACTTAGAGAGATGCAGGATTCTTGGCTCAGTAAAGCAGATGAAATTCAGTTTTATGCTGATAATAACAATACTAGTTGCTTTTATGATGCCCAGAAGGCTATTTATGAGTCAAGGACTTATGGTGCATCTCAACTACTCAGCATTGATGAGGATCCTAGGGGGATCAATGAGGACATTGATTCATGATGAGGACATGATCCTAGGGATCGCAACAGACCATCATCAATCAATGCTGAGGCCATTGACCATTTACCTCAGGTTGAAGTCAATCCCTCCCTAGCTGAAGTTCTAACTGAAGAAAAAGGTTTTGAATGTCATTAGGCTCCTTCTGTGTGGCAAAGCACCTGGTGCTGATTCTATTCCAGCTGAGATTTACAAGGTAGGGGGTTCATTGCTCATAGAAAAGCTGACTGAAATTTTCTAGGTTATGTGGCAAGAGGAGGTTATTCCCCAGAAATTCAAGGATGCCTCCATTGTCGATCTCTATAAAGGTAAGGGAAATAGATTGTCCTGAGACAATCATAGCAGGGTCTCTCTCTTAGTCATTGCAGGCAAGATTCTTTCCAGAGTGCTCCATGAGTAGACTGATCCTTCACCTGGAAGATGGTCATCTACCTGAGAGCTAGTGTGGTTTCAGAAAGGGCTGAGCAACAGTTGATATATTTGTTGCCCAACAATTCCAGGAGAAATGCCAGGAGCAGAACAGAGGTCTGTACACAATGTTTGTAGATCTGACCAAGACTTTTGATCCTGTTAGTCATGAGAGCTTATGGAAAATTATGTCCAAATTTGGTTGCCCTGAGAAGTTCATCAGCATTGTACATCAATTTTATGATGGCATGCTTTGCCCAGGTTCTGGATAAGGGACAATGCTTTCGTGCCTTCTCAGTCACCAATGGAGTGAAACAAGGCTGTGTGCTTGTTCCCATGTTCTCATCCAGCAAAAGGAGAAATTTTGAATGCTGTGGATGAGTTGACTTACCTTGATAGTGTACTTTCCAAGGATGTACATATTGATAATGAGGTTGACTCAGAGTTAGCTTAGCGTTTGGGAGGCTCTAAAGGAAAGTATGGGAGAAAAGAGGTATTAGATTGACTACCAAACTGAAGATCTACAGAGCCATGGTGCTGACTTCATTGTTGTATGCCTGTGAAACCTGGACAGTCTAGCAAGTACCACATCCAGAAACTGAATTGCTTCCATTTGAATTGTCTTAGGAAGATTCTGAAGATCACCTGGCAGGATAAGGTACCAGATCCTGAGGTCCTTCCTTGAACTAAACTGCCAACCATTCAAACTCTGCTTCAGAGAGTGCAACTCCGATGGGCTGGCCATGTTGTTTGAATGCAAAACATATGCTTGCCAAAAAGACTATTTTATGGAGAACTCACACAGAAGAAGAGTTAACATGGTGATTAGAAGAAGTGATACAAGGACACTCTCAAAGTCTCTCTTAAGAACTTTGGAATTGATTGTGGAACATGGGAGACACTGGCAAAGGACTGCTCAGTGTGGCGTGCCCAGATCAGAGAAGGTGCTGCAAACCAGAATTGAAACAGCTCAAAGGAAGCATAGGATGCTTAGATTTAGAAAATAGACCCTAAATATTCACACAGACTATTTGTGCCCGAACTGTGGTAGAGCATTTTGAATTCATATTGGTCTGATCAGCCACAGTCAAACACACTGAAACTTGGCTAGCACAGTGATGTCATTTTGGTCCTCTTCTAGAAAGGACAACAACCACATAGACACATATAGACATTGAGTATGGGGGTATATATGTATACATACAAACACAGACACATATATCTTACATGCATGCATACATAGACATATAAACCAATAAATATTTATTAAGTATCTCGTATGGGCCAGGCACTAAACACTAGCGACACAAAAAGTGCCAAAAGACAATCCCTGTTCTCAAGGAGCATACAGTCTAACAGAGGAGACAATATGCAAACACATGCAAGATAGATAGATAGACAGATAGATAGACAGACAGATAGATAGATGATAGATAGATAGATGGATGGATAGATAGATAGATAGATAGATAGATGATAGATAGAATAGATAGATAGATGATAGATAGATAGATAGATAGATAGAATAGATAGATAGATGATAGATAGATGGATGGATAGATAGATGATAGAATAGATAGATAGAT
>CM053581.1:381160514-381212732 GCA_028627135.1 Pseudochirops cupreus | reverse complement strand
ATAGATAGATAGACAGATAGATGATAGATAGAATAGATAGATAGATGATAGATAGATAGAATAGATAGATAGATGATAGATAGATGGATGGATAGATAGATGATAGAATAGATAGATGATAGATAGAATAGATAGATGATAAATAGATAGAATAGATAGATAGGATAGATGATAGATAGATGATAGAGATAGATAGAGATAGATAGATAGATAGATAGATAGATAGATAGATAGATAGATAGATCGATCAAGCTGCATAGAAGATAAATAGGAAATAATTAAGTTGGAAAGGATTAGAATGAACAGGAGTTGGGGAAAGCAGGATTCTATCTGGGACTTACAGGAAGCCAGGGAGGTCAGCAGTTGGAGCAGAGGCCAGAGAAGTGATGCAGGCATGGGAGATAATCTGAGGAAATGTCATTACTGATTATTTGTCTTGTTCTTCTCTCTTTCCTCCCAGCCCTAATGAAAAAGAGGCGCTGCACCTCTCCAAATCACAAGGTGGCCTCCAAGGCTAGAAATATCCATCCCAGGATTACTTTTCTGTCACCTTTGCTCAGGAAAGAAAGGCAAAGTAGTCTAAGTATGTTGGGCTTTGAGATCTCAGCTTGCTTGAGCTCACCTATGGCAGAAACCTCTATGGGAGAAGCAACACATAGACACTATGGAAAGGTTATTGGGCCCTGAGTTGCTTTGGTCATGTGTGTTCCCTACTATGTGCTTATCAGTGTATTCTGTTTGTGTCTACTCTTCCATGTGAAACTGGGTGTATTTGTGGGACACAATACCACAGACTTTATGGTGGCATATTGTGTAGCTACTGATTTTACTAAAACATTTTTGTAAATGCTTTGCTTCGAGCTAATTGTGTCTACTGCCTAACTATTAAAGGCAAGCTCCATATTGGGCCTCATGAGTTTACTTTGAGGGTATGGACTCATAGAGCAGCCCTCTGAACATGAGGTAGTAGCTGCCTTCTGGGGGACTCACTGAGTATGAGTACAAGCTGGAGAGGGGTAGTGCCCTGAGGGAGCACTACAGCAAAAGACCAGATAATTTAAAAAAAATCTTTCCATATAGATGTAAAATAGAACTCTTTCTCAACACATAAAATGCTAATACTGAAAGTGGCCAAAGAAATTTTCTAGGGGCAGCCAGGTGGTGCAGTGACTAGAACACCAGCCCTGAAGTCAGGAGGACCTGAGTTCAAATCCGGCCTCAGATACTTGACACTTAACTAGCTGTGTGACTTTGACCAAGTCACTTAACCCCAACTGCCTTGCCTCCCCTCTTCTCCCCCTCAAATTTTCTAGTCCAGCTCTCCAATTTGAGAGGTGGAGGAACCGCAGCCCAGAGAAATAAAGTGAATTGTCTAAGATCATACAGTTAGTTCTAAATGTATTTTATGATCTTTCCTCTTGCTATGCATTTTGTTCCTTACCTTATTTATTTTGACTCAGCAGATGTTAAAATGTGACTAATAATGAGGGGTGGAGAAGGAAGTAGAGGTGTAGGCTCAGTTCAGGCTGGGCTGGTAACTCAGGTTCTTAATTAAAATGAAATAAAACATAGATAATTCAATAGTCAATAGAAGGAGGTTTAAAGTATAGAAAGGAAAAAGGCAAGCATTTATTAGGCACCAGGCAGTACACTAAACATGTCACAAATGTTATCTCATTTGATTCTTGCAATCACCTTGCTATTATCATATCCATTTTATAGTTGGGGAAACAGAGGTAGATAGGTTAAGTGACCTACCTGCCCAGAGTTACACACAGCTAGTAAGAATCTGAGGACATACTTGAACTCAGATCTTCCCGACTGGTTTTCCAGTAAAAAGTTCATCTAAAAAGTTCTCCTGGGTCAGGTAGGTGGCACAATGAATACAGCACCAGCCCTGGAGTCAGGAGGACCTGAGTTCAAATCTGACCTCAGATAGTTAGCACTTACTAACTGTGTAACCTTGGGCAAGTCACGTAACCCCAATTGCCCTGCCTTCCCCTCTCTAAAAAGACAAATAAAATAAAAATAAAAAGCTCCTACTAAGTTGCATCACTGACTTTGCACACTTGAACTTAGAGCCCAAAAGACTATACCTTCTCCACTACACACTGAGAGTATAATTGAAGCACAAAACTTGAGTTTTAAAGGCAAACAATGAAAATATGCAACTAATGCACAGTGAGCTCTTGACCATAGTGAGGTGAATGAGATCCGTGAAGCACCTAGTAGGACATCCACTGCTCCACCAATCCGCATGCATCACGCTTCTTCTCCCTTTTTCTGTGTTGTGCACAGCCCCCAACGTGAAAATAAGGTTGTCAATAAATCATGCAATGCCTGAAGTCATGACAGTTAGATGTATCCATGCTGGGTATTGACTTTACTTGAAACGTCAGTTGGCAGAGGTGCCAGGCAGCCATTTTTACCCCCTCGTTGACTCATTGTGGTCTGATGACTTCCTTTGGGGTCCACGTCTTCTCCTTGCCATGGCTCGTGCTCACCTTCCTGTTGGTGGACGCCTTCTCGGAATATCATCGTGATGCATGGAGGGGGTTCTCCCAGATTGTGATTGACACCAACTAAGAGACTCAAGACCTCCAAAACCTGACCTTTCTGAATCTCACAGTGGCCTCCAAGGCTAGGAATGACCATCTAGGGATCACCTTTCTGTCACCTTTGCTCAGGAAAGAAAGGCAAAATAGAATAAGTATGTAGGGTTTTGAGATCTCAGCTTGCTTGAGCTCACCTATGCCAATATGTGTGCTGATTTCTGGGCATAAACAGTTTGCCATTTTAGCTGGCATGTGGAAGGTTTGAAGAGTCCTCACATGTATAGCACAGGGAAAGAGAGGGAAAGAGAGACAGACAGACAGACAGACAGAGACAGAGACAGAAAGAGAGACAGAGAGAGTCAGAGACACAGAGAAAGAGAGGCAGAGGCAGAGACAGAGACAGAGAGACAAAGGGAGAAAGAGAGAGACAGAGAGAGAGAGAGAAAGGAGAAAGAGAGACAGAGAGTGAGAGAAAGAGAGGCAAAAAGAGAGAGGAGAGAGAAGAGAGAAGGGGGGCAAGGAGAGAGAAGAGAGAAGGGGGGCAAGGAGAGAGGAGAGAGAAGAGAGGAAAGAGAGATGCAGAGAGAGAGAGAATAGAGAAAAGAGAGAGAAGAGAGGAGAGAGAGAGACAAAGGAGAGAGACAGAGACAGAGAGAGACAGAGACAGTCAGAGACACAGAGAAAGACAGAGAGACAGAGACAGAGAGACAAAGGGAAAAAGAGAGAGAGACAGAAAGTGAGAGAGAGAAAGGAGAGAGACAGAGACAGAGAGTGAGAGAGAGACAAAAAGAGAGAGGAGAGAGAAGAGAGGAGAGAAGAGGAAAGGAGAGAGGAGAGAGAAGAGAGGAGGGAGAGAAAAAGAGAGGAAGAGGGGAAAGTCTCATTCCTTTTTAAGCCCTCTGAGTGGGTGGACTTTCCATCTCAGAGTCCAATCCTTCCTGTTTCAGCCTCTTGTTGTTTGCTTGTCTCAGTCTTATGTCACATCAGAGTATTTCAGATCTGAGCATGTTTCTCTGGAAGGAACCAAGGCACAGTCACCATCCCTTGGGAAGTGTCCCAGTCAGAAGATAGCTCCAGAAGTGTCTCAGGCCAACCAATCAGGCACCTTTTACCTATTTGTCTCCTGCTCTTGCTGAAGTCACCTGGTTTTATGGATGATGCTAATACTGACACTAAAAATCTTAAAGCTCTTCCCTGTGAAGAAATCAACACCAGGACTGCAGCTCCTCACAGAACAGGATTGATAATAGTACAAATTGTTTGTATTATTAGTGCTAATAGTACATACTCTCCCAGCTAAGAAAAATTAGCTCATAATCCTCAAATATACACAGTCTTCGGATTTTGCAATGCTATGTCATGTTTTATTCCCCCAATGTCAGATTTAATTTCTGGAAACCTGTTGTTTTAAAGCTATTGTTGAAAATGGATTTATTTTCAAAGCATCAAGAGACAACAGAAGATGTTCACTTCACTAGAACGTTTGGCCACAGACCACTAGGAGGAGGAAGAGGGAAGAGATGAAAAAACGTATTACAGATGGACTATCTTACGGGATCCGGGGAATTCCGGGGAATTCCAAGGAAGGCAACCATTGAATCCAACTTCCTCCCCCACCTCTTGCTCCTTCTCCGGTATTGAATAATGACCAGTATTCACCATGATTTCCTCAGAGTTGTTTTGAATTATCAAATACAAAAAGAATTCCCTTCAGCATGCTCTATTTATTGAGGAATGAAAGTGAAATAGTGTATTTTAGAAAAATGTTTGACAGTAAAGTATCTAGGGAGGTTCGTGAGGATTTTCAAGCTATCCTCACTGAGAAAGAAAATCCAGTTAACCAAATAACACCATTTCCTGGGCATTTTAGTTATTCATGATTTTAGATGTGTGTGTGGGGGGGGGGGTGGGGTGTTAGCAAGACAGAGATAGAAGAGAGAAAGAGATAGAGGAGACAGAGACAGAGAGAGATGAAAGACAGAGAAGAGAGACAGACAAACAGAGGGGATGGAGGGAGAGAGAAGAGGAGAGAGGGAGAAAGGGAGGGAGAGAGATGGACAGAGGAGTGAGAGACAGAGACAGAGACACAAAGAGAGAGAGGAGAGACAGAGATAGAGGGAGGAGGGAGAAAGAGACAAAGAGAGAGAAATATAGAAGAGAAACAGAGATAAAGAGAGAAGAGAGACAGAGATAGACAGAGAGAGATAGAGAGGAGAGACACAGAGAGAAGATAAAGACTGAGACAGACAAAGAGAGACAGAGACAGAGAAGACACACGCACACACAGAGTCACTGAGAGATACAGTGATTCAGTCATGGTCACACACAGCACACATCAGACAGGATCCAGGTCAATGTTCTCTCCACTATGCCATACTCATGGAATTGGCCAAGTCTTTAGATCTGATAGAACAGCCTGTGAGAACCCAGAGGAGGTTCCATACTGCCATTAGTGGGGGCATTGAATAAATGAAGTACTTTATTCTCTAACTGTTTCATGAAATATCTTATCTCCCCCAACAAAGTCTGAGCTCCTGGAGGTCAGGGGTAACCTGGCACAGTGCTGGGCCCAGAGCAGCATGCATGGGCTCAGTCACCTGGCTGATCCTCAGGGTAATCAGTGGAAGTGGAAGCAGGGGGAGAAGGGTGGTGAATAATAGCACAAAAATCAAATCCACTCACTTTGGCCACAAATAGATAGGAATGATAAAACTTGCTGAGACTAATACTACTCTGATCTGTGAATAGAGCAGATAAAGTTATGGAACCTGGGGCTAGTCACCTAAAAATAATTGTGAAAATCACAACATGGCACTGCTTAAAGTTTACAAAGGTCTCTGTGAGCATTAACATTATGTTCCAGAGCCTTAACCACTCTCCTGCATGTTCCCCAATGGTTATTGACCCCTGACCTACTCAAAACTTCCATTGGGCCACCCCCAAGTCAAAACACACTTGTTCAATAAACCTTTGTTGATGAATTGGAAACTACAGTTCTAAAGTTTTTGAGGATTTCGTACATTGTATTGTATGAATTGGAGGTTAAGTGACTTGCCCAGGGTCACACAGCTATTAATACAATGAGGATTTCATATATCATACTCAATGTCATCAAAAAACAAAGTTTGTGAGGAGAAATTAGGTCAAGGGAAATTTGAACAAAGGGACCAGTAAGAGAATAGAGCATCTTTGTTGGAAACCTGAGTTTGGTGAATACCTCCATTGGTCTTTGTTCTTTCCTGGAGGGGGAAGAAGGGATCTTAGGATCACAGATTTAGACTTGGCAGAGTGCATGGGATCCATCTAGTCCAATCCCTTCATTTGACAAATGAGTCAAGAAGCTCAAAGCATCTGTTCAAGGTCATTCAGTTCAGATTCAAACCCGGGCTTTCTAATGCAAAATCTAGCCTACTTTTCACTGTGCCACAGGATGGGAAGACCTCAAAAATGTTATATTCCAAGGATTTCACAGATGATTCGACAAGATGATATTTTTGGTTTGGTCAAGATCTATTTCTTTCATCTATCTAAGGAATTCCTGGCATCCAAACTCCCTTCACTGATGCAGAATGGCAACTTGTGTTCCCTTGGTTGCAGGGCTAGCCCTCTATTCACTGTTGCCGTTGTTTGGTCATGTCTAAGTCTTTGTGAACCTGTGGACCACAGCATGCCATCACTGTCCATCAGGGATGGAGAACTTGTGGCCTCAAGGCCACATGTAGCTCTCTAGATCCTCAAGTGCAGCCCTTTGACTGAATTCAAACCACATAGAACAAATCCCCTTAAAAGGATTTGTTCTATAAAACTTGAATTTGGTAGAAAGGCCACATCCAAGGACCTAGAAGGCCATATGTTAGTGGTTCTCAACCTTCTTAATGCCACGACCCTTTAATACAGTTTCTCATGTTGTGGTGACCCCCAACCATAAAATTATTTTCGTTGCTACTTCATAACTGTAATTTTGCTACTGTTATGAATTGTAATGTAAATATCTGATATGCAGGATGTATTCAAATTGAACATAACCCACAGGTTGAGAACGGCTGCCATATATGATCTAAGGCCACAGGTTCCCCATCCCTGGGCTTTCTTGACAAAATACTACAGGGATTTGCCATTTCCTTCTCCAATGGATTAAGGTAAACAGAGTTTAAGTGACTTGCCCAGGGTCACACAGCTATTAAGTGTCTGAGACTGGATTTGAACTCAGGTCTTCCTGATTCTAGGCCTAGTACTCTATGTACTGAGCCACCTAGCTGCTTCCTCTATTGATTATACCACATTGCTTTGAGAAGTGAGCTATTTTGATACAGGCAAAAATGGCACATTTGTGCAAAGAGTCTTCAGAGTCACTTAAGTAAAGCTGTATGTGGGCCCTAGCTAAGTTTGTCTGAAAAGGCCATATTTGCATTAACAGTAATTACTTTGGCTCCTACTGCCTCAGAGCCAGGTATGTTATATTTAACTCTTCCTCTCATTACTTAGAGTTCTTCTGTCCCCTTAGTTTTGAGGGATAGCTAATCTCTCTGCCATTGGCTCTAGCTCCTGACAATGTTCCTTTAATTTTAGGGGGTTTCCTGCACCCCAGTTCCACTTAGCCAATTAACGATCAGTTGTATTTTTAAAGGAATATTTATTCCAAAGATGTGGCAAGAATAAACACACAAGCACTTTATGTACCACTTTGGTCTCTGAGGAGAGGATGGGAATTAGGTCCACATTGCAACTGAATTCCTGTATAATACAGTCCCACTGAGTTTCTCATCCAAAACTCCTTGACATTTTTAGGCTTCCTTGCTGGGGCTGGCTATAACAACTGGCTTTGGAATCCTGCCTCCAAGGTTGTCAGGACTGAGTTTCTACTGCCTGCACCTGGACTTATAAAGGATAAACAAAACAGATCAGAAAATCACCCCAAGCCCATTTCTTGGGGCCACAGGGCCTAAAAGCTGGGGAGGAGGGGAAGGCCATGCCTCCCTCCATCCAGGGTCAGTTTATGGTGTGAATAAACATGTGTGAATAAACAAAACCTTCACCCCCTCTGGTCTTGGTGGGAAAGAGACAGAATGTCCCTGCCCAGTCATTGTAAAGAGGCATTCTGTGTCAACTATGCAGAACATCAAGAGGCCGTTCCTATCTACGTGGTAGGGCAACAAAGAAGATCTTTTCCAAGAGATAGGCCTTGGCCTCTCCCACGTGGTGCCTTTATGTCAGGGGATCTGGGTTGTGTTTGCAAATGCAGTGGCTTCTCCACTTGAGAAGATTCTGCTCCCCACTCTGGGGATGTTGACTTCTCTCCTTCAGGCTTTCTTCACTAAGAGGAGTAAGCTCAGTGACCCTTTAATCAGCCCAATCAGCCCAGTTCACTTTCAGGACCTTCATAAAGTCTGCCTACCTCTGACATTTGCCCCATCTGAGTGATCCTGGAGCCCTGTTGGAAAGTGATAGGGAGGGTAAAGCTAAGTCAGAAAACATCCCTAAGCCCAACAACAACCCAGAATGCTATGTACGTACATATCCCTTCACACACACATACACACACACACACACACACACACACACACACACACACACAGAGGAGTGGCCACTGCTATTACCTGGGGTACAGCAGCTGTAACCTGAAGGTCCGCCATTGGAGAGGGTTTCTTGAGGAGCTACAGAGTGAGAAAACAGATGGGTTACTATGTACACTCAGGCCATAATTGGGTATCTATAGGTTTATGTTTATGCATATGAATGCATATATTTATGCCACGTATGTGAATGTAATGTGTGTATCTGCGTATTATGTGTAAAAGTGTTCATCAGAATATCAACAAGCATGTGTTTAAGTTCGTGCTGTATGCTGGGCACTGTGCCCTGTGCCAGGTACGCATTGAGAATACAAAGACGACATTGAAACAATCCCTGCCCTCAGGAAGTTTACATTTCTATGTCTGTGTCAGGGTTTGACTGCCTTCTCTGCCAAAATGCTTACGGAAAAAAGGTGAGGTAATGGTGAACAAGGGGCTTTAGGAGACAACTAAAAGCAATGATACTTCCCTGCCTGGAATTTTCCTTCAAGGCAGAATTTGGTTCAGCACTCATGAAGTGTGTACTAGGTAAGAGACTGCCAGCTGTATGGCGGAGAGAAGGCTAGCTTTAAAATCAGAAAGACCTCAGTTCAAATCATGCTTCTGACACATGGGATGACCTAGAACAGGAAGGAACCTTAGAGGGTATCTCATCTGACCCTCCCATTTTATAGATGAGGTATGGGACGTAGCAGATGCAGAATAGCCTTTATTGTACTCCATGGAACACTCATAAACACAGAAGATTCCCAGGAGCCCGTTAACATACAGAAACACACAAAGTACTCAAATGACCCATCAGTTCCATCCATCAGAACTGAACTGGACCACTTGGTATTAGAGCAACCCTGTGATATTCTAATAACATTCCTCTTTCTCATAGAATCTTACACAATTTCCTCCAAACTTTTACCTAGTAATGGACCTGGTTCTCCTCTTTGGGAAGAGTCTGATTCTTTCACCACCTTTCAATTATTTCACTGAATCAGAGTTGGAAGATACCTCTCAGAGGTTATCTGGTGGACTTGAAAAGAAATCTCTGGCACCACTACCCAGAATACTTCTAGTCCCAACCTTGAAATAATCATCAGTTGAACAAGTGACAGCAAAGTTCAGTATGAAGCCTTTGGCTTTGAAAATGTTCTGACTTCAACCCCCACCTTTTTCCGTTTCTCCCAAGGTCCAAGTCTCTTGTCCTCTCAGTCTCACTCTTGATTGACTCGTCTTCTATTTCTCCTCCCCACCTGTGCTTCCCCGGGTTGGAATCAGAGTCTTCTGGGTAGTTTGCCTTCAGTTCAGGTCTGAAATGCTTTGGGATCTCAGGGAATGCTAGAGAAAAGATTGTTTGACACCTATACCTCCCTTCCTCCTCCTCCCAACTCCTTTTGCTCCTTATCTGCACCTTTTAGCTCAGCTCCAAAAGGCTGGTTGCATTGCTCATGGAAAATCATGGAAATGCCAGGGAAGCAAAGATGTTGAAGGGCCTTGAAACTGTCATACGAGAATTGGTTAAAAGAGCTGAGGATGTTTAGTTTGGAGATGTGAAAACATGAAATGTGATGGGGAAAAGATAATAGTCTTCAACTACACCAAGACGTACCATGTAGGAAAAAGATTCTACTTATTCTCCTTGTCTTTTTAAAAAATAAAAATAATAAATTAAAAAATAATCACAAATATACAAATTGACTCCCCTAACACATGGGAAGCATAATACTCCTCCCACTCTGTATCACTTCAATGTCTGAGGAGGGGAAGGGCTGTGGGCTCCACAGAGCACAATCCAGCTCCAAGTCCAAACCCCATCTGGGGCTCAAGTCCTAGGCACCCTAGCTTCTGTGGCTTTCATGCCGAGACAAGTGAGTGCTGAACCACTCCACCTGCAATCCTGGCTCTGAAGTCTCCATGACTCTGGCTTCCCAGAGCCCAGCTCCTGAACTCCCAGCTCCTGAAACTGAGGAAGACAGACAAGGCAGACAACAAAGAAACACTCCCCCACTCTTCAGCCTCTGGACACAGTGCGTAAGTGTGGCCAAAAACAAGGCAGAAAAGAAAAGAGAATGACCAGCTCATTCTTGCCAGTTCTCCCCCCCCCCCCCAATCATTTCATATTCTTTCATTGATGTGTCACAGCAGGATACTTATTAACAGAGATATGGGAATTATATGGGAGTGCATGTGGTTAAGTCTCTATCGATCGTATGCTCATAGACCCTAGAATTTTAGCTGAGATATTCTTTGTGATTAATGACATAAAGCAGACTTTCTTAATGAATCAGTTTTTATGCAGTCTATTTTACATAGCCAAGATTTATGATAAAAATGAAGGTGGGAGGTGAATCATGTGATTCCATGAGGTTCTTTCTAGCATAAAGGTTTGATACTATCACATTTATTCTTATACCAGGGTAAGGAACCTGTTATGTCTTTAACTGATTAGACAGACAAAGGACCTAACTCTGTACCTGTAGAAGGGACACCCACATAGATACCTCATATCAGAACTGTCTTCAATCTCCCATCTGTAAAAATAATTAAACCACTTTAGACATCTCAGGGACAATGCTGGGAAAGCACATGCATCTTTTGTGTTTAAATTAGATTTCCTTTTATATATGACATGATATAAAGATGATGTGGTGTAATGGAAATAGTGCTGACCTTAGAGTTATAAGAGAGGGTGGTAGAATTCAAATTCTTTAAAAAAAATATTTTTTCCTAAATTTTAAGTTCCAGATTCTCTCTCTCCTTCCTGCCCCTCCCCTCTACTTGAGAAGGCAAGCAATTTAATGGAGATTATACATGTGCAGTCATGCAAAAACAGTATTCACATTGCAAACAAAAACACAGACCAAAAAATCCCCCAAATAATAATAAAGTTTAAAAAATGTGCTTCACTCTGCATTCAGACTCTATTAGTTCTTTGGAGATGGATAGCATTTTTCATCATAAGTCCTTCAGAACTGTTTTGGAATATTGTATTGCTAAGTTATTCACAGTTGATGATCATACAATATTGCAGTTACTGTGTGTAATATCCTCCTGGTTCAAGTCATTTCACTTTGCATCAGTTCATTTAAGTCTTCCCAGGTTTTGCTGAAAGCATCCCGCTCATCATTTCTTATAGCACAATAATATTCCATCAGTCATATACAACTTGTTCAGCATTCCCCAACTGATGGGTATCCCTTCAGTTTCCAATTCTTTGCCAACCCCAAAAGAGCTGCTATCAATATTTTTGTACATATATGTTCTTTTCCTTAAAAAAAAAAAATCTCTTTGGAATATAGACCTAGCAGTAGTATTGTTGGGTCAAAGAGTATACAGTTTTATAGCTCTTTGGGCATTGTTCCAAATTGCTCTCCAGAATAGTTGGATGAGCTCACAACTCCATCAACAATGCGTTAGTGTCCCTATAGTCTAACCAGTTTTAAAGAAGGAAATCGGTCAAAGGAGGTTATACTCACCCACATGGTAGGGGATGCAGAGACCTCCATGTTAGGCAATCTGGACATGCTACAAAGGTTCCTCATGGGCGCTTCCATATTAGGAGAACTGGCCATGCGCAGTCACACATTTTCCCTGAGGATTCACACATTGAAATTTGTTGTCCCAGGCAAATGTGCAGGTGTGTGTGTGTGTGTGTGTGTGTGTGTGTGTGTGTGTGTGTGTGTATTTTAACAATCTTCATTCCAAATTCAATTTTCTGTGATCTCTGGAGAGGCATAAACAATGTCCATTTACTTGCTTTGCCAGCACCATGCTGAAAAGCCTTGAAACAATCAATGTTGTAGCATATGCCACCCCATATGTACAGATGAAAATCACAATTATCTCCAAATATTCAGTTTGGATGTTCCAAACAAAGTTCCCCAAATAAGACCACAAAGTAAGAACGATTTGACAAAGTTCACCAAATATCTCCGCCTGTTTAGCCTTAGCCTTGGGATCTTTCTCAACTCTCAAGCAAAAGGAAGAACAAAGACAAAGAAAACCGGCTTCTGTCTTGAACAGAAACCTGGTCCATGCTGAGTTTTTCCAAACTATATGGAGCTTTCCTTACTGGGATTTGGGACCTGGGGTCAGTTTGAGTATTGCCCTTTTCTCAAATGAGAAAACTGACTTAGGCAGAAATTCTTCCAATCATTTCCTCCTTGCATAAAGCCATCCAACTGGTATCTTCACAAAAAAGTGTCTCTTTCTACACAAGGTAAACAAAACACAAAGTGTGCCTTTCCTAGATAGGGCACACCAAAATTCTCCAAGGATTCCTCTAGCATAGGCAATTCCATGGAGGTCTAGGCAATTTCTTCCAGTATTCTTATTCTAAGTTACCCACAATTAATGGAATTGCAAACTCTGCTATTAGGACAAGAAGATGAGTAGGTTTAGTTAAAGAAATAGCAAAGAATATCAACTACTTGTAGTCTCTAGGCCCAGGCATTCTCACCCTAAGAAATTATAGGGCATTGTGCCACAAAAAAGCAAGCAGTCTAGGTCTGCTTAAATGTAAAATGAACAATGCGAATATTTCTGCTGGACAGTAGCAATCTAGTGATTCCACATTTCTCACATTAAACTTAACATCAGTTCTTATATGGATAGGGTAATACAGAACTTATCAGTAAATCAAACCTTATACAGAATCCAATAGCACCAAAAGTATCCATTTGTAAACAATCAGGCAATCATATGAAAAGTTTGCAAAATTACATCAATGTAACTGAATTGTGAGGAAATACTCACCAGAAAAAAATCAAATGTACATTTGCAGCCTAAAATTTTTTTACCCAATTTCTCTAGGATTTTGCAGCATAAGGCATCTCAAAATAAAAAGTCATGGTCCCCCCCAAAATCTCTAGGGGCTCCCCACAAAGCAAAGGGCCCAATTTTATCCCAGATAAGGCATCACAGGTAACACGGGCTACCATCGTCCTTACTATCTAAAGGTTAGGTGCTTTGCCATTAGCAAAGCTCTAGCACCCAACACCCTGAGGCCCTTTTCTCAGGGCTGGGGTAAAAGAGAGGGAGCAGAGAAAGAAAAGTCAGTCCTCTCTTGCCAGTTCAGTTCATGACATCCATGCTGTGGGTGAATTGTGATCTTAACCCTCTGGATGGAGCAGATAAGTGTAGTTGAAAAGCAATTGGAAAAGAAAAAAAAGAACCAGCTCAGTCTCACCAGTTTTAAAGACAAAGGCAATCATTCAGCCTTCATTTTCAAAGAGAACCAGTGACCTCATGGGGTGATGTCTTGCCTCCTGTGTGAATTGGATTTAAGTGAGACAGAGTTGCACAGTCATCAGCCTCACCCACTCTTCAAGAATCCTTTAAAACCAGTGGCAAGACAAAAGTCAAGATAACTTGCGATGACCTGGGATGACCTTGGTGGCTTCAATGTATAACCATGCTCTAAGTGCTCCACGATGCCTGCTTCAGCTGCCTTCGTGACCGTTGGAACAAATTTTTCTCATCCACCCATTCCACTGGGGGAAAGCTTGACATGCTTGGGGTAGACATCCCCTAACTCACCCATGTAGTAGTGAGGCCTCCATGTTAGGCCAAAGGACAGGGTCGGGGATTTATCTCTCTTCCCTTTACAGCAGACGTTCTTAAACTGGGTTCATAGGATAGATTTCAGGGGCATCTCTGAACTTGGATGGCGGGAAAAGTCACATCTTTATTTTCACTGTCTTTAACTGAAATTTAGTTACTTTAATCACTGAGAAGGGCTCCAAACTGCCGAACTTACCAGACTGTCAAAGGGGTCCATGACACAAAAAGATTAAGAACGTCTGTGTTAAAAAGTCTCTCTTCTCGAACGCAATGCAGCTATCTCCAGAGAGATGACCAGATTCACGGACTTTATTTTATTTAGTCATTACTTTCATTTATTTCTTTTGTGGATTCTCACGGGTGGATTGACTCCCAGCAACCTCTTGCTCCCATAACCACCCAGGAGGCTTCTGGGTCATCTCCCCATTACTCTCAATCAGCATGTACCTACCCATGGAATACAAGTTTATTTTCACGGAAATCCCTATGGTAAAGTTAGTACGGCCAATCCATACTGAAGACAGTACCGTAGAAAAGTCAAACCTCTCCAATCTGTTATAACAAGTGTGTGTGTGTGTGTGTGTCTGTGTGTGTGTGTCTGTCTGTGTGTGTGTGTGTCTGTGTGTGTGTGTCTGTGTGTGTGTGTGTGTGCACGTGTGTGTGTGTGTGTAGGGAGGTGTCATTCAGCAATAAGATAAGACACAATGTTAGGAAAACAGGAGGCAATGGCAGTTCCATTGTAACCTGCCCTCGAAAGATCTCTAATGCACCTCCCTAGGGTACTGTATTCAGTTCCATTTTAGAAAGGAAAGCACATTTCATTAGGGTGTGTGCCTGGGGGGTTGTTTTCAGCTGAATACTTTTTGAATACTCAATCATAAATCGTTTTTATCCATCTAACAAATTTAACTTAATTTTTTTTAATTAACGGCTAAACTTTACTTTTAAAAATGCAGACTTTGCAAAAAGTTCCTTTTAATCTAGTGTTTCTTAACTTGGGGTCCAGAGAGCCCCCCAAAGGATCCATGGATAGATTTCAGGGTGTCCATGGACTTGGATAGAAAAAACATATTGTTATTTTCACTAACCTTTAACTGAAATTTACCATTTCCTTCAATTTGTTTAAAAATATTATTCTGAGGAGTCTATATGTTTTCCCCAAACATGGACCAAAGTGGTCCATCACCCCCTGTTTTATGTAATCAAATCTTTCCCCTTACCCTAAAATAGAGAACAGTATTTTCAACCTCATCTTCATGGATTAAAAAAAGGATTTTCCTAGTTGGACCTTGTTTCCTTAACCCTGCATTTGTCCATGCCAAGCTAGTAGTAGAGTTTAACTTCCTTTTGGCTGTCCTATCCTATACCAGCCTGAACCCCAGGTCACATGCAATAGAAAATAAACTGAGTAGTGGAATCATGGGGCGGGGGAGAGGGGGAAAGATTTAGGTGATTTTTCTCTTACTTGGCTGTAGCAGAGAGGGGACCTTCCTGGCTAGAGAAGATGAAGTTGGGGACAGGAAAGAGGAGGGCTCTCTGCATTCCTACCCTCTCCATTGGGCTCCACCAATCACAATCACCATGAATCTGGAAGAGGGGTATGGAGAGGTAGGTACTCCTGGGAAAATCTAGTCATTAGATCAGCCTTATTTTTTCTCATACCAGTCCTTACTAGAAGTTGTAGAGGGGGAGTAAGTGTGAAGCCGTGGGAGGAAGCATGTGTATGTAACTGTATTACTACATACAGCAACCCATGGGACTTCAGAGACTGAGAAAATTAACCCTGGTGGCACAGTAAGATGTGGCCCCCTGTTATCGTCCCAGGAATACCTGGCAAGCATGACACGGACATGTGCCTATCTGGGAACAATGTATAGACATTGAAGAGAGGTAGACTAAGTTCTGATTAAGAAAAATACTTCCTAATTAGAACTAATGAAAAATACAGTGGGCCCCCTCAGGAGTTAATAGGATCTCCCTCACCAAAGATTTTCAGGTTAAGCCTAGAAGACCAATTGTCATTGTATAGGATCAACTAGTTGACTCATTATTTTATAGAGAGATTTGGAATAGATGGCTGCAGAGATCCTTTCCAGTGCCAAAATCTGGTCCCTAAAGCATTTATAAGGCAGCTAGGTGGTAAAATGGAGAGCCAGACTGGAGGTAAGAAGGGCTGAGTTCAAATTCTGCTTCAGACACTTACTGCCTCTGTGACCCAGGCAAATCCTTCAATCTCTCTCTCCTTTGGTTTCCTCACCTATAAAATGAGATTGATAACAGAACCCACCTCATGGGACTTGTGCGAGAAGTCTTTCTGAGCCTTAAAGCGCTAGACAAGCAATGAGAAGGTCCTGTCTTGCCAGAACACTCTAATTCATTATTTTTATTAATTTGGTTTGTCTCAGCATCGACTCCCCTAGACAATAAGGTCCTCAAAGGCAGAGATTGTAAATGTTTATTAATATGCACAGCATTCATCTACTAAGTAAAACAATGGGAAATTTTAGGGAAATCATTTCAAGTTTTTTACTTAGATAAGAATCTTGGATACGATGGTTGTAGTGTTATTTCACAACTTCCAATTTGGAGGGTAAGAGGATGAGCTTTTCCTTATATTCAAAGACCAAAAATAGAAAATAGACATTTAAAAAAATGTATCTTATTGCAAATGACTCCCCACAATTTCCTCACCATTCTTTAGTTTGGAGAATTGGGAACTGATTATATTTACTGGTTAAATATTTGGAAGGAACTTCTTGTCTTCTTCTTGGCTTTGGCATTGCATGTCAGCAAAAAAATTGATGAGACTGAGTTGCCGGCGGTCCTGAGGATGCAATGCAACTGGGTGTAATGGAAAGACCACTAGTTGTAGACTCTGAAGACCTAGATTTGGATCCTATCTTTGCTACTAACTAAATGTGCAAAGTTGTAGAAATCACTGCAATTTTTCTGAGTTGCAGTTTGCTTAAATATAAAATTGAGAGACCAATACTTTACCACCTGCCTCACAGGGTTATTGTGAAGAAAGTGCTTTGTAAACCTGGAAAATACTATGTAAATGTAGGTTGTTATTATTATTATATTCTTGTGGTTTCCCAGCATCCTGGTGGGGTTTCTGAACCTGGGAACATTACCCTAGGTTTTCATTAAGCATTGGCTCAGTGAGAGAAGCTCATTGTGAAGTGCATAAAAAATCCCGGGAAGGAAAGTTTCAGCTGAAGAAAATGACTCCTCACATTCAGCCACGCTGGGACTCCCATGCACTTTACCAGGCCCCAATACCCTTTCTCAGCGTCTCATAGGACACTGTCTGCTGGCTTTGGGAGGTATCGGCTCAGAATGAAGTCTGTCAGCGGTGTAGGAAAGCTGGCCAGTGGGACATAGAGGAGTTTGGCATCCAGGCCAGGATTATAGCGGATCCGGGGACTTCGAGAGGTAAGGGCGTGCTCCATACAGTCTGTGACCTCACTGATTTTTGGTTCTGCCAGTCTGGTCAAATTTTTTAAGTTTTTGGTGTCTGCGTTAGAGGACAAAGAAAACCAAAAGGTCAGTGATTCTGCATAAAATTGTCTCTCTCTCCTGACATCTCCTTTGGTGCCCAACTCTTCTAATTCTTCTATGAGATTCTAAGACTCTCTGACAATTATTTCCCCATGTCTCATTATTATTTCATTCATTCATTCAATTAAATTAATTGAATTGAAAATTAATATATTAATAGTAACAATTTTAATATAAACAATAATATTAACAATAAAAATTGAATTAATTGAACTAAAAAATTAATTGCATCCCGGAGATGTGCAGAGATGCTGAGAATACAAAGGGAATAAAAAACCATGGCTCCTATCTTCAGGAGGCTACAGTCTATTGGAGGAGATTGGGCAGATTACACGTGAAATCATGATAAATTGATCTGGCCTTGGAAAGCCCACTGTTCCAGGCGCCCTTGATCAGTGCAGCTCATCCATTCCTGCTCTGCTCCTGGCTGCCTGTATGACTTTGGGAAGATCATTAGACATCTCTTAATCTCCATTTCTTCATCTGTAGATTGAGACCCTTGCCTCCTATTTTATGGAAAAACATGAAGGTCATTTGCTTCCTCATCTTCTATCATTCATATGTCCTCTTCCACGATCTCCTCCTTCATCACTGTCTCCTCCTTCATCACTGTCTCACATGATGGGGCAGCCTTATTCCTCACCCCTCTACCTGTTCAAGTCATCCTGTCCCATCCCACCTCCCCCAACAGACTGGCCCCTCTGTCATCCCCATTCTTTGACTTATTTTCAATTTCTCCTTCTCTACTGCCTATAAACATATCTCTTCCATCCTGAAAAAAACCCTCATTTGATCCTTCCATCCCCACTAATTGTCATCATATCTCTTCTGCCCTTTGTAGCTAAACTGCTGACAAAGGCTCTCTACAGTAGGAGTCCTCCCTTTCCTCTCAGTCTTTTCTTACCCCTTACAATGCAGCTTCTAACCTCATGCTTCCAAGACTGCTCTCTGAAGTTACCAATGATCTCTTATTGCCAAATACAGTGGCCTTTTCTGTATCCTCATTCTCCTCAACCTTCCTGCAGCCTTTGACACTGGTCATCTCCTCCCTGACATTCTCTTCTCTCCAGGTTTTCATGACACTGCTTTTGTTCTGGTTCTCTTCCCACCTGCCTAACCACGCCTTCTTTGTTGCTTCAGCAGGATCCTGATGTAGCTCACACCCTCTAACTGCAGGTGTCCCACAGGATTCTGTCCTGGGCCTTCTTCTCTTCTCTCTCTGTATGACTTAACTTGGTGATCTCATCAATTCCTACAGATTTAATTACCATCTCTATGCTAATGATTCTTCAATTTATCTAGCCATCAATATGCTGATCTCCAATCTCATTGCCTTTCAGAAACCTCAAAGTGGATGTCCAGTAGACAGCTTAAACTCAGCATGTCCAAAATGGAACTCATTATCTTTCCCTCTAAACCTCCCTTTTTCCCCTCTCCCCCAACTCCCTGCCACTTTCCCTATTCCTACAGAGCAGCAGTTCTCAACCTGTGGGTCGTAACTCCTTTGGGGTTGAATGACTCTTTCACAGGGGTCACAGAGGTGACCTAAGATCATCAGAAAACACATATTTTGGATGGTCTTAGGAACCGAGACACTGCTCTTCTATCCGTCTCCAGGCAGGTCTGCCCACATGCAGACACGCCCACATACCACTATTAAAGGAAGGTTGAGAACCACTGCTATAGAGGGTGAAAACATCTTCCCAGTCCCTCAGGCTTGAAATCTAGGTACCGTCCTAGATTCCACACTACCTTTCACTGTCCACCCCCCTTCTCCCCATCCAATCTGTTACCAAAGCCTGTCAACTTCCCCTTTACAACATCTCTTAAAAGTTCCCTTTCTCTCCTTTGATATTGTCACTACTCTGGTCCAAACTCTCCTCACCTCACCCCTTGGACTATTGTTATAGCCTGTTGGTGGATCTACCTGCCTCAAGTCTCTCTACTTCAATCCACTCTCCATCCAGCCACCAAAGTGATTTTTCTAAAGTCTAGATCCGATCATGACAATGCTCCTACTCAATAAACTCCATTGGCTCCCTATTGCCTCCAGGATCAAATACAAAATCCTACCGTAGCCTCTTCTTACCTTTCCAACCTTCTTATACCTTACTCTCCCCATGATTCAGCAACTCCAGGCATTTTCTCTGTCTGTCTCTCATGCCTGGAGTGGACCTCCTCCTCATCTCTGTTTACCACCTCTTCTGTCTTCTTTCAAGTCCCAGCTTCCCGACAGGAAGCCTTTCCCATCCTCTCTTAATTCTAGCTCCTTCCCTCTCCTAGTTATGCCTATTTGTCCTATTTTGTTTGTACATATTTGCTTGTTGTCTCCTCCATTAGAATATGAGTTCCTTGTGGGCAGGGATTATCTTTTGCCTCTTTTTGTAACCCCAGTGCTGAGCACAATGCCTGGCACAGAGTGGGCACTTAATAAATATTTATTGACTCACTATAAAATGAGCGCTTTGACATCCTCCAGCTTATCAATGCCCTTCTCACCTGAGAGGGTAGAGGGAGCTTTGGGATGATTGAGGAAACAATGATGCAGACTGGTAGCCAAAAAGACTGATGATAACATAGAAAGGACCGTTTTATGAAGGACATTGATAAGGGGGAGAACATCCAGAAGAAGAGGATTAAGATGGTAGAGAGTCTCATGATCAAATCATATGAGGAAGACTTGAAGGCACTGTGGATCTTCAGAGAGGAGAAGAGAAGACCCAGGAAGGACTTCACAGATGATTTCGAGTATATGAAGGACTTGCACATGGAAGAGGGATTAGAATGACTCTACTTGGCCTCAAAGGGTAGAACTAAGAAAGTTGAAAAATTTCTCAACAATTAGACCTTCCAAAAATGGAATGGGCTCTCCCAGCAGGAAGTAGATTCTCAATGAAGTTCTTCTAGCAAAGGCTAGATGACCATGTGTTAGGTACAGTATGTTATAGAGAGTATTCTCCTTTGGGTATGGGTTAAGTGCCCAGGGTCATACAGCTAGTAAGGGATAGGATTTGAACCATATCTTACTGGTCTTTGGGTTCCTTTCCACTCTAAAAGCCTAGGTTCTATTATCATCTTTATTATAGTAATAAGGACTCCCCTTTCTCTCTTCATAAATCTCCCCACAATGTTCCCTGTTCTTACCTAGGAAGCAGCCTCCTGGGTCTTCCAAGTGTCAGTAGAAATCTCTGCAATATCTCCACAGCTTATCTTATCTCCATAGCTTCAAAACTTCCCAATCCCCATTTTGTTCCAACTTACATACTTCTCCTCAGTTCTGATTTTCACATACTCTCAAGAATCCCATTCCTAATACTTCCCAAGAACCAGGAGAAGGAAGCACCCAGCCAACTTCTTTATGTTCAGACTATCTCCAACTCTCAATCACTAAATTTTAGAGTTTCCTTCCCATGATGATCCAGGAACCAATTAGTCCAAAAACCCTATGCACATCAATATAATTACAGCAGCACTTTTTGTAGTAGCAAAGAACAGGAAACAAAGCAGATGCCCATTAGTTGGGGAGTATCTACATAAATCAGTGATTCTCAACCTTCCTAATGCCACAAACCCTTTAATACTTGTATGTGGGCCTATCTGCATGTGGGTGGACCCGCCTGGAGATGGATAGAGGAGCAGTGTCTCAGTTCCTAAGACCATCAGAAATATGTGTTTTCCAATGGTCTTAGGTGACCCCTGTGAAAGGGTCGTTCGACCCCCAAAGGGGTCACGACTCACAAGTTGAGAACCGCTGACATAAATGAAATAGAATATTAAGAAATGATGAATATGAAGAATGCAGAGAATCATGAAATGATTTCTATGAACTGATGCAAAGTAAAATAAGTAGAACCAGGAAAATGATATACACAAAAACTACAACAATGTAAATAGATCAATAATAAAACAATTAAAACTGAATACTGTAAAATTATAATGATCAAGCTTGGCACCAAAGAAGAGATATGACATTTCCCCTCCTTGCTCATCCCTCCTTTCTTGGCAAGGGTGGGGGGACTGTGAACGTAGAATACCAGAATTTTTTTTATATGCTGGTTAGTTTTGCTGAACTTTTTAAAACCTCTTTTAAAAATTCTTCATTATAAGAGATAAGTCTCTGAGAGGGAAATAGTTGGAAATGTAGGTGATATGAAAACAAAATATATTAATTTTTTTTCAAAGGAAATCAATTAGTTCATCCCTTTCATTTTACGGATGAGAAAATTGCAGCCCAGAGATTTAAAATGACCTGCCAGAAATCATAGGAATGAGTGTGTGGTTTAGGGATTGTTTTTAGACAGGGCTTGTGATTTTGTTGGTGTAGATAACTATCCATTAAGAAATTCCCTCTCCTCTCACTCCCACCCCCCATTCTCCCCACTCTGCAATTTATAAACATTGAGGGCTGCCTGGGGCTTGGAGAGGTTAAAAAATTTATCCAGGGTTATATAGTACCCCTGAGAGGCAGGACTTGCATTTGGGTCTTCCTGACTCCTGATGAGCTCTTTGTTCAAACACCATGCTGGTTTGGTTATCACCAACTAAGGATAACATTAGACATAAGTGGTGACTGGGGCAACATTGTACAGGGTATAGCTGTCAGCAGTTTATTGCCATCCTGAGATTTACAGAACAAATAAGATGTGATTTAAAAAAATAAGTCACAAAGATCAAACCAGAAAAAATAGTCTTTTTCAGTATAAAAAAAGGTGGTATTTGAGAGCTGGCTTCATAAAAGGAGTCATCAGATGACCATATCACTGCATCATTTGAACTATAATATAACTTCAGTGAAAAGCACCAGGGCGTAGCACATAGAGAAGTGACCTTTGAGTCAGGAAGTCCTAGTTTCCAGTCCTGCCTAGGACAGTCATTAGCTGTGACCATGGCCACCGAGTCATTTAACTCCTCAGTGCCCTTAGAAAACTCTCTAAGATGGCAGTTACAAAGGAGTTGCAGATATTTTCACCAAAGAAATCACTGGTTCATACCAATACCCAACAATTTCAACTTTTTTTAAAGAAGAAGACTTCAAAAATTCTGAATGTATTGAAGTCAAATAATAAATCACTTTCCCATTATTGTTCTAGAGTAAACATTATTGAAAATCATTGAGCCAAGAAGCCTTGCTCCTCCCACTAAGGTTCCAAATGTTTACAGCAGAATAAAAGGTTGCGTGGAAGGCTCGCCGAATAGGGGTTTGCCAGGCTTAGTTAGGGGAGTCTAGGAGAAATTTACCTAGCTCTTAGCAATGGGTAAGGGCTCATAAGAGACAGCTGTGAAGACTTGTATGAGTTTACAGGGTAGTGTTGGACAATGGTCCATTTTGAATGATCGTGTGTCCCTTGGGAAAATTTGTCAATCAACCAGTGAGAATTTATTGTGTGTACTACATTCCAAGCACTTTGCCAGACTATGGAGGTATAAATATTTGGAGTGAAACAATCCCTCCTCTCAAGAAGTTTACATTCCACTAGGGAGATGATATGGATTTATTTTATATATATGTCTATACATATGTCTATATATATATATATATATATATATATATATGTAGATTGATTGATTGATATATGTGTGTGTGTGTGTGTGTGTGTGTGTGTGTATAAATGGACGTATAGAATAAAAGACAAAGAAGTTTGAGAAAGAAGGCCCTAGCAGATGATGAGATCAGGAAAGGCTTCAATAAGAAGAGAAGGCTTGAGCTTGAGCACCATCTTGAAGAGAGAGATCCTATGAAGTAAAAGTGAGAAGACACTGCATTCTAGGCATGAGGGCTGGCCAATATGGAGGCCTAGAGATAGGAGGTGCAGCATGGTGTGTGAGAAACAGAGAAAAGTTCATTTTGACTGGATTGTAAAATATGGAAGGGGGATTATTGTACTATAAGGCTGGGAAGATAGTTTGGGGGAAGGTTTAAAAGCTAAACAGAGAAGTTTCTATTTTATCCCAAAGGCAGTAGGCAGCCACTAGAATTTATGGAATAGGGGAGTGACGTTAGAGATCTACCCTCAAGGAAAATCACTTTGGCTGCAATGAAGAGAGAGTAACTAGAAGGCTATTTTAGCAATCTAGGCAAGAGTGGATAAAAATCCTAAACTAACTTGTTAGTTATGTCAGTAGCTGTCTCCGAATAACAATGCCAAATATTTGTTTGGTTCTCTATAATTTGCAAAAGCTTTCACATATATTATCTAATCCTTCTGGATTTCCGTTTCTTCATCTGTAATAAAAAAAAAGAGAAAGAGAGAAATAAAGAGACAAGAATAGATGATCCCTGAGAACTTTTCAAGCTCTAAATCTATGATTCTTAGATTCCATTATCAACACTATTCTACGAATGGAGAAACTGATGGATGAACATAGAGAGCCCTGGATGGTTCTATTAACACAGTATCAGGAGTGCTAATGCACAGAATGGGCTGAGGTTGACCAGGTAAGTTGAACTCAATAAAGAATTATATTTTAGGCTCCATAGAGAGAAAGAAAAGAAACAAAGAAGGAATAGGATTGTTGCTTGAAGTGGATGGGACCGTAATAATGAGCAATAGAGGGAGAGTACATAGACCTATCCAATTCTTTTTTTTCTTCTGTTTTCTTTGCTGAAGAGACTTTTACATTGGAAATGACAAGACAAAAAATGGCTAGTGAGGAGTTAAAAAGTGGAGAGAGAATAAGAGAGCACCTAGTTGCCCTTCATGATTTCAAATCACTTGGCCCAGATGAACTCCATCTTTGAGTATTGAAAGAATTCATAGATCTGATGGTTAAACCACTGTCAATGATATCTGAAGAAAGATCATGGAAAATGGAAGAGGTGCCAAAGGATGGAAGAAGAATTGTTTCAATCTTTGGAAGAGGGAAGATCTGCACATTATAAACCAGTGGGCTTAACTTCATTTCCTTTGAAAATTCAAATTTAAATTATTAAAGAGAAGCTTAAGGAGCATCTAATAAGGAGAGGAAGGAAGGGCAGCTAGGTGGTGTCGTAGTGCATGAAGTGCTGGGCTTGGAATCAGGAAGACTCATCTTCCTGAGTTCAATTCTGAGCTCAGACACTTACTTGCTATATGAGCCTGGAATATAACCCTGCTTGCCTCAGTTTCCTCATCTGTAAAATGAACTGGAGAAGGAAATGACAAACTACTCCAATACCTTTGTCAAGAAAACCCCAAAAGGGGTTATGTGACTGAACAACAAGAAGTAAGGAGAGGTCATACAAAACTAATATTTATTTTTAAAAACAAACACGTTATCGAACTACATATCAGTGGTGTGTTGTAGCTAATTTCCGTAGGTTTTAGCATTTGATAGAATCATCATGCTATTTTTGTGGGGGAAAGGATAAAATAAATTAAATTACATTAATTAGAGGCACTCCAAACGAGCTGGATGACCAGATTCACAGAATAGTTGTCAATGCCAGTTTGCAGGAGGTTTCCAGAGCAGTGCCTCAAGGTTTTGTGGTTTGCCTTGTGCTGTTTCGTATTTTTATCAGTGACTTGGACAAATAAAGGAAAGCTATGCTCTTCAGATTTGCAGATGAGATGACGGGAAGCCAGGGGTGAGGTGGGGATGAATCGTAACTAGGATCCAGAAAGACCTTGACAGCCCAGAGTACTGGGCTGGATCTAACAGAGAAAACAATATGGAGAAATTTTAAAGATCATATTCTTGGGCTGAAAAAATCAACTTCACAAGACTAGGGAAGGCCCAGAGGGATCCCAGAATGTCTGGAAAAGTTCTAGGCGTTTTAGTGGCAGTTACTAAAGTGAATATAACCTTGGGCTGCATTAAGAGGCAAAGTTTCCAGGAAAAAGGAGGCGATGCTGGTCCCTCTGTATTCTGCCCTGGTCAGACCCTCATCTGCAGTATTGTCTTTGGTTCAGGGCACCATTAAGAAGGACATTGATAAACTGGAGAGGAGATAGAGCAGGACAAGTGAGACGGTGGAGAGGTTGAAGGAATCCCACCAAAAGAAAAGAAGACTAAGTGGAGTGGTGTCAGGGTGGGGAACATTGAAGCTGCTTCTTAATATCTGAAGGGTGCTCAAGCTGAAGAAAGATTTAATTCGTTCTGTTTGGCCCCAGAGCACAGAACCTGAAACCTCAGGTGCAAAAGGGCAACTATAGGCTTGGGGTTAGGGAAAAACTTCCTAACCATTTGAACTGTCAAAAAGGGGAATAGGTTGGGTCAGCAAGGTAGTGTGGTGGATAAAGCACTGGTCCTGGAGTTAGGAGGACCTGAGTTCAAGTCCAGCCTCAGATTGTGTAACTCTGGGCAAGTCACTTAACCCTGATTGCCTTCCCCAAAAAAGGAGGAGGGGAATAGGATTATTTTAGTTTTAGGATGTGGTAGGTTCTATCTCACCAGAAGTCTTCAACAGAGTCTGTAAGAACATTTGATGGGGATAAGGGTGATCTAGCAGACAGAGCTCTAGACTTGGAGTCAAGAAGACTTGAGTTCAAATTTCACTTTACTAGCTATGTGACCCTGGGCAAATCACTTCCCTGCTGCCTGCCTCAGTTTCCATATCTGTAAAATGGAAATAATAATAACACCTACCTCCTGGGGTTGCTGTGAGGGTAGAATGACATAACATTAATAACATACTTTGCAAAACATAACGCACTATATAAATATTTTTATATATTGTTGCGAGGGTAGAATGACATGGTGTTTATAATGTACTTTGCAAAACTTAAAGCTCTATATAAATATTATTATTCTTCTTCTTCAATATTCCTTTAGGGTATTGGTTAGACCAGTAGCTGAAGTTCCTTCCTCCTAAAATTCTATGATTCAATGATTCTGATAGTTAACCTGTCAGACAAAGCGCTTTGACCAGAGACACTGTTACACAGAGGAGTTCCTATTTTAGAATAGCCTGAGAGTACATGGGCATGGCTTAGAGATGAAGAATTCCCCCTTTCATTCAAGAGTATTTACCGTGCTGTAATTGAACTTGGCACCATGCTAGAGGGCTCTCAGAGGAACTCTAAATTCTAAAAGTATTGCTTTCAGATGCTAGTTGAAGAGAATCCAGCTTGTCCTGGGATTAAGACCCCTCCACTAGCAATGGTGATGGTGGGAGATCAAGGTAGGCATGTGAAGCTGGGAGGGGTAAGGGGGGAGAAGGGAATTACTACAAACAGAACAGGTCTTTTTATGTCATAGTTTTGTTCATGCTTCATACTCGTGATCTGTCTGGTGTTCCAATATTGCCCCAGAAAAGTGCTTTTGTGTTGTTGAGTTTAATACAGTGCCTCGAGTTCTGGCAAGGGCTCCCTCCCACCCACTCCCACCATTTGTTAGTACGGCATTCAGATTTGTACCCTATGTCTCATTTCAACTCTGTTCCATAAAGAATAGAGACCATTTCTGTAAAATGGAAAAGTGCTTTTGTGCTATCAAACCTCCATGACTCATTTCATTTGCTTAAGTGAAAATCGTTTTCATATTTGGCATAGAGAACGGCATGGAATGTCTAGGAGAGTGTCTTATTTAAATAAATACTTAGAACATGAAATCACCTGGCTTGAGACATGGTGGTGCAGTAGGAAGACTCACAAGATTTGGAACCAGAGGACCTGAATGTTTCTCATTACCTGTGTGACCTTGGCTTCAGCGTGTACAAAATGATGGGACTGGGTGAGATGGCCTCTGAGATTCTCTGACACTATGACATCCAAGGTCCCCTTGGGTTCTAAATGGGTATTGCTGGGTCTCTTTTTCAGAAATAAAAAAATTTTTAAAAACTCACTTTGGCTTAATCTCTATGGGAAGCTGAGAGCACCAGAATACTCCACCAAGGGAGACAAAAGAGAAGAGAGGCTTCAGGACAGGGAGATGACAGGGAAGCAGCATTGCCTCCTGCCTGCTCCTGCCCTTGGGAAAGGGACTCCCTCGTGGCCAAGCAGAGGAGAGAAGATGGGTTGCTATTGCCCGTGGCTTTGGTTTTGCTGGCTTCTTTGTCATAAGACCAGATTAGCCTGGGGTGCGGCAGCTGATCACTACCAAGGTGATCCAGACACCGCAGCATCAACCATTTCTGCAGTCAGCTAACAATGATAGCTAACACTTAACATAGCACCTACCATGAGCCAGATATTATAATTATCATCTCCTTTGATCTTCACAACAACCCTGGGAGGTAGGTGTTATTTTTACCTCCATTTTACAAATAGAGAAACTGAGGCAAATTTTGCCCAAGGTCACACAGCTAGTAAGTGTATGAGGCTGGATTTGAACTCAGGTCTTCCTGACTCCAAGTCTGGCTTATTTCACTATCCACTTAACCATTTTGCTGGAAGATTCCAGATCTTGAGACTGGTAGCTATTGGGGGTTGGGGAGTAGGGACTGGTTTCTCCCTCTACTTTTCCCCCTCTATAGTCTGTGATCCTGAGATGGGGCCCTGGACAGATCGCCTTCCTGGATCCCTTTTAGGGTGTGTTCATTTTAGGGATCTCCTTCCTCCCCATACATATCCCACAAGAGTACCATCAGGAAATGTATGAAAGCAAGGGATGGCTGTAGGCAGATAGCTCCATGGAAGAGTACTTGATCTATTTCCTTCTATGTTTGCTATGTTTGACAAGTTATGCAACCACAATATTTTTAAGTATTTGAGCCTTGGGGTGTGTGTGTGTGTGTGTGTGTGTGTGTGTGTGTGTGTGTGTGTGTGTGTGTTGGGTTGGGGGTGGATGACATGCCCAGAGAGAACAGATTATGAGTATGTAATATTGCATACAGAGTCAGGAGCAGTGACCATGTCCACTGGTTTTTGCTTTTGTTTGAATCCCCAAGGGCTTTCTTGTTTCCTTCTTTACTACCTCACTTGATCTCATCAGTTCTTTCACAGGTTCAATTATCATCTCCATGCAAATGATTCCCTCCTCTACATAGCCAATCCTTGTCTCTCTCCTGAGTCTCCTGTGTCACCAGCCACCTTTTGAACATCTCAAATTGGAAGTCCTATAGGGACATCAAACTCAATGAGTCCAAAACGGAACTCGTTATCTTTCCCCCCAAGCCCCACTCTCTTCCCAATTTTCTTATTACTTTCGGTGACTCAGGATGGCCACCTCAGTGTCATCCTCAATGCCTCATGAACCCCACCGAGCCAATCTGTTGTCAGATATGGTCATGTCTACCTTTATAACATCTTTCACATATGTCTCTTTCTCAACACTCACATGGCCATCACACTGGTATAGGTCCTCAATCATCTTTCACCTGGACCATTATAATGGCCTTCTAATTGGCCTCCCTGCCTCAAATCTCTCCTCACTCTAATCTGTCCTCCACCCATCTGCCAAAGTGATTTTTCTAAAGCTCAGATCTGATCACATCATCTTCCTACTCAATAAATTCCAGGGGCTCGCTATTACCTACAGGTACAAAATCCTCAATTTGGCATTTAAGACCTTCACAACCTGGAAGTCTGAGTTCAGGGAACCTGAGTCCTGGCCCCTTCTGCCCTTTCTAGCCCTCTTACACTTCACTCACCTTCATGCACTCAACTCAACTCCGTGTCTTTGCCCTCGATGTCTCCTATTGTTGGAATGCTCTCCCTCCTCACCTGTCTCCTGACTTCCCTTAGGACTCTGCTCAAGTCCCACCTTCTGCAACAGGCCTTTCCTAGTCTTCCCCTCCCCAGATCCCAGTGCCTCATCTTTGAAATCACCTTCCATCTATTCCTGTATATCCTGTGTGTGCATAACTACTGACTGGTTTTCCCCCATTAGACTGTGAGTTCCTTGAGGGTGGGGACTGTTTTGCCTTTCTTTCTATCCCCAAGGCTCGGCACTTAGTAGGTGTTTTATGAATATTTTTGACTTGACTTGGCTCTGCTTGAAGACTTCCGCAGTAAGAGGATCCCACCACTTCTCGAGGCAGCCAGTTCCCCTTTTGGACAACTCTAATTGTTAGTAAGTTAGTACTGACACGGAGCCCTTTGAAACTTCCTTCCATTGCTCCTAGTTCTTTCCTCTGGGGAAGAATCCTTTTCCCCCATGACATCCTTAATCAATGATTTTGCTGGATTACCAGACTAGCCACCGACTAGTTGCTAGACACAGACTCTACTTGCTAAAGTCCTCATTATGGCTTCTATCTTCATCTTAAATCTAATTCACTTTCGAGTCATAACATCACCTTCCTGGTGTGATTGGTTCTCTCTGAATGAAGGACAAACCACAACAACAAATCATCCCAGAAGGGGATAGAAGGGAAGGAAGGAAGAGAGACAATTAAAATGACTCCACATCATGCTTCCCCTATTTGAAGTCCAAGGGATCACCTGGCTGATATAAACAATAAACAAACCCAAGGTCCAGGTCGATAAGATCAAGATTACACATGCACACCACAGGCTACTCATTTATGATTTCCTTTCCTCTTCAAAGGCCGTCCCCAAGTTATTTCCATTCTGCTCTCCTATACTTGTTTAAAAATGCTGGGGGAGCACTGAGTGCTTCTTGCTGTCCAGAAGGGATGTCCCTGCAGATGAACCTGCTCACCTCTAACCCACTCATAGCTATGGTGTTGCTCCCCATCACTGTCCCTCCTCCTTGTCCTGCCCTATCGCCTGCCCCTGCCATGTCGGGTGAGGGCACTTACAAAGGTAGTAGTACTGCTCTCCATAGCTATCCTTGGTCTCCTGGGGCAGCCGCTCCCATAGGTGTCGCATGCGTTCTTCTATGTCCTCCTTGCCCAAAATGGAGGTCCGGTAGTTTCCAGGCTCAATGATGCTGACTTTCACCCCAAAATAATAGAGCTCCCTCCTAGTAGGAAAATTAACTTAGGTCAATGTGACTGCAGTACCAAAGACTTTCTAGATTTTAGCAGGGACAACTCTGTGTGTGTGTGTGTGTGTGTGTGTGTGTGTGTGTGTGTGTGTGTGAGCTCATCTACTCCATGTTCTCCAACCAGTTGCAATTTGTGCCTGGGGAAGTTCCTAACACACACACACACACACACACACACACACACACACACACACACACACACAGAAATTCATGCAAATGTCCCCTTCTTCCAGTGTGTAACCACTGCAAGCAGTTAGAATGGGCAGGGCCATCAGGAATAAGGATTAGTTGCTATATCCAAGCCTCCCACTCTTTACCTCCTACACCCAACTTCCTTCCAGTTTGAGTCTTTAGAAAGGGATGACTGTGAAAAGAAATAGAATTGTGGGAGTATAATTTTTTCCTTGAGTGTATAGGTCCTTGAAGATATAAGGTCTCGGGAGACTTTTTATCTTGCTATCACCACACTCTCATACTATACCTCCTTCTTTCTAGCCATCTGCTGGGATGCGAGGGCTTAGCCAGCACAGGCATCTTGGTTCCTGCTCCTCAGCTTCATGCTATGATGGCCCCCTACTCCCCAGTACTTTATCTCTTTCTCAGGGAATAGTAACCAAATCAATATTGTCATTGCTGCTGGAAAATACATGAAAAATTGTTGCTCTACGGCTCCACTCACAATCCCTGTGACTTGCCTAATTCCTTTCCTTAGCCCTTATTCTCATATGTGTTGCATTGTCCTTGTAGAACGTATTCTCCTTGAAGGCAGGGACTGTTTCATTTTTATCTTTGTGTCACCAGTGCGTGGCACTAAATAGTCCCTAAATCAATCCCTGCTAAATTGACTGAAGCTTGATCTTTTCAATATAGTGGCTCAGCTCAGTGTTCTTTTCCACGCTAGGACATCTATGGGGGAAAAGACAGTCCAGCATTTCTCAACTTCACCTTCCTTTCCCTGTTCCTGTTTGAATATTAAAACATCCCTCAGTGAGGGAGGGATACAGGGTAAAATCTAGGTGATTAAAAAAAGAGAGAGATCTCTATAAAGATCTATTTTTGAAAAGAAAGATCCTTCACTAAGGTTCAAGCTTTCCCATTCTGACTTGGTCCTGCACAAGGAGAAAACAATGAGCCACACTTTTCCAGAGATGCCCCTTGCAGAGCTTTCCAGACTGGACCTGAATTCCTCCTCAGTTTAGGGCTGATGACCCTAAGGGGAGCTATCTTTTTCACACTTAAGGAAGGACAGAGCAGGTGGTAAAGTGGGCTAGGTAAAAGAAATGGGGTCTCCTCACCTGATGCTGTCAGAGAAGGCCTCCACACCAAACTTGGAGACGCAGTAACCACCGCCAATGACTGCCACTCGGCCCCCACTGCTGGACATGTTGATGACCCTGCCCCGGGCCCTCTTGACCATTGGCAGCATGTTCAGGGTCACCTCGATCAATCCCATCAGGTTCACATTTATCACCTTTGCAAAATCCTCCTTGGTCAGCCACTCATTGGGGCCACTGGGCAGGCCGATTCCAGCATTATTCACCAGACCCCAGAGCCCTGAGGGAAGGAAGAAGTAAAAACAGAAAAAAAAATGTGGGATATGCCAACGGATCAGTGATTTCATCAGAATAAGGAAATTCTTAGCAATCTACGTTATTACTTAACAGATTAGTCTTAGGGAATCACCTGTAACACATAAAAATGAAATGATTTGCCTAGTCATACAACTAATGGAAGAGGGAAGATTTGAACCCAGGTCTTCCTGATTCCAAGTCCATATTACTCCTTACTGCATCATAGGATTGTAATCTAGACCTGGGAGGAACCTCCAAGGTCACCTAGTCCAACTTCCCATTTTACAAATGAGAATACTGAAGCTTAGAAGTTTAAACCCAGATCCTAACCTCAGAGGCAGTGCTCCTTCTAGTAGAAATGAATTCATATGCTAATAAATTCCCTGATCCCCAGCACCTCCCCACAGAAACTCACATTTCTGCTAACTGAAGGTTGCAAAAGACTTCCTCAAACATTATCTTATTTGCTCCTTATCACAATTCTGTGACATGAATTGTTCAGTTGCTTCAGTTGGGTCCCACTCTTCACCACCCCATTGGGGGTTTTCTTGGAAGAGATAATGGAGTAATTTGCCATTTCCTTCTCCAGCTTATTTCACAGATGAGGAAACTGAGGCAAATAGTGTTAAGTGACTTGCCCAGGATCTCAGAGCTAGTAAGTGTCTGAGGACAGATTTGAACTCAGGAACATGAGTGTTCCTAATTCCAACTCCTGTGCTCATTCCACTGCACCACCTAGATGCCCTGAGAGCAGGACATAGTAAGTATTATGGGCATCCCACTGTAAGTGGTTGCCCATCAGTTGGGGAATGGCTGAATAAATTCTGGCATATGAATGTGATGGAATACTATTTTGCTGTAAGAAATGATGAAAGGGGCAATTTTAGAGAAACCTAAATGAACTGATACAGAGAGAACTGAGGGAAGCCAGGAGAGTAATTTGTATAGTAACAACATCAAAATGGATAGCCCTGGAGTCAGAAGGACCTGAATTCAAGTCTAGCCCCACACACTTACTAGCTGTGTGACCCTGGGCAAGTCACTTGACTGTGTGACTTCCTCCTAAAAACTAAACCAAAAAATCCAAACAAACAAAAGTACAATAACAACATTGTTAAGACCAACAACTCTGAGAGACTTAAGAACTCAAATCGCATCGGCCCTGGAGTCAGGAGGACCTGAGTTCAAATCTGGCCTCAGACACTTACTTAACACAAAAACTAGCCATGTGACCTTGGGCAAGTCACTTAACCCCAATTGCCCTGCCTTTCCCCCTCCAAAAAGCAAAAGAAAAAGAAAATGTATATAGAAAAAAAAAAGACCTCAAATCAATGCAATTTACCATCATGATTCTAGAGGACTGAGGAGAAACCATTCCACCTGCGTCCTGACAGAGAAGGGAAGGACTCAGCATGCAGAATGAGACACCTACTTTTTGGACATGTCCGATGTGGAAATCTGTTTTGCTTGACTGTGCATGTTACTGTAAGGATTTTTTGGGGTTATTTTTAATGGAAGGGAGAAGGAAATTTTTTTTTAATTTGAGATAAATTTTTGGGGCGGCTAGGTGGTGCAGTGAATAGAGCACCAGCCCTGGAGTCAGGAGGACCCGAATTCAAATCGGGCCTCAGATACTTAACACAAAACTAGCTGTGTGACCTTGGGCAAGTCACTTAACCCCAACTGCCCTGCCTTGCCCCCTTTAAAAAAAAAAGATAAATTTTAAAAATTAAAGCAGTGGAGACTAAGCAACAGCATAGCGGAACAAGGGTTCAAGTTAGTGTTGGAAGATATAGGTTTGAACCTTGACTTTGCCACATCTTGGCTGTCTGACCAGCAATTCAGCTAACCTTTCTGTGTCTCAATTTCCTCATCAATAAAATGAAAAATTTTTAAATGTATTTAACTCATGATACAAATTTATATTATCTAACAGGTTATTATAAGGAAAGGTCTTTATTAAGTCCTCTAAAAGTGTGAGTTATTATTACTATTATTGTAGAGACAGCAGAACTTTGGGACTGGACTTTCTACCAAACCAAAGGCCATGGTTTTATTGCAAGGTAGGAGGAAATGAGCCAAAGGTCCCTGACTTTTTTGTTCTTTTCCACCCAGCTCTACCTCTGTTACTGGCATCAAAGCCATTGAGACAAAGTAGGACACTGAAAGTTAAATGCTAATTTTGCCACATTATTTGAATGATTTTCTAGTTGTTCTTGAATAGCTGAGTTCTTGAGTTTCATCAATCAATGAGCAAACATTTATTTGTAATAATAACTAGTACTTGAAAAAATAATAATAACTAGTACTTTAAGGTTTGTAAAAATATTTTTAAAAAGTCATCTTATCTTCACAATAACCCTAAGAGTTCCATGCCCATTTTACAGATAAAGAAACTGAGCTAAGAGAGGGTTCAATGGGTTGCCCAAGGTCCAATGGTTAGCAAGTGTCTGAGACTGGATTTGAACTCAAGACTGTCTTTACTTCAACTCAGACACTCTAGCCATTGCATCACTATCACTTAAGTACTTAGTACATGTCAGATGCCCTAGGCCCTTGAGACTAAAAAGACAAGAATGAAAGTGCCCCTGCCCTCAAGAGGTTTCTATTCCATTAGGGTGAAGGAGCAGACCACTAGCCCAAGCCAAGCTATGGCAGTTCCAACCAAAAGGTGACAGACAATTCATGTGTGAGCATGGTGATGGCTTCTAACCAGCCTTGATAAGTTAGAAGAGCCTTTACCACCAGCTGGGGAGCAGAGGGGTGACTCATGGTGGCCACAAGCTTGGAGGTGTTTCAGATTAAAGAGATAATATCTACAAAGAAAATAATTATAATATTAAAATATCACGAAGGTAATATGATGAAATTGTGGGTTCTTAGAAAACAGTCCACACATAATAGCAGTCAGATTCATAGACTATTACAGCTAAAACGGACCTTACAGATTACCTTTATCTAGATCCCTTTGTGAGAGATAATTTATAGTGAAGTTTCCCCATTCTGAAAAATCAAATCTAGAATGGCTTCAGTATTCACTAGGCCTAGGGTTAGGACACCTGACCTTCAAACAATATGGGGCTTAGAGCAACGGAGACCCTCCCCCAAAGCCAACTCAGCAGAAGATATGCCAAATAAGGTTAAGACTGCTTTCATTGGACACCCACATGTTTCCGGGTCCTTTGTCTCAGAGATTCCCACACTTAGGTTGTGGGTTAGCCCCCCTACCAATAAGAGTGAAGGTCAGTTGGGGGGATTGGGTTTCTGCATTGGAAGATTATATAACCATGGGCTGGCTTCTACCTGTTGCTCTCTCCCTGCAGCTGCCATGTTGAGCGACAGGGGCAGAGTCCTTTCTCATGAGAAAGAATAAAGACCTTTTCTGACCTTAGATTCAGACTCTGAACTCTTTCATCTAACATACCTTCTTTTACAGATAAGGAAAGAGAGGCCTAGGGAGTAAGTGACTTGATCAGGATCACTTTTGGCAGAACCAAGATTAGACTCTAGGTCCCTTGATGTTGCTCAGTTGTGTCTGGCTTTTCATGACCTATTTGGGGTTTTCTTGCAGAGATACTGAAGTGGTTGGCTATTTCCTTCTCCTGCTCATTTTACAGATGAGGAAACTGAGGCAAACAGGGTTAAATGACTGGCCCAGACTCACACAGCTAATAAGTGTCTGAGGTGAGATTTGAATTCAGGTCTTTCAGACTCCTATATAGTTGAGTAATGGCAGCTATCCTGTGCCTGTATCCTTATGACTTGAAAAAAACCAGCCAAAAGAAATGTAGTTTGGCAAAGAATTGGAAAACAAGGGGATGCCCATCAATTGGGGAATGGCTGAACAAGTTGTGGTTATGAATGTAATGGAATATTATTGCGCTATAAGACATGAGGAGCTGATGGACTTCATAATAACCTGGAGAGACTTATGTAAACTGATGTTGAGAGAGAAGAGCAGAACCAGGAGAAATTTGTACACAATCACAGACACAACGTATGTATAACAACTAACTTCAATAGACTGGGCTCCTCTCAGCAATACAAGGTTATAGGACAACTCCAAAAGACTCACGATTGAAGGAGATATCCACAGCCAGAGAAGGAAATGCAGAGTCTGAGTACAGACTGAAACAAACTACTTGCTGTGTTTCTTTTTCTTGTTTTGTTTTGTTTCCTCTTTCCCACTGACCATTCCATCAGTTATAATCCTTCTTTATAACCTGACTAATGATTAACGGGAAGATATTTGTAGATCCTATATTTGAGTGCATGCTGCCATGATGAAGGGGGAGAAAATCTGAAACTCAAGGGACTGTGGAACTGAATGTTGTAAACTAAAAGTAAATAAATCAATTTAATTTAATTTAAAAAAATGTAGTTAACTCTACCAGTCTGGTCTTTCTAGGACTCTTCCCTTTAGGAGTCTTTTAGGGGTAGAAGGGTCTCCAGAGAGAGAGGCACATGCCAGCAGTGGGATAGGGTGTTAGGAAGGAGCCTATATATATCTATGCCCTAGGGTGCCTGTTAGGTCTCTATGGATTCTCAGTTCAGCCGCTCACACTGCCAGTATGAGTTGGAAATCAAACGTTGGTCTCTTGACTTGAATCCTCCATTCTTTTCCATTACAAAGGATGCTTACTTTGGAGTCAGAGGATATACATTTGGAGGTCCAAGCTCTACTGCTTGCTACCTGTGTGACTGACTAAATCACTTATGATCTCTGAGTCTTAGTTTCCTTACCTACAGAATAAGAGGACGGCCTTGAAGAACCCTTCCAACTCTAAATCTCTGGTGCTCTGATGTCCTTCCACCTCAGAGTTCCCATTTGCTCCTGATCTTGCACCAGCAGGAAAACGAATGAGGCCTCCATCTCCCACCTGTCTACTGAAACCTCAATCCCCCTCCTGAGGAGAAGATAGCCCATGCTTGGGGCCAAGTGGGCGTTCCCACTTGCAATGATTTCTACTGTCTCTATGGTTAGGCAGAGGGGTGGCTAGGACTCCTCCTAGGTCCCTTTAAGGACTCAGACATCATCATTATTGTTAACGCCATTGGTAATAATAATCTTGTTAATGAGAGACTGCGGCAGAGTAGAATAGACAACTGTCTGTCTCTGTGACCTTAGCCCAAGACTCTTAAGTTGCAGAGTAGGTCTGCTTTGAGAGAAGACAATTGCTCCCTGGAAGTCCTTCATACCCACAAAGTCATAGGCAAAACCCACACAGGCAAAACAAAACTAAAAATACATTCTTGCTGTTGTTCAATCACGTTTTCATGGAGCCCATGAATCATACTGTCCATGGGGTTTTCTTGGTAAAGACACTGAAGTGGCTTCCATTTCCCTCTTTGGGGGATTAAGGTTAAACAGAAGTTAAATGACTTGGCCAGGGTCACACAGATAGTGAGTATCTAAGGCTGATCTTCCTCACTCCAGGCTCAGTGCTCTGTCCACTGAGCCACCTGGCTGCCTCCTAAAAAAAATACATTTTAGGTAATGCCTTAACATTTGCAAAATGCTTTCTTCACAACCCTGTGAGGTCAATAACACAAGGATTATGATCTTCATTTTACAGGTAAGGAAACTGGAGCTTTGAGAGGTGAATTAGTTTGTCTGGGATCATACAGTTAATGGAGTTGATGCTTGTTCCCACACAAACTTCCTCCCACCCTCTCCCACCACTGGCACATGGTTCTCTCTCTGGAGACCCCTCCACCTATAAGTCTCCCAAGGGGAAGAGTCTCAGAAGGACCAGAAGGTGGAACTAACTACATCTCTCGTGGCTAGTTTGTTCAGGTCATTAGGATACAGGCACAGGATAGCTGCCATTACTCAGCTACCTTCTCCTAAACCCCGGGGCCTGTCACCAGCAAGACTATATTCTCCCCAACTTTGATAAGGAGAAAGCATAGTGACATTGAAGAGCCACAACTCAGACTTGAGGGAGTTAATCATTACCACAAGTGCCAGGAGGCAGGGCGGGAACAGGGTGATGAGACCTTATGCAATTTGGGGGAGACAGAGGAAAGAAAAAGAGGCTTGTCTAGGTATGAGTCACAAGGAGCAGCGCCCAGAAATCTAGGCTTCCACGGCTGGCTGATTGGTCGTGTGATCCTGGTGCTCACCACCAGCAGCTGGATACCAGCTCCTTGGAGGTGCAGGGATGAGGTCACAACACGGCAAACTCCCCCCCTTAGCCTCTCTGCTTTTGAGACTCGGACAGTTGTCATGCCTGCCTCCACACAGGATGTCTCCTTCTAGGGCATCTCAGACCTGGTACTAGCTTCCCTTGTTCCCCCTTGTTACAACCCTGGGACAGAAAGGAAGGGAGGAAAGTGTCTACTATGTACCAAGCGGGGCTGAGCACTTCACAAACCCTTATCTCATTTGATCCTCACAACAACTCTGGGGGGTAGATGCTACTCTGGTCTCCATTTTACAGTTAAGGAAACTAAGGCAGGTAAAGGTTAAGTGACTTGCCCAGGGTCACCCAGCTAGTACGTGACTAAGGCTGGATTTGACCTGAGATCTTCCTGACTGCAGACCCAGAGCTCTATCCACTGCCCTCAATACTAAGACACTTAACTTCTAAGCCTGGCCAAGTCTCTGTTTCTTTTGACCTACATACAGGACAAGGCTTTCCTTCTCTGTTCTGTATGGAGAGGGAGAAACAAAACTCCTCTACCTGTCATCCCTGTCATCTAAGGCACGTAGAACTTGCCTCTCTGGCTGCTGCTCAGCCCCACCAGAAAAAGAATTAGGATTTTGACTGTAGTGAGAAAGACTGGGACTGGACACCAGGAAGAATGTCGTGATCAAGGCTGCCAGAGTGTCCGAGAGGCACCATGTTTGTCTGATACAGTGGAGAGAACACCTGCTCTGAAACTTACAGGGATGTGACTTGGATAAGACCCTTCTACTGTCTGGGCCTGAATGAGGAGGCTGGACATGATCCCCAAGGTCCCTTCCAGCTCTGAAATGCCCTGATTTTAGAAACAGTCCTGCCCCACATAGCACTTCTCTTACCCCCTGCCTGGATGAGTGAATCAGAGCCCAACCAAAAAGCAGAGGGAGAGGTGACTTGTTCTCTCCAGGTCCCTCAAAAACATAATGAAAAAACTATATACCTTAAAATTAGCCCCTTGAGAGCCCTAGAAATATTTCCATCAGAACCAAAGTTTGAACATCCATACTGATTCTGCCCTTCAATTGACGACCCTACCTTTTCCAACAGGGCTGCTAAAAGGACGTGAGGAGAAGAGCTGGGGGGACAGCGAGGAGAGAAAGAGGAAGAAAGGAGAGAATAAATCAGAGAAACTGGATTGCTCCACACCTCGATCTCCTACTTGGGCGTTCACCCACTGGGCCGCTGCCTTGATGCTCTCTGTCTTGGTGACATCCAAAAAGGTGATCTGTAGCCGGGGGGAGCTTGCCCTTCGGAGTTCCTGGGCTCCCTCCTCAGTGAAGCAAGTAGCCAGTACCCGCATCCCTCGCTCATCCAGTTTCCGAGCCAGAAGGTTCCCAAAGCCAGAGTCACAGCCAGTGATGAATACATACTTGTCAGAGAGGTTCGGGACCACATTTAAGTTCTTTAACCATCGGTACAAGAAAGAGATGTCCATGATGCCACCCATGGTGACTGGGTTTGGAGGAGAGGGGGCCCCAGGGTCTGGAGACAACTGGAGCTTCTGACCCAGGGAGGTTCACCCCAAGCTCTCTGGAGCACACCAAGGAGATGAAAAAATTACCCTTCCTTTCAACTCCTTGCAACAGGTACTACTGGGCAGGCCCCAAACATGATTGGGGATTTTTTTAAATATAGGCGGGTACCATTGGCAATTAACTTTAATGCAAGAAATTCAAGTCTGACTTGAAACCCTGTCACCTCTAATGGCAGCTCCCTCCTTATCTCCCCATTCCTGATGCTGGTGGCTGCTGTTTTTGAGAATCTGTGGGACATTAGTGGTGACAGACAGCTTGGGTTAGGTCATGAATGTGTGGGCTCTCTACCCTTGTGGAGTGACTAGGGCAAAGGTGTCTATAAAATTCAGACTCTCTGCCATGTCCAATTGGCCTATACTACTTGGTGTGAGCTCAGTGGCATCATTATAAGCAAGTAATTAGGAAGGCGAATCTACCAGTGAAAAGGAGGTTCAAACTGTACATCCCAAGGTCCAGTTGAAAATATTTTTGGATCATCTACTCTCTGGGCTTATCTATGCTTTAGCTCTCCTCCATTATTAAGTAATGAAGGACTGATTGTGCTTATTCCATTCTGGCTCACTCTTCTGGTCCAGCTGGAAATAGAAGATGTGGGACTGAGGGATAGAGGTTCATCTGACTGGGGGGATTGGCCTTGTTCCTATTAAAGGGAAAAGAGCTAATAATAAGATATGAGATCTCAATGGGCCTGTATTAGGTCTATGCAGCCACACTCTGGATAGGCTAAGGCTCTCCAAGAAGACCAAGACTGAATCGTTTTCCAGGGATTCATGCCACTATTTCTCCCTTTCTTCATTAGCTTGGAGTTAGGCTTTCTTTTGTCAGTAGAAGAGATTGGCACATAGTAGGTCGTTAAATAATTTTTTATTAATGAGTCTAATTAGGTTGGTGGCAAGTTGGAGTTTGCAAAACTAACTGAAAATGGTTGGGAAGAGTGGGGAAGAGAGGTTAGGGAAAGGAAAGAGCCAAAGGCCACTCAGGTTTCTAGCCTGGGTGACTGGGAGAAGGATAGTCCCCTGACAAAAAGAGGGAAATGAAGAAAGGAAGCCCCGTTAGGGAAAAGATAACCATTATAGAATCAGAGTCAGAAGGGGACTCAGTGGCTATATAGTTCAACATATACATGAAGAAGAGTCTTCTCCTAGCAAGCGCTTATGGGCAATTCAACCTTCCAAAGTCTGGATTCCATTTCTGCCTAGCTCTAATTGTTACATCAAGTCCAAAGCAATCAACTTAAAAGCATTAAGTAGGCAGGTGCATGGGGTGTCAGGGCTTGCCAGTCCTTATCTGCCTCTCATTCAACTCTCACCTGTGGCTCCAAGACGCTGTAGAATGCGAGAGGCCACACCCTGATAAAACTATCAAGGAGGATGGGTTTAACCCAGGTTGAGGGTAACCAACAGGCCTCAAACCCGTTGGTGAGTTAAAGGGATGTCTAGTGAAGAATTCCCCCAGAGGAATAGGTGGATGGGAATAATGTGTTCCAAAAGTCATGAAGGTGGCTGAAGCAGGGGCCGTGGGATGCACAGAGAGCTCGGTTGGACATCAGAGACATCAGGTCATCCACTGCGTCCCAGGCCTAAGTCAATCTCTTGACTTTTTTTTCCTGCTGCTGGACTTTGATGACTGCGTGGGATTTGATGACAACAGGGGATTGGCCTAATTCAGACCCCAACTAGAATGCCTGCCATCCAGGAGCTCACTCTAGTGGGGAAGATGGACAACATGTTGAAAACTCAGTTATGTACAAGTTACATACAACCAAATAGGTGATTTTGGGGTAACCCCCTTCCTGGCATACCTACCTCTTGTCCTCCAGTTTACCTTGTGGCTACAACAGGCACCTTTTGGAGGGTAGACTCTAAGAGCTAGGGCAGTGACTGATAATTCAGAATCCTGCCTCCCCCCTTTTTGTTTTGGGTGGGACAGAGTAAGTTGCACAGGATGTGCAGGTGTGGATAGATTGTAATCTTCATTACAGATCTCATTACTTTATCTTTCCTCCTAACCTCATCACTCTTCTAAACTTCTGGATGACTATAAAGGACGTCATTATCCTCCCAGTGACACAAGCTCAGTGTTATCTTCCACTTCACTCTCTTGCCCCACCTCTTTTTTTTTGAAGGAAGAAGGCAGAGTAGTTGGGGTTAAGTGACATGCCCAAGGTCACATGGCTAGTAAGTGATTTTTCTAAAGTAAAAATCTGACCATGTCACTTGTCTGTTCTCAATAAACTCCAATGGTTTCCAATCAGTTTTAGAATCAAATTTTACTTTACCTATAACTCATCCTGCGCAGCTCACTCTGGATAGAGTGCTGGCCCTGGACCCAAGTTCAAATCCAGCCTTAGACACTTACTAGCTGTGTGATCCTGGGAAAGTAATTTAATCCTATTTGTCTAGTATCTCCATCTGTAAAATGAGCTAGAGAAGGGAATAGTGAAACGCTCCGGTATCTTTGCCAAGAAAATCCCAAATGGGGTCACGGAGAGTCAGATACAACTGGAATAACTCAACCGCAATAACAACACGCCTTTAAAAATCACAATTTTTGATGTTTTCTAGCAAACATAATTATTAACACAGTCATAGCTGTATATACCTTTTAGATAATTATATAAGATAAGTATATTGGGGGGCGTCTAGGTGGCACAGTGAATAGAGCACCAGCCCTGGGGTCAGGAGGACCTGAGTTCAAATCCAGCCTCAGAAACTTAACACTAGCCATATGACCTTGGGCAAGTCACTTAACCCCAATTGCCCTACCTTCCCCCCTCCAAAAAAAAAAGCAGATAAGTGTATCAGGGGAGGTTATGGGCTCAAAAACATTGTTTTGGTAGAAGTACATAAAAGTTTAGAGACTCCACTGCCATATCTGACACTTACCAGCCATATAAATATGCTCACGTCACCAAAAATTTCTAACTCTCAGCTCCTCTTTTCATAAAATGGGGAATATAAAACCTGCAGCGCCTCCCTCAGAGGGTTATTTTGAGGCTCAAATGAGAAGACATTTTAAATGCTTTGCAAAATTTAAATTTTTCTGTGTAACAAGAACACCCATAACTGCTGCCAGGTCCAGCTGGAATACTCTCCCTCTCAGTGCTGGACTAACACACTGGAAGACCAGGTTCATACTTAGGGAAATGGAGGCTAAAATCTTTTCTCTCTGGCTTTTTATGCCGTAACCTTAGGTTTAAGTAATTTTCCCTAGAGCTTTAGGAACTCAGAAATGCATAAAATATATGTATATAGTATTGTATATCAATATAATTTGTCTTTGAATACCATAATTATTCAGACTTTTCTGGTAACAAGGGCCAAAAATTTTACAAAGATCTTCCAGATTGCAGGGGCATGGTACCCCTAGCCCTGGTGATATGGAAGGGACAAACTGTACTGTGTGAATCAGGTTTAGGACAGCTATCTTTTTCCTCACTAGAGACGTGCTTACATGAGATATTTATAAGCATGTTAATGACAATAAAAGACTTCCATAAACTCCCATAATAACTAACGATATATTGTTTCAGGAGATTGATACTTAAAATGTCAAAACATGAAGCATTTCGTGAAAGTATTGCATCATCATTTCACCTTCACCTTGGTTCTGTGCCATACACATGGTTCCCTCCAGGTTCACATCTCCTAGCACACTAGACCAGGGATTGAGCTCCTTTCTTTGAGTGAAGAAATTCTTCCTGCTGCCAGACAAGGAAGTCAGGATTTCTTGACCTCTCAGACTCAGAAAGTTTCCTGAAAGGCTGGAAATGTCCATCTTGGGGTCACTGTTCAGTTACTTATTCTCAGCAAAGAAAAATAAATTAGAAAATGTAGTCATGGGTCCAAGGTGTAGGCACGGGTATTAGCAACAGCTAAACATGCTTACAATTCAACATTTCTACTGGTGGGGAGAAAGGGGGGATCTAGTCCCTACCTCACCCCTACAGGGAGAGATCTGAAAAGCCTTGATGCTATCCAAGGATGGGAAAAGAGAGCTAATAATTCACTCCAAAGTTCACAAGGTCCTCCCCAGGTCAAGAAGGGTGGGGAGGAGACCAAGGTCAACTCTGATTTTATTACACAAAACCCACAGGGCATAACCAAGTCCCTCAATCAGTCTCAACAGATGAAAATCCTTTTCTTTTTTTTTAAATCACATTGGAGTATCTGCCTAAAGTGTCATTGTTGAGTCAAAGGGGATGTGCAGTTCAGTCACCTTTGGGGAATAATTCCGAATTGCTTTCTACCGGCATTGCACTAATGTGCCTCAGTTCCCACAGGTCCTCCCAACAACAGTCATTTTCCTATTTTATCGTTTTGCCAGCCTGATATATTTGACATAGAACCTCAGATTGGTTTAAATTTGAATTTCTATTCTCATGATTATAATTAGATTAGAGCGATTTCCATATGATTGTTGATACCTTGTTTTTCTTTTGAGAAATGGCTATTCATATCCTTTGAGGATTTATGTGTTAGAAAAAGGCTCTTGTTCTGTGCCTTTGTGTCAGTTCCCAATAAATCTTGGAATCAGATTTTTATCAGGTAATTTACAATAATTTTTCCCCCAAATAGCAGTAAGCTGGTTTAGATGGCTGAACCAGTGGTGAACAAGGCTTGTCCGGTCCTTCTTTGAATCAATCAGCCTCAGTGTGAGAGCAGTTTAAAAGCTGATCAGTTTTTAAGGCCATTTTATGAGCTGGAGTGACGTAACAGAAAAGCTTTGTAGTAAAGTCCTAGTACTTCTAGGCTGTGCTTCCTTCCCACTTTGTTTTTCACTGTTTCCTTTAATAGTCTTGTCTTTTTGCTCAGGGCTAGAGAAAAGGGGAGCTAAGTGTCTCAGAGGATTGAGCTCTGGGCTTGGAGTCAGGAAAACCTCAGTTCGAATCCAGCCTCAGACACTTACTAGCCGAGTGACTCTAGGAAAGTCACTTAACCTCTATGCCTCAGTTTCCTCAAACGGAAAACAGTGATAATAAAACCTACTTCCCAGGGCTGCTGTGAGGATCAAACGAGATAATGTTTGTAAAAGGCTGAGCACGGTGCCTAGAACATAATAGGCACTTAACAGAATGCTTCCTGACTTTCTAGGGCTCTTCTGCCCTATGATGGGACAGGATTACCAAAGGCCTGAGCTGTGCTACCATTGCTGGCTCCTGACTCCCCTTCCCATCCTACCCCAGTCCCCATGGCAGGTTTGATTCTGTTGCTGGGTTGCTGTTGCCCTCCTGTGCCCAGTTAGAGTACTGTGGTTGCTGCTGACTGCTCTCCTGGCTGGGGCTGGATGCTTTAGGATAGACGGCTCTCGCTCTTGGTTGGTTCGCTGCTGTTGATGAGGTCAGGAACTGCCACACAGGACGGCTCAGGAAGCTTCAAAGGATTCTAGCTGGTCACAGCAGGACTTCCTGTAAGTGGCCATCCTCTCCAATGCAGTAAATCCCTTCTGCTGCCAGTTAGTCCCGACTGAGGAACCCAGGAGCTCCTGACATCTCAAATTCATTAGGCTGCCACTGAGACCAGAAGCCCCCAGATCAGGATCATCCACTTGAATCCAAAAGCAAAGCAACACAAGCACCAACGAAACCAGGGACTCCTCTAGGTTGGTGAATAGATTCTATTTGCCATGTGTAAACAGTAGACACATCTGCTCCCTTGGAGGAGTGAACCTGGGGCTTCAGTCCCCACGGCATGGAAGCCTTCCTGGAAGTTCCAGAGAGAAAGAGAGAGATAGACAGAGACAGAGACAGGGACAGAGACAGAGACAGAGAAAGAGACAGAATAACAGAGACAGAGAGACAGAGACACACAGAGACAGAAACAGAGAGAGAGATACACACACAGAGACAGAGAGACAGAGACAGAGACTGATTGAGATATATAGATACAGAGAGAGAGAGAGAGAGAGAGAGAGAGATATTGGAAGAGAGAGATTGGAGGGAGAGAGGGAGGGAGAAGGAGAGAAAGTGAGAGAAGCCCAGTTCCAAGGTCATGACTTGGAATGAGAGTAGAAACTTTTTGAACTTCTGCAGCACCCCTGCTTATCCTTAGCTAATCAGATTGAGGCACAATTGGCATGTTTATCCATATCCCCAGTGTCTCTGAGGATCTGAGGCAGAGTCAAGCCTTGTTCTTTCAAGGGCTTTCTCCAATGACTTGTACCAAATAATTATAATAAAGTCTATCTGGTAAAAGTCTGGTTGGCCTCTCAAATGCCAAACTAAAACAAACAAATGATACTCAAAAGATTCCCTCAGCAAAGTTGTTAGACAATCTTCCAGTTCCAGGGATTTGTCTTGGCTTGCATTCTGCCATGGTTGGGGTCACTCAGACTTCTCTGGCTGGCTTTGTTCAGCATGCTTGTAGGACTGAGGAGTACTCAATCATGCCATCACCCACAAACGCATGACTTCCATGTCTGTGAACTCTGAAATTCATTATCTAATCACAATCTGTTATCATTTCATCTCTCCCTCTGCTTTGCAATACCTAACCCCTATTGTTCATCCTTATCATGACTTCCATTCCATCAGTGCCTTAGTTCTCTCCCAGACTGTCATTCCTGTACCAGTTACACTCTCCTCCCTTGCCATCTTAACCCCTTGGTGAACAATCATTTCTCTGTGATTCTATCATCTTCTCTTGAATCCCCTGCCCCCTTGTTGTATGGCTGATCTCGCCTTGCAAAGCCTCAGCCCTGGGTTACACCCACCACCCCCTGATTCTCTCCTGCTCTTGTACCTCTGGATGAGCTAGAGAAAAATCACAAAACCATACTGACTAGATTCACTACAAATCCATGTTACGTACTTCAACTGGGCCCTCATTGTGACAAGTCAATCCTATTGCACCTCCCTAAATGACTCATATACCACTCACCACAGAGATTTTTCCAGACCTTTTTATCCCTCCTCAAACCTCTCACATCCTCCCACTTGGCTCATATTTCACTGAAAAAAATGAGGCCATTCACCGAGAGCTCCCTTTTCTCCCATTTCTCTCCTCTTATATTGCCCAGAAGCCCTCTGCCACTGTCACATAAAGAGGTGGCCTTTCTCCTCACCAAGGCAAGCTCCTCTCCATGCAGAAAGGATCCAGTTTCAGCAGATTGCCCCCTCTGTCATTCCTGTCTACTGGCTTCTTCTCTGTTGCCAGGTGGTGCAGTGCATAGAGAGCTGGGCCTGGAGTAAGGAAGATCCAAGTTCAAATCTGGTCTCAGACATTCATTAGCTATGTGACCCTGGCCAAATCATCTAACCACTATTGACTCGGTTTCTTCATCTATAAAATGTGGATAATAATAGCACTTATCTCCCAGGGTTGCTATGCGGATCAAATGAGACAATAACTGTAAAGTGCCTGCACATAGTAGGTACTTTATAAATATATATTTATACTATATAATAATTATTATATAATTATAACTATATATTATATATAATATATTCTATAACTATAATAATTATTATTACAAACATGCTCATGTCTCCCTCATCCTCAAAAAACCCTGACTTGATCCTTCTATTCCCACCAGCCATCATCCTATACTCTCCTTAATTTTGCAATTAAACTCCTTGAGAAGGCCGTCTACAACCAACGCCTTCATTTCCCTTTTTCCCTTATTCTTTTCTTAATTCTCTACAGTCTGGCTTCTGAACTCATCATTCAATTGAAACTCCTCTCCAAAGTCACCAGTGGTCTCTCAGTTGCCAAATCTAATGGCCTTTTTTCAGTCTTCACCGTTCCTGACATCTCTGATTTCTCTGACATTTTCAGTCCTTCACTTCTCCTTAATTCTTCTCTAAAATTTTCAGATACTACTCTATCCTAATTCTGCCTCTCTGACTGGTCCTTCTCTGTCTCTTTTGAGGAATCTTCATCCTGGTCATGCCTTCTACAGGTAGCATCCTAAAGGGCTCTTTCCGGGACCCTCTTCTCTTCTTTCTCTCTACTGTTTCACTTTGTGATCACCTCACCTTAACCAAGAGAGTCTAAAATCCCGCTGGAGAGCAATTCCTCCTATTTTTGTTCTGAATTCTATTTGTTGTTGCTGTTTACTTGTTCAGTCATGTCTCACTCTTCATGACAACATGGACCATAGCAAACCAGGCCCTTCTGTCCTCCACTATCTCTCAAAGTCTGTCCAACGCCATGTTCATTGTTTCCATTGCACTGTCTCTCCATCTCATCCTCTGCCATCCCCTCTTCCTTTGGCCTTCAATCTTTTCCAATATCAGGGTTTGCATATCTGAGATTATTGATATTTCTCGCAGAAAACTTAATTCTGGCTTTTGACTTATCCAGTCTGGCATTTCACATGATGTACTCTGTATTTAAGTTAAATAAATAACGTGACAGTACACAGCCTTGTCCTCCTCCTTTTCCAATCTTAAACCAATCAATAGTTTCATGTTTGGTTCTAACTGTTGCTTTTTGGCCCATGTACAGGTTCCTCAGAAGACAAGTAAGATGATCTGTTGCTCTTACCTCTTTGAAGACTTGCCACATTTTGTTGTGATCCACACAATAAAGGCTTTAGTGTAGTCAGTGAAACAGAAGTAGACGATTTTCTTAAATTGAAGAAAGTAGGGGAAACCATCAGATCATATAGGGATGACCTAAATAACATCCCATATGAATATGAAGTAGAGAATTCCATTTGACTGAAGATTTGTAAAGCAAGAGACAAGGCTAGAAGATCAAAAGTTTAATTAGCATTAACTGATGGGTAGAGAACAACTCAAAGAACAAAGATATACAGATATAGATATAGATAGTTTATATATGTTTATTGGATATTAAATATACAATATATAGTATATATGTATATATAGTATATATATAGTATACAATGTGTTTTATTTATATGTGTATATATATACATATGCATATACATACACACAAACATGTGTGTGCACATATATATTATATATATACATATATATGTATACATATATATACATATATATATGTATACATACATATATATATATATAGTTTTAGAGTGCTATTACAAGGAACAGAGGGAGCCTGGCTGAGGCTGCTTAACCACTTTCTTTTTTGGGAGGATTGAAGGATAGAGACAGAATTATCAAGTGATTTGTGGTAGAATGTATTGGGGTCTCAGAAGTTGCCAAAGATTGGGTTTGCTCCAGTGTGGGATGCCTTCTCTATAGTTCATCTTGTCAGATATCTTGGCAGGAAATCTATAAGATAATGGAGGCCTCCTTCAAGACAGAAATCAGTAAGGCTCATTCTATCCTTGCCAGCCTGAGGCTCTGTCTCTGTTTACACCCTGATAGTTCTCTTTCTTTGATTTCTAAGGTTACCTTTTCTCTAGGGAGATATTTCCCCCAAACTCACAAGTCTATAACATTCTAGACTCCTAACTTTCTCTCACTCCATAGCATATTTAATATGTTGTCAAGTCCTATAGATTTGACTTTTTTAACATCGTTTGGATATGCCTCTTTCTCCCTTCTGATACTGCCACCACTTTGGCACATGTCCTCATGACCTCATTTTTGGGCTACTGAAAAAGTCTGCTGTTGAGTGTGCCTGTCTCAAGTCTCCCCATTCCAGTCCATCCTCCATTCAGCTGCCTAAGCCGTTTTCCTTAAGTGTAAGTCAGGTCATGTCACCTCCTACTGAATAAACTCCAGTGCTTCGCTATCACTTCCAAGATCAAATATAAAATCCTATTTGGCATTCCAAGCCTGTCATAATTTGCCCCACCCCCTCACCTTTCCTGTCTTCTTACATCTTACACCCAGTACTTTGCAATCCAGTGACATTCTTGCTGTTCCTCAAACAAGACATTCCACCTGCAGACTTTGGCCATTTTCATTGGCTGTCTTCCACTCCTGGAATGTTCTCCCTTCTCATCTCAGTCTTCCGGCTTCCCTGGCTTCTTTCATGACCCAGCTAAAAGTCCACCTTTTACAGGAAGCCTTCCTGATTCTTCTCAATGCTAGTGCCTTCCCTTGGTTCATTATCTCTAATTTATCCTCTATATAGTTGTTTGCATGTTGTCTCCATCATTAGACCACAAGAGCAGAAACCGTCTTCTTGAAAGCAGGGCTTGTCTTCTTTGTATCCCCAGGGCTTAGTATGGTAGGCGCTTAATAAATGTTTATCGAGGGACACTTCAGCTACTTTTTCTTTTTAAAAAAATTCATAGGCAATTGGGTGATGTTGTCCATTAGCAATACAAAAGCATCTATTCTCAGCAAGGACAGAGTAAAGTCAGTTTTTCTAAATTTGTACTTCTATGTACAAAAATATTTAAAGCAGCTTTTTTGTGGCATCAAAAATGAAAATCGAGGAAATTCCCATCAATTGGGGAATGGCTGAAGAAGCCGTGGCATGTGATTGTGATGGAATACTATCACACTATAAGAAACAATGAGTAGGATGCTCTCAGAAAAACCTGGAAAGACTGAACATGAATTGATGTGAAGTGAAAAGATCAGCTGTGAATGACTTAATTATTCTCAGCAACTCAATGATCCAAGAAAATTTCAAAGGACTTATAATGAAAAATCCTATACAGCTCCAGAGAAAGATCTCAATGCAGATTGAAGGAAACTTTTAAAAACTTTATTTTTCAGTTCTTTTTTTGTCTGCATTTTCTTTCACAATATGACTAATAAGGAATTGAGTTTCGCATGACTGCACATATATAACCTATATCAAATTGCTTGCTTTCTCAAGAACGGAAGGGAGAGACAGAATTTGGAACTCAAAATTTTAAAAAAAAATCTGTTGAAAATAGTGCAGCTAGGTGGTCCAGTGGATAGAGTTTGGGGACTGAAATCAGGAAGACCTGAGTTCAAATCCAGCATAGACACTAGCTGTGTGACTTTGGGAAAGTAATTTAATCCTGTTTGCCTCAGTTTCTTCATCTGTAGAATGAGCTGGAGAAGGAAATGGCAAACCACTCCAGTATCTTTGCCATGAAATCCCCAAATGGGGTCATGAGGACTTAGACATGACTGAAACAACAAAAATGTTAAAAAATATTTTTAATGTAATTGGAATATTTTAAAGAAGTTTTAAAAAGCCAAATAATAGATTTGCCATTTTCTAATTAGGAAAAAATCTCAATCTCAAAAAAACTTAATCCCTTCAAGCTTCTTTGAAGGTAAACTGAATTCTGATGAAATCTGACCCAGAGAACAGGCATATCAGTTTCTCCTAGCTGGGTAGCTATGGGCAGTTTACTCTCTAACTTCCTAGGGAGTATGTTATTAGCTTGGTCCTGATGCCAGCACCTTGGGGGCTGAGGTTTGATGTTGGGAAGAAATGAGGCACTCATGTGTCATTGAACATTTAACAAAAGGTATATTTTGCCTCCCACAATAAGAATACACAACAAGGACACAGTAGGATTTATTTAGTTTCTCTGAATTAGTCCACTCTCCTTGTCCCTAGTGTCCATATGAAGATGTGTCTGGTCAGCAAGGCAGGACATGAGGACTCTAAAGACCATCAGAAATCTCCCAAGTCATAGGCATCCAGACTTCAGGTGGGTAGGACTTTGTATGCCTTTAGGGATACATGATTTTTTTTAATGCCTTAAGCTCTGGACGGAAGGCATGGGCCAATCTGGTCCCAGGGACAGCTCTGTTGCCTTTTAGGGAAAATAATCTGTATCGAGGGCATCGGGGAACCCTGGTCCTATCATAGGGTGCCTCAGAATAAGCAGACACCATCACCTGAAGTATGAAGGCCAAACCAGGCTCACTTTCTCCTGCACTGTCCACTTCAGTGAATTTATTATATTCTAGTCCTAAAAGATTACACCAACTGGTAAGGGAAGACCTCACTCAGGCCATTTACTTGGTAGTTTAGGTTTGATATGGAATAAAATGAAACTCGTAGTTTACTCGACAGTTAACAAAAGAAGATTTACTTAACCAGAGTAGAAGAAGGATATTCAACAATAATAGTTACTGAGGACACCTTGAGTTGCTTCAGTTCAGTGAAGCGAGCTTGTCGGAGCTGCCTCTGGTGTTGCCAAGCATCTGACAGGGGGCCCAGAGCTACTCCTAGTTGTTTTGTACTCAAAAGATAAGAAAGTGATAGCAACACCCTGATCCAACCAAGTCAATATCTTTTAGTAGCCTTACTTTCATGGGGGTAAGGGTTTGGATAGTGCTCCTATAACAATTCATTAATTAATTTAGACAGGAATCATTATTTTATTATATTGGTTTGACCTAGAAATGAAAAATTAATTATTTATCTATTTTTGTGAAGAATGTTTGTAGTTGTATTGCTGTAATTCCTATATATGTCTTGGTAAATGTACTTCCAGATATTTTAAATATGCTTTAGTGTTTTTTTTTAAGTAATTTATTTTTTTTTAAATCTCTTCTTTCAGGGCTTTGTTGGTAACATACAGAAAAGCTGATGATTTTGTGTGTTTATCTTGCATCCTGTTTCTTTCTGGAAATTATTCATTGTCTGAATTAATTTTAATTGGATGGTTAAGGTTCTTTAGGTAAACCATTATATCTTCTACAAAAATCTATAATTTTGTTTTCTCTTTGCCGATCCCTATTTGCCTAATTTCTTTATCTAATCTTTTTGCAAAAACTAGCATTTCTAGAACTATATCCAATAATAGTGGTGACAATGGACATTCCTGCTATTCCTGCATTTATTTTTTAAGATTGGCCCTCCTTATCTAGACCTGACTAGAAGTGCAGGGGTTACTCATGGCCTGGTCCCACTACCAATTGGCTCAGGAACTCTGATCAACTCCATTTCTCAACGAGGCCAATTTACTCCTCCTTAGACAGCCTGATTACTCTCCCCTTCTCTCTCCCTCTCTCTCTCTCTCTCTCCCTCTCTCTGTTTCTCTCTCTC
>CM053581.1:381142600-381160014 GCA_028627135.1 Pseudochirops cupreus | reverse complement strand
CTCTCTCTCTCTCTCTCTCTCTCTTTTTCTCTTTCTCCCTCTCCTGGAGGGCTCCCCTTCTAGGTGTCAAATTTAGTGTGGACACAGACTGGCTTAACCTACTGCAGCCCAGAATTCCTGAGCTCAAGAGATCTACAAGCCTCAAGTCTGCATAACTGGGATTGTGCAGACCACCACACCTCAGTGAAACTGCATTTTCTAGCTGGTACTATTTGTGTACAGGCTTAGTACATAAATATCCCATAATATGTGGGCACTGAAGTTGTATGCAAGTATAGGCATGTATATATGTGTGTGTAAAACATGTGTGTATATGTTATAAGTGTGTACACATATACATGCGTGTATATTATATAAACACACGTGTGTCCATGTGCATATGCCTATACACATTTGCACTTTATAATTACATGCATGTTATAATATATATTGTGCATGCTTCTGTTAGTCTCCTTTTTCCTTTAGTACAGCACTTTGTAAGATCTCAAAAGGCAGCTGGTGTCTTCTCTGGGCTCTTGAGCAGCTGGTTATCAGCAACCAGAGCAACAGAGGCAGAAGCAGACCAAGAAGCAGGCCAGCCTTCAGGTAAAAACAAAAAACAAAAACATGCCCACTGGGGGAAAAACCACTTGAAAGAAAAGAGTTCACATAACCTCCAGAGCTCAGAGAGACATCTTTACACCTCCAGGCCAACAGGAAGGAGAGGATAGAGAGGCAGGAGAGTGCCTCTTGTGTGTATACACACAAAGTTCTGGCTCCGCAGCCAATTAGAAATGTCCTCATGGAAGACATGGAGTAGCCAATGGATATCCGTGCTTATTCTGAATGGGGAAGCAGGGAGGGGAAGGATCCACAAGGGAATGTTAGACAATACTTTTAAGTGACATAACCCCCCAAAATCTCATAAAAGTGAAATCAATTTTGAGGAACAAGCTACTTCCTCTTTTGAAGTCTCTCTTCCTTCCCCTGGCAAACTCCTCCACCTTTCAGACCCCTCAGTCTTCAGTCCCATTCTGTTTGAGGGCAGCCGAGTATAGTAGAAAGAGTGTTGGAGTCAGACGGGACCTGCCTCTGATATTTTCCTAGCTGTGTGACCCTAAGCAAATAATTTAATATTTCTGAGTTTCAATTTCATTTGTAAATAGGAGTAATAATACTTGGAATATATGTGAATAGGCACAGCCCTGAAGTTTCACTGAATTGCAGAAGGTAGTTGGGTTTTGAAGGAAGCCAGGAGGTAGGATTGAGTAAAAAAAAGAGCTTTCCAGGCATGGAGGATAGCCAGTGAAAATGCCCAGAGTCAAAAGATCTTGTTCAAGGCCAGTGTCTTTGGATTAAAGAGTATATGTAAGAAGACTGGGAAGGTATGGGGCTGGGGAGGATGTTATGAAGGGCTTTGAACACCAAAGAAAGTATTTGGTATTTACTCTTAGAGGTTGTAGGTTGGAGCTGACTAAATAGGATGGTGACATGGTCAAGAATGAGAAGTGCCAAGGCTAAGAGAAAACCGTAAGGAGATGGAAGGAGGGAGAAAAGGGGATGGCCTCATCCTTTGAGTGTCCCATCCAGATATATCCCACACATATATATGGAAGCCTCACAGTGGCCTACCAATCAGCCCTTTAGCTCAGTGGTATATCTCCCTGTCCCCATAGTTTGAGAATAGTTCTATTACAGTTATACTATATATATATATATACACATATGTGTGTGTGTATTCACATACACATATATGTAATTGTTATAATATTACAGTTAGAGACTGAGGGCTTATAGCCCTATTTACCCAAGTGCTAAGAGTCAGAATGGGAATCATGGGAAGAAGAGATCTGAGATGGTAATTGTGATTACATATCATGTATTTCACATTATTTGATACATTTTGGGTATCACAGTACTATCTACTTTAAGTAAATTGTTTTTATTCTTATATGAGTTCATGGGATAAATTCTGACTAATCTAAAAGAGGAGATTCACAGCAGGATAGCTTTGAAAGTTACAAGTTGAATTTGTGATATATGTTAAAAAGAAAAGCAAGCTTTGTGTAAGAGATTTGTACTTTCATATACTGTGTTCTGTATTCCACCATGTATACGGAAATACCCATTTTATTTGGCATTTAAACTCAAAATTAAAAAAAAAATCTAAAAAGAAAACAAAGGAAGATAATTGGTAGGTGGGGGTTCTGGAGCATTTTTGTTGGTAGTTTAGAATCCCAATCTGGAAAGATTCCAAAGCCCCTTAAGTCTTAAAATGCCAGGTATTTATAAATGCCTACTATTGTTACCCCTTTTAAGTCCCTGTCACAGAGGATAACACAGGCCACAATATTTTTTGAAAAGTGGCTTGATACAGTGTCATTTTGAGTTAATTTGATTAAAAGTTGCATATCATTTGGTCATAAAAATGGTTTATGGTATCAACAGCATAGTATAGCAAATAGCATGAATGAAGGACATGGGATCAGAAAGACCATCTCTAAGAATAGCTATGTGGCCATGGGCAAGTCACTTATCCTCTCTGAACCTTCTCCGTTAAATGGGAATAATTAAACCTCACTGAATTGTTGTGAATTTGTTTAGTCAACTTGATGAAGTTATAGCAAATGGTTCCCTTTGTTTGGAAATATCTGCAACGCATATCTCCTCCAGCCCCACTCCCATGGTAAGCATAGGCACTGGCTCCTTGCTAAAGCCCTAGTGATCAGGGCTTACCTCAAGGTAATTGGTGATTGAAGGGAAAGATAGTAAGTTCTATTTTACACGCGCTGAACCTGAGATGCCTACAGGACAGATGGGGATAATGTTAGAGGGATGCTGGATGAGGGAGAAGGGACAAAAGGAGAGATTGTGGTGATAGCTACAGGTTTTTTTGTTGACCTATGAGACAAAGTCCTCAGGTAAGTGGGTGAAAGGATTGCCATGTGGGGGGAGGGGTGGTTAGAAGAAAAGAGGTTTGAAATAACTTCTGTAGTAGTGGAATGAATAGATAATTGATTAGGAAGGAGTAAAAGGATTTCATAGTGAAGGCACATTTGAGAATATGTAACATAAATTTTAGTGGACCCCAATCAACATGGTTTTGCTCTATCCACCAGTATCTGAATAGAAGGAATAACTCAAGCCTGGGGTTTGGCAAGGCATGATCAGCAATAGGACAAGCGGGCAAGGAGAGTAATGTAGAGATAATGTAAAGTCAAACTGATGACCTGATTCAGTATCAGGAAGCCAACACAAAGGTGACGTACAGAGAAAGAACGGAGGGACAGAGGGATTTAAGGTCACAGTAAAGATTAAGAACAGAGTTAGGGGTCTTAAGGCATAAGGAAAGATGCAAGTCTGTAGTTGGGGGTAAAAAAGACTTGGTAACCACCTGGAGGGAAACAAGGAATGATGAAAGCTTATGAGCAGATAAGGGCATGTGGAAGTGGAACATTTGTGGGTGATAGTAGAATTAAAGGGATGACTATCTCTGTGTATAATTGAGGTAGAACAGAAGAGTAGGTTATGAGATAGGACTTGGAAATTAAGGGAGTTGAGGGCAGTATCAACATGTATGTTAAAGTCTCCTAGATGAGGACAGAAAGACTGTGAGCCAGGAAGGAGGGACAATATCCTGAGTGGGGGTGGGGAATGGTCAGTATATAAAGGCTACTAGAATCTGACAAATCTGGTCAGCATGAACCTCAAAGGAGGGGAGGTTGATGAGGAATTATGGTAATGGGAGAATTTGAAAGAGGAACCGAGGAGCAAGTATTCCAACTATCTAACCAATGAGTCAGGGGACCTTAGTCAAAGTGAAACCAGTATAGGCAAGGGTGGGCGCAGACTGAATACCATCAGAAGGAAGCAAAGTCTCTACACTTGCCAGAAGATAGAAGGCATGAGAAAGGAGCAGGTTTAAAATGAAAGGAAGTCTGCTAATTATGGAGCAGGGATCCCAGAGGACCCAGTAGGGTCCAAGGAAGGTCTGGAGTGGGATGTTATATGAGTGCGGAGGGAGAGGGGGAGAACAGAGTAGAGGGAGGACAGGAATAAAGAAGTAGGTAGTTGGAGATGGGGAAAAGAATTTGTACATAGGCAGCCAAGGATTTAGAATCACTGGGCTGGTGAGTTATGTGAACCACTGGGAATGAGTCCAGAAAGAGTATCTGTAGTTCAGGGACGAGGAAGCTGCAGTCTTGAGGTCATATATGGCCCTCAAGTGAGCCCCTCTTACTGAACAGATCCTGTTCGGTGAAGTCTGGATGCTGTCAAAGGGCTGTACTTAAGGACCTCAATGGCCACAAGTTCCTCACCCCTGCTGTAATCAGAGAGAGATTCATTAAGAGAGGCAGATGATTAGACTGTTCAAGGTTCTCCCACAAGGTTCAAATCTCCAGGCAGTTGTTGAGGCCTGGGTCTGGTTGGGTGCTTGAGGTCTCCTCAAGGACTGGGGAAGACCTGGAGCAGAAGAAGTTCTGGAGGTGGGCGGACTGAATATGAATGAGTTCCTGAGTGCTGGAGAAAGTGCTAGGGTGAAGACAGAATCACCATTTTCTTGGCGGTGGTGGTGACGGTGGGCGTGGGGCTAATCTCTATGAATAAATCCAGTCTGAGTTCAAGCGGTTCCTGAGTCATGGGCTAAATAATGTCAGTAAGTAAAATGCTCGGCAAACCTTAAAGGATAACATAAATTCTGACATTTATGTCACAAAGAGTCAGATACTGCTGAAAAACAACTGAACCGCAGCATCGGACACTGAGTTCTAGAGGTCTGATTGATTCTGGGGTTTCAAGCCTGGGTGGTGGTGGTAGTGATGCAATCACACAGATAGGGAAGCTCCAGTCAATCACTCACTCAACATTTACTCAACAACCTACCACATACAAGGTGCCTCTCTAAGTTCAGAGAGCGAGGTAATCTGCTCCATTTCAAACAAACTGAATTTGAAATTGCCACTGGCCTATCCAGGTGAGTTGGCAGTGATCAGTGGAGAGATCAGGGGCAGTCAGGCTATGAGTCGCTGTATAGAGAGGACAACAGCCCCTCAGAGAGTAGAGAAGGAAAAAGAGAAAGCACTATCTTCAGGGAAAGGACCAACAGCAGCAGGCCATCCCAACCTGCTGGGCCCAAGCTTCTCTGGATGCTTGTGGTTTCTCTCTGGATATATCCATCTGCTTTCTCCTCCTCTATGACTCCACCATTCTGCCTTTTTCACAATTATTTATGTCTATGCTTCTTCTGTTCCACTAAGCTCCTCAAAGCTGCTAGGTGATCCAGGGGATCAAGTGCTGGAAGACATGAATTCAAATCCAGCCTTAGACACTTGTTAGTTGTGTGGTCCTGGCCAAGTCACCTAACCTCGTAAAATGTGGATAATAATAGAATCTACCTCCCAGGGTTTGTTGTGAGGATCAAATAATATAATGTTTGTATTTCGCAAACCTTAGAGTGTTATATAAAGGTTACTTTGTTGTTATTACTGAGGGTAGGAATAAAGTCTTACTCATCTTCAGATTCCCATCAGTGCCTAGCACAGAACCTTGTACACACAGGTACCCAATAATGTTTATTGGATTTGATTCTCTCCAGGACCCTTTCTCTGTCTCCACTGTACACCAGATACTATAAAAATTGCTTTTTCTCTTACTCCTTCCCTCTCCCCATAGCATCATAAGGTGTAGGCAGGTTTGGGGGAATACCACCAAAGTAATGTATCTACTAGTCTAGTGGGCAAATAGGACATGGGAATATAAAACAGCATGGCATCCCAGCTGGGTGAGTAACGGGTCCGTGGATGACAAGAAGTCAAGGCATGCTCCATGCAGTTGGTCACCAAGGAGAGGTCTGATTCACAGTACTTCTGAATGTCATGAATATACTGGATAACTGTGGGAGTAGAGTGATGAAAAGGAAGTTAATTCTGCTTGGATTGTACTGCCTGGCACCCTCGCCCACTCCCACCTCTGCTCTAGCATGACCTTTGGAGGAAGGTAGCAAAGTCCTAGTAGTTCTTTGTATTGGCAGAGGTCATACCTGAGGCCACAGCTTGTTTGACTCTGTCCAGATCCTCCCACAACCCAAGCTCAGAAATGAACCTCACAGCCCCCAGAGTCCAGGGGCAGGAAAAACAGTGGCCTTGAGACCCCATGTGGCCCTCTGGGTCCTCAAGTGCAGCTCCTTAACAAAGGGTGGTCTCAAGGTCGCAGGTTTCCCCACCCCTGCCCCAGACCACTTCCCTACAAGCCATGTTGATGCATCTCACATTCAGCTCCCTTCGTGTGCCACCGAGAGAACAGGAAAGGAGCTCTGGAGTTCAGGGTTTGGTTTTGGTTTTTCTTTTTTTTGTATCCCACGGGGCTTAGTCAGTCAAAAAACATTTATCAAGCGCCTGATAAATGCTGCACTCTGTGCTAAGTACGGAGGCAGCTGGTGGCCTAGCAGATAAAGCAATGGGCCTGGGCCCTACAGTCCAGGAGGCCAGGGTTCAAATTTGGTCCCAGACGCTCACTAGTTATGCAAGCATGGGCTAGTTAGTTAACCTCTGTTTGCCTCAGTTTCCTCAAGTGTAAAATGAAAATCACGGCAGCACCCACCTCCCAGGTTGTTGTGAGAATCAGACGAGATAATGATGATAAAGTACTTAGCTCCGTGCCAGGCGCAGGGTAAGTGATATATAAATGTTAGCTATTCACTATTATCTTGCAGGGCTGTTGTGAGGATCAAACATTTGTAAAAAACAAAAAACTTCTTAGCACAGAGCTGGTAAACAGCAGGTGCTGTATAAATGCTTGTTCTCTGCTCTGCTCTGTTAGTCCCATCCCCGGCACGCAGTAGGTGTTTACTAAATGCTTGTTGACTAATTGAGGCAGTTCTGTGTGGTATGCAAGAGGGGTCAGGGGTCCTGTATTGTAATCCTAGCTTTGTCCATAACTAGTAGTGTGGTATTGGGTGAGCCACCTCATCTCTAAGGGCCTCAGTTTCCCTGTCTGTAAAACTGATGGGGTTAGATTCCATGGTTTCTAAGATGTCTCTGATATTCCTAACTTGGGTCCTCCTGTCTTATTTCTTCTGACTTCATCTGGTCCAGTTCCTTTAGACCCGAAGTACATGGGGCTTATTGGCATGGAGAAGGGTAATCTCTGTTTCAGATCAGAGCTCTTTCCCTCTCCCCCTCCTCTAAACAGACCAGGGGACTTAATGAGAGGGTACAACTCACTGGCATCCAAGAACTTCTGGCCATAGCATCGCCTTTTTTCCGGGTCCATTCGATCCCACAACTCACGGTAGTTCTTGCAAAAAGTCTCCTCATTGGTGACGTTGGTCTTGAAGAAACCAGGCTCAATCATGGCAACCTTAACTCCAAAGTGGCAGAGTTCCCGCCTATGGTAGAGACAGAACTAAAACATGGCTTGAAAGGGCCTGGAAGAAGAGGCTGGGAGTTGGACAATCAAGAGAGAGCCTTGGGACAGAATGGAGCAGAAGTTAAGGGGGAATGTGGCGATAACAACACCCTTGTCCCGCCCTGGATAGCACACGTATGCTCCAAGCTCTTCTGCATGCATGAGCTTTCTAGGTTCCTTGCCATAGCCCTCAGAGGCGGTACAACGGGTATGTGAGCCTGGGCAAGCCACAACCTCTCACAGCCCTGACTGCACCATCTGCAAAATGGGGGCAACAATCCTTGTAATGACTGCCTTACAGAGATGGTATGAGGAAAGTACTTTGAAAATCTTAAAGAGACATAAAAATATGATTATTAACATTATCATTATTTCTATGGAAACAGGCAGGAAAACGTAGCTGGAGGGTAAGCAGGATAAAAGGATAGTCCAAGGGCTTGGGGGGGAAGCACGGAGGAGGAAATGGTAAAGAAGAGTTAACACGACCTCCACAGGCCACATGGCTCAGCTAACGCTGGCCTGGGAGGTGGCGAGGGTCTTCATGGATGTTACAAGTGGGAGAAGGGCCTGAGGGCGGTCCCATTACCTGAGACTGTCAGAGAAGGCCTCGACACCATACTTGGAAATGCAGTAGCCACCACCACAAAGAGACAGCCGGCCCATGACGCTGGAGACGTTGACGACCCTGCCCTTGGCCTTCTTCATCAGGGGCAGCAGATTCAGCGTCACCTCAATCAGTCCAATGAGGTTCACGTTGATCACCTTCAGGAAGTCCTCTTTGCTCAGCCAGTCGTTGGGGGCAGAGGGTACCGAGATGCCGGCATTGTTCACCAGGCCCCAGAGCCCTGGGAAGGGTGGGAAGCTCTGAGTAGGGCCCTACTTCAATTCTGTCTCAATTCAAATTTGGTCCAGTTCACATTCATCAGGTGCCTATCGTTGGCATTTTTCTAGGTTTTTAGTGGGAGGAGACAGTTCTCTTACCTTCTGGGAGCTTACATTAGAGCTGGGAAAGACAAAACTTGAAATCATAAGACTGAAAGAACCTTGGGGATCATCATCCATAACCTCCTCATTTCACAAACAAGGAAACTAAGACTCAAGAGAAGTATAGAGACCTGTTCATGGTCACCCAACTGACTGGCTGCCTCTCGTCAAACCTGCTTCCACAGGAATCAGTTCTGAGGTGACTGTGTGGTACGTAGCATGGAATGGAATCTACCCAGAAGTACTGTGGAAATTCAGAAGCAAAGACAAGATCACAAAGGGAAGGAGTTGACTAGAGGAGACTCCAGAGAGAAGGTGAGTCCACTGAGGTCCTGATTGATAGTCAGATTTCATTTGTCAGAGAAGCAGATAGGGACAGCATGCGTGACCAGAGAAACCAGTAGAACTCACTGGGGTTAGGGTTGGGAGAGAACACTAACCCCAGGGCTGGAGACTTCTAAAATCTGTGAGCTAAGTAAGAAGGACTGATTGGGATTAGTGAACACATATAAATCTGGCTTTTCACTTCCTGGGATGCCTCTAAACTCTCTTCCCTAGCCTGGTCAAGCTCTCCTAAACTTATTGTACTTCATGACCAATATGGTTCAGGAGAAGAGATGATGAACTATACCTCCCTCCTCTCAGTAGAGATGTGGTAGAGTAGGAATACAGAATATCACCCATACTGGTTAACATGGTTGTTATGTCAGCAACTTTTGCTTATTTTTTTTTATAAGGAAGAGTTCTCTACTATGCTATGAACTCAATGATTTTAGAAAAACATGGAAAGATTTACAAGAAATAATAGACTGAAATGAGCAGGACCAAGAGAACATTATACACAATAAGAGCAATATTGTTTTAAGAACAACTTTGAATGAATAAATTATTTTTACTATTATAAATACCCAAATTAACTATAAAGAACATATGAAGAAAACGCTGTGTCCAGAGAAAGAACCAATAGACAGAAGTATATATAACAATTATACACATATATTCCTATTTGTGTCTAATGGTAGTGATCTCTAGGGTGAGGGGAGAGGGAAGAAAAAAGGAAATAAAAGAAATTCACATGATAATTTTGTTCTATATTTGAAAGGAACAGCAAGTTGTGCATTGTAGATTTGCAGTTTCATGTGCAATCATCTCTTTAATTGTACTATGTTATAGAAATGCTTGTTTTATTGCATAAATTAAAAATTAAATTGTTATTGTTTGTCTTTTGTTTTTAAAAGAGGACCATGACATCAGGAAGGTGATGATTTGGAAGTGAAATCTGATTTAAGTGAGGCAGGGCTATGCAAAGTCACCAGCCTCACTTTCTCCTCCAGAGCCATCTGGGCTCAGTGGCCAGATATAGAGCAGGAAGAATGGAGATGGCCCCTGGTGAATAATGTATCTTTCCCACAAAAAGGCTACATTAGGACTCAGGATGAGTTCTAATTGTAGCTGTGTAGTTCTGACTTTTCTTAAATTTTTTTAAAAGGGAGGGTTCTATATTGGAGGTTGGGAGGTGCTATATCGGGAAATGACTGGTATTTAAAAAAGAGATTTCAATAAAACTTTTCTAGAACAAATACATAATCATTTAATAAAAAAAAGTGTTAGGTGGCCTTCTCTCTTCTGCCCCACACAAACAGGATCCTCTAAAGATGACACAGTAGAAAGGCCATATGATGGACTACAGACAGTCCCAATTCAGGACTTAGATGAGTTGTGTCCCAAACCCATCTCTGACGTTTTCTAGCTGTGTGACTGTGGGTAAGTCACTTAACATCTGTAGGTCTTTTTTTCTTTTATCTAATCTTCAACCTTTCCAGACTACGTTCAAACACGTGCAAGTCTCTTCCATCCTTTAAAACACACACAAACACACACACACACACACACACACACACCCCTCATTAGACCTTACTGCAAGGTATCATCCTATATTTCTCCTTTTCTCATGCAAACTCCTAGAAAATGATGTCTATACTCGCTGACTTCACTTCTGCTCACATTCACTACTCAACCCTTTGCAAGTTAGATTTGCACCTTATCACTCAATGGAAATTTCTCTCTCCAAAACTACCAGCAATCTCTAATTGCCAAATCCATTGGTCTTTTCTCAGCCCTCATTCTGCTTGGCTTCTCCGTATCATTGGACACTGTTAACCTAGCACCACTGATGCTTCTTCCTACACAGCCTCTCCTCCAGGAGTTCTTAGGAACACTGTTTCCTTTGTTGAGTCATCATTTGTATCATTCTCCCTGATTATGACTACTCCAAGGCTCTCTCTTGGGCTCTCCTTTCCTCTTTTCTTTCTCTCTTTTCTCTTCTCCCTCGTCTCTTCCTCTTTCCCTCCCTCTTTTTAAAAATTCAAATGAAAGTATTAAGAAATAAATATTTCTCCACTCTAAATTTCTTCAAGATTCACTTGAAGGAGCGAAACTTTATCAGTAAGTAATCAAACTTCATCCTTTCTTATAGCACAATAGTATTCCATCACATTCACATGCCATAACTTGTTCAGCCCTTTCCCATTTGGTGGACAACCTTCAGATTACAATTCTTTGCTTCCTCAAAAAGAGCTGCTCTAAATATTTTTGTAAATTCTTACTTTGTTTTGCTTAGGACTAATCTCTCTCTTAATCTACCCTCCCTCCCCTTCTCCTTTTTCCCTCTTATTTCCCTGTTGAGTAAAATATATTTCTGTACCCAATTCTGTGTATCTCTCTCTGTCTGTCTCTCTGTGTCTCTGTTTCTCTCTCATACACACACACACATACAGCTTAAATTCAGAATAATGACAAATTAATAAAAAATTGTTTCTGGCAGCCTTATGACTACAACTCAGATTAGAGTATTAATATTTGATAAAATGGATGTCCCAGAGGAATCACAAACTCAGTATGTCCAAAACAAAATTCATCATCCTCTTCCCCAAACGTGTCCTTCTTCTGAACTTTCCCCCATTTCTGGTGAAGACACCACTGGTGTTCCAATCCCTGAGATAACTTCCTCATCATCTTGGACTCTTCATTCTCCCTTCATTGCACATATGTGACCTTTTTTTCTGAAGGACCATGTCTTAAACCCAAACCACTCTGGCCTCATTGACTGGCCAACAATAGGTTCCAGGTCAAGCCCCACTTGGTCACTGCTTAGGCCCTGACTGGCTCAGAGTGAATGTAAACAGCAATTGTTTCTGTTTTGCCCAGAAACCCTGACGGTCTTTCCCTCGCAGATTTATATCTATCTATATCCACACATACACACATAGATAGACAGATAGACAGATAGATAAAGATTTATGTATGTGTGTGTGTGTGTGTGTGTGTGTGTGTGTGTGTATAATTTTTAAAAACTAAGTGAAAAAAGCCATTCTCTGCCTCATTTCTTAATCACATGCCTTAATCACTGAAGGGGCATTGCCTCAGTCAAACCGAGATCTGGGAAAGACCTTAGTTTGAAAAAGGCTAAGGTCTCCTACTGAATCCTGGGCCACCTCCAGTTGTCCTGATTTATATCTGGTCACTGGACCCAGATGGCTGTGGAGGAGAAAGTGAGGCTGGTGACATTGCACAGCCCTGCCTCACTTAAATCCAATTCACTTGCATGTCACGGCATCACCTCCCCGACATGACAGTTCTCTTCAAGAATGAGGACAAACAACAAGATATGCAACTAGTTACCAAATCTTGCCATTTCTATCTCCACGACATTTCTCCTCCAGCTCCTTCTCTCTCTCTCTCTCTCTCTCTCTCTCTCACTACTTATACAGTCGCCATCTTAGCTCGAGCTCTTATTTATCTCACCTATATTATTACAGCGGCCTCCTCAATGCTCTCCTTGCCTTGTCTCTCCCCACTGTAATCCACACATAATCAGAGCACAAAAACAGAAGCCTAAACAAACAAAGAGAAATGTACTTGAACCTTCCTCTTATCTGAACTGGTCAAAGATGAGAAAACCTATACACTCACAGAGTTGGGTATAGAAACACACTCCACTCAACAAGAAAATGAGAAGGAAATGGGAGAGAGAGAAAGGGGGAATTAGATGGAAGGTAGATTAAGAGAGATTAGTACTAAGCAAAACAAACTCTGAGAAACTTAAAAAATATTTACAACAGTTCTTCTGAGACAGAAAAGAACTGAATCTGAAGGGGCATCCGCCTATTGGGAAAGGGATAACAAGTAATGGTATATACATTCGATGGAATACTATTGTGCTGTAAGAAGTGACGGAAGGAATGTTTTCAGACAAACACTGAAAGGCTTGTGTGAACTCACACACAGCGAAGTGAGCAGAATCTGGAGAACAAGTTTGTACCGTGACAACAATATTATAACTACAAACAGCTTTGAAAGACTTGGAAACTCAGATCAGTTTAATGACCAACTATGATTCTGGAAGACTACTGATGAAACATGCTACCCATATCTCCTGATAAAGAGATGAAGGTTATTGTTGTTGGGGTGCATTTAAACACTTACTGCTGGGAGACAGTAGATGTGTTAACTCCCCACCCCTCCCCATTCTGCGTTGGCTGAAAAGGAGGAGGCTGGGGTACAGAAGCTCATTTATTTCATCGATATGGAAGGGACAGTTTGCAGGGAGCAAGTGGATGACTGGGAAAGGGGACTATTTAAAACTGGACAGAGAAGAAATCCCTGAAGGAAGTTAGTACACATTTATTGTCTCTCCCATTAGATCAGAAGTTCCTTGAAGATGGGCTTGTGACAGCAGAACAACTTTTTTTTGCAGGAGTGGAGTATCAAAAAGGACAAATCATCAGTGCAAATGCAAGCTTCTAAGGGCTAGGGTAAAGAAAGAAACAGGTCCAAGCTAGGATTACACAGTAGACACTCAGGCATTTGCCAGATGGCAAATTTACAAGAGATACTAAAATTTCTATCAGCTCAAGAGCCAGCTTAATGTGACCTAGATTTCTGTTCTTTGACTTGCTACCACTGAATTTTCTGTACTTTCCAATTCCTAAAAGTGAATAATGCATTAAGCAAAGTGAAAATCCAGAACATAATGGAAATCATTCCAGTTTTCTGAATATGGTCCATCTCTTGGACAATGTTTCCTCCTTTCCTCTGCTACCAACACTTCTAGTTCAAAAACACAGCCTCTCTTACATGGACTATCAAAATAGCCTCAAAAGAAGCTTCCCTTCGATGACATCTAAAAAATAAAATTAAGAGATGAGAGAGGAATATAAGGGGAGAAGAAGAAAGGGAGAGATAGATTAGGGTAAATTATCTCATATAAAAGAGGCAAGAGAAAACTGTTACAATGGAGGGAAAGAGCAGGAAGGTGAAAGGGAATGGGTCAACCTTACTCTCACTGAATTTGGCTTAAGGAGGGAACAACATACACACTCAATTGGGTATCTTACCCTACAGGAAAACAGGAAGAAGGAGATAAGAGAGGGGATGATAGAAGGGAGGACAGACTGGGGGGGAGGGTAGTTAGAAGCAGACACTTTTGAAAATGGACAGGGTCAGAGCAAAAAACAGAATAAGTGGGGGCAGGATAAGACGGAGGGAAATTAATACATTAGTCTTTAACAATATAACTACTATGGAAACTTATTGCGTAACTACACATGTACAACCTGTATTGAATTGCCTATCTTCCCAGTGGAGGTGGGTGAGGAAGGGAGAAGGGAAAGAATCTGGAACTCAAAGTTTTAAAAACAAATGTTAAAAAAATTGTTTTTTTACACGCAACTGGGAAATAAGATATACAAGCCCTGGGGCATAGAAATCCACCTTGCCCTACTAGAAAGTTAGGGGAGGTGATAGGGGAGACTATGAGAAAAAACAGATTGGGAGAAGGGATATTCAGTAGGCTCACTATTTTGGGGTGGGGGTAGGGGAAATACGGGGAGAAAAATCTGTAACTCAAAATCTTGTGAAAATGAATGTTGAAACTAAATGTAAATAAACTGAAAAAAAAGAAGTCTCCCTTCGATCTTTCCCTCCCCAAAGCAACATGTTTAAAATGTTCTTTAAATTCCCTCTCAGTGGTTACCCAATGCCTACAAAATAATTCTGAACTCCTAATCATGGCATTCAAGCTCCTATTTACAAGCCTGTCCCTCACATTTCTACCTTGAGTGCTCAACTTTTCTTCCTCACCTTGACTACTGAGAGTCTCCATTCTCATCCTACAATTTCCATTCATGTGCTCAACTCATACCATTGCTCCCCGCCCCATTCCTGAAATGAAATCTCTCCTTCTCTATACTTTTTTGACTACTCTAGCTAAAAAATTATTTCAGCCTCTTAAAAATTTCCCATAGAGATTTTGATTTTCTCCTCTGTATTTATCTCACTGTCCTTCATATTATAAATTATTTGAGTACATATAATCTCCGTATGAAACTGTAAAAGCTCATTAAAAGTAAAAACTGTCTTGTTTTACCTAGAACAGTACTTTGCCCATAGTAGGTGCTTTACAAATGTCAAGCTGAATTCCTCTTCAGAAACAAACTGAATGAAGAAACCTGGATTATACCTTTATTTCCCACACGCTCCTTCACCCATTGGGCCGCGGCAGTGATGTCCTCAGTCTTGGTTACATCCAGGATCACTGTCTCTACCCGGTCTGAAGTCTCCTGCTTCAGTTGCTCAGCCCCTTTCTCTGTCAGACAAGCTGCCAGCACTCTCAGGCCTCGAAGATCCAGCTGCTTGACCAGCAGGTTCCCAAATCCAGAGTCACAACCCGTGATAAAGACATATTTGTCCCCAAGGTTACTCACCACCTGCCTCTCCTGGTACCAGCGAAAGAGATGGTAAATGCCAATGAGGCAGGCCACGTAGAACCACATGTCTATAAGACAGAAAGCAGAACAGGGTAGGACAGAGTCAGTGAAGGAGTCTGATATTTATCCTTCTGAGTAGCTTTGATTGTGTTCGTTGGCATGAGACACTAATGTTTTCACAAAGTAGGAAGCTGGCATGGTTGGTAATGCCATGCCAGAGCATGACCTGATTTTCTCTTCTTTGACTTGCTAGCACTGCTCAAAGCCAACTTTCTCAAACGCCACCCAGAGACAGCTCTAAAAGAAAACTCCACCCCCTTCCCTCTGCCCACACACAGAAATCTCTGTTAACTAAAATCATTGTTGGAAAAGAGTTGCTCTAGACCCACAGGTCCCTGAAAATTCATTCCTATGACATAAGCTGACCTAACCAGTGTAACACACAGCAGACTTTCTGTGTAAATCTCCTTACTTATTAGCTTGAAAATTTCTTCAGAGTGTATTTCTCAGCTTTGAATCTCCAGCAATCTGCACTGTGGGGCTTGATAAATCTTTGTTAAACAGCACTGGATTTTCAGGGCAAGGAATAAATAGGCATTACCCAGAGCCAGGGCAAAAGTATAAAGATGAATTGGCTGCCCTTTATCCTTTGGGTGTTTCTGTAGGCTGGTGACACAGGGCCAATTTAAATCAGAGGACCTTGGTCTTCTCCCATATCAGGTCCTTGGCTTCATGGTGCATAAAAAACACACAGGTCTAAATTAATTCTGTTTGTTTGCTGTTGTTGTTGTGAAAAACTAACTATATTTCCCTCCATCCTATCCCACCCCCATTCTAAATGAATTCTAAGATCCCTTCTCACTCTATAAACTTGGATCCTATAATTAGCCCCTTCCCAATTTAACTCAGTCCCCTTAAACTCTCCATAGTAGCACCCCTCAACTTTAGGTAGGAATTCTCCCTCTTTCAGTCCATCAAAACTTCAGGGAGAAGGGGAGGGAAAAGAGAAAAGGGAAGAAAGAAAGGAGGGGGAGGTGAGGAGGAGAGCTTTCCTGGGCTCCTTTGAGGACAAGTTTTTGCAGTTGTAAAAGGGCTATACAAAATACCCCCCGGATACTGCGGTTCCTGCTCCTACTGTTTTTCTCATTCTCCTCTTATATTTGTTCAAATCCAGATAGAAACAGTTGTGTGAGATATGATGAAGACCCCTCATGAAACTTTTAGGCCAGGGGACTCTCACAGAATTACAGGTTGGGTTGTCAATTCAGTTTTTCTGTAAAAACAAGCTGCTGACCCTGAAGTGTTCCAGGACAAGAGGATAGGAACACAGGGTGCAGGCACATCTGCATGGTTACCCAGGTGGAAGGACTAACGAGGATGGGAGTTGTACAAGAATTCTTAGATTACTAAATCTGCAGGATAATCATATCTGCTTAGTTCCTTGCCCAGTTATAATGTAAGGGCAAGCTGACCACAAAATATTATAGGAACGAGGACAAGAACACAGGCTTTGATCATGTCTGTTCATTAATCAAAGGCAAAGGGGGCCCCCAAAAATGTAAGAGTTGTGCCAAAGTCAATGGACTGCTAAACTTACAAAATAATTGCATCTGCTAACTATATATATGTCATCCCTGTCCTTGGGTTAGATTCATCACATTTTAAATTGTGCCCTCAAAGCTTGTGAGAATGAGCTGAGAGGAAGGGGGCTGAGAAGGGGGGATTGCAATTAGCTAATGGGGCTGGGGCTATAAAAGTATGTATCTTCTCTATGCCTGGCACAGTCTGACATTGAGAATGTATTGAATGCACTCAGTGAGAGTCGCCCTTTTCTCATGAGAATCTACTTTCTACCTTGAGAAGCCTCTGAGTTTAATTTGGTTAAGGGTCTTTGTTATCCCACACACAGTCACTATTGTTGTTGATAAAAGAGTGGGATGAGGAATTAGTTAAAAAAAAAAAAAAAAAAAAGCATTAGTGCCACTTTCCTATTTCTGGCCTGGATTGCAGAAGAGACAGCATTTGTTGGGCGAAAGGGAGAGATAGGCAGAAGTTACTAAGCAGTGGTCTACATTTTGGCTATCAATCCTCCTCACTCTGTGCTCTAGAGCTGTGTACTATGTGAAAGATGGAGGGTGTGTGAGATGAAAGAGTTCAGAGTCTGTTTTTATTTTTTTTTTGACATGAGATTCTTTATTAAATTTTTTTGAGTTACATCTTTTCTCCCCGTCTTTCCCCCGCCCACCACCCCAAAACAGCCATCCCAGTATTTCCCCC
>CM053581.1:381060314-381142100 GCA_028627135.1 Pseudochirops cupreus | reverse complement strand
AAAAAACTTTTTATATAATAAACTCAGATCTAAATAATTTAAGTAAAATTTATTATTCATGTGTAGGTAAGGCCAATATAATTTTAAATGATAGTTTTACTTAACTAATCTATTCAATGTCATCCAAATTAAATTACTAAAAGATTATTTTACTGATTTAGAAAAAAAATAAGTTCATTTGTAAGAACAAGAGGTCAGGAACTTCCAAGAAACCAGGGGAAAATGATGTAAAGGAAGCAGGTTCTGCAGTATCAGACTTTAAATTATAAAGTGAGAACATTATAAAGTATAAAAAGGATAATTCTGATTATGTTAAGAAATTTCTTGTATAAATAAAACCATATAGCCAAGAACATGGAAAATTGGGGGAAAAAACTTTCATAGACAGTTTCTCAGATAGGATGTGACTGAGTTGGAATATTGCTGTGGTGCAGGAAATGATGAGCTGGTTGATTGAGAAAAACAAGGAAAGACTTGGATTTATGAAGGAAGATGTCATCTACCTTCAGAGAAACAGATCATAAAAGGAAATGAGCATAGTATGGTCTTATATATATATATATATGTATATGTGTATATATGTGTATATTTATAGATATGTATGTATATGTCTGTGCATCCATGTTTAATTGCAAGCCTTCTTTAGGGTATGGGGGAAGAGAGGAAAAATATTTTAAAATAAACTAAAAAGTGCACAACAGGGAGCAAAAGAAAACCAACAGAGCTGGGCAGCTTTAAAAAAAAAACGACGTAGTCTATTTATTAAACAGATTTTCTTGAAATGGAAATTTATTGTTTTTATATTGAATCCTCTCTTATATTGAATCCTCTGCTGTGTACATACCAATGTTTTTTTTTCTTTTCTCATTTTGCATTTAAGTTTAAAATTTTTTAATATTACAAAAAAAGAAAGAAAATAGAATTGGTGGTGGTGAATGAAACCAAAATAAAGGACAATTAGGGAGAGTTGAATCAGTGCATCTCCTGGTGGCCATTCACAGTGGTGGCTGAGTATCAGAATTCTGCTAAAACCTGAAAACATCCTCGGGATGGAAGCAGCTAAAGAATGGGAAAATCCAGGAATGACATCTAGGACCAGCAGAAAAGTATCACCTCTTACTGCCTGAATCCGTCTTTTACAAAGGAGCAGAAAGGAGAGAGGTTCAGGGTCTTTGGAGACATGGGGGGAGAAGGGCAGGGGAATCGGGCTGCGGTGGCTAGCTCGGCAGAGTTTCTCTGTGCAAGGATCCCATCCCCCCCTTCCCCTAGCTCCTCCCTCTACGCTGTTGAGAGAGTTTCCCCGAATAGAGAAGTAGATGCCTCCGGCTTCTTTTTATTATCCCATTCCTGCCTTCCCAGAGCTGTGGTGGACAGAGTACTGGCCTGGGATCCGGAAAGACTTCGTTTAAGTCCAGCCTCAGACATTTACTCCTGTGGGACTCCGGGCAAATCGCTTAAGCTCTGTTTTCCCAACTAAATAGGATAATAACGACACCTACTGCTCAGGAGTGTGAGGATCAAATGAGAATATTTGTACAGTATGTACCCAGAATACAGCAGATGCTTAATCAATGCATGTTCCCTTTCTCCCTTTCCCTCGAGTAGCTCTCCAGTGAGATATTCTCTGGGAAGATCAGTAGTCTGAAGATGTCTGGATGTCCTTTTCTTCACAAGTACGTAACATAACCATACACATGTCAAAGAAAGGAGAGGAGTTTAGCCAGGAGGATTTAGAGCTGAGAAGAGGACCGGGCAAAGGGAAGAGGCTAGATGACAGGGGACAGGATGAAGGTCCATAAATAGGGTTTGGGGGCTAAGAGAGAGCATCTGGGAGACGGAATTTGTAGCATGTTTCTTATACTGGAGAGACCACTTACTGTGTGGCTTGCGGATTCAGCCTGGGAGGGTCAGAATGACCAGGGGCAGTGTCTTTGGTGCTGACACAATTAGGCACCCTAATGTCAGTACTGACCCAGATTCTCTAGCCGGTGGCCATCTGGATGCATCTGAGCTACTGGTGGGGGAGGGGTGTCAGGCATCACTGTCACACTCCTGTGTCCTTCCTCATTTCCCCTCCCACTGGGTTAACTCTCATACGTGATAGTAGAGGGGGAAGGTCTCCTTAGATAAGTCGTTTCTGTCTCGGGATCCTCCGGAGCCCAAGAACAAGGATTTCCCATTCCCTTCCCCCACTCCCTAAAACTGACTGCCTTTATCTGTATTTCTCACTCCCTCCTCCCTGGTACCTTCCTTCCTTTCTAATTGTTGATCAGAATGTCTTGTCCAGTTTGACAAAAAGGGAAAAAAGATGGGAGAGTTCCAGGAATTGTTCTGCAGTCACTGTTTGGGGCAAAGCTGCTTGCCCCTCCTGGTTGGTGAGGAGCCAATCAGCTCTTCCTCTGACCCCTCCCCCTCTTCCTACATTTCCCCTCATCCCTCCACAAAGAAAAAAAAAAGACAGAAAAACTGCAGTGCCATCACTTATCTTCTGCTGATAGAGTAGCCTTCTGTAGCTGGCTGTCTAAAGGTCCATTAGGCACCCCTCTTGCTGTTTTATCCCAGCAGGACTAAGGGTGTAGTGAGTTTCCCCAGGAGAGCCTGGAAGACCCAGAAGTTGTAAGCAACAAAATATCCCGGGAGGGATGGGGTAGGGTTAGAGTAAGACGCTGCTCCTGGCCATTCTGTCCCTCCCAGGCTGAATCCTCAGCCCACACAGTATACGGTCTCTCCAGTATGAGGAACATGCTACGGAGTCCATCTCCCCAAGTCTTCTCCCTCAACCCCAAAACCTTATTGCCTTTATCCTGTCCCCAGTTAGGTTAGACCTGAAGATCTTCCCTCTCCTGGGACGGATGGGGTAGGAAGGACCAAGGAAAGCCAGAGTTAAGGTTTCTTAAGAAGAATCTTAGGTACAGAAGACTGTCATCTGTGTAGGGTTGGGGACATAGGGATGGGGAGGGTTAGGGAGATGGCCCATTCCCTCTCCCCCCACCCCAAACCATATGGCACAAGATTGCAATGGGAATCTGAATGAAAGAGTCAAAGAAGATAGTACCGTCACCTTTCATCACTAATACCTTACCTAAGAGTGGAGATGGTTAAGTGACCCCAGAATCAAAACTAGCAACCTTTGGCTGTGGTCTGTGTGTGTAACCTTGTGGGTGGCAGTGAAGCTCTATGGTTCTTAGTTTCCTCATCGGCCAAGCAGGGATGGCAACCTCTACCACCCCTCCATCTCACAGTTATCGTAAGGATGAAATAAGATCCTGGATACAAAAGTTACATCACTGGCCTCAGTTTCCTCACCAAAACAAGAAGAGTGTTGGATTGGCTGGTCTGTATTCTGTGTTCCATAGTACAAGTGGAATGGAGGACTGCACAATGCAGACCTGGTTTTCTAGCGTATGTGGTGTGCTCTGCCTGCTGTCAACCATGTGAGGAACTTGGTAAGCTGGCTTCTGCAGTAATTATAGCTGACAGTTCTATAGTTTTAAGGTTTGCAAAACACTTGCAAAACACTATTATCTCAACCCTCTGAGGCATTTTCAATTTTAGATGAGGAAATTGAAACTCACAGAGATTAAGTGACCTGCCCTGGGCCACACAGTGAGTAATAAAAAGTATCTTGGGCGGGATTTGAACCTGACTAGCACTCTATCCACTGGGACATTCAGCTGTCTAGAACTTGAAAGGCCAAGTCAGTCCACTGGTAGGGTGAATTAAGCTGGCTTGACCTCAGGTTGGCTCCTTCTTGGGCTTACCAACTGGACCTGATTACCAATCTTTCGGGATCTCATAAGGAAAGAAGAAACCACCATAAAGTGGCTCCATTCTAGACACAGGCTTGACTCTCCAGAGACCATGAGTTCACATGCTGGCCCTGTCTGGGGTAGTGTCAGGGTCCTCTTTCAGAGTACCCTAACTTGCCTGCAGGGGAGCCGGTTACTTACCTTTTTTAAGTAGGCGCTAGCGCATTTTAGAACAGAAGAGAAACGGCTCTGAGGGGCAAACACAGAAGGTTTATTCAGGTCTCTCCAATGAGATGCCTTACAGCCAGATCTTAAGGCAGACTTCCTACCCCCAAGGCTTAAGCCTTATATATACCCGAGATCCACATACCACACGTGACAGAGCCCAGCTGAACAGAATTGTGAGAGGGGAAGTGCAATCACAAGGGTATGAAGGCCTCAGGGTGTGGAGACACTAATCAGGAACATCAGGTAACCCCACATAAGAGAACCTTGAGCAATGCAGTATCCCCTGGCCAGGGGCAGTGCAATATGCTCTGACCTCTACATGACCCAACTAATTCCCGGGCCTCAGATATTTCCCTGTGCCTCAACACAACTGCTTGCAATCTGCATGTATTTCCTAATCCTCACAGGGTAGGATGACCTTCCCTCCCCCCACCTCCACTAACCACCAAGAGCACAGAGAGTCGTCCCTTGGTCAGCTAGAAGAAAAAGAAAAAAAAAGGTCTTACCGGACCTTTCCTATGTTCTGTCCATTCTGGCTCACCACAAAGTAAGCAGACAGGAAACAGTCCCAGAATAGTCAGATGTGATCTGAACTAGGGACAGCGCCCCTCCATTACAAGGCACCACACACTTCCATGCCCCCACTTGGGTTGGCATAAGAGCACACTGCCCATGCTGGAAGGACTTGGTCCCCATCCCATCGGCCAGTCCCATTACAGAGGATCACCAAGAGAGCCTGGCATGGTGTGAAGGAAAAGGACAAGAGTCTGAATCCTGGCTATGCTATTCCTAGCTATGTCACATTCAACAAGCCACTTCCTCTTACTGGGCTGCAGTCTTTTCATCTAGTCCAATCCAAATCTGAGCAGGCACCCCTTCTACAATATCTATTAGGGTACAATGGAAAAAGCCTGGCTGGCTCTGGGATTAGATAGCCAGGTTCAAATCCTGCCTCTGCTGACACACCCTCAGGAAAGTCACAGTGTCCCTGAGCCCCAGGTCCCTGTAAGCCTTAGACCTATGTATGACTCTAGGCAAGTAAGTGTCCTCCAGCCTTTGCTTTAAGTCACTCACTGTCAAGCAAGGCGGCCTACTCCCCTTTTGGACAGCTCTCACTGATGGAAAGATGTTCCTTATGTTAAACCTAAATCTATCTACTTGAAACATTGTTCTACCCTTCACGAGGCTGCCAATTTTCCTAAAATCTGGCCATGTGACATCCCCTCCCCTGCCTCATTCAATCTACTCCAATGGCTCCTTATTTCATTCAGGATCAAATGTAAAACTCTCCATTTGCCATTTAAAGCTCTATATAACCTGGTCCCCTCCTCTTTCCAGCCCTCTTACACCTTACTCTCTTGCACATACTCTGAGATCCAGTGACACCATCAGTCCTTCCAGTCTGGAATGCTCTCCCTCCTTATCTTCACTGGCTTACTTCGATTCTGAGCTAAAAAGCCCCCCTTCTGCAAGAAACCTTTCCCAGTCTCCCTTAATGCCAGAGCCTTCCCTTTGGGATTAAGGCACCTTGACCCCCACATTAGAACATGAGCTCGAGGACAGGGACTGGTTTTGCCTCTTTTTGGTGGGTAGGACAGTGCTTGGCACCTAGAAAATGCTTAATAAATGCATACTGACTGCCCTGTAGGTATATCTGGAGCAAGTCTAATGACTCTTTCAGATAACAGTTCAAATATTCGGAAACAGTGTCTGTCTGTTTTCCCTCCTCCAGGTAAAATACCCCCAGTTCCTGCAGCCCTTCTTCATATGGGCTGGTTTCTAGTCCCCTCCCAGTTCTGGTCAGCCCTCTCCAGAAATGCCCCAGCTTGTCCATGTCTATCCTAAAATGCAGCATCCAGACCACCACCCAAGCCTCCAGAAGAAATCTGACGAGGGCAGAACAAAACACTCATATTACTTCCTTAATTCTGGGTCCTCTGCCTCTCAATGCAGCTTCTTCTTGCTCCTGGGTCATACAGCTGACCCACATTGAGTTTGCAGCTCATTAAAATCCCCTAGATCTCTTTCACTAGAATCTTTACCTATAGCCATCGCTTCCCCATTCCAGGTTTGCAAAATTGATTTCTTAAATCCAAGGAGAGGACTTTACATTCAACCCTAATAACTAAACCAGTGTTGTATCCTTGAGCATTTTTTGTTATTGTTAATAAATTTCTTTTTGTTAAGTGCTGGATAGCCTATAAAGGGCCATCTTTCCAACACTGAGCCTTAAATGCCAGCCCAGGGGGGTAAAGGCTTGGTCTAGGCTAAGTATGGAAGGCTTTCACATAATGTCAAAATTAGTTGATGTGTTGTTTAGTTTAGCCTAACATTTTTTTCTTCTTTGTTATAAGAAATGGCTCTCTTCAAGGGGGAAGAAAGGAGAAATATAATAATGAATAGAATTGATGTTAAAAAAAACCAAAAGCATTTGTAATTTTAAAAAAAAAGATGCAAATAGATTATTTCAAAATAGCAAAGATTCAAAGGGCTTGCCACTAAAACTTTCTCCACAAAATGACATTGACCCATTATTACTCTTTAGGTCCAACCATTCAATCAGTTCTAAATCTACTTAACTATACTACAGTCTGGCCCATATCTCTTCACCTTGGCCACAAGAAGAGTATCAGAGATCTTGTCAAAAGCTTTATTAGCCATTTTTGTTGGCTACCTACTGCCTCTAGGAAAAAAAAAATACTCTTCTCAGGCTAACATCTGGCTCCAAACCACCTTCTTAGACTCATTTCCTATTATTCTCCTTCATGAATACTACATTTTAACCAAACTGTACTAGAAGCTATTCCTTGATCTTGGTATACAATCTTGGTGGATTTTTAATAAGCTGTGTGCCCCTATGTGCTTCCTCCTCATCTCCTCCCAGAATCTTGACCTTTCTATATAATACTCCATCTGGGACTACTCTCTTAATCTTCACTCATTTCAGAGTATGGAGACCCCAAAGGGGCAGTTGCTATTTACTCCCCATTCAGGGCTTGAAGGCAACATTGAGGGGTTGGGATTTCTAATACTGTCACTCAGGAGCTCCCACTAGTGAACTACCCATTGCTTATCAATTAGTAGTATCAATTAACTATTGTAAAAGGTATTTACTATGCAGGCATAGAAAGACAGTTGGTACAAATATCCCCCCAAATCAGAGTATATTCTCAGTCACCGGGGAGAGGGGACTCAAACTTGAGGTAGAAATATAGTGAGGTACATATACAGAGAACATGTGGTAAAGAGAGATTGCAGCCCTTGGTACTGGAGGTGTCTTCTTCCTTCATGGGGCCCTTATGATGTTCTACTTAGGTACAGGTGCAGTTTTCTGCTGGGCTCCAAGGGTCAGGGTCCTTAGAGCTGACATTTCTCTGTTCCTCGAGCTGTTACACTCCCCAAATCTTTCTCTTTTCAATACTTTGCCTTTGTTTTGTCTCTTTTCCCCCTCCCAGCTAAATGGGAGAAGGTTAGGGGTCAATAAAGGTACTTCATAGTTTCCTTAATACATCTTCTGTTCTTATGAAATTCAGTTAGTTTTCCATATGCAAGATCATCTCTATACTCTGCCAAGACAACTGCATATCAAAGTCTGGACAATAGGCATTCTTCAACCTCTTAGTTCTTCCAGTGTAGCTATTTAGGCCAAACTTTTTTGAGTAATTATGAATTTAGATCATTTGGCAATATTTAGGGGCTTGTAGCACTCAGTTATTATAGTGGCAAACCTCTTTGGCAAGCTAAATACATCTTTTTATTATGTAGCTTGCTTGATACTTATAACCACAATATCATCAAAGTTATTTTTATTGTTGTAATTTGCAAGTGATTTTTGCATGTGACACATAAAGTGAACATTTGATAAATGCTTGTTGAATTGGATGATGCCCAGGATCAAAAGGAAATCTCACCAAACAGTAGTTTACAGACTCCATCCTCTTCTTTTTTTGAAAACTGTGAGGGACATTTGGCTTTTTCCAGGCCTATGGCAACTAAGGTTCCCCCCAGTTCTAAATCCTGTAATGCTAATGTAAGTTCAAGCCCTCAGTCCACTCCTGGTATGCAGACAGCCTAAAGAGAAGTGCTGAAAAAGCAAATCATAGACATCTGGGCCATCCTATCAAACACCCTTCCTCCATACCACAATGCTAAGATCTCTGCAGGGAAAAAAAAGACATCCTGTGGCCATCCATAGGTCTAAAATCCTTCTTGCCCTGTTTCCTGCCACAACTGTGGCCCTTTCCCCATCCTCAGACCAGAATACAAAGTCTATGCTTTGGGAGAGGGAGAGAAGAGCAGTGATTCCCATTCTCACAGTTCTGGGAGACTCTATAGAGCAAGTGTGAAGCAGAGAGGCAGAAACATTAAAAGCTGACTTTCTCACAACAATCTGATTTCTTTTCGGCCTCCGTGTTATCAGGCAGTGAAGAATGGGGTCCCAAGCAAGCCTGTGAGGAAGGGTTAGGGGAGGAAAGGAAGCAACAGAAGGGCCAGATCCTTTTGCCATCTTTTGTCCATCTCTTCCCCCTCAAGTTGAATGGATGAATGCAGGAAAGCCCCTGGCCCCCTCCCACAGAATGTCAGCCAGTGAAGTCTGTTTCCTGAGTAAGGAGGGCGGCCCTGTGAAGAGAAGCAGAGAAGCTACACCCACACCCCCATTGCCATAACCTCTCTGGCTCTTCTCGGACTCTCAGAACAGGACACACCCGTGCAGCCCCAGATAAACAAGCTGAGCTTTAGGTAAGTGTTCCCCAAAATGAAACCATTCTTCTGGAGGAGACAGAAAGTGGAAAGAGTCCCAAACTGGGAGGTATGATGACCAGACTCCAGCTCATGTTTGGCAAGCCCTCTCCCTGCCCTGGGCCTCAGTCGTTTTATCTGTAAAAAGAGAGAGCTAAACCAGACTGACACTCAGACTCTAATATTCTGGGATTCTACTGGATCAAGGGTTTTAAAGCCTGGGGTCCACAGACAGATTTCAGGAAGTCTATGAACTTTGACAGAAAAAAATAGCTTTTTATTTTTATTAAGCTCTAGTTGAAATTTAGCATTTCCTTCTATTATGATTTTTTAAAAAAACAACACATTAGCAGAAGGGGCTGATAGGCTTCACCAGACTACCAAACAGGTTGATGACACACAAAAAGGTTAAGAAGCTCTTTTCTAGGCTTTTTAACAGGCCTGCTTTCATGCAATGATTCATGTTTGTCCTGGGATGGATTACAGATGGGGTGTCATGTCTAATTCCATACCTGTAAAACAGATATTTGAGAGACCAGCAGCATTTAACAGGCACTTCAAATTGATAGCAGAAACCCAGGGAGGCTAGAGGGGATGTTAAAAGGGCAGGGGTATGGGAAGAGTACTGGTTTGCAGTAAGAAATTCTTTGGGACACATACAATCCTTAGGAACTCCTGGCACAAAGGCCTGTTAATGGAAGCATCTTGGCTTTTGGGTCAAAATTAAAACACAATGATTGTTTATGTATTTAAAATAATAGCCTATAGTCTCTGATTCTTCCCTTCTCCCGGTTCCTTCTTCCCTTGTCCTCTCTTAGACTCTGAAATCCTACCAACAACTGTCTTCTACATCCCAGCTCCTTTTGTCCTCTGCATTTTATCCTCAAGGTCTTCTCCCTTCTCTCTCCATCACACTTCTTATAGGTGCCTGCCACTCCCATGTCAACCACTCCCAATTCCGTGATGGGACCTAGTCCCTCTGAGTCCCCCTCCTCAATGCTCTTCGGTGACTTGGATGCCTTCCATAACTGGACAGAACTGATACATTTCTTCAACCATACCTTTTTTGAGTGTGAAGTCAAGCTCAATGAAAATGCCAAGCGTGTGGTCCTCTTTGTACTCTACCTGGCCATCTTCGTGGTCGGGCTAGTGGAGAACCTGCTAGTGATCTACATCAACTGGAAAAGCCTGGGCCAAGGGAAACTGCTCAATCTCTACATCTTCCACATGGCCGTGGCTGACTTGGGTATCATCCTGTCTCTGCCCGTGTGGATGCTGGAAGTCACCCTGGACTACACGTGGTTGTGGGGCAGCTTCTTCTGCCGCTTCACACACTACTTTTATTTTGCCAACATGTATAGCAGTATCTTTTTCCTAACCTGCCTCAGCATAGACCGGTATGTCACACTTACCTGTTCTTCCCCTTTCTGGCAGCAACATCAGCACCGGGTTCGGAAAGGTATATGTGCAGGTGTGTGGGTGCTTTCTGCCCTCATCCCACTGCCAGAGGTGGCTCACATCCATCTGATAGAAGCCACAGATCCGATGTGCCTGTTCTTGGCACCATTTGAAACATATAGCACGTGGGCGCTGGCTGTGACCCTCTCCACCATAGTCCTGGGCTTTTTACTGCCCTTTCCGCTGATGGTGGTCTTTAATGTGCTCACTGTTTACCAGCTACATCAGGTAGGACGGCCAGAGGCTCGGCGCCATGGACTACTGGTGTGTGCCTATGTGGCTGTTTTTGTGATCTGCTGGGTGCCCTACCACATTACACTGCTGCTGCTCACGCTCCACGGGAACCACATCATCCTCCACTGCTACCTGGTCCACGTCCTCTACTTCTTCTATGACGTCATTGACTGTTTATCGATGCTGCACTGTGTTGCCAACCCAATTCTCTACAACTTTCTTAGTCCCAGCTTTCGTAGCCGACTGATGGGTGCTGTAGTCCATTATATCCCCAAGGACCAGGCCAGGAAAGGCAGGGGTTCTTCCTCCTCCTCCACTACCAAGCATTCAATTGTCATTACTAAGGAGGGAGCCCAAACCAACTAGATAAGACCCTCTCCTCCCAATCCCCTCCTATGTCTGGGCCTACACTTTCAGGAATGTGCCTCTCCTTAATTCTAAATACCTCATCTCTCCTCATCCCTCAGTCTGATATGCTCAGCTGATGGATTCCTGTTTTAGACTTTCCTGCTGAGGAGTGACAGTTCTCCAGACTTAAAAGAAATGCAAGTGTGGTCACAAAGAGCTGGACACAACTGAAACAACTAAACAATAACAAAAAGCAAGGGAGGAGAAAGAACCCAAAGGCAAGAGATGGGGCATTTATGTACAGCGACTGGCACAGAGTACAAATTCTAGTATACACTGAAATTGGGACCAGGCGCACAAAACTGCTATGACCATTTGTCCAATTCAATTTATCTCTCTGTGGGTTTGGAATCAGGCAAAATTCTTCAGAAGTATCTGTAATATGGGCAGGGAGACAGGAACAAAAGTGAGAATCTTCTGGACCCCTGACCCTAGAATAACTGGCACTTCAAAGTGGTGGGGGAGGGAGGGCAGGGCAGGGAGATGGAAAGAGACTTGGCAAAGAAAGCTGGAAATACACCATAAATCACCCTAACCAGAAGGACAAACCTGGCAGTAACCTCAGACTTTTCTTTTCTGCTTATATATTGAATTCACTGAACTATCCTGGATCTAAGGACAGGATGCTAGAGGCCAAGGAGCTGGGAGGCCACAAGCAGGATATCCCCAAGGTCCCACTGTTTTGAACTAAGAGTAGATATCTTTAGTGTAAGGATAAGTAAGGCAGAGGTAGGGGAGACAAGAGAGAGGAAGCTGCCTAAATGTCTGGAGTCTAACACAAGTGTCATGAAGCTGGATCAAGATTACACTTCTACCCCCAAGACTGCTGGGAAGAGCTCTGTTTGGTCTTTACTTCCCAGTGTTCCCCTGGCATGGGCTGGAAAGTTCAATATTGGGAGCTACAGACCAGTCAAAACGTTCATTTCAATTCTGTTCTCCTTTTGTATTTCTTTTAAGTCAAATGTACCTTTTATTTTTCTGTGCAGATGTATCAACAATTTACCCACACATTTAGCCCGGAGAAAGGGCAAGTTAATTTGAGGAATTGTGTTAGTATTAATGAGAGGTGTTTAGGCTAACCAGAACTCTAAGTCTCTGCTGCCTTTGGCAATTCCTAGCTTCATAATTCTCCCCAAGGATATGCAATCATGAACTCACTGTCTGGTACATACACTATCTACCCACCTACTCCCGCTAATGAAAGCAATCAATAGGCATAGAATATCTCTTCCAGAACAGGAGTTTGTAACCTGAAGTCTAAGACTTGTTTTCTAAAGTATTGTGATAAATGTATTCCAATATCATTGATTTCCTTTGTAACCCTATATTTTATTTTATGCATTTAAAAACATTATTCTGGGGAGTCCAGAGGTTTCACTAAATCACCAAAAGATTGACACCAAAAAGGTGTAAGAATCTGTGATCCTTGTACTTTGGATTTTTATCTTTTACTCCGAGCTGAACCCATTCACTAGATGTATTAAATATGTACCCCAATGTGATTAAATGTACCAAGTGTCTCCATGGAAGGATGGTTGGGAATCTGTAGCCAGGACTTCATCATAAGTCTCCTCAATGCTTGCCAGGTCTACCCCTGACATGATCTTGAGCTATAGGCCAAATGCTCAGGGTTGGTCATAGTTCCAGGAAAAGACTTTTAAAAATCCTTTTTCCTATATGAAAACCCAAGATCTGGTCCTCTGGAAAATGTCATTACTTCGCTAAGCTGGAGTGCTGCTGGCTATTCCAGTAAACACTTCCCAGTCCTAGACTGCTAGTCACATCTTAAGTTATCACACAGACCACTTCTCCCAAGACCTTGCTAGTCTCACAGCACCAATGATGTAACAACAACCAGATGCCATTCAGAGAGCGTGATTCAGTAGGGGAATCTTTCCATTTTATGGAATAATAGGGACTAGAAGGGCTCATTTTATCTATCTTTCTCTGGTACTGACCCCATGTCCTCCAAGATGAACTTTAACACTGCAAAGAGGTACAAATCTCCTTGTTCGTGGGAATACATTTTTAATAACTTCATGGAACGTTACACCAAATCTTTATTGATCCCTAAACTCCTTTCAACACACCTCTGTTTAATCTATTTCCCCATACAACCTAGAGACCATAAGGAATTAAATGGTACTAGTTTTCTCCCAGTCAATACTTGATCTGGTCTAATATGTAACTAACTTTCTAGATACAAATTCCACCTCTGGGCAGGTAAAAGATGTAATTAAGGACTCCGCCAGGGCAAATTGGTTCATTTATTTCATTTCTCATTTGGTTAATATAACAAATTCATCTCAATCCTGAAAGGAAATCCCAAAGACTGGAAAAGGAAACATGTGACATTGGCTTTTCATCTGGAGAAGTTTGACTACAGCAGTGAGATGCCCAGCCCACAAAATCCAAGTTCAGTAGCATGGGAACATTCTCAAACATTAAGGGAAGGACACAGGTACACCTGGAATTTCCTTTTTTTTTTATTCTAAATAAAAACCACACTTTGTGCTGAACAATGGAGTATAAAAGAATCAGATGTACAACGATTTTAGACATCTACTATTTGGGAAAAAAAGTTTACAAAATATACAAAACTTTACAGCAATAGATAGTAAACACTTAAATATTAGGAGGTCAGTACCTACAATTAATTTAATGAAAGGGGTTAGATGTCAATGACAACTCTTCTCTGCTTTATGAAAGAGCCTTCAGATATAGGAGCAAGGAAGGATGGACTGGGAAGGGAAAGGATTTTAAGGAAACATCAAAATCAAAACTCAACTTAATTTTCATCCTGATGTTGACTTTAAAATGGATAATCACATGGAAACTAACATCGAGTTGCTATTTCCTATCTGTGCTCCTCTCAGTATGGGATTTAGGGACAAAGCTAAAAGAGCTATGTGTGGGTTTCCATGTCATTTAAGACCCCTTGCCCCCATCTAGAAAATTCAGTGTGTCCATCTACATAAATAGCTTTAAATAACATTTTTCACTTCCAAAGCTGAGCAGCCCATGGAATAGGGAACCAGAGGCCAGGTGAAATGGTTGGGGGAGAATTCATCAGTAGCAAAAAAAAAAAAAATCTGTTGAGAAGAAGGTACCTGGTACCACAAGCCTTTTCTCAAGAACAGGAGGATGCATTCACATTTTAGGAGAGGAAATCAGGAAAAATGCTGACCTTCTTCCAAACCCTCCAGGGGCCTCTTTCTTCCAGAAAAGGGCCTGACTCGACCAGGTCACTATTCCTAACCAGCTATGGAAACTGAGGAGACTTCTTAAATTCTGAACCCAGACCCTGGGTTGGCAGGAAAGGAATAAGGAACAACGAAGGAGACTCAGCATCAAGGAGAGACTAGACAGCACATGAGGGCAGAATACTGTGTTCCAAGAAGGTGGGAAGTTAAAAAAAACCAAATGAATTTGAAAGCTTTAAATCAGACTCCAAATTAAAAAAAAAAATTCTACTACAGTATCACTTGCTACAAGACTATGGTTTTATAAGAGAACCAGTTCAGAGTAAGGTGAGCTAAAAGGCAGAAGAAATGGAAAGCCCCAAACATAAAAGAAGAGGTCCAAGAATGAATATGGATGAGTACAGAGCACAGGGATTTGGTTAAGAAGCCTCACTAGTTACTGGTGTTGCTACATGTCTGACTGGGACTGAGCACACATATACCACCCTTTCAATAGGGGAGGAATGGTGTGGGGGTGGCTTTTTCTCCTGGTTTTGGTCCAGGAATAAGGGACTAGAGTCTTTTGTTTAGTGTTTTAGGGGGAAAGCTTCTGGGGTGTGTTTTTATTTGGTTTACTAAAAGAAAACAAAAACTTCACAGCTTCAGTTAAAATTCACAGACCACTCAGCACCCAAAGAGCTCTTAGATACAAAAAAGGGTTTTCTCTAGCACGTCCCTTCGACTAGGCCCTAGTTAGTATTGCTTCTTCTAAATCCTGCCATCTAAGAGTCACCTACTTTCCAACTGTGGCTGGGAGCTGGGAGTGGGGGTGGGGAGGAGAGGTAGGGCACACCAGGGAGAGAAACTTACTCAAGGTAGGCAAGTTTGGTGATGCCTGATCATCTCTAACTTTTACATCAAGTTAATCTTTCATATTTATAATGATGACGGGGAAGTGGGAAAGGAAGGGCCTGTCAACAGGAAAGGGGCACCAGTACAACTTTCATAGTGAGTCTTTCAAGTAAAACTCTAACAGGCTGATGGCAGATGGTAGAAAGCGGACCTACAATGGCTCCTGTTCGTGTCCTCTGACCACCACATCCCATCTGCCTGAACAGACACTATGGAGAGAGAGCTGCTCTATTTTTCAGTGCTAGAAAAGGGGCTCCACTTATAGACAACAGCACCTTGAAGCAAAGAATCAGCAAGTCAACAGCTGGGGAACTTTGGCTTGCCCATCTTGCTATTTATTAAGAGGGAAAGGACAATTTCCTAATTTAGGAAAGCGTTCAAAGAAATCACTGGCCTACTGAACCTGGTCCCCCTTGCATTCCTTAGAAACATCTCAGGTAACTCTGCTTGGGGGATTTGGGAAGAGGAATGAAAGAATTAGGAAGTTCACAAGTTTCCATTATTAGGGTGTTCTTTGTTCCCAGACTCCTAGAAGGTTAGACCATTGTTGGAAGTGCTCTCTAGGATTATTACCCTAGTGAGGAATCTATTTGGGGAAAGGGAAATGATTCCCCCTACTTGTGGGAGGAGAGCACCTCTCAGTACAGATTAGGCTAGGTTAGGGTCTATTTGGCTTGTTCTCGGCTGGACTGTGCCCCTGTCACCAAAATCCCTGGTTCAAAACTATTTCCTGGGACATGGCCACTCACTGCTGGGAACCTCATTTTCCTGAAATCTGTCATACAAAGTGGATGCTGGATGATCTGTATACAAAAATAATAAATATTAAAGTTTAAAAAGGCTTTGAGGGTTAATTAAAATCACTTGCTTGTGAAATGGCACTGGGCATTGCCAAGTTCACACAGGTGGCAGTGTGTGGGGCTGTGGCTGTGAACTCCCAGTGCATTTGCTCTGGGTGAGGTAGTATGAGTTACTGAGGGCAACTCTGGTTGAGGGTGCTACCTTGTGAACATGCAAGATCTAATTCGGAGGGATCCCTCTCTCCCTCCCTCCTTCTTTGGGCATGACCCTTTCATAAACAAAATAAAAAGAGGATCAGCCAGTTCCTGTGTGTGGACTGGTTAGGTCCATCCAATAGTACCCCCTAGGGGTGACAGACGGACAGATCAGGATGAATTCCAGCAAGTAAAAGGTGGGCTACTAAAGCACTGCTTGCCTCCTGCCTGTTAGTGCATGTAAAAAGAAATAAAAAAAAAAAGTTACCTGATTAAAACAGACAGTAAAAACTTACACCCCACCAATAAAATGCCACTATTATTAACTGGTCCCATCAACTCTGAAGGACTCACAGGACCATCCCCTCCATCACGACAGGGTTTCTTTCCCACCTTAACTATGGGCCAAGACATAACACTTTTTGGGCAAGAGACTGGGTGAAAATTAAGGCAAGGTTACTGCTGACAGAAATGTTACAGCCTCTCCCCCAGGGTGCCCAAGGTTCATCCTCTAATATCCACGGATGGATAGAGAGGAGCAGAGTGACAGATGTTTACATTACATTAGGGTAGTTCACTATCCCTGACCCTGTGGGGAAGTGCTGAAAGCCTTGGCTGGCACACCCTAAAACCCTTTTTCTTTGGAAATGAGGAGGGAAGAAATCTACCCTACTGCCCACACCTATACCCAGTTTCAAATGGCTCTACAGGATAACTCCTTCTGGGCTAGGTTTCATCATCTTTTCTGTCTTACTCCTTTTTCTAGATACAAAGCCCTCAATTCAAAGGTTCTTCATCTTGTCCAACTACTTTTAACACTTAAAGGAACTTCAGTAAGTCTTGCGTGGCAGGCTAGCACCAACATCTTAAAGGCTAGAACTCAGAATGTGAGGACGGCTGCCCTGACTAGTTGGACTCTCTGAATGATCATATTTCTGGGATCATCTTTGGAACTGGTTAATCCTGCTGGAGGCCACAGAGCTGTGGTAATGCCTACAGTGAAACTAAAAAGCAGTTTGAAGACTTCTTCTCACCTCCCCTTTTCATTGAGGCTGTGGGTTGGATTCTTAGCAGCATAAAACCTAACAGTGAACTAAAACTAGAGAGTCTGGGGAGTAAGGACCTAGTTGAAATCAATTCCTGTCTCTGTTACTAGATCACAATCCCAGCTCCCCAAAGAACCAAAAACGAGGCCTCTGCTGGCCACGAGCAGGTGTGGAGGTAAACATGGTAGGGTCATTGCTTTTCAAAAATGATTTCTCAGTTTGTGTGCTATTTCTTTCCTTTCTTTCTTTCACACAACGTGAATTGGAATTCCTAGCAAGGCAAATTGTAACTTCAGTCAGGGGCCAACAGGCCATTGGAAAAGCAACATCCTGGCTACTTTTTTGGGACCAAGCCCTCAGGTCTAATGTAGCCCAATCAGCTGTCCAGGTTCTTCTCCGCCTCTTTGGAATGGATAATGTACATGAATGTCTGTTCAATGGTGAAGTCAGGTGGAAGGCTGCCCTTATGCACAGTTATGTGCTTGCTCATGAGATTGAGGGTGGAGCTGTAGTGCCCACAGACTGTACAGCGGTACATGAGGGCCCCCGAGTGTGTCTTCAGGTGGCACTTAATGGTCGAACGGCCACGGAAGAATTTATGGCACACCTTGCACTGGTAGGGCTTTTCTCCTGTGTGTATTCGCCGATGGTAGTTGAACTCACTTGTATGGGCAAACCTCTTGCCACACACTTTGCAACTATACTTGCTATTCCCAGATTGGCTCTGCAGGGCCAGCTCCTCACTCAGGAACTCATCTGATGGCAATTTCCGCTTCTGAAAAACTGGATGCTGCAATCGATCTCCAAAACCAGATCTTGAGTCAAGGCTGCTGCCTCCACTGCACTTGTGCTGGCTGACGTGGTATCGGTATGCAGCCTCTGACTTGAAGCTCTGGCTGCAGTAGTGGCAGTGGAAGAGTGGATCTTCCAGGCTCTGGTGAACAGCCATGTGCTTCTCTAAGAGGTGCCGATCTACAAAGCTATTGGCACAGACAGAGCATGAGAAGACAGAAATGCCCAGGTGGGAAAGAGTGTGCCACATGAGGCTGCAGAGGCTGAGGTGGCGCTGGTCACAAACACTACAGGCTTGGCCCTTCAAGTTTAAGTGATCTAGAATGTGGCCTCGCACCATGTGGAAATCTCTGACCATTACCTTCCCACAAGCAGCACACTTTAGCTCTGGGCTAGTTCCCCCCACAAAAAGACCAAGCTTCCCAGGTAGTGGATCACTGGGATGAACAATAATGTTGTTGTCAAATACTCCATCCCTTCGGTGAAGGGTCAGCTGCCATTGGGTGAAGAATTTGGTTTCACACATATCACAGGAAAAAAGAAAAATACCAATGTGAGACAAGACATGGGTAACCCTTGAGTTTCGGTCCTGGAAGTGGGTCTCACAGACCTTGCAGTTACCCGTCAGCAGGTCCACATGGTCCCGAGCGTGCTGCCGGATCAGCTGAATGTTGGGCTCTAGCACTTTCTTACACACCTGGCAGGGCATGGCCTTACTCTCTCGGTTTTCACTCTCTCCAAATGGGAGCTCCTCCTCACTGTCATCACTCAACTCTATCACTTCATCTGTTGGAACTAGATCTTCTCCAGGATCTTCAAACTGCAGGTCATCTTCCCCAAGCTCCTCCAACTGCAGCTCATCCATCTGCCCAAACCCCTGATCTCTGGAGTGGCCACTGTTGATTGGACAGGAGTTACTCCCTGTGGAGATATCCAATGGGTTCTCAGGGGTAAAGTAGCTATTTCTGCCAAAGTCCCCATTGCTCTGAACCTTGAAAGGTTGGAAGGAGCTTGAATTAGCTGGTGTGCCTATACTGAGGGTACCAAGGCCTGGCTGAGCTACCATGCTTGTAACTGAAGTGAATGAGCCAGGGGCATCATGCTCTTCTGTCTTAGATGGTGGTGGCTGGTGTAACAGAGGCAGGCTGTGGTTGCTGTCACTGGAAGGATTCCTCTCCTCTTTATAGTTTATCCCAACATCACTGTGCAAGATATAATTCCTGTCAGGACCAAACTGGTCTCCAACACTTCGGAGTTCTCCAAGGGAATGAGCTGGTTCAGCTGAAGTGCTGCTTTGGGTGCTAGAACGGCCTTCACTGGAGCTGGTGGGGGGCTTAGTCACAACTGTGCTCTCCAGGTCAGGGAAAGTAGAGTGGCAAGCCTTGAGGAGATCTTCCATACCCAAGCGCTCAGCTACCTCATAGATGACACCCACATTGATCAAGTCAGTGAAGAGTTCTGATGTGTAGACAAAGCTCAAGATTTTCTCAAAGTTGGCTGGCGTGATAAAGTCCACTACATAGGTCCTGGCAGCATCTAGTCCTGCATTCAGGAAAAGATTCTGGAAGTAACCTGCTGCACAGGCAAGCACAGCCTTGTGAGCTGGGAACGAGCGGCTTCCCACCACAATGGTAACATCACACATGGTCTCTGAGAGCCTGCACTTGTTGAGCTCCTTCAGTAGGTTGTTGGGGTGATTAGTGCTCTGTAGTTTGATCCTCATGCCCATTTTAGCAGATCCTATAAAGTTTCGACCTTATCAGCACCATTAATCTGTGGACAGCATGAGAAGATAGATTTCCCAACGTCTGCAGGGCAATGGGCTCTGGAGAAGAAAATACCACAAATCAATCTCATCACTTCAAAGCTTCAGTCAGAGTATGTTCGTGTGTGTGTGTGTGTGTGTGTGTGTGTGTGTGTGTGTGTGTGTGTGTGTGTGTGTGTAGAGTGTTGGCAAGGTGATGGAAGGGACTGCAATATGCTATGGAGAAAAGGTTGGTAGAAATGACAAAAGATTGCTGTGCTGCCACTTACCATGACAAAAATCCAATAGTTGTTGGCAAATACACAGCAGGTATATCTTACAGAGTTGTTAAGGCAGGGCTGGTCAAGTAAAGGCTAAGACAAAAAGTTCTCCTGTAACTATCCCATAAGAATCAGTCAAGAATAGTCTTTCTAATACACTACTTAGTTTCATTCCCAGGTCAGTAAGTTCAAATTTTCCTTATCATTTCATCTCATATTTTCCTAAATGGGTTCTTTTGTCTCACTAAATTATGTTTTTCTAATATTACCTACCACCTTCAAAATACTTCAGCACAGCTAATTATTACTTAAGGGAAACTACAGGCATTTCCTTCTACTGGATTTGTCTCACAGCTCCGTCCCTTCAGCCCATGATAAGCTCCTACACTTTGCTGAATTCCTTTCACTCTCCCCACTATTCTAAGCTTCAGAACAACTATTTAAACTTCTGTTTACCTCCGCCATCTGGACACTACACTCTACACTCCCTGCCTCCCGCGGATGTAGTCAGAACATTTAAAGATCCAATACTGGGTAAAAAGCCAAACAAACAAAAAGCAGAATGGAGCTGGGTTTGGGGTAGAATAGACGCCCATCTCCCTTTTCACAGACCCACTCCTGCTGCAGCCTTAGCTGGGTTCTGAGCCGCCCTAACACAATACAAGTCTCGGTCTAACAGAGGGGACGGTCTGGAGGAAACTTTTCCAACAGCCCTCCTCGCTTCCTCCGTGAGCGCTGCCTGGCCCGGAAGGATGCGCTCGGGCTCGTCCGTCCGCCCCGGACTTCCCGGGGCAGCCTGACCTCTCCTAAGGAAGCGCTCCCCACCACCAACCCCCGCGCCCGCTGCCGGGGGCTCCCAACTTTTCCTGCGGGCCGAGCATTGTGCTGCGGCTGTCTGACCTAGCATCCAACTCGGGAGCCCCAGGCATCCCTGGGGGAGGAGGAGGGAGACGGCGATGGCGGGGGTGGAGGGGAGGGGGGGTTGGAAGCTCCTCTAAAGGACACGAACAAAATGAGCCGCGGCCGCACTCGGGTCCTGAGTTTCGAGGGGACTTCAAAGCGGCTGGGGGCGGAGGCAGGGTCGCGGCTGGAGGAGTAGGGGGGCGGCCCCGGGAGCGGGGCACGGATGGGGGGCTCGGCGGGAGGAGGAGGGAGAAGGGAGGCCCCGGAGGGCCCGGGGGCGGGGGCTGGGCCTCGGCCCGGACTCGCTTACCCGGCTCCGTGGGGTCCAGAGCACCATCGCCGCCTCTGTCGCCGCCGCCGCCGCCGCCGCCTCCTCACACAAAGGCCTCGGCCCGCCGTCCCCAGCCCGACGAGGAGGCGGCACCGCCGGCCTCGGCCAGACTCTCCATCCGCCTCGCCGAGCTCGGTGCCGGCCCGGGCCACCCCCGCCGCCCGGCCCGCAGCGCCCCCCGCCGCTCCGGAGGAGGCAGCGCCCCCCCCCCTTGCTCAGCCCCCGCGGCCGCGGCGACCACAGTAGCAGCAGCAGCCGCCCGCCGCCAGGCCCGCAGCGCCCCCAGCAGTACGGGAGGAGGGAGCGCCCCCCTCCACGCCGACGGCCTGGCCTGAGGCGTAGAGGGAGGGGGAGAGAGCCGCTCCGGCGCCTCTCGCCCCCTCTACCGCGCCCCTCCCCGGAAGCCCAATGACTGAGCGCCTCGGCTCCTCCCGCCCTCCAGGCCCGGCCCGAGGCGCTTGCATGCTCTCCCCTCGCGCATGCGCCTACTGAACCACCCCGGGCTCTCCAGGCTTCACTAATCGCACACTCTTAAAAAGCGTTACCTCAGTATTTGCATGCTTTCTTGCTGTTATAAAATCATTATGAGAATGGTCTATGCATGCATTGAGGGTATCCTTGATGAAAATATGAGGAGGCATCTAGCAGCGTATTCCACAGCAAACCGCATCTTTAAAGTTTGATTGAGACGTGAAGAAAATTTAAGAGCCAATTTTATTTTATTTTTGCTTTTATTTAATTCGATTTTAATTTACTTTCTGGCCCGCATTGCCTCCACCCCACCCCAGCTCCCCCACCTTTAACTGAGAAATCAAGAAAAACAAAACTTACAAATATGTGTATGGTCAAGCAAAAAAAAAAAATTCTCCCATTGGCCTATGTGTCTAAATGTATCTAATGTAGATATACACATATATGTAGATATATACATAAATGTATCTGATGTAGATAAATACATATATGTATATGTATGTGTGTGTAGATATCTTCATCTACATATGGTCTGTTTAGAGGTGGATGTTGTGTTTCATCTTGGGTCCTCTGAAATTGTGGTTGGTTATTGCATTGATCCCAAGTCTTCCAAAGTTTTTTGTGTCAATTGATTTTAAAGCGTTTGATGCCGTCGGGCAAGAAAAAATCCACTGCATTTAAAAGTTCAAATGATAGTTGTAGTATAATTGATACAATTATATTCTAACCAAAGATGATTCCCATCAGAATGTAAGCTCCTGAAGAGTGTGGACTGCTTTGTTTTTGTCTTTGTAGCCCCAGATCCTAGTACAATGCACAGTAGGTGCTTAATAAAATTATCTAGTTATCATTAGCATAATTATTAGTTAGCTGAATGAATGGCTTGCACATTAGAAGTATCCTAAAAGATATCATCATGAATACATATACTCTGCACTGTGCAAATACAGAGATGCTCAGATCCATTAACCTCGCTGAGACTCAGTTTCATCAGCTGTAAAATAAAGGGATTTGAATAAATGATCTCTGAACTCCCTCCCAAACCGACATCTATGACCCTACAAACCATGCATACAATTGTAGAAATAATTTGTGTCTAGGGACCAACACATATTGACATCAAGCCATGTGTAAAACTGGGGAAAGTGCTCACTCAGACATTCTGTCAATGTTATGGAAGCTGCCTTATTCAGAGTTAAAAAAAAAAAAAGATTCCCAATTGATAGCAAGGTTCTTTAAATGTTCCCACTGACAGATGGCATTTTTCTATCTGTATTTGGTTTCAGGTAAAATACATACCAATGTGAAAGAGATTGGCTTCACCATCCACACTGAAAATTTAAAATGTATGAAAAATATATATTGCTGAGACTATGGCATGCAGCTAGATAAGCAGCTCATGGGGTTAGTTGGTCAGTATATCTTTCTTTTCAAGGGCATGATGAGTTAGGCTCAGAATGGAGGAGAGCAGACTGGATTGCACTGAGAAAATGATTCAATGATTACAGTGATGCCAAACTACTCATTGCCTCAAAAGCCCCAACCTTAAAGGATCATAGAACTGGAAGCGACCTTAGAAGTCTTCTATTATTTTACAATTGAGGAAACAGAGCCAGAAAACTTAAATGATTGGCTCAAGGCAACAGAGGCAGCAAGTAGCAGGGCTGAGATTCAAACCAAAACCTAGCATTCTGTCTTTAATTCTAAATGTCTGTGAATCATGGAATTCTATGGTCTCAGAAGAATTTAAATTACAAGTAACCCAAAGGACAATAGAAAAATTTGTGGTGAGTGTAACTTGTGACATATTATAGAAATGACTTGCATGTGAGATGCATTACAAATCATCCTTAAGAATCATTTTTTAAAATCCTAAAGAATACCTATGCATCCTCCACACAGGACAGTACCTGACACACAATAGGAACCTAATAAATGCTTGTTGATCAAGTGAGTGATTGGGCTGGTCAAGAGTGAGTGATAACAGATGAAAATCTTATTGAGATTTCTTTAGATATTAAAAGAACTAGAGGGAGACTTCCAAGCAACCCCAATGTTCTATGGAAGCTCTATGGATAAAAATCATGGTAAGAAGGCATGGAGGCATTACACAGGCATCCACTAAAGTAATGCTTATACTGGTAAAATCACTTATCTATCAAGTTACCTCCCCCCCACACCTTTAATGACCTCAGCATTTGTGGGATCTATGGGATGTTTAGCGACAACTAGCACCTCTGGCTTGCCGAGCCCTTCTCAGGGCTGCTCATCCATCTTTGGTGTCCACCTTCACCCAACTCTCAACCTGTGACTCCAAGAAGCTGTAGCATAGCCAGATCCTGTAAAAACTATCTCAGCAGACAGGGCTAAACCAGGTCAAGGGTAACAACAGACCTCAAACCCATTGGTGAGTTAGGGGAGTTTCTACTCCAAACATGTGAACACTTCCTCTTGGCAGAATGGAAGGATGAGAACGATTTGTTCCAAGGGCCATGAAGTTGCCTGAAGCAGGTGCCATGAAGCGCTTAGAATTTGATCAGGCATCGAAGATGCCAAGGTCATCCAAACTGCATCTACCACTGGATTTCAATGACTCAGAATGAGAGGCAACTTTTTACAATTCTGCCTCACTTAAATTCGATTCACAAGCAAGTCAAGACATCATCCTGTGATGTCATTGGTATTCTTCAGAAGAAGGAAGGATGAATTATAAACTTCATTTGAGCTCCTCCCAACTTTGCACATTTACCTTGACTTCATTATTACCTGCTTCTTTTCTCCCACTCTTATTCAATCAATTAATTCTGAATTTAATAAACACCTGCCCGCAAAACCATCAGCATTTCCATATATGAAAAAAGATCACAGGAAGAGGATTGATTTTACATGAAATAATGAATCTTTTAGATACTCTTCTCATACCCCTTATACTTTTCCCTTCTTTCCTCCAACTCCCCTCCCCAAATCCCTCTTTTCGAATATCCTTCCCTGTCCTTCCTCATCTTTATGCCCACCCCCACACCTGGGAAAGAAGGAGAAAATAGAGGATGAGAAGATATGACCTTGCTGCTTGCTGTGGATGTGGTCCCCTAACTGTCTTCCTATAGACAAGCCCGAAGACTTCTCTGTCTCCCACTTCACTCTCCACCTCATGTGCCCACCCTACAATTTGCCTATTAGCTTCATAAAGGACCATATCTTAGCTAAACTTTGTATCTCCCCCAGTGCCAAGGAAGCTTAAAAAAAAATCTGCACATAAGTTTTTATGTTTATTGTTCAGTTTGAAGACCACAACTAACTGCCAAACACCCATTGTGACAATATATGGCACAAGGCAACGTACACAGGGTGGTCAAACAAATAAAAATGAAGGAATAAATTCCAATTTGTCCTCCAAGGAGAGGAAACATTGAGAATAAAACGCAGAATCTACCAATTCTGGGGATCAGAAATGACTTGGTTTCCTCAACTACTAAGCATTTATGGAAGGAAGAGGGTGACCGAGAATACAGTAATATTAGAAGAGGTGATGGGAGCTTTGTCCCAGAGCCCCAATTTAGAGTCAGGCACCAGCAACACCTGCAGCACTTCAAGTATTTAGTTGGCAAGCATCGTTTGTTGGAATGAGAAGCTATTCGATGGGTTGCAGGGTAAGTTCCTTCTCCCCTTATCCTGCTCCTACCTTGCCCCTGAGGCTGGTGAAACCTAAGTCCTGGTGCCAACAGGCTGTTGGCATTCTGTCCCCTCCCGCATCTCTTCCACCCTTAACTGATAGCCACTTTACATTCTTTTTTACGCCAGGTGTAACTTGTAGTGGTTAGCCTAACTGGAAAAAAAAATCCTAGTTATGGCTCTGATTAGAAATCCCATCCTGTTTCTCAGACTTAAAAAAAAAAGCAGCTGCACCAGTGTTGAATTTGGTTGCCTACATTGCTTCTGGAATTCCCAACACTGCAATTTTTATTAAGCCCACCAGAGAGCAATCTTTCTGCATTTATGTAATTCCCCTAATGCCCAGAGGTCTATTTTTCTTGGAAATTTTACGGCCCAAGAAATGTTCCCTTAGCTGAGAAAAAACAATGCAGATCCCTCATTTTCCCACCCCATGAAGAAACTCACACCTTCTGAAATGCTATGAAAAGTTTAATGAGGTGATTAGTGCTAAAGAAAGCATCTGAGGTAAGGGATATTCCCTGACAGGAAAATAATCACAGTCAGTGATTTGGAGGAGAGATGTTTTCACTAATGCCACTGAGTCGTTGTTAAGTTGTCAAGTACCTATCAGTGGAGATTGTTTATCCTGTTTTAGAACATGGGGACCAAGGATGGAACTGGATTGCTAGACTGTAAGCTCTGTGCAGTAGGAATCATGTATCTCACTTATCACAGTGTTCTCTAGTTAATAAATGCTTACTGACTTGAAATGAAATTATAGGGAGTCATATTTGGGAAGGAAGAACTTCCTGACCACAAGAACTGTGTACTAACTAACTACCTTAGGGAATAATGAGATCCCTGATAGATGCTCACATGGGGTGTTCAGGGAAGACTAGCACCTCTGGTGTGAGGGTTTGCTGAGCCCTTTTCAGAGCTGCTCATCCACCTTTGGTGTCCACCTGTCACCCAACTCTCACCTGTGGCTCCAAGAAGCTGTAGCATGGGCAGCTGCCACATCCTGATAAAACCATCTTGGCAGATGATCTAAACCAGGTTGAGGGTAACTGACAGGCCTCAAAAACCCATCGGTGAATTAAGGGGCCATCTACCCTAAGCATGCAAAGACTTGTCTCAGTGGAATGGGTAGATGGGAACAATTTGTTCTACTGGCCATGAAGGCAGATGAAGTAGGAGTTTGGGAGTGTTTAGAGCTTGATCGGGCACAGAAGACATCAGGGTCATTCCCTGCATCCCAGGGCCATCACCAGACCTCTTGACCTATGTCTTGCCAATGGAATTCCAAGGCTCTGGAAGAGAGAGTGAGGCTGATGACTCTGTGGAACTCTGACTCACTTAAATCCAACTCACAAGCAAGTGAAGACATCACCCCATGATGCCATTGGTCCTTTCTGAAATGAAGGAGGAACAACAGTTGTTCAAATGGAGGCTAGATGACCCCTTGTCAACATCTGAAGAGAATTCACCTGGACTAGGTGACCTCTAAGCCTCCTTCTGGCCCTATAATTTTATTACACAATTGTTTAGAATACCTGGGATAAGGCATATATGATTTCAAAAGATTGAGACAAGAAGAAATACTTAGTAAGGCTACCAGTATAGATACATATAGATTTATATAGCTGTCACTATGTGCCAGGAACTTTTTCAAGTATTATCTCAGGAGATTCTCACAACAACCCTAAAGTTAGGTGCTATTATTATCCCATCTTATAGTAGAGGAAACAAAGACTAAGTGCCTAATGTCACATGAACAGCTATATTATCTGAGGTGAGATTTGAACTCAGATCTTTCTGGGTCATTCATTGTACTACCTAGTTGCCTCATGTCCCAGCTCTACCTCTGCCCAGGACTAATGATGAAGGAGAGAGAGAGGGAGAGACAGAGAGAGAGGGAGGGAGGGAGAAGGAGAGACGGAGAGAGACAGAGACAGAGAGGGAGAGAGACAGAGACAGAGAGAGAGAGAGAGAGACAGAGAGAGACAGAGACACAGAAACAGAGAGACAGGGACAGAGACACAGAGAGAGACAGAGACAGAGAGACACAGAGAGAGAGAGAGAGAGAGAGAGAGAGACAGAGACAGAGAGACAGAGAGAAAGAGAGAGAGAGAGAGAGACAGACAAATGAAGTCTGAAGAATGACACATTTTTAGATAGAGCTGAAATGAGAATTTATTTTGCTTTACTCTTCATATTTGTTACAAAGGTATTTTTTATTTTTTATCTGTCTTTTTTGATGTGTTGGGGAGGCTGGAGGGAGAGAAAATAAATGCTTAGTAACTGAAAAAAAATTAATCTTAAAAAAAACCTAAAGAAGGTAAGGAAGACACTATTCATAGATGAACCCCAGATCACTCTTTGTGAGTTTTCTTACCCTAAACAGGTTCCAAGCCCAGATCCAGTGGAGTCCATCTGATACCCTAATGTCAGATCCACTGAAATCTTGTGCATATTATTATGCCTCCCTCTAGTAGAACGTCGGTGAGATAGTTTCATTTTTTTTTTGTCTTGTGTACACTGCATACAGTAATTCTAACAAATTCCTTTTTGACTGGAATGAATATTGGCCTCTCAGTCAAAGCTACCATAAATCCTTCCCAGGTCCCCTAGGATACCTAGATTTTTCCAGAACTCTCCTGACCTAAGTGAAGAACAAAACAACTACACCTTTCCTTAAATTGACTGAGACAGGGTAGGGTTTCAAAAAAAAACTCTACACAATCAAAGGCAAAGACACTAGACAGCAAAAGAAGATGCAAGTGGTCAAGTTTTTTTTAGGCTTATTGGTTTACTTAATCCCTATCTTGAATCTTTCTCAGTCTTGAATCTTTCTTTCTTTCTTTCTTTCTTAGCAGAACTTTATTATAGTTAAAGTGAATATATATATATTTTTTGAGGTAATTAGGGTTAAGTGGCTTGCCCAGGGTCACATAGCTAGTAGATGTAGCCTGGTGGGGATGGTTCTACTAGTTAGATTAAGAAGCAGACCAAAGAGGGCTGGAGCAAACCAAGCCCCTCCCAGCCTGTCTCTGTGGATGATGGGGAGTTTAAGGTTCACCTCCCTCCAAGCATGTCTTTTTAAGGATGCCTTATAGAACTTGTTGTTCATCCTCAATTCTTGAAGAGGACCAATGACATCATGAGGGTGATGTCTTTACTTGCACATTAATTGGATTTAAATGAGGCAGAGTTGTACAAAGCCATCAGTTCTGCTCTCTCCTCCAGAGTCATTGGAGTCCAGTGGCAAGTCAGGGCGACTGGTGATGGCCCCATCTTATGGATCTAAGACTGACACAAGAGCCAAGGATCCAGAAGAAAAAGTGATTTCCTCACAAAAAAAAAATATTTCTCTTCCATTTGTGACTCCTATTTTTGCCTCACCTTGGAGAGGAGGTTATTAGGCACTTTGTCTAGGAAAAGCTCCCACCCCAAGTGGCAGGGTTTAGGCTGCTGGTAGGCAGCACTGGGAATTCTGCAGCCTGTCATTCGGGTATGAAATTCCCCTTGGGATTAGAGGACTGAGATTTATGACACATTGAATTAATAACAAACACCCGCCCTCTCCCTCAGCCCCTTGCCCCTAAACCAAAGCTCAGTTCACATAATGGAAACTGTTAGACTAGAGCTGTAGGGGATGGTAACTGAGTACATCCTTAAGGATTCTAACATCTTTTTAAACCACTGAGTTAACCCCTACCTCACTCAGGTTTTTTGATTAAGATGGAGACGGGGAAGGAGCAATCTGTTTTTCTCTGTTCCAGCATCACTGTTGTGCTATAGTGTTTGACACAGCGGCACACAAAAAAGGGGCCTTTCTCCATAGATATGCCTTTGTTTGGTCTTAACATCTGCCTCCTAAAAGTAGGAACTTAGAGAAGAGGAATCAGAATCTCAAAGCTATTTTTCTCCCTTTGTAGTTTTGTCTGTCTTCTCCTAGAAGCTCAGATAAGGTATTCAGAAAGTCTTTGGGCTTCAAGCACCACCTTCCAAATTCACACCTTAATGGGTGTACTAATTCGACATATATTTACTGAGCACCAGTTACCTTGAGAAGAGCCCTTTGTGAGGTACCTTGAAAGGGGGGATAGAAAGCTGAATAAGAAATGGTTCCTACTGTCTAGAAGCTTAGAGATGATAGATTAGTAGTCAATGAAAAACCAAACCAAACCAAGAAAGACACCACTCTGAGTCATGTGTAAAAATCCTTTTACTGATGATGAGTATAGAGATTATATTTTGAATTTGTCACTAAAGAAAATTGCTTGGCATCTGCAGTCAGTGCCCATGGGATGGATGTTACTCTCTATGTGGTTTGTACGGTGGTGTGAGGGTGGAGTGATCAAAGCAGGAAAATAATACAGCAATGAGTCAAGGAATAGAATTGAGGGTATTTTATCCAGAGGTTGGAGGAGGCAGGCAAACATCTTCAAAATGCAGTCCAGAGTCCCAGGAGGTGGACAGTTTGGGAAACTCTGGCAAAAAAAAAAAAGCACATTTTCTTTGTATATTGCAAGACTCTTGGCTTCCATTCCAACAGCCAGTTTGAAGAAGTCTGCTGGGGAAAGAAGGAGAGAAAGCCAAAGTCTTAACACTTTGCTTTTTCTGTAGGCTGTAAGAAGGGCTAATAAGAAGCTAGATTTCCCCTGCCGACACAATTCCTTTATCTTTCCAGGCATCACATTTAGCTGGTCATTTCATTGCTAATATCCACCCGTGCACATATGTATGCATGTATGCACGTGTGTATATGTGTGCATGTGTGTATGGATGTATATACATGCATGTATATAATGTTATTCTTCCCCAAATACATGTAAAATAATTTTTAACATTCCTTCTTTAAAAAGTTTTGAATTCCAAATGCTATCCCCCCCTTCCTCCTCTAACCTCTCCCTGAGATGATAAGCAATCTGATCTAGGTTATACTTGTGCACCTATACATACTGCCTAAGATGAACTATGATGACATCTCCATAAGACAATCGTCCATTCACCAATAGGTCCCCATCACTTATCCCTACCCAGTGCACTTGCGTGACTGTTTCTGGATCCTGTACACAATCCCTGTTGCTTCCTCTTGGAGGTCTTTAGTAATGAAAAAAGAGCCTTGAATGATGATGGTCTTAAATGAAGGAAGCTTAGATCAGCAGTTCACAAAGTATGGGCCAGAGTCTGTGAGGTCAAAACTATTTTCATAATAATACTGAGATATTTTAATTTCTAATACAACAAATGTCAATGGATATGCCGAATAAGCCAAAAGCTCTTTGAGTGGGATTCTACCCAGTTCCACCTAGTCTCAGTCTTTAAGAGTGTTAAAGTGGTCTGGAGAGTAACAAAGTTTGAGAACCACTGCCCTAGACTCCTCCCCTCCGTTAAAAGAAAACAATATATTGATTAATTTCAAATCATTTCCTTCAAATTGCACCTCTACTTCTCCCTGTACCTCCCCCCTTCCTCCCCACTCCCTCAAATCTCATGATCTATTCACAGATTGCAAATGATCCATTCACCCAATGATGGCACAGTGATGGTGATGAAGAGGGACACAATTATGTTCCTAGATCTGAAAAGAGCCTGGATTCACCCGCACGGATTAAAAGTAGGTTTCCACAATGCTCTTATTTCTGCCGTTTGTATAAAATACTATGGCAAAATTGCACTGTAATTATCTTTATGGGCTGGTGCATCACACTGGGGGAAAGTATGTCATCCCGATATAGCTGCCCATATAATTACCCAGCCATTGGCAGGACTGAAATAACCATCTAATGAGAGCAAAATGATACAGTAAGTACCGTGTAATCAACGAGTTACGGCTATTAAGGGTCTTTGTGCCCTCTCACCCAGCACCAAATGGGGACCCAGACCCAGCCTCCCCTAACTGCTAGGAATCATATATACACTGTACCACTTCAAAGGTGAGTCTATGGGTTGCTGCTCTGGCACCCTAAGGTCTATTAGCATGCCTAACAGGGACCATGAGGTTAGGGATGGGGCTCTCCCAAAGGTAATTTGTCTATTTCCACATTGTCTTCTTCCTCCCAATCTCCTTCTACACCTTTCTGGCTGTAATGACCCCAGTAGCCTCCCTATCCCACTAAACAAAGAAGCCCTAAGAAGCTTAAAATCCCTGAGTCACTCTGTCAGAGTGACAGTAACTGCCTATAGCCCCTCTCCCAGCGGGTGGGGAATTCGAACAGCAACTTCCCGGGAGTCTTCCCTCCTCCCCCAACTAGCAGTCCCCAGGTACAGACTCCTCAACCCCCACCTCCAAAGCCTTGTCTAACTCCAGAGTTTACTGGTTGGGTTCAATGTCTCATTCCACCAGGACTCCACAGGGTGCTCAGTTCCACCCAGACTTGAGAGAGGACCTGACTTGTTTTCATCTTCTCTGACTGCCTGGCTTATTGTAAGTGTGTCCCCTAAATAAAATCGGCAGTGTCTTGCATGCTACGTGTTTTCTTGGACTATTGGTATTCTGAATCTTCCTAAACCTGTATCAAAATGCTGGCTCTTTCTCCAGAAACTAATGAAATAAAAGGACCAGATGAGTCACTCCTGTGTGGGGGAAAGATGGTGTTGAGGTGAGAAGCTCCATGTTTTGACTAGACATATTCCCAAGGGGACTATCACACCCAGCTCATCAAGTGAGAAATCTGTCAGCCTATTCATCCGAGGGGTCCAGTATGGACAGCTTAGTCAGACTGGCATCAGCTTCACAGTCAGCCAATAGGATCATCAGGGGTGTTCCCACCTCCTCCCCCAACCCCTGCTAGGCAATACAACCTAAATGTCCTTTTCAGCTGGGTCCCATTAGATTTAGTGGCACTTTCTGTTCCTTACAAATTCATTCTTAACTATAGAATAGCCACAATGACTATCTATTCTGAATTTAAAGAAACAAAAGTATACTTTTAACAAGATTTTGAAAAAAAGGAATATTCTTTGTCAGACCATGTGTCCCAATTTGGTGGAATGAAAATATGGTCTCTGTAGAGTCTTAGTATGGGGACTGGACTAGATGACCTCTCAATGCCCCTTTTCAGATGTAGACTCCTTTGATTCTTGTAGGACCCAAGAGGAAAGGGAATTGCAAATGCTTTCTCCTATAAACTAGAGATGTTGCTTGTAATTTAGAAGACAATCTTATTTTATTTTACATGGATTATAAACTAAACTCTTTGTGCCCTGACACCTGAGGGGTTCTGACTTTCAAGAGGGAAAACCAAAAAAGAAATCCCAGGGAAAAGTCCTCTGCCTCAGTGCCTAATACCACCCAACCCTAATCACTGAGGCTCTCTACATTATGCTCCAGATTGAAGCTTGGGCTCTGGCACAAACCATTAGTCCAAGTCTACTAATTTCCTCCTTTTCCCCAGGGCACAGACCAACCAGAAATGTGACGAATGAGCCAGACTGCTATGTCTGAGGTTCACCATGCTCTAAGAATATTCTCTGTGCGTGTTCACATGTCTCTTCTGAATATTGTATGTTTAAGGATAGTATCTCTTCTTACAACATCTTTGCGGGCACCAATTGCTCACATAATTATTTTTTTTATCGAGATGGGCTTCTTGAGAAACAGCAAGAAGGGGAAAGATGTACACAATTTACATATGTCTGTGTTGTGGTTCATTTATCATACCACCTGGCCTTCCCTCCTGTCCTTTCTGGACCTACCTTATTCTGAATTGGTGGAATACTTGGGGTCACCAAAACCAGGGAAATTTTCTTGGTTCCCTTCCATAGGTGGTTCTGAGGAAGAGACAAACAAGGAACTGAAGGAGACAGCTTTTCAGAGTCTGGCCACCAAGTACTACTACCATTATCCCATCCTTATCAGATAAGGATTGTCAATGGTATGGAAACTGGGACTCGCTGAGAGGTTAGGATTAGAAATTAAAGACAGAGAACAGGGACTCTTTTCAGAGAGACAAGAAAATAGAGATGGGACTAGAGTTCCTACTCTTCCTGTCTTATTCCATGATTACAGCCAGGATGACTAACCAGTATTTTTCCCCATTATTTGAGGCTTCAGTATGGGCTGGGATCAAAGTTGATTGATTGAGAGAGGGAATGGGGAGTGAATGAGGGACCCCAGCATCCTCACCAAAGAAAATAGTCTTTTCCTCTGGTTTGTAATTTAGGGCATTGAATTTTGTCCTATCCTGTGTAGCACTTTAGGCCCTAAGCCCTTACTCCACCCCACACTTACCTGACTGTATATTCCTTTTCCCCATGAGCCCCACAAAGAAGTCATGCATGTCCCCTGTAGAAGGAGAGATAGAAAATCAACCAATAGTGAGAGAAGGAGGCAAAGCCCAGCACTCAGTACACCTCTCCTTGCCAGCTGAGCCAGCTGAGACTTATTCTGTCTTATCTACTGGTATTAAAGAGATGTGGGCTCCACTGTCCTCCCTACAGATGTCCACCTCTCTTCCTCTACCTCTTCTAGTTACTTACAGAAATTTGGGCCCAGTTGGCTCAGAGTGAATGTAAAAGAGCAATTGTTTCTCTTTTGGCCAGAAACCCTGAGGGTCTTCTCCTCCCAGTTTGATTTTTTTCCTCCTTTGGATTAAAGTAGTCATCCCTCCATTCATTTCTTAAGCAGTGAATGGGCATTGTTTCAGGCAAAGTGAAAACTTGGAAAGAGCTTCCTTTAAAAAGGTCAAGGTCTCCCACTGCATCCTGGGCCATCTCCAGTCATCCTGATCTATATCTGGCCCTTATTTGGATGGACCAGATGGCTCTGGAGGAGAAATAGAGGCTGATGACTTTGCACAGCCCTCCCTCACTTGAATCCAATTGACTTGCAAGTCATGGTGTTATCTTCTTTCCCTGGTCTCTTTGAGAATGAAGGACAAATCACAAAATTTCCTCCCTCATACTACCCCCATACATCTTTCTCTCCTTGCCCACTTGGCTTGGGAACCTTTACAGATGCCAGTCCTGCTGCTTGCTGAGCAACCTTCAACTGCAGATGGATAATCTTTCCATGGTGCCAACTATACCCCTCGAATACAGGAGAGAACTGGCTGAGAAGGCACTGCTGGCTCAGTTAGGCCACTGGTTTGTTCCAACTGAGATGAGTCTTGCCGAATAACCTACCAAAGCCTAAGAGTTGTGGGGGCATTGAGCAGGTAGTCAACAGGGAGAGAGTGGGGGAAGGGGAGGGAGTAATGGAAAAGGACTACTTACGTTTCTGGAAATCCATGGTCTCCTTAGGATCTATGAAACCAAGAAAATGAATGTAAGGGAAAATATAGGCTGGTGTGGGAGGGAGTCCTGGGGAAATGATACTGAGAGATAAGGGCAAATAGAACAAAGCAAGATTTCTCAGCCAGTGCCCCCCCCCCCCCCAAGCTACTTCTTGGTTCCTTCTCACCTTAACTCCACTGACGGTGGCTTAGATGGACCCATACCTGGACGTGGTTCTCCAGTCCCCCACCCCCCTCCAAGATCTTGTATCTCATGCCACCTCTTTAACCCTGCACCAGGGGCTGGGGTCTTACCCACACTTGTCTTGCTCAGCAGCCTCAGCAGCCCATCCAGGGAGAGAGATCGGCTGTTATACAGCCTCCGGAGCAGGGATGGAGGGAGTTGGTATAGATCCAAGACCTTCTGATGGAGACAGATACAGATACACAGCCCTGGGTGGTGGTGATGACAGCTAGAAGCCCCCCAAGATCCCAGCTGGCCTTGGAGGGTTATGCCTCAATCCCTAGGCTTGCTTTCTGCTTGACAACACAACCCCATTTTGAACCCACCACATTCATGCCCAGCTCTCCTTAACCCAGTTAGACTTTCTTGCCGGGGACTACTTGGCATATCCTAAGATTATCTCACTTGTTTCAGGATTTCCTATGATTTGCATTCTTTCTCTGATTTCAGATGCTGAACATTACTGGGCAGAGAAAAGCATGAAGACCTCAAAGAACCAGCCTGGGGACTGAGACTATTCAGTCTTTCCCAATCAATCACTGTCTATAATGAGAAGTCTGTGTCTGCGGACCCAGAAGGGAGTTCAGAGAAGCCAGACTGGTGATGTAGGATATAACTAGCTAGCTAGCAATGATACCTTCCCATGTCCCTGAGCCAATAGGAACTGTGCTAAAGTTCTAGGCAAACTTGAGGATTTATTTGGTGATGGGGGAGCGTGACTCTGGGCAAGTCACTCAACCTCCCATGGCCTCAGTTTCCTTATCTGTACAATGGAAATAATAATACCACCTAACCCACAGGGCTATGGAGAGAACCCAATGAGACAGCATATTTGAGTGCTTTGCAAACCTTTAAGTGGTATATAAATGCTAGTTATTATTATCATTATTAATTATTGTCATTAAAGGCCTTTCAAACTTCAAGTGGGATGGCCTCTTAAGGCCCTCTCTTTGTTCCTTGTTCCTGCTAACATTCCACATGAAAGGTGAGAAGCGCCTGGGGTCCTCTTCACCCTGGTAAACATTAGTAGTGACTACCCATGGGTTTTGGATAGCATAGGCTCCCTGTCCCTCTCCCCATTCACAGTAAAGGTGGAAAGAGCATTGAATTTAGAGTCAGGAGATCTGTTTGAGTCCCAGATGTACCACCTGTCTAACTTTGGGCAAGTGATTTAACCCATCTTGGCTTCAATTATTTCATCTTTCTAATGAGAAGATAAGACTGCCGTCCTAAAGGGCTGGGGCAGTACATCCAGATTGCTCTCCCCCAATTGAGTTGGCCAAGTTATGGGTTGGGAGGAAATGGGGCTTTACTGAGGGGTACAAATGTAGGTAAAGTATTGGGATATAGCCGCTCTTCTGTGACTTCCCTCTGCTCCCCTGAAATATATAAGGAGAAACCTAGAAATATACCCACTTCCTTTTACCATCTTCCAACCCACCCCACATCTTTGTGTCTTCATATTTTTAGCTTTCTTTCCCTCTGTATCTCTCTCCATATATCTTTATCTTGGATTTTTTTCTTTTCTATTCCATTCACACTTCATCTACTCTGGTTTTGTTCATCATTGGTGTCACTGAGTTTAAAGACCCCTTCCCTTATGTGTTAATTCTTGGGGCTGCCAAATGGGGGCTCCTAATTGTTCTCATGATGGGTTTTTAATTTCTTTTTTTTTTTGGTATCTTCAGGGGCTGCAGGGTGGTGAACATACAAAACACACCCAGCTAGTTGTAGCTGTTGGTGTCTGACAGAGAGACAATCATTATCAAAATAGAAGGGAATTACACCTCTCATCTCACTAGAACCTCAATTGCTAAAGTCCAATCATTCCCTAGAGCGCACATACACATTCTGTCTTTGTCTCTCTCTGTCTCTCTCTCTCTGTCTCTGTCTCTGTCTCTCTGTCTCTCTCTCTCTCTCACACACACACACACACACACACACACACGGATATTGATTTAGATATACATAGGTACCCCAGATTCCCTGTGGAAGCAAGAGTAGAAAGCTTGGTGATCCTGTTGCAGTCCAAGAGAGGGAAACTGAGGAATAGAGAGCCTATGGACTGCCCTAGGTCACACAGCAAGAGAGAAGAGGCAGAAGTCCTAACCATGTCAGACTAAAGCTTTGCCTGTGAATTCATGTATCTGGGCAAGATAAAGCCAACCCCCTGCCCCTCTTGCCACAAACTGCTCTGGCCACTCAGCCAATTTGGCACCTAGAATTGTCAATCTCTTTTTATGCTTGCCTCATAGCTCCTGGGGAGGTCACTTTCCGCAAATTGCTCAGTCTTCTCACCCATTGCAATGAGATGCTAAGCTGACTTGGGCTAGAGAAGCAGCTTAGATTTCTCACACACAGAATTTGTAATAAATGCCACCTGTAATCATCTTAAAAGCATTTGTGCCAATGTAATTGCTGTCATTTCAAAACTCTGAAAAGACTCATCTTCTCCCTCCTCCTCCCTCCCCACCAGTTCCCATCCTCTTCCCAGGAGGAACTTTGGAAATCAGAGCCCAACCTGTTGTTTTTCTAGGCTGAAGTGTTGGGGAGAGATCACTGGGAGAAGAGGAGAAGGTGCTGGGCTCCTAAGGCAGGGAGGAGGTGAGGGGGATGGATACGGGGGGGAGGGGGAAGGGGTAAGAGGGACAGTAAAAGAATTTCTTTGGATTTCAATAAATGTCTATGAGACATTTGTGTGCAAAGTAGCATGCAAATGCTCATTGATTATTTTAGGAACAGGGGTCCTGGTGTTTTACCAGGGCTTTGATCATCTGACCAGGGGCTAGGCTATGGGAAAGAACCAGTAGGGAATCTATCCTGACCCTGAGCTCACTCCACTCCCCCCCTCCAATATCACCATTCAATCAATATCAATCAATCAACAAGTATTTTTGAGCAGCTACTATCAAGTTCTTATTAAATGAGATACAGATACAGTGATAGAATTGTATTTTTTGCACACACACACACTCCTACACAAATACACAGAGACACAAAGAGAGCTATATAGGTGTCTAATTAAACACACACACACACACACACACACACACACACACACACACACACACACACACATATACACACATTCCTTCCCTTCCTGCCCCTGGAACTGAAGGGATGTTATAACTAAGGGAAAATCTGGCTCTGTGATAGTAAAGGGAGTAAAGTCTTACCTTGCTGTGGCCCCCACCAAATGGCCCTTGTTCCTGTGATTCCTCACAGACAGCTTGGCAGCTCCTTCCGACCCCGAGGACCAGAATAGCCATGAGCAGCAGCATAGTTTTCATGATGCCTAAGAGGACAGAGGGGGTAAGCCTTGGGCATGGGGTAAGGAAGAGGAGATGATCCCCCACCAGAGCACATCCCAAGGCCGTATAGGACAGACACTAAGCACAGAAACAACACAGGGGACCATGTATCATGAACTGACATGTACTGACGAGCATGTGTGAGCCTGCTCCTCACCACAGCCCAAGACTCCATGGTAGGGAAGAGGAGAGAAAGAAGGCCGTCTCCATACAGACGCTGAAGTTCTTTGCCTTATCTTCCCTGCCCATCATGGGGTATCATCCTTCATCTCCCCCAAATCTGGGTCTGACAGGGGCAAACCATGGGGCTGAGAACAAGTCCTCCTTCCCTAGGAAGAGGAGGTGACCGTAGATGTAGGAGGGATCTATGCCCCTTGCTTACAGCCATGGAAGGGTCCTAAATGGCCAATAGTTCCCTAACAGAAATTTTCCAGTTGGAGAAAATGGAAGGTGAACCTTTAGTCTCCTGACATTGACCTACCCTCCAGCAGAACCCTATACACACACACACACACACACACACACACACACACACACACACACACACACGTCCATTTGCCCAGTCTCTTGCCTTTAGTATAAACTTCTACTTCCCAGAGTGCCTTCCTCTTGACTCTGGACCCCATCAGTAAAAACTGTTCCTTAGTCTCAATGCCCACCTCTCTCACACATATCCTTTTTTCTTCTAACCTGCTTTACCTCCTTTTCCCATCACACCTACCTGGAGTTGAGACCTAGTAAGATATGGAGGCTTAGGATCTGTAGGTCTTAGGGTCCAGCTTCCCAGTCTCCACAAGGATGCTTCAGTGGCTGCTGTTGAAGGCAGAGGGGGATCTTGGATCTGGCAGAGACTCAGTCCCTGCTCCCTGATAAGGACTTTGGGAGGGTCTGGTGGGGTGGTGGGGCTGAGGGGAGGGGCCAAGAGCCACCAATCCTGGGGTGGATAGAAGAGGGGGGAGATTGGGGAGATGGAAGGGAGGCGGGGAGAAAAACGTTGCAGCCAGAAATCCTGAGAACACAGAAAAACCTACCAGATGCCCAGCCCAGTGCTGAGGCCACCTTCCCAATAGTGCCTGAACAAGGCACTTAGAAAATAAGTATTTATCTATTTGTAAGTGGTTTGGTGTAGAAAATACTCATGATATGCCAATAAATACAAGTGCAGTCAGTGCCTTCACCTTTGCCCTTATCTCCACAGACTCTCTAGAGGATCTCCTCTCTCCATAACTCCCCAGCCTCCTCTCTGCTCTCCTCCAGCACCCCACCTCCCACCCCTGCCCCTTTATGAGCTGGGCTGGCTGGTCTGGAAAATTCTCATTCGTGTTGCCCTGAAACGTCTCTGTGGAATACAGTCAGAGCCTACTTCAGCCCCTTGCACAAATATCCTGTATTACGCTGGGACACATTTGAAGATGTTTCTCTTAGGGCTCTGGGACTGGCCTGTTCTTTGCTATACCCCCACAGTTTCTGAGCTGGGATCTGGGATCAGAGATAAGGAGGCATGAAGGAGAGCCTCCAAGACCAGACAAAGGGATGGGTTTGGAGGATTTTCTCCCTCCCTCTCCAAATTAGCTCCTCATGCAAATACCTGTGCTATAAGCCAGCCAGATCAGTCTTGCATGAAAATCCAAATCTACACCTCTGGTCTGAGTTCTCTCACCTGTAAAATGAGAGAGTTGGTCTAGAGGAGTTCTGATGTCCCTTGCAGCTCTAAATGTATGATCCTATGATTAATCCATCTCTGAGCCTGCTGCCAAATCCGGAGATCCTTTCACCATGTCCCATCTCATTGCTCAAGGGTCTTTTGGGGATGGGGAGATCTGGGCTTCCTGTCTCTTACCATGAGTGTTCCTGACTCTAGAGACATTCTTGCTGTATTCTAACCTTTATCCCTCCTGCTGCAGTCTCACTAAAGAGAGGGGAGAAAAGAACATGACTCCCAGGCTGTTCCTATCACCCCTCCATGCCTCAGGATTCATCTCTTAATTGCTCAGTTAATTTTTTTTTCTTGTTTCAGGGTTTTTTTTTCCGTCTAATCTGCTTCCCTGAAGTTCTGTCATCTTTGCCTATAACTTTTTAACCACCATGTTCTGTACCCCTACTGTTAGGGGTTATTCTGCTTCATTTACCCTTCTTGGAGCTCCAGGAGAGAGGGAGAGGGAGGGGAGAGAGAAAGAGGGGGAAAGGAGAGAGGAAGAGATGGGGAAAAAGAAGGCAGAGATAGTGGGGAAGGGGGGAGGAGGGAGAGACAGGAGAGAGGCAGAGATGGCGAAAAAGAAAGGGGGGAGGGAGAGAGAGAAATAGAGAGAGAGAGAAATAGAGAGAGACAGAGAAAGAGAGAGAGAGAGGGAGAGGAGTGACAGAGAGAGATGGAGACAGAGACACAGAGAGAGAGAAAAGGAGAGACAGAGAGAGAGATGAGAGAGAGACAGAGAAAGAGAGACAGAGACAGAGAGATGAGACAGAGACACAGAGAGAGACAGAAAATAAGAGTGGAGATAAGGATAAATACACATAGAAAAAGATAGATATTAGTAACTACCAAATTTCAGTCAGATGCTTGAGAGTAACACAGTTGGGTTAACCATCTACCATGCCCTTCTCCCCTGGGATTGAAAGCAAGCAAGAGAGGAACACTGAGCCCACCTTTCTTGTCTTTATCCTTGGATCAATCTTATCCAGAGTCTGTCTTTTGGACCAGAGTCCCTCCCCAACCTCTTGCCTTTTGCTTGCTTGCTTTTGGAGCTGGCGGCTCAGACTTCATATAGAGAAGCTGCATCTACCTAAAGCAGAGGCTCTTAATGGGTCTGAGAATGCCCAAGGAATTCACAGATAGATTTCAGAGGATCCATGAACTTATATCTTTATTTTCACTAAAATTTAATTGAAATATAGCATTTACTTCAATTATGAATTTAAAAGGAAAAAAAAAACATGAGATCTCCCCTTTGGTTTTGGAGAAGGGATCTGTAGGCTTCACAAGACTACCAAAACAGTCCATGACACCAAAAGGGTTAAGAACCCCTGGACCAGAATATGGGCAGCAGCTGGTTCCCCAGACCCCTTAATTATGCACAAGCCTAATGAGACCCCTTTAAAAGCTCAGCTAATTACTGAACTGGGTGCACCCTGAAGGAAAAGGAATGGGGCTAATGAGAGAAGCATGAAAGAAGAGGCATAAATATTCTTGGGTACTTAGAGGCAGGATCTGGGAGGAGGAAGGTAGACACTGAGAGAAGGGCAGTACAGGTTGTTCATAAGAATAAAACGCCAAATAGACCAACGGATTATTGATTCACTTCAGAGTGCAAAGCTAATGCAATGTTTAAAAAATCCGTATTCTATTTGTTAAAGGTTTCCCTCCACCCCTCATTGGAGAGTAGTCTGAATAGGTGAGAAAATAAATGCTTGGTAATTTTTTTAAATAAAATTTTATTTTAAAAAGTCAAAACTAGTTGTACAGGATAAGAAATAGAATTGTGGATCAGTGGAATAGAGTACATAGTAGTAAATACAATACACAGTAGTAAATAATTATAATAACCTAGTGTTTGATCAACATAAAGATCTAATTTGGGGGGTTAAAAACACATTATTTGGTAAAAAAAAAAATTACTGGGAAAATTGGAAAACAATCTGGCAGAAACTAGGTATAGACCAATATCTTACACCATTTACCAAGATATGGTCAAAATAGATATATAACCTAGACACAAAGGGAGATAGCATAAGTAAATTAGAAGAAAATGGAACGTATTATCTCTCAGATATATGGATAGAAGAAGAATTTATGAATACACAAGAAACAGAGAGCATTATGAGATGTAAGGTGGATAATTTTGATTGCATTAAGTTAAAAAGTTTTTTACAAATAAAACCAATGTAAACAAGATTAGAAGGAAAGCAGAAAATTAGGGGGAAATTTTTACAGATAGTTTCTCGGAGAAAGGCCTCATGTCTCAAAAATGTAGAGAACTGAGTCAAATTTATAAGGGTATGAGTCATTCCCCATTGACAAATGGTCAAAGGATATGAACAGGCAGTTTTTGGAAGAAGAAATCAAAGCTGTATGAAAAAATGCTCTAAATCATTATTGATTAGAGAAATGAAAATTAAAACAACTTTGAAATATCATCTCCACTTATCAGAGTGGCTAAAATGACAGAAGGGGAAAATGACAAATGTAGGAGCAATGTGGAAAAATTGGGGCACTAATACATTGTTGGTAGAACTGTGAACTGATTCAACCATTTGGAGAGCAATCTGGAATTATACTCAAAGACTTATAAAATTGTGTGACACTCTTTAACCCAGTAATACCACTATTAGGTCTGTTTCCCAAGGTGATTGGGGAAAAAGGAAAAGAACCCATACGTTCTAGAATATTCATAGCAGCTCTCTTTGTGGTGGCAAAGAAATGGGAATTGAGGGAATGCCCATTAATTGGGGGATGGCTGAGCAAGTTGTGATATAGGATTATGATGGAGTATTGTTGTGTTGTAAGAAATGATGAGCAGGTTAGTTTTAGAAAAACATGAAAAGAGTTGCATGAAATAATAAAGAGTGAAATGAGAGGAATCTAGTGAATGCTGTATGCAATAATAGCAATATTGTTCAAAGAGTAACTATGAATGATGAAGTTATTCTGAGTAATGTGATTATTCAGTCAACTATGAAGGATTTATTAAGGAAAATGCTACCTCCAGAAAAAGAATTGATATACAGAAGAATATATTGTATGATATAGGTATGTATGTATATACACACATGCATGTGGGTATATATGTATGTACATATGTATATATACACATACATACACATTTATATACATATATACACATACACATATAAAATATTGGTCTTCTCTAATGTAAGGTTGGGAGGGAGACAACTTAGAACTCAAAATGTAACCAAAAAAGGAAAACCAAAAAAATTTTTAATCGATGCTTCCTCTTTGGTAATTAGCTCCTACTTTGTTGGTACTTTGGGGGCAAGGGAGTTTGAGATGAGTAGAGATGGGTAGAAGCAGTTGATGTGTAGTAGCACTTGTGTGCTTGTGGCTCTCTCATCCCTCCTTTCTTCTGCCCTTCTTCCTCTCCCTGTCAGAGAGCTTTGGGTAAAGGTCTGATATAAATAATGTCCTTTGATAAGGCTCCCTATGCTCCTGGAGGTGGGGGCCCAGAGGGAGGTAAGCGAGTAGAAGGCTGGGGACACTGGTAGCTTCTTGATCTGCAGGATTCTCAAGGACTTGAAAGGGTTGGTGCTGAGCTAAGCCAGAGAAGGAGGAAAGAAGAGGTAGGTGTGGGGAGGGGGGGCGGGGTGAAGGTGTGCTCTGGGAGGAGAGGAACAGAGGCAGCACCTGAGGGAAAAGATCAGGGGCTTAGGTGTGCATTTTGCCTGAAGGAAACTGCATGCAGATTAGGCTCAGAAAATCGTAAGGCACCTGCTTGAATCTAAATCCACAGCACAGCCCCTATTGTAACATAGCCTGCGTCACAAAATGGACTAGAATACCAGGGTCCCTAGCAGCTCTCTCCTCTCTTCTTCATCCTCCTTCACTTTGGAAAGTCAGAATGGGGGTTGAGAGAAAGGGTTGCCAGGAGCAATGCTGGCTGAGATCAGAAAGGGTGACTTAATGACTCCCCAGGAGTCTGGAGTTGGTGAGGGGAGTTGGGGGGTGGGGAGCGGGACTTAACCCTGTGCATAAGTATGCGCCTGGTGATCTGCCCCATCACACATGTGTACACCCACATATGCTCTCCTGCATACTTCCCCTTCTATTTGAGATGATGGCTCTGTCCTTGAGGGAGCAGCTGGGGACGCTGACTTTGGAGGATTGCAATGTCCACTCCAAGCCAAGTCATGAAGCTGGGAACGGAAGCTGTGGCCCTGGTTCTGAAAGGCCAAGAGGGAGGTAGCAGGCAGGGCAGAGTGCGTGGGGAGCAGATGGAAATGTCATCCAGGCAAGTGAAATAGTGGAATAGTAATGGAGAAATGTGACCCTGAGCCAATCAAGGTCCTAGGCAGCCGGAGATCTTCCCAGCTGCTGCCCCTTGTATTTCTTGGAGCCCCAAATCTCAGAGGCTAGAGGACAGCCACTTCTAGGAATTTAAGAATAAAAGGGCTGAGATCATGAAAGATTGAGGCTAGGGAGTGATTTTTAAAATGAATTTTTGTTGATGTCTTTTTTTTAACACTCCCAAAATTTACCCTAGTACTCCCCTATCCTACCCTCACAGAGTCATCCCATATAATACCATTTTTAAAGACAAAAAGAACAAGAAGAGAAAAAATTCGGCAAAATTGATTGATATATTTTAAGAGTATGAAAATGTGTGCAATGTAATATACTCGAAAACCTCCCATCTCTGCAAAGAGTGGGTATATTCTCATACCTCTTTTTTTTGAGTCATGCTTTATCTTTGAGATTTTGTAGCATTTATTTGTGTGTGTGTGATAGTCTATTTATGTTACTGTAGTCAATTTATATATCATTTTCTTGGTTTCTATTTACTCTGCTTTGATTCATGAATATCTTTCCAAGTTTCTCTGTGCTCATCATATTTGTCATTTTTTACAGCACAATAATATTCGTTTCACTCATGTCTCGTAGTTTTTAGCCATTCCCCAATCAGTGGGAGCCTACTTTGTTTCCGGGTCTTTGCTATTATAAAAAAAAGTAAAGGGTTGCTATATGAATTGTGATGTGTATGGAGACTTTCTTCTCACCAATGGCTTCCTTGAAGTATAGGCCTAGTAGTGGAATCTCTGGGACCATGGACTATTTTAACCACTTTATTTGCATAATTTCCATTTTTCCAAAAAAAGTTTTTTTTTACTGATTCACTGCTCCACCAACAATGTACCAGTGTGTTTATCTTCCCACAACCCTACCAACATTGGCCATTTCTCATTTTTTGTCATAACTGCCGATTAGTAGGGTATAAGGTAAAAATTTAGGGGTGTTTTGATTTGTATTTCTCTTATTGTTAGCGATTTGGAGCATTCTTTCATCTGGTTTGTTAATAGTTCACAATTTTGAGACCCCTGTTCATATCCATTGGCCACTTGTTTATTGGGGAATGACTTTTGGTCACACACACACACACACACACACACACACATTATCCAAAGTATAGAAACAATTAGCAGATACATATTCATACATGCTTAGAAATACATATGTGTATATATATTTTATATACAAGGTTTATAAATAATTAACAGAGATATAGCCATACACATTCTTACATACCTTTTAATTATTTATATAACTTGGATAGCAAACATATATGTGTATGTATATATATGTGTATGTATGTTTATGTTAATTTTTTATATATCTTGAATACCAAACCCTTATCTGCAAAATTGAATACAAAGTTTTTTGTCTTGTTTTTTTCCCATTCAGCTCCTTCCTAGGGGTCTGTTTGTACAGACTGGGGGACACTGTAAGATTTAGCATGGTGACAATATTCTGGACTGGTGTCAGGAAAGACCTTGGCTCAAATCCTGGCTTACTTGTGGAACCTTGGGCAAATCGCTTAGTATCTCTGAGCCTAAGTTTCCTCGTCTGTAAAATGAGGATTTTCATAGATTTAAAGCTGGAAGGAATTTTAGAAGTCATTTACTTCCCTTGCCTCATTTCACAGATGAGGAAGCTGAAGCCCAGAGAAGTTAGATTAATTGCTCAAAGCATTAAGTGTCAGAGTCCAAGATTTGAACTGAGGTCCTCTGACTCCATGTTTTTCTCTATCTATGATAATAATTTTAAGGTCCACCTTTCAAGATTGTTGCAAGGAAAGCATTTTAGAGACCTTAAAATGCTATATAAATGTGAGTTATTGTTGACAAATTTTTCAAGGGGAGGCTGACACTTTGAAAATAGTTTCTTTGATGAGTTCCTGAATGATTGAAGTGAGAAAATGTGTCTCCGGACTAGAAATTGAAAGCTAGTAGCTCAAAACGGATTCCTATAAAGGCAATGGGTTCTGAGGGATATAGTCCCTAGGAAGAGGGCAAATTGAGCTACATTTTGTTCTATAGGGCAGACCCTCACTTTGAGAGACGTCTCTAAGTGGGATCAGTGGTGTAAGAGGAAGGGGTTCAAGACTGACCAAGAAATCAATAAGCATTAATTAAGAACCTACCTAATATTTACCAGGCCAGCTGCTGGGGATGAAAAGCTAAAAAGAAGCAGTCCCTGCCCTCAGAGAGCTTATAGTCTCTCAAAGGAAACAATACAATCACATATAAGCAAATACAGAATTATTTGAAGAGGAGGAGATCACACTAGCCAAGGAGGCAGGGGCTGTAAATCAGGAAGAACCTCATGAAGACAGTGGTGTTTGAGCCCAGCTTTGCAAGGAGTTAGGGATTCTGAGGTAAGGAAGTGAAGAGGGAGCATATTCCAGGGCAGGGAAAAGATCCCAAATCTGGAGTGATGAGTAAGCATGAAAGTGGAAGGATTTTTCTGGACTAGGGTCCTCTTACAGATTTCTTCCCCTCTCTGCAGTAAGGCAGATTTCAATTGATAAAGGAAATTTTCAAAATTATTCACTTTTTAGAAATGGAATTGGTCTCAGGAGTTTGGCAACTGGATTTCCCATTGCTGGAGATCTGCAGGCAAAGGCCAGATGTTATAGAAAATAATTCAGTTTACATAACCACTGGACTATATGACCTTTAAGATTCTTTCCAGCTACAGGATTCTAGGAAACGTTGGATAGAGGATGGGGAGAATGTACAGGCCCAATCTCTGTGGCAGGAGTCTTCGACCCTTTTTGTCTCCTGGAAACCTTTGGCAATCTGGTGACACCAATGGAACCCTTCTTAGAATGATGTTTTTAATTTTTTTTTAATTTTTGCTTTTTTGGAGGGGCAACTGGGGTTAAGTGACTTGCCCAAGGCCACACAGCTAGTTTTGTGCTAAGTATCTGACATTGGATTTGAACTCAGGTCCTCCTAACTCCAGGGCTGGTGCTCTACTCACTGCACCACCTAGCCGCCCCTATAGAATGATGTTTTTAAATGCAGCTAGATGGATCAGTGAATAAAGAGACTGGGGATGGAGCCAGCAAGACCTGAGTTCAAGTCCAGCTTCAGACACTTACTAGCTTGACCCTGGGCAAGTCACTTAACTTCTCTTAGATTCCATTTTCTCATCTGTAAAATGAAGGATGATAGCAGTCCCTAACTCTCCCTAGGTTTGCTGTGAAGATAAAATGGGATAATATTGGTAAAGCATTCTGCAAACTCTGCATAAATACCGGCTGTTATGATGCATGAAGCAAAACACATAACAAATTCTATTGAAATAAAGATGCAATTGCTTTCCCTTCCTAATTTCCTGGACTCCCTGAAATCCATCCACTGATCCCATGAGGGTCCAGGGTTCCAAATTAAGAACCTCCGCTCTACAGGTACCCGAGCAGTAACAGGTCAAGGGAGGGCAATGAGGACTTTAGTGGTAACTCAGGAATTCATCTCTCTCCATCTCACAGAAGAAAAGGCCCAATCTCTCCACGAAAGAAAGAGGAAGAAAAGAGGAAAGAGAAAGGAACTGGAGGGGCCACCTGCTTTCTACTTTCTCATATTCATTAATCCTCCAATTTGGGGCCCACTATGGCTAGAATAAGGAGATACCTGGGCTGGGGATCAAGGACCCACAGTTTTTCCAGGCTCCCTCCTCTCTCCCCACCCTGTGCCTGCAATGCACTAGGGTGACAGGGGAGAAGGAGTGGAGGAGGGAGCAGCCGTTATATCCTCTCCTGAAATTGCTTCTGAAAATGACCAGACACTTCACCAGAAAATGATGACAATTTGGGCCCTGGGCACAGAAAGAGACAGACGATGCTGATTATAGGAGGAATGGGAGAGACAGCCAACCCCATGGTTGCATGTGCTCTCTCTTCTCGGGTTTGTGTCAGAGACATGGGGTGAGGCTGCCCTCTGTCTCTGGGAACAAGCAGCCCTTGAGCCAAGCCAAGAGATGAAGTGGAAACCCTAAATGTCCTCTCTAAAAGATGGGGCAAACCAAACCCTCTTTGTCCTGACTCGGCTCATCCCTTTGAGGGGTACTGTGCAGGGAGAGTTAGATTAATTTGCAAGCTAAATGAAAAGTTACTCATTTTCTCTCCAACTTGATTATGTGGGGCTGAGGGCTGACTGCAGATGGATCTGAGAAAAGGAGGCACCCCCATCCTCACGGTCCAGCGGGCATTGAGATAGGGTTGGAAAGAAAGGAGTGAGAGAAGGGATGGAGGGAGAGGGAAGATACAGTGATGGAGGGGAGGCTAGGAGAGGAAAAGAGAGCTGGGAAAGACAGAACTCTAACAAAAACGGAGACAAAAACAGCAGAGAGGGAGGCGTGCAGCATGCACCTGAATAAATATTTGTTGGCTGAAGCAGAGAGAGAGGGACTGAGATGAGGAAAAACAGAACAAGCGAGATAGATAATGCACAGGAGAAGATTTTGTAGACTAAAAGTATGATTTAAAGTATTAGACATTACTATTAAAGACAGATAATGAGAAATTCAGAGAGAGACAGACCGATGCAGAGAAATGGAAAAAGAAAGGCAGATATCTGATGAGAAGTAATAATCAGGAAGAGAAGAGCGGAATGAATGGGGGAGGGGGGCTGAGGTGCAGAGTGGGAGTCTGCCCCCCTCCCTCTGAGTACCACCAGCTGCAGGCCCCAGCTGCGGGACATCGATTGGCAATATAATTGTCTGGCATCAGTGTGGCATCTAGGGTGTGTGTGGGAGGGGGAGGTCGGAGATACGGGAGAATGAAAGGGCCAGGGAGGCAGGTGTGGTCCAGCCAACCCAGTGCCAAGGAGAGGCTTTCAAGAGGGATGTGGAGACACCCGGCTGCTGGAGGTGTGAGGGGGCATTTTCTCCCTGCATTTGCCTCCACCTGTCTCTGCCCTCTCTCCTCTGCCCCGCTCCCAGACGAAAAGTCCATGAGATCCGGCATTTCCCTGGGACCAGGATACCCAGCCCACCAGGGACATAGTTAATATGTTGGGCCATGGGACTCCTTCCTTTTCTTCTCCCACACAGCCTCTTCAAACCCCACCTAAGCTCTGCAGGTTAAAGGGTCAAGAAGTAAAAAAAGGGGTCAAACCAGTAGCCTGGTTTCATTGTCTGTATTACTGAATCCAGGGAGTCTGATGAGGTCTGGGGTGGGGGCGGTGAAGACGGGAGACTGGGGTTCTAAGGGCAGCTAGAAGAAGAATATGAGGAGAGCTGGCTGATACTGGAGACGCCCCTACTAAAATAAAATAACCAGACCTTCCACTGCTGACATGTTTTATTGGGAGACAAAAAGGGGCAGGAGGTGGACCTTGGGGGGAAGACAGAAAGGCTGGAAAGAGACCTCTGCTTCTCCCTCTTCCTTTCTCTTCTCCAACTCCTGGCCATGACATTGTTTCTGGAAGGGTGGGGGACTCAAAACCTGGCGCCATTCCAGAAGACGGGCTCTAATGTCTCTCCAGCACCCTCACTGGACAGACACCTCCAAACGATTGCTTCCTTTCTTCTTGCAGCTCACTTTGTTTCCCGTGTCCTTTTGGCTCTGAATGACCTTCACAGTCATGTTGCCTTCTTTGAACTTCACAGTGAACCTAGGGATAAGATTAGGGGTGGGAAGAAAGGTTGGAGCCCCTAGCAGCTCAAGGGTGGGTTTTTTCCTCCCTGGTCCCACAGGGAATTGGTACCTGATGCCAGATGTCTCAGAAGGCCATCTGAAGCAACCAGGAGAGCCAGGCTTAGCATACAGTAAATAATGAATGTTTGTTGAATGAATAAGTGAATTGTCTTGGAGGGAGGACTGAGGGAGAGCTCTCAAAGCATTGCTCACCCACAGGGCAGAGTTGTGCCCAGCATTCTTTGTCCCTTAATGACCCCCAGGTCATGGTGACCACAACTTCCTGGTCATGACCTCCCAAGCCTTTCCCCTGGTGATCATCCTTACTCTTCAGTCACGGTAATTGGCAGCTGCCTCTTCATTTTATCCAGTGTGGCCTGGTATAGCTTGGTCAACAACTCAATCACATGCTCACTGACCAGTAGAAAGTCTCCCTTGGAGCCCCCTAAAGAGGTCTTCAGGAGTGGAATGAGAAGAGAAGGAAAACACTGGGTAAGGGAGTCACAACAATCATGGGGTAACTGAGGCTGGGATCACCAGGTCCAGCCCCTACTGCCCTTTGTCCTCCCCTGCCCATTTTCCTGGCCTCTGAGAGCCACACCCATCTCTTTGGGTACCTCAGTGAGGTGTAAGCCAAAGAGTCCATTCTGAAGGCTGCTGACCGACACCTCAGCCACGTTCTCCAGCCCAATGACAGTCTTGGCTTTGGAGCCCTTGGAATCCGCCAGGATCACATGACCCTTGGTCAGGAGGAGAATCCTTGGGGTCATCTGGGGAGAAAGGAGTAGGATACAGAAGAGTAACAATCATAATTCATATTTCTGTAGTGTTTTTTAAGGAGTTACAAGGTCTTTCCTCCTAGCAACCCTATGTTATGCTTGCAAATATTATTGGGATAAAATGACAGATGAGGAAACTGAGTCACAAAGACATGGCAAACTAAGACCTCATTGGAGTTATTCCACACTCTACCATGTTGCTTCCCCTTCCATGGGGAGGACCTGGCATATACCTTACCTTACTCAGTGCCAGAACCCACATGGTTGCTATGGGGGGGGGGAGGAAGGGGGGGAGACATGGTTCCAAGGGATAGGAGTTGGAGGTTCAAACCTTGCCATTGGCTCGGTTGACTTTATTCACATTGTCGGCCATCAGCACAGGCCCATCAGCCTCTCTCTGTAGCTTCTGCAGCTTGGGTTTCTGACGAAGCATCACATAGTCACCTCGGAACGGCACAGGGACACTAAGGGCACAGACAAGGCATGAGAAAGCAAGTCCCTTTGGGCTTCCCCCAGCTCCTGCCTCTATCTCCCCGGTTCCTCCTCCCCCCAAGTGTTCCCTCAGAGCCATCTTCACCTCTCCCTTTCTGGATCAGATGGGGCTAGCCCCACTTGGAAAATCTCCAGGCTGGGGCTAATGTACCCCAGACTCTTCACGGTCCTTACCTTCGGGCATATGAAGCCTTTTTGTCTTTAAACAATTCACTAGCACAGAGCTTCTCCTTCAGGGCCTCTTTCTTCTGTGGGGAAAGCTGATCCCAAAACTTTTTACACTGGACAGAGAAAAAAGAAGGATCCAAAAGTACTCGTGGAGAGGGTCAGAACCAGAGACTGGAGATGCTTGGGCAGGGAGTGATGAGTGGGGAATAGAGTTGGAGGAGACATTTTTATACAGAAAAGATTGGATGGAAAGAGGTTTTCCCCACCCTCCACCCCTTCCAACAGTTTACTCACCCTACAGTGGTGGAAAATCTTCTTCAGCTCCTCATTTACCCGAGTAAACACTTTGTAAGGAGGGGGTGGCCAGCTGTGGTCAGTGATTTTAGAGGGCAGGTTATTCCTCAGGCCCAATAGGAATTTCTGCACCTAGGGATAGGAGACAGAAGAGAAGATTGAGAAACAGGGCAAAATTGAATCCAGAAATTGAACTTGCAACAGGACTGAGGTGGTCGGTCATGGTCAGAAAAATCCATGGGTGACTGGAGGGGAGATAAAAAGGAGGAAGGGTCTTCATTTTTTTTTCCCAGAGATCTGTCAGTTTAAGGATATGGGCTACAGAAATGGGAGAGCAGAAGAAACAAGATGCAATTTGGGTGGGGTGGGGACATGTGTTGGGGTGGAAGGGTGGTAGAGAGAATTCTAAAATCCTCATTTCCTTTTTCTAGCTCTGAAGGTAGGGATTTGCTGCTGCTAATGGTGCAGAACCAACCCCATCCATCTCCTTTCCCCCAGCCACTCTCCCAGATCAATGTCTGGGAAACTCGTTGACCACAGGCACTTTTGAGTTGCTGAAGGGTTTTTTGTTTGTTTTGTTTTAAAAACAAATTTTTACAAAGAAAGACAGCATAACCTTAGTGAATGGAGAGCTGGTCTTAAAGCCAGGAAGATCTGAGATCAGGTTCTACCTCTGACATCTACTGGCTGAATGACCTTGGGAAAGACATTTAATCTAGGCAGCTTTCTAAAATTAGAAATTGCAGAAAAGGTGCCAACCTACATCGGTAGAGAGAGTTTTCCTAACCAGAAATTCTCTATGTCAATGAAATCACAGGTTCAATCCTTTCCCTATTTCCCCTACTACTAAGAAAGCAGAATCAGTTGGTCAACAAGCATTTAAGTTTAAGAAAATAAATTGGAAAATACTAAACTGCAAAAGAGAAGAGTTTACAAAGTCCAGGCTCCTGAATTGTATCGGGGGAAAATTAAATTGCCTTGATTTTATGCATGGCCAGTGTGACTGATACAGTTTAGAACCTGGGTAGGTCCTCAGCCTGTCCTTTCAATAACCTTTCTTCCAGATGTTGTAGAACCCCAGTTTTTACCCTCTGGACCCAGACCACTCTGCATCTCACTCTGCAGTGGACCCTTTGCCTTCTGGGTTTAAGCATGATGAAGACACCTTTCCTCTCTAATTCTCTTTCCTACATCAAGGGTGCATAGCACTTTGGAAAAGGTCACCCTTTGCCCTTTTCAGCTGGTTATCTATCTGGTTCCTCGCCTTAGGAAGTCTTATCCCTTTCTCTTTCTGATTTCTCTCTGTCCTGTGTGGTTTGCCACACACTAAAGCTAATTTTTTTCTTAGGTGCTCACTGGCATACACATACATACGTGTATACATATATACACACACATACATATATGTATACATGGTCGTTCCTCATATAATGGTTGCTCTTGAGCAACCATTTAGATGATAAGGAAGTATTCAAGCTCCTTCTGTGACATGAATTTACCTGGAAACTTCCACACTAACCAAACATCTCCTCCTGCTTCTCCTGCGACAAGAAGGTTCCCGAGGTACTTGTTACCCTTTTTACCCACAGCCTCATGCAGGGCACCCCATTCCCTGCCCACCCACTGACTCCATCCCTCTTCCCTTTCAGTGGCTTCCTCAACAATATTTCCCCCCTTCTCCTAGCCCTGTGTTCCCCATCTGATCCACTCACCATTCTCCTGTAGATGAAATTTGACAACTGTAAGGCTGCCCCTGACCGGAAATATCTCCGATATAACTTTCGGGTCTGGCAAGAGCGATGGTGGAAAAGAAAAAAGTAAAGAGTATTTTAATTCAATGCAATTCCACGACAATTCCTGCTCTATACCAGGTGCTGGCTATGTGCTGGGTGATAGAAAAGCAAGACAATTCCAGCCCTCAAGGAGCTTACATTTTTTTGGCTTCAATCCCATTTCATCAACTGCCTCTTGGATATTTCCATCTGCATTTCCCAGAAGAAATCTTACTATCTTTCCCCATAGCGGAACTCATTATGTTTTCATTTTACACTACTAGGTGGTGCAGTAGATAGAGAGAATTCAAATCTGACCTCACACACTTGCTAATTGTATGATCCTAGACAAGTCACTTCATCTCTGCCTGCCTCAGATGCGGCTCTCAGGCATGCAAAGTGACAATAAAAAAGAGCTGAAAGAATCTGGGATGTGTATATAGGTTGGAAAGGAAAGACATTTTACCTGACTTCAAATGTTTAAAGGACTGTCACTTAGAGGAAGAAATAGACCTGTCATGGATTGTTCCAGAGGTTAACACTAGGCCAATACTGATGGAAATGGATGTCAATTCAACTTTAAGAAGACCTTTTTGCAACAACTAAAACTGTCTAACAATGGAATAAATTATCCCTGGTTCCCGAGAGAGTGGTCTAACTTTCACCAGAGATTTGAAAGACGTGACCAGGTGACTATCAGGGAAGAAAGATCCCAGTTCTTAGACTCTGTAATTCTCAAGTTAAAAAAGCTTGATGCTTCAGTGTGGGGCTCTTGAGGGAATATATCATAACTAACAAGATTTTTTTAAAAATTTCTTTGCTGAAATGATTGCTGCCAACAAAGGATATTCAGTGTAGTGTAAGCAGTCTGGGAATTGGATCCAGAATAAGAGCACACTCCACCCCATCCCCTTTCATTCAGATTCTGAGTATGCTATACCTTGCCTCAGTCAAACTAAGACCTGGAAAAGACCCTAGCTTGAAAAAGCCAGGATCCCCCATTGCATCCTTGAGCCACCTCCAGTCATCTTGACCTATATCTGGCCACTGGACCCAGATGGCTCCAGGGGATAAAGTGAGGCTGGTGACTTTGTGCAGCCCTGCCTCACTTAAATCCAATTCACTTGCAAGTCATGGTGTCACCTCCCTCTTTGAGAACAGAAGGACCAACAACAACAACAGTCTCCTCAACTGCAAGAGAGGGATGGTAACAGCTCCTACCTTACAGGACTGTGAGGATTACATGAGAAAATATTTGTAAAGCACTTATTGCACTGCCCAGCACATAGTGGTGTTATTGTTCTGTCTTTTTTCTTCATGATCCCATTTGAGATGTTCTTGGCAAAGATGCTGGAGTGGTTTGCCATTTCCTTCTCCAGTCCCAACTCTGTTCCTCACTCCATCTCCATGCCTTTGCAATGGTCGAGGTCCCCCTCCCAATACCTACTGTGTACTCCCTTCCTTTTTAAAAATCAATTCTTTTCAGTTGCAAATTTTCTCCCTTCCTCTGTCCTTCTCCCACCCATTGAAAAGGCAAGAAATATAATACCTATTATTCATAGGAAGTCAATGCACTCCCTTCTTTTCCTGCTTTAGTTGCTCTCTTCCTCTAAGATGCAGCTCAGACACCATTTTTACATGAATTTTCCTGATCCTAACTCTTACTTTCACCCCTCCCACCAAAACTATCTTGTATTGAACTATTTTGTATGTGTATATATGTATACATATAGGTATGTGTGTATATATGTATACATGTATGTTGTGTGTATATATGTATGTGTGTATGTATTTGTGTGTAAATATATGTATGATATATTATATATACATATATACTAATGTCTGTATTACTATTATACTCAGGCATATAATTTTTGTATATGCTCGCTCTCTCTCCCATTAGGAACCAAGTTCATTGCAAGCAGGCATTGTTTCATTTTTTGTGCTTGTATTCCCAGCACCTAACACAGAGTGTGGCACATTGTAGAAATTCAATAAATGCTTATTGATTGGTTGATTCTCTGTTTCTTCAACCCCTTAGAGGGCTGAGTAAGAGAGGAGGGGCTGAAATGACTGATGCCTGTATCACAGGAGGAGAGATCAGATGATGTCTCAGGGCCTTTCCTATTTGAGGATTCTGTGATTCTGGGCCAGAGGGCAGAGAATGAGAAGGTAGACATGTACATATGCTCATTATTCTAGACTTCCTTATCCATGATCATGAAGGTCTGTGAACAATGTCTATTCCCTTCCCCCCACCTCTCCGGCACAATCTAGCCCTGACAGCACTGGGGGACAGAGTAGGTCCTGGGGGAGCCCCCAGTATCCCTTTATTATTTACCTTCCATCCTCTCACAAAGGACTGGATCAGTAAGGTTGATGCTTTTATCTTTCCGTAGCGTTTCTTTTGCTGCAGAAAACATTGGGGGAATGAGGAAGAGGAAGGAAGGGTGTCAGAGGAACCTCCTTCCTCTCCTCAACCCCTCTCCCCAACCATTGCCAGGGTTGGACCTCTTCCTCCCATATGGCCTCTGTGGAATGGACAGGAGGATATACACGTGGCTGTGTTGGGAGTAGGGAAAGGGGGATGATGGGAAGAGCCTGGGGTGACTCCTACCGTATTGCCCCGAAACCAGGCAGAAATGAGGATCTGACTTTTGCGCATGAGCTGGTAATTGGTACGGCATCGCCAGCCCCGGTACATCTTCTGGACAAGTGTAACTAGCTGATGTATTCGAATCCTCCTTTTGTCCTCCAGAAAAAAAAGCTAAGGAGAGGTAGGAGAGGTGGAGGTGCAGAAAACAGGATGGAATAGAGGAGGATTGGAATAGGGGACCAGCCTCTACCCCTTCCCCATCTTGCCCCTATCAGTGCCAAGGGATCTTCACAGTCTCTCTTCACAGCCAGTCTACTGGCAGAGGTATATCCAGGTTCTGCCCCCCTTCATTGCTCCATCTCCCTTCCCTAATACCCACTCACCGTCCTGGGGCTACGGATGAAGATCTTGGTCCGGCCAAAGGCCACCTCCTCAGGGCCCAAGTTTAGTTCTTCCAGAAGCTTCTCTACCCCTTCCCTATATAGGAAAGCAGACGGGTAGACATGTTAGGAAGGTGTATCCCATTGAGAGGTACCCTACCACCCCAGGTGAGAGCTCAGGTATAGGGCTGTCACTCTATGCTCAAGGGAATTGATTTGAACTAAACACCACAACCACTACCATATTTAGAAATTTGGAGTTGGGAGGGGGTCTGAGAATAGGGGCCTTGTTTTTCTTTTTGGTTCTGCCCTTAGCTCTTTTCTCTCAGCCTCTTAGACATAATCTGCCCAGATCCCTAGAGCCCTACCCTTAGTCCTGGCAGTGATTTCCCCTGTTACTGCCCTCTTCCCTTTCTCCCATTACCGAGCCGGGCCACCCCACTGGGGCCACGTAGACTTGCTCAGCATCCTGTATCTGTTCAGGAAGGCACTGTAAACCTGTCGGTAGGCATAGCCAGCCCTTCGCACCCGAATATTCTCTAGCAGTCCCAGGTACCGGGCCTGGGTGCCCACTAGTTCAGATGAGAACAGACCTTGTCGCTGATGTTCATTTGGTTTGATGCACCTGGAGGAAGGGTAGAGTTCATGGGCAAGTACCTTTATGGGTGAGGCCTCCTGGAGGATTCCTTTTTGAGATTTTTATGTCCATCCCTCTGACTCTGTGTCCTCCAGCCAGCAGAGACCAGAGCCTTCCTATATTTCCCCACACTTCTGCCCACACCCAAGATCAAGAGATTTCTGGGGAATAGAACCTCGGGCCTCTCCCATTCTACTCCCATTGGTAAGCCCTCCTTGAGATCTAAACCTTCTTCCTCCTCTACTCTCAACAACCTTCTCTCCTTCTCATCCCATTCCCTTCATTTGCACTTTGTGAGGATGGAGGATGGCTTGTTTCCACCCTGTTGGGACTTCCTTTTTCAAGGTGTTATCTCGTGCTTACATAGCGGGCATCTACACTTACTGTGCTTTAATAATATCAGCTCACGTGTAGTTTCAAGCCCTAGACAAATATTTCCATGGTACATGATAGTTACAAGACTCATGTGTATTAAAAATTTGAACTTCATGTCTGTTCCCTAAAGGAGACTGAAGAGACTGAGACTCAGGGAGATCAAAAGAGTTACCAGAGATCTCACAACTCAGAGATGGTGGAGACAAGATTTGATCCCAGGTGAGGGATTAGGATTAGATGGCCTCCATCTTTGTTCTCTTTACTGTTTTTCCATTGTGTCCAACTTGTTGTGACCCCATTCTGAGTCTTCTTGGCAGAAATACTGGAGTGGTTTGCCATTTCCTTCTCCAGATCATTTTATAGAAACTAAGGCAAACAGGGTTAAGTGACTTTTGCCCGGCATCACATGACTAGTGCCTGAAGTCAGATTTGAACTCATGAAGAGAAGTCTTCCTTGATTCCAAGCCCTGTGCTCTATCCACCACGGCATCTAACTGCCCCCAGCTCTAAATCTAGAATCCTATAATTCTATGATCTTATCATGCCTACAGTATATCTATGTTACAAGCAAGACATATTACCTAATATAGTTGGGATTCTTGGAATACAGATTCTGCATGAGTGTTGCTATAGAGTTCTTGAACTGGGTCCCGGCTGTGGGAGGTCGCTTAAGGGAGACTTGTTTGGGGTTCCCCTCAGGGAACAGTGTCCGAAGCAGGGGGTGCTTGGAACTCCACAGAGCCTGTGACAGATCTCGGAATAGCAGGTCGTTATTCTTGTCCAAGAAACCATTCACGTTGTACATCACCTGGTTGGAGGGGTAGAGCACATGTGGGAGCCTCTTAGTACCCTACTCCCCAGGTTTGCCAATCTCCAGTTTTGCCACAATCCCTGAACTTTATCCTCTTTAACTTCAGCACTACTGTGGACCTCAGTCCTTGTATCTTGTTCCTCAAATTTCCCCCCTACTCATCTGCTCCTCCCTATTTCCCAGTCCCCATCTCCTGATCTTGGCTTATCCCTAATCCTTCTCTACTCTACTCATGGCCCATCTATCCCTGATTCCCCTTCTAGCCTTTCCCCTCCATCCATCACCCCACTCACCTTGCCAGCGTAGTGATGGATACGGAAGCAGCTAAGGCCCAAGCTGGGGTCATGCTGGTGCTGGGCATTCTGGGTGACCCGGCTTTCATAGAAATTATGTTTGGAGAACATCTGATTCAGCTTTGCCAGGAAGGTAGAATCACTGACCATACCGGGTCGAAGGCACTCCTCATCCAACATGGCCAGGATACCCTTCTGATTCTGGTAGGGTGGTTGTAAGGATCAAAGAGATAATATTTGTAAAGCACTTAGTACAATTCTTGGCACATGGTATGTTTTTAATAAATGTTTATTCCCTCCCGCCCCTTCCAAGGAGGGGAAAAAGGATCCTCTATCCTAATCCCCCCCCAAAATAACTATTCCCTGGACCTATACAACAAGGAAGTTCCAACCCTTGGACTCAGTGCTTCTTCTCCCTTCTTCCTCTCCTTTCTTCTCTTCAATCCCTGACTGGTTGAGGATGAGAACAGGTGTCTTAGGACACATCTCATATTCATTGGAGATTCAAATATGGGGGAAAAGAGAAGAGTTGCTTACATGCTCAATGAGGTTGCAAATGATGCTGTTATCAAAATATTCAATCTTATCCCATGGTATACCCTAGGGCAGAAAGGTCAAGGTAAGTCAGAGGAATAATGCAAGGAATGCCAGCTGATGCCTAAACCCCACAAAATGAAGATTAGCACCTCTCAAAGCTGAGAGAAACCCTTGGTAGTGCTGCTTCTCCCTCCATAATTGGTGACTGGTTGAGAATATTTGAATGGAGCTAGGTTGACATGGGAGTGTGGGGAAAGAGAAGAGCAACTGGAAGGAAAGCCAGGGTTATGGAGAGGAAGAATATATCTTGAGAAGGAAGCTGGACTATGAACTGTGAGGTGAAAGAGTTCTGGGATGGAGGGAGAAAAGGGAAGGGTAGGAAGCTGAGGGATGGGGAGGGAGTGTACTCTTTGTGTAGAGCAGCAGTTCTCAACCTGTGGGTCACAACCCCTTTGGGGGTCAAACAACCCTTTCACAGGGGTCACCTAAGACCATCAGAAAACACATATTTCCAATGGTCTTAGGAACCAAGACACTGCTCCTCTAACCGTCTCCAGGTGGGTCCGCCCACATGCAGATACACCCACATACAAGTATTAAAGGGTTCCGACATTAGGAAGGTGTAGATCTGTGATCAAGGGGTTGGACAATTTTCCTTAGAATTGTTGAAAGTTGCACATATTGAGTTCAGTGTTGTAACAAAATAAAGATCACACACACAAATTAATCCAACATATGCTAAATAGATTGCCTTTTTACCTCTACCTCCTCCCCACCACCTCCACTACCTTTTGGAATAAACTGAGTGGTGATATTTTAGGGAAGGGGTCTCTGTCTTCCTCTTCCCCCCTCCCCCCAAGGAAAAGCAATTAAAAAAACTCTTCTTGACTGTCTGAGACACCACTAATGAAAAACTCACTGGGGTTAACTTGGTTGTTAGAATACCAGGAATGTGAAACCTTTTGGGACAAGGTTGTCCTAGATTGTTTAATGCAACCTGGAGAGCTAGCAGGAAGGCAAGCAACTTTCAGGGAAGACAGTGAGAACTGCTAGAAGCTGGGACTGGGCAGACGAGGGATGGAGAAAGGCCAATAGAGGTCAAAGGCCAACTTTGCTTCTACATTTTTTCTCCAGGCCTGCCCTGCCCCCTCCCCCATGCTCCTGGAGGTCAAGCCAAGTATTCTTTTAATTCTAATTCATGAAGTCCCACTTCGTACTCCTGCTGAGAGCATGTCTGGGAGGTAGGAAGGCGCGTAAGTGAGCATCTCGAGGGGAGGAACTGTCTTCTTGCCTTTCTTTGAGCCCCCAGCGCATACTTACCATAGTGCCTCACACATAGTAGGTGCTTGCCAAATGGTTTTTGACTGACTGACAACACGGCGACTTGGTGCCCTATGTGGCTGACTGAAGGCTTGTGGGATCATGATCAGAGATGAGTGTCTAGGACATGGTGGGGAGCAATGAGGGTCCCTTCCTAAAGCCACGACCCTTTAATACAGTTCCTCATGTTGTGGTGACCCCCAACCATAAAATTATTTTTGGTGTTTCTTCATAACTGTGATTTTGCTACTGTTATGAATCATAATGTAAATGTATGATATGCAGGATGTATTTATATTGAACATGACCCACAGGTTGAGAACCGCTGGTTTAGGGGTATGTGTGGGGGAAGGCTATTTACCTCTTTCATGTATTCATCTTGTTCTTCTTTCAGTGTCAGTCCTATGAACACCTGCTGTAGCTTCTCATTACAATAATTGATCACGAACTGCTCAAAGCTGTTATCCTGGGTGGAGAGATTAGAATACATGGGTTAGAGGGGAATGGGTCCAGCATCCCCTGTGATTAGCCTCTCCTCTCTAATTCAGTCTAATCCAATCCATCAAGCATATATTCTGTCCCTACTGTGTGCAAGGTACTATGATGGGTGCAAGGTGTTTTGACAAAGACAAAAATGACAACAGTCCCTGCCCTCAAGGGACTTACATTAGACTTCATGGGATGCTACATTGGATCTTAGATTTAGTGCTATAAGCAAGTTGAGAGGTCATCTAGTCCAATCCTTTTATTTTTACAGATGGGGAAAATGAAGACCAGAGAAGTTAAGTAATTTGTCCAAAGTCAGACATCAGAGGCAGGATGTGAATCCAGGAAAACAAGTAAGTGCATACACAGTGATCCGAGGAGGGAAAGAGGATGAACAATCAGGGAGTATAGGAAGAAAGTTCCAACAGGCAAGTGGAAGATGAGCTGAACCTTGAGTGAACTGAGGGATTCAAGGGGTAGAGGCAAGGAGGGAGTACATTCCAGTCTGTGTAGAGAATTAGAGGCTAATAATGGAATGCCAAGTTTGGGGAACAGCAGAATCCAAATCAATAAAGATGTATTAAGCACCTACTATGTATACTACCACCCTAAGTGTTAGAAATACAAAGAAAAGGATAAGGCAAGTTCTGCCCTCAAGCAGCTCACAGTCTAATGGGGAAGATAACACATAAGAAGCTAATGAAGGGTCTGTCTCAAATATAGAATATGTGAAAGAGAGTTATGTGAAAAAAGCAGACTGGGAAAGGCTATAAATTCCAGACTGAGGAATTTGCTATTATCCTGAGCAGGAAAGCAACCTGGTCAGACCTGAGCTTTAGGAAAATTATTTTGGCTCCTATGTGGAGAATGGATTGGAGAGAGGAAAAACTAGAAGGAGGCTATTCTGGTAGTTTAGTTGAGATATGATCAAGGCCTGAACTAGGGTGGTAGCTATGGGAGGTAGGAATGAAGAGGATAGAGAATAGAGATGTTATAGAGGAAGAATAGACAAGATCTGGCAACTGGTTAGATGGATGTGGGTGGTAGTGGGTAAGTAAGGAAGAGGGAAGGGTCAAGAGTGACTCTGTTTTGGATATGTTGTACATGGGAGAAAGTTCCAGCAAGCAATTGGTGATGTGGAATTGAAGCTCAGTAGAGAAGGTATGGATGTAGGAATCAGGAAATCATTGGCATAGATGACTACAGGAGAGAGAGAGAGAGAGAGAGAGAGAGAGAGAGAGAGAGAGAGAGAGAGAGAGAGAGAGAGAGAGAGAGAGAGAGAGAGAGAGAAAGGGAGGGAGGGAGGGAGGGAGAGACAGACAGACAGAGAGCAGGTATTCTAAATCTGTTCTGTGTCTTGGATCCCTGGTGGCAGCGTCTGGTCATGGAGAACCAAGAGAGTAGTGTCCCCTGACTACTCCAGCTCTAATTTGCCCTCTACCCATCATGCTTCCCGTGGGATAAACTCATCTCCAGCAATCTCGTCATCATGGAGATTGCTTTGGCTCTGGCATTCAATACCTCACCAGTAATCTCAATTGCCTCTTCCCCCTCTGATTCAAGAGCTGGAAAGCAGAGAAAAATTTCCCCCCAAAGCCTCCCTTTATATAAATGGTAGAATTTTCTTAAGAATTAGAATTTCCAGACAACTTTTCATTTCTCACCAGCTATGGTCTCAACTCTACAACTTATAAGCTCCTAGAGAGCAAAGACTATATTTCTCTTTCTTGTTTGTATCCCCAGCACTTAGCAGAGGGTCTGGCATATAGTAAGCACTTAAGAAATGTTTATTGACTATTGACTATCCTCTGGAAGTCATGAGTCAGTCAGTCATCCATCTATCAGTCAACAAGCATTAATGGAAGTTTAGAAAGGGAAGAAATTCTCACCTCCAGTATCTCGAAGCCATAGATATCCAGCACACCCATGACCTTCTTTTTAGTTGAATCACTCACCTGAAGGGGGAATGGGATAGACTTAGATAGCCAGTCCCACACATGTACAAAAAGCAGGAGGCTCAGAGGAGAAGTGATTGAAGAGGGGGTAGAATTTTATAGGTATAAGCAGGCTGGGTTTGTAGTGAACAAGAAAGAAATTTGAAAGGTTCTTGTTCCCTTCTAGAAGAAGGGTCCAGGGGGAGGGAGAGGGCTGAAGATTGTTAAATCCTGAGGTGGGCAGCAATGAGGTCTCTGTCACCTTAATGTTCTCATTGATCCGGTTGACTATCCAATTGAAGAGACGGCTGTAGATATTCTTGGCCAAGGCATTTCGGGCATAGTTTGCCTGTAAAAGTCCCAGGGCAGGTGAGTCTCAAGTGGGGATGATGAGGCTTCAAAACATCTCAAAAGAACCTAGATTTATGCCCTCCCTCTCACCTGAATTTTGTTCAACGCAGTGACCACTTTCTCTTTGTTTGTTTCCATAGTCCGGAAACACAGGGCTCTCTCCAGCACCTCTGGTTGTAGCCCCATGAGGTCTGAAATCTCCCTGACAACTGAGAATGAGACTCGATGTCAAGAGGTTGAGGTAGCTTTACCACCCACTCTCCAGAAGAGGAGGAGCCAGAAAGTGAGTGACAAGGAAATATTCAATCGAATTTAATTATTTATTATTCATATTTCATTTGATATTTGTAAACACTAAAGATTTCATGGAGAAAAAAATCAATAAAAATTCATTAGCCCAGACAGAAAAATCAACAAAACTGAAAGGAAAGATGAGCATTTGGTGGAATGAAAGACAATTTGGACAGACAGGAAATCTCAGTTTAAATTCTGCCACAGAAACTTGTTAATTATGTGGCCCTGGGCAAGTCACTAAATCTCCTTTAGTCCCAGTTACCTTATCTGTGAAATGAGGATAATAAAAGTATATATTCCACAGGGTTGTTATGAGGATCAAATGAGATAGCGCATGTAAAGTGTTTGGCAGATCATAACAAAATATAGAGAGATAACATATTTAGGCTATTATTGTTATTATAAAAGAGATGAGAAAGTCTTTTTTAACAAATATCATAAGACATAAAAGTGCAACTTTATGAAATATAGACTTCCAAAAAAGCATAGAAAAACAGTTTTAAGACTCCAGAATAACTCAAAATAAAAACAAAATCCACAAAAGAAGAAATTAGAAATAAATGTAGATCAGAATTTAGTGTTCTCAATGCAGAATTTTAAAGCTTAGTGGGTTAGGGAAAAAATGAGGCTACAACAAATAGTTTCTCTAAAGAAGTAAGAGATTAAGAGAGATCTGTAGCACAAAATTCTGAAGTAGTGGAAAATCTATCAGAAAAAAAGCAAAAGACAATAATGTTAAGAACACAAGATTTCTATAGAAGTTTAAAGTGATTGGCCTTGAAGATAGAATTGAAAAGACAACTTAAAGATAATCCTCCCAGAAGAACATGACAAATTAAAAAAAAAACAACACAACTCTAAACATTATAGTGCAAGAAAAAATGCAAGCAAACTGCTCAGAACTTCTGAATACAGAAAACAAAGCACAAATTGAAAGTAGTCATAGATTTTCTCCAGAGAAACAAACATGTGTCTCAAACTCCAAGACATATAGAGGTTATATTTAACAATTTCAATGACAAAAAATTCTGCAAAAAGCCAAGAGAGAGATTTTAGAAATCAAATAACCTAAGATTATTCCATACTCATGAGAAACTGCAAAAGAGAATGGAATAATATTTCCAAAAAGAAACGAACTCAAGTTGCAACTCAAAATTATATACCCTGCAAACCTAAATCCTAATCATCATTGTAAAAGGATGATAAGGGAACATTATGGTCTCAGTGTGAGCAGGAGAATCAAAGAGGTTTTTCCCCAGTGAAAGTTCTGAGACTATCTAGGAATACCTAGGACTGGTAGAAAATTAGAATAAAGAAAAGTTGTCTCCAAGCCTCTGGTGTGTGTGTGTGTGTGTGTGTGTGTGTGTGTGTGTGTGTGTGTGTGTGCGCATGCGCGCACCTGCGAATATATCTACACATATGAGTTGAGATTAGTATATAGCCAGAAGTAGAGAAGAAAGAATATAGTCTAACTATAGAATATAGTCCAACTAAATATAGTCTAACTAAAGAATATAGTCATAGAGTTTGTAGAGTGGATTCCAGCTAGGGCAATATTACCTTTTTCATTAGAAATACTGCTCCCTGTTACCCCATTGGCTTGGAACTCATCCACCAGCTCCACATTTCCCAGCTTCAGCACCATGGCTATCACCTCAAAAATCTGCTGGATCTCCTCAGTGGAGAATCCAATGATGCCCATGGCATTCTTAGGGAGAAAACAGATATCAGATCCTGGCTTAGACAATGGCCCCTACCCAATTATTCCACCTCCTATACCCACACTCTGTTGTCCACAGATTCTTAGGGAGAAGATAGATAGCAGACCCTGACTTAGACAATTGCCTCTGCTCAATTATCCCACCCTCTGTTCCCACCCTCCCTTTCTTGGCACCTTGCATAGAGGGTCCTCCCTCCTCCTTCCTTCTCAAGATGAGAGAAGTGGACTTGAGGAGATGAACTTAGGGGCATAAGCTTGCCCAGTTGCACCTGTAGAACATCCCATATCCTCACCTGCACCATTCTGAAGTTGGCTGCATCATCCATCCCGTCTACCTTGGAAGCTTCATAGTTCAGATAAGAGTAGCATCTCCCATCCCGTTCCAACCTCAGTACCTCTGGAAATGGGAGTTGGTGGAAGAAGAATTAGTTTACTCCCCACCTGTAATGCCCAGCCTGAATTCCTTTTGTCCCTGAGCCTAATCTCTATCCCTCCCACTCTTAGACAGGTGTTATGGGAAACAGGGTTATGAGTGATCATGTTGGGCTAGGATAGCTACAACATGGGTAATAAAAGAGGGGGAAGGGTCCAGGTATGAGTCTGGGAAGACCTGAGTTGTTCAATGAGGTGTCTTCCCTAAGGGGTCCTAGAGAAACAGGAAGAAGCCTTATATGGGAGAGTCAGAGGTAGGTACATACTCAGCAACTGGGCATCTGCCCCAGCCAGCAGTTGGTAGAAGATATGGAAATTCCTTTCTCCTTTGATATGCTTCACTACCCGGGATTTTTCCAACAGATCTGGGAGGGAGTAGATAATTTTGTCTTGGGAAAAATCTCACCTATACTGGAAAATTTCTTGGCCCCTCATCATGATTCCCCCATCCCCCGTTCTCCATGGAGTTTACAAAACTACCTTTCTCCCTACAGCTGCAGGAATAGGTAAGGGAGAAGGGAGCACAGTAAAATGATAGGGTGAATGGAAATGGCAAAGTACTTACAATTTGTGATGACACCACCAAGGGGGGAGCCCTTAAAGTCAAATTCAATGTCCATGTATTTGCCCTAATAGTGAAGGAAACAGATACAGAGACCCAAAAGGAAAAGTCTTTCTTCCCATAACTAGCAGGGAATTCCTGGGTCAGGGCAATAAATCAGGTGGTCATGAAAATCTTCTGCACCTCTGAGGCCCTGTTTTACCAGCCCAGGTGTTTGATCCCACCCCATTCCCCCAAATGTCCAGAGCCTTTTACTCAAGTCCATCTAAGGTTTCACTCACAAATCTGGAGGAGTTGTTGTTTCGGGTAGTCTTGGCATTACCAAAAGCTGCAGAGATGTGGGTAGAGGATAGATAAGGTAGGTAAGATAGGAGAACTGGGAGAAAGCAAAGGGGAAAAGGACAGAGAGATGGTAGTACTAATGAGGGCAGACACACCTCAGATTTGGTCATGGATGAACCACGCAATGGTTGACAGAGCAGTGGGGGAGGGGGCTGGTGAAGAGAGCATAGAATGATGTGCTATGGGTATGGCATCTTACCCTCCAGCACAGGATTCGATTGCAATAGCTGCTCCTTCACTGAATTCACCTCCTTTTCCTTCTCACACACAGCTGCCACATATGACATCACCAACTTACTGGCCTCTGCTCCAAAGAAAAAAATTCCCATGATCCCCACTCAGAGTCAATCATTTCCCTCACCAGTCACATTTCCACTCCTCCCCTCACTTTCAGGATCTCATTCCTCAGCAGGGGTCCTTCCCAATGTCTATCTCAAATCTTTCTTGCTACAGTTTATACCTTGGAAATCTGAGGCAGACATGGCTTAGAGGATAGTACAGGGTGGAGATGAAAGCACTACTACACTGGAAGGGCTATTTAGGGAATTTTCTAGCCAGTCCCCTCACCAGTTTTCCCAGATCCACTCTCTCCTGTGATGATGATGCACTGGTCTCTGTCATGGTCCTTCAGTGACTGATATGCTTCATCTGCTAATGCATAACTAGGAATGGAGAGCAGGATGATGATCAAGATGGGGTCTGCAGCCAAGGGAACCACCTCTCACTCACTTCCCATCCTTCAACTCAGCCACCGTTTTCCTCATGGTTTGGGTAGGGGTAAAAGGTGGTGATGGGTTAGAAGCATCAACTTCATGAGCCCAAGGGGAGTTCTCAGGAATCAAGGGGCATGGAGAACCACTAGGGCAGAGATGGAAGAAACAAGGCAGCCAGGAGAAAACAATGGATATGGGGAACTTGAGAAACTGGAATTGTTTGGGGCAGAGAATCCGGAGTTCTCCAGAGAAGGGGGTTTCTTTGGGTCTCTCCCCACCCACAAGGGCTCTCACATGTGGGGCTTCAGCTCATAGAAATTGTACTCCTTGTACTTCTCAATGAACTCAGGGCCAAAGATGGGCAGCTGTTGATAGGGATTCACGGAAATCACCACATTCCCAATGTAGGTCTGGAATATGGGGAAAGGGGAGCAGAGTGAGCTTGAGAGATACTGTTCCTTGGCCAGCTCCCCCCTCCCTGAAAATCCAACTCTATCCTCCACCCTCTTCTCCAGAACTTAGAACTCATCCCAAAGCCTGACTGTTCATCTCTAACCCTGCCATGGTGGGAGGAGGATAAGGTGGGGCAGGCAGATTCTTATACTTACATAAATCTCTTTGTGCTGAAATCGCTTGTCAAGGTTCTTGAGCAAAGACTCTTCATTCAGGGGTTCCAGAAGGACCATGTCCCCCACTCCCACTGAATCTTCTAGGAAAGACATCTCTTTAGGGAGAGGTATAGAATCTGGGAGAGGAAGGGGAGGAGGATGGAGAAGAGTAAGACAAGTTGATGGAAATTTCCCAACTCTAAGGCATGATTTGTATTTTTATGTGGGTGGAGTATAAAAGAATCCAAGGGAGACCCTTGCCCCATGGACAAACTTCCATTGAAATCCCCAAAAAGGGGTTCTCAAGCTTAGGAGGAGCTTTTAGACTAGGTCAAAGTTAGAATAAAAGTACACAAGGACTCTGCTGGAAGCAGAAACACTCCCTGTCACAGGAGAGGCACAGGTGGTGAGGAGGACCCCTCCCTTGGGCTACCAGGAGAAAGGAACTGGGTAATGGTAGAGACTAAGCCAGGGTCAGAGGAGGATGAACTGGTGTGCCTCAGTCAGTCCCATGGTAGATAGGACTGCAAAGTTTCTTACCTCCTTCATTGAGACTCAGGTCAGAATCCAAACATACTGATTATTACTCAGGGAAGGGTCCCTTTAGCCAAGTACAGTCATGCACCTCTTTGAATGCTTTCCCTTCCCCCCCCCCAACCTCATCCCTTCTTGTTACTGTTTGAATATATTTGTAAATAAGGATTGAATGAGAAGGCATGTTGAGAAATAGAATTGCCCAAAATACAATTGTTATCTCTCCCCCAAAGGGTCAAGAAAAGATAATATTGATTCCCAAATGCCCAAAGAACCACTATCAAAACCCTTGGGTCTGTGGATGGGCCTGAACATTCACAACTGTATAGATTCTGTCCATCCCCACAATCTTCCGGCTTGGACTCTGCCCCAGAGGGGCACACCCACATCCAGCTTTTTAGTAGTGGGAATGCAGGGTGTGTGTGTGTGTGTGTGTGTGTGTGTGTGTGTGTGTGTGTGTGTGTGTGTGTGTGTGATTGACTGGGAAGGGACAGGGGGTGGGGGGGGGACAGAGAGATCTCTAAGGAGTTCTACTGGGAGGTGATTTTTCCAAAAAGCAATTGTGTCCAATCACCTTTCACGCAGTTGGCACATGGCAGAACTTCCTAAGGTGACATGAGGGGAAGAGACAGGGGTGGGGACCCAGGGCAGTCAGCACAATGGTCAATGTCTCTGCTGCAGCCTCTATACCCCCTCTCCACCCCCACCCTTCCAGCAAAAGAGCAACATCATTTTGCTCTCTTTGCTTTTCCTCTGAAGCCCTCAGGAGGGGGAAGTAGAACAGGAAGGAGGATTCCTGGCAGAAGGTCAAGAGAACCATACTTCTTCCCTTGTCTTCCTCCTCCAGGGGTCCCAGAGAAGGGAAACACTTTTGTTGCCACATCCTTTGGGGAAGCAGCTGAAGGAATAGTTTCGGTTAGGGGTGGTTGGTGGAAAAGAAAGGGGGAGGGGAGGAGAAGACATTCCCTTGGGAAGTTTCAAGAGAGCTTTGTCAAGAGTTTGTCCAGAGTTCTCTGTGGCTCCATCAAGCTCAGGGGAATGTGGAGATGGAGGGATTTGGGGGGGGGGGGAGGGGAGAGAAGGGCAAAGAATCTGTATAGACTTGGCCAGTTGGGAAGTGGGGAGTGAAGACAGGAGAGGAATAGAACTCACCTGATACCAGAACAAGAATATGGCAGCAGCAGCGATCCTTTGGAAGTCAGTAAGAAATCGAATACCAGCCAAAATCAGAATAGAAGGCTTAAAGGAGACCTGAGAGCAAACAAGTAATTCTTTTTAGTAGGAGCTGTCCATGGTGTGGAGTGGTGGGGTTGGATGGGAGTCCACTGAATGACCAAGACTGGGAGGCTGCTCTCTTCTTCTCCTTCTCCCCTGTCCTTTCTTTACCTATATGTCTCCGGCCAGGATTCCCAGTGCTGCTCAAGCAAGTTGACAACCAGGCACAAAGTCCAGGGCAACTCCTGTGTAGGGTGTGGTCCAATTAACCCATCAGAGCTCATATGCCTTAGTAAAAGAAAGTTGTTTCTTCCAAGAGTCTCAGCTGGTGAGAAGGTGATTTAATTGGCCCTGGTTCTGGCCTTGGCCTTGGCCCTGGGATATCTTGGAGAGAAGGAGGTATGGGGAGTGAATAGGAAGTGAACTTTCTAATCAAGAGGGATAGGTTCTCTGCTGTCACTCTGGGAAAATAGCAAGAAAATGACATCTAGAAGCAAGAGTGTCTCCATTCCAAAGAAATGACATCCATTAACTCTGTTCCCTCCCTCCCTGCCTGGGCTGGGGAAGAGTCCATCTAGGCAGTGGGTAAGGTGACTTTGCCAAGCTGCCAAGAGTCTACCATTCAAATCCAGAGGACAAAATATTACCTGCTTACTTATCAGAGTGAGCTCCAAGACTAAACAGAGGGAGCTCAGGGAGACAAGTTTCTAATACCTTCAGTTTCTCTTGTAGTGAAATATACCCCTTCCTGATGTCTCCAACTTCAAACCTTTCTGCCTGTTTTGGGACATCAAAGACCTTTGATAACAACACCTCCATGAGAATGGTCTAGTCTCTGTCTTGGAACAAGGCACCTGCTTTGTTGTTGGCCAAGAAGAACTTAAAATCCTCTTGCTCCTTCCTACTCCTGTATAGATGGGGTTATCTGTCTTTAAATAAAGAGAGTATACATTACTAGACTCTTCCTTCACCCCTGCAACCAAACTGCTTGGCTTTCTATTCCAGGGAGGGAGGTAAGTTCCCAGGGAGTCAATTGATCGCATTTCCTACACCAAGCCTGAGTGACTTTGGTATAAGGTCCACGTTTTATTGGCCTTACAAAAAGCAAAATGCAGAGGTCAGGCCTATCCACAGTGACATTATCCATCTGCTCCTCTAAGTGTGCATCCGCACACTCAAACACAAACATGAGAAGAAAGTAACTCGAGATGAAAAATCACGGGTGAAAGTGTAACCCTGGGTAGAGGCTTGGGATGATAAAAAAGGTCTGTGATCTGACAAAAAGGTCATTTGGAATAATCACACACTGCAGGCTGAAGTACAAGGAAACAGCATTTGGGAACTGTTCCTCTAGACTGGGAATTCAGGTAAGGGACCCAAATAATTCTTCCTTTCTTCCAAATATGTGTAGCCAGTCAGGGGGAATTGAAGACTGGCTGCTAAGTATGCTAAAGACATACCAATTTTTACGTTAAAAAATGTTGGTTCCAGAGGAGCAAAATTAGACAGTGAGATGCCATCAACATGAGTTGAAATAGGGCAATGCTTTGCAGTTAGAGGAATGGGAAAGACAGTTAGTGAATAAGCATTGTGTTAAGCGCCTGCTTTGTTCTAAGTACTTTGTAAATATTGGAACAGAGGAGAGAGATGGAAAAAGAGGAGGATGTAAAGGAAGGAAAGGAAGGATTCCTTAAAGAAGGACCAGCTTTGCCCTTACACAGATGCTACTCCAAATTCTTGTTAGTACAGTAGCAGAAAAGTACTGGATTTGAAGTAAAGATGGTACCATGGAGAGAGCACTGGTTTTGAAGTTCAAGGATTTAGGTTTGAATTCTCTCTCTGAAATTATCTGTGGGATGTTGGGTAAGTCGTACAATCTCCCTGAGCCTCAGTTTCCTCATCTGCAAAATGAGAGAACTAGACGAGATAACTTCAAAGTCTCTTCCAACTTAAAATCCTATGAATTCCCTACAAGAAGGTGACCTTTGAGGAGGGGGTCTTGGTAAGCTATACCTCATTCTAGAAAATAATAAACATCTAAATTTCCAACTTGCAATGAGAAGAAAAAGTAAAAACTACCCTCCCATCTTAGTTTTTCTGGGGTTGTGACAAAGTAAATAATACACTTTGGGAACCGTGTTATTTCTTTCAGACTCTATCAGTGTAAATTGTAGCTTTAGCACCTTCAGAGTGCCCTACTCATTGAAATTTCCCTACACACCAAAGACTTGCTGATGAGTGATTTTGACGAAGGGGGAAAAGTCCATTTTATTTTATAAAACTTTTATATAGAGATTGTATGAATTGTTAGGAAAGAAATACTATGTTCATATACAATACTTAATATAATTCTGTAGCAGAATCACCATGAATAAGTAGAAAAATATATTCTATTTTTATACATGATCATTTGTTTAAAAATGCTAATAAAAGTTTTAACATCAGTTTTTTTCCCAGAAGGCCAGCCCCACCCCAAAACTTTGTATCAAACACTTTTTTTCCCCGAGCAGGGAAGGCAAGGAAATTGGGGCTAAGTGACTTGCCCAAGGTCATACAGTTAGTGTCAGAGGTCTGATTTGAAGTCAGGTCCTCCTGACTCTAAGACTGGTGCACTATTTATTCACTGAACCACCTAACTGCTCCTGAATCAAACACTTCTGATAAAATTCTAGCATCCAAAATGTATAAGCAACTGACATATTCTCCAGTAGATAAAGTGATTCAGGTCTACAGTATAAAGAAGCAATTCTTGAAAGAAGAAATCTAAATTATCAACAACTACATTAAAAAGTTCAAAATCTTTAATAATCAAAGAAACAAACATTAAAACAGCTCTGAGATTCCATCTCATGCCCATCAATTTGACAAAAATAATAAAAGACAAGTTCAATGCTGGTTTAGCTGTGACAAAATGAGTGTGCTATGTATGCTGGTGGGATTACAAATTAAGTCTAACTTTTGAGAAACAGTATGGAATGATGCATTATTAAAATGTGCATACCCTTTGACCTAAGGGTCCTACTAGCTGGATGATCTTTCAAGGAGACTGTTGAAAGGTAACTGAGGCTGTAGTGCCTGCAGGAGCAATTTTGAGGCTGTATCTCTCCAGGGATTGCTTCCCAATGATGGGTACAGGTACTGTGCTGTAAGCACTGCTATCCTAATGCTCTTGGGTCCAGGGTCCTAGCTTTTCTCCATTTGTGAGTGAAGGGAGATTTTGGTGGGGTAGTCAAGGTGGTGGGGGTGGTTTGATGCACCTGACTGTCCTGATGCTTCTTCAGCTAGAATGGATGACCTATCTTAGGGGCTGTGGTTGGTTGGGATAGCTAGCCTCGTTTCTACAGGAGTTACAGATGGTGGCTATGAGGGCTGGGCAGGAAGTAAGACCAGTGGTCTTGGGGTGCTGCCGTTCCCATCACTCTTTTGCTTTTTATTTGCTTGCTGGTGGCAGCTGATGAGCAGTTGTTCCTGATGGTGAAGAATTTCTTGACTTAATGATGACTTTCCGGGGCTGGAAGCAGCTTTGGTGGGGACTGCTATTTCCAAGGCTCTTGTCTAATGAAGGAAAACCATACATAAACAGTGGCTTGAAAAGAGGAGGGGAGTAGAAGGGGGTAAGATGAAAAATGGGGTCAAGAGAGGAATTGAGCATTGCTGCTACCCTTCCTGAAAGTGTTCTAGGTAGTCAGTCTCCAATAAGAATGTGGAGTCCCAGGGCAGACATTTCTTAACGGTAGCAAGGTGGCCATCTCCTGCTGAGGAGGAAATTAACTTACTGCAAGAAAATAATTTTATTTGGTCATTTTCAGTTGTGTCCAAATGTTCATGACTCCATTTGGGGTTTTCTTGGAAGAGATACTGGATTTGCCTTAATGTTTATTTTACAGATGAGGTTAACTCACACAGGATCACACAGCTGGTAAGTGTCTGAGGCCAAATTTGAACTCAGGAAGTCTTCCTGACTCTGGACCTGGCACTGTATCCACCAAACCATCTAACTGCCCTGTATAAGAAAGTAATACACAATAGATTAACTGGGGAGAGGAAGTGGCCAAAGTGGAGGGGACTAGTTCTAGGCAAAATTAAATATCTGATGATCCATCAGTACCAGCCCCTCCCTTTGGCACTGGACCCTTCAGCTTGTGCTGAAGTCCCCAGTGCAGCATCTCTCAGACAGCAATCCACCCCATCCCAAGATAATGCATCCCACTAAATTACCTCTCCTACTCTTAGCCCAATCAAAAGACCCATCTATTCAAATGCAACTTATCTCATTTTCCTCACAAGTCTGTGTATCATTTTATCGTTTTTCAAGTGAGGAAACTGGCTTCTCTAAGTTAGAACATTGCTAAAAGGCCTGCGTGCAGAATTTTTTTTTAACCTCAAGTTCACGTGTGTACATGATCAATATTCTCATTAGCCATCCAAGGGACATTTGCTTCTAAACTAAAATAATCACAGAGAAGGGCCTCCTTAAATCTCACGTCAGCACCAGCTAACCTGAGCTGTTCATCTCCTTTTCAAACCCTCCACTTCCAAACACAGGTCCTCTAAACGCTACACATCGTCCCCCACTACACTCCATCCCCAGCGCATGTCAACAGGACACCATATCCTAATTATCTTCTTTTCTGGGACAAAAATAAGCATAAATACTAACACGTCTGTGTCATACCTAGCGATTATGCTTTTATTTCCCGTCTCTGGCCAAAGACATTTGGAGAGGGACGTTATCTCGAGCAAACCTTCAGGAAGACTGAATAAGAAAGACAAGTGCGCCTTCCCAGGGCCCCCGAGATCCCTGCTCAAATTTATTCTGCTTTAGGAAGAAAGGGAGGGGGTGGAGATGTCAGCCCCACCAGTGTTTGGTAATTTACATAAACTTGCAGAGACTGCTCCGCATCTTTTTGCTTCTGTCCTCCCACTCCGTCTTTAGAAATGGCCAATTTATTTCCATGGAGTCTAAAAAGCTGGGAAGAATGGATAGACATAATCTATGCAAATACTTGAAAGATAATGCAAGCGAAAAGGATCCCGAAGCTAAGAAAATAGTCGATAAATTCAGTGGAAATGAGAGTTCTCAGACTGCTACTTCAGACAATAAGTCTGGGTAAAAATTGGGCCTCTTACTTCATGGCGCCTCACGCTCGAGGCGACCCTGCTTGCCCTCACACAAAGTTTTCCTCGGGTACTGCACGGTCAAGCATGTGACCCATCTGTAAGCTTCTGTCTGCAGACAGACAGGGTCCAGAACAGAAAAGATGAGCAGCAAAGCTGGAGGGGCTCAGAGGGGCGGCCAGAGTTGGCATGCACTACCCTTTGCTAGAAGGGGGTTTGGCAATGGCCCGACAGTCTGGGAAATCCTGCCTAGTGACCTCATTCTGAGAATGCACCTAGTAACCCTGGTATAGGAGCCTCTAATTCTGACCCGAGAACCAACAGATGGAAGTTGTAGAAAGGAAATGGATAAGTCACTGAAAATGAGAAACCCGCCGACTAGAAAGATGAGAATTCTGGGGATGTGAAAACAGGGAGGCAAATTTTTTTAAAAAACACACAAAAACAAACCACAAACACAAGAAAACCAGACATAATGTATAAAACTTTATTAAAAATTATTTACAAGCTACACAACAAAGACAAGATCAAGCAAAACAAATCATTTTTGTTCTTGAAAAGGAGGGACATAGACACTTTAAATGTATTATAGAAATCTTTTTTTTAGGCAATCACTGCCCATTGACTGCTACTTCCTCACCCTCATCCCCCCATTCCAAAGGCGCATGGCAGACCAACTCTACTCTGAGAAGACCACAGCCTAATCCAATGCCTCTCTCACTGGTATAGTAGGTTTGACCTAAAATGGAACTTAAACACAGAAAATATTTCTTGGGAGTGACTCAAGACAGTGTCACCATCTTCAAAGTTGTCACAGGCTACTGGGAGCTTAGGAAGAAAGAGGCATTAGGTGAGTGAGGCCAAGGCCCCTGCATTTAGGAAAACTGCCTATCCCAGTCTGCTGAAGGGACAAAGTGGTCTTGGTATAAAGTTGCCTCATAAGCATAGCTCACAGAATGCTCCATCTTTCACACTTAAACATCAAACTCCAAGAGGGCAAGGACCACAGCTTACCTAAGCTTTCTAACACCTTCAGCACCAAACACGGCATCCTGCAAAGTGTTTAATGTTTGTTGAATGACTGAACATTTGGAACACTTAGTAACCCTTATAAAATCTAATGGAGATGCTTCCCCAGATATGAACTGGAGCCCAATTTTCAAGGTTTCAACTAAGAAGCAACCTGAATCCAAGCCCCTATCAGTAAGATACAAAGGGGCTAAGATTTTCCAGGAGCCCAAGCTCCATTTTTGCATAGTTAGTTCACTTCTGCTCCCACAATAGTGAAGCCCATAGAAGCAAGAAGCTAGGTATATTTACTGTGTGCAACGTCTATCTTATAGGTTTATTACTTGGTTTCAGCACCAGCAGAACATGTAGGCACAATAAATCTGTCAAACTACCTTTTTTAGTGGTTCTGATCAGTGCAGATACAATTCTTGGCATTTTCACAGGGAGTATTATCCCAAAAATCTGACCTGAGTGCAGGGAAATACTTAAAGGACATCTCATTCCCTTTCCTCCTCCAACTTTCACTCTTCATTTCAAAGAAAAACACAACACACCACCTGGAAACATTTTTATGTCAGCTTCAGCGTGACTCTATCATCTTGCTAGGTGACAACTGTTCAGTTTACTTCTGAGTGTTACAAGGATATCAAAGATTGGATGTAACTAACAGTTCCTTCACAGATTCCAGTCTAATCAATCATTCGTATACGTTGTGTACACACACAGAGATGCAGACACACACACACACTAATTTGGGGTGGGGAGCTTGCTAATCAATGAAGAAAAAGCATGTGATTACTAACACAAAATGCAACATTGAAATCCAAGGGTCACCACTGGCACAGCAACTTTGCCCTAGTGATCCATGAATAAAAGGTCTGGACAGAAAATAATCTCCTTTTTGGGTGGGATTAAAAGTGGGTGCGGGTTTTCTGATGAGGTGTGGAAAGGTGTCCAATGCTGCTTGAATTTAAGACAGCAGAATACAAGTCCCAGGTCCAGGCAGATAGGGTTCCTCCACACGAGACGAGACTTCCAATGCTGATGACAGAGTGCCCTTGGGTCAATTTATGGCATGGTATATGCCATGCAGAGACTGATGTAGTGGCAGCAGACAGGGCTCCGACATTCAGCTCACTCTATAGTTATCTCCTTGATGAAATCATTCTGGGAACCCAGAGACGAGGCAGTGCTGAAATTGCAGGAGCTATAACTGCCAAAGAAAATTAAATGGGGGCTTCAAGCAGTGACCGAGGTAGGAGACTAAGCAGCAGAGGGGAAGCCAAGCAATCTCTGCAACACAGCTCTGAAGCACCTGGGGCAGAGTAACACAATGAGTGAGGGAGGAAGAACAGGGTCAGGGCAGCACACAAAAGACACCCGTCCTTGACTTTCAAGGACTGTTTGGGGCTTTGGTTAGGCTGTGAGAACCAACTGCCATCTGCACTGACAATAACCCCTTACTTCCAAAGAGAATGTCAAATGTGAACCTACTGCACTCCCGGTTGGAGAAGGAGCCTTCCTCTGCACGGAAAGAGCTTTCTGGAGGGAGGTATTAAATACCCAGCTCCACCTTAGGGCCCCTCCTCTTCCTCAGCCAGGCAGGCAAATTTGTTTAATCAGAGCCCATACTACTGAATGCCAACCCCAAACGGAGAGTTTATGAGCAAGAAAATATGCTGGGTCCCAAACAAACACTGTAAATAAAGACAAGTCCCTGAAAATAGATGTCTAAGACTTCCACAGGATTAAGTGAGCAACCTGTTCCTCCTTCCCCTTCCAGATAAGCAATACACCCGACTCAGGGCATCCAGGACTGGACATGGCTTCCACGAAATTCCTTGTATGCTCATGTCCCTTTTCTATCCCTTGAGCTCTGGATTCTTCAGTTTCCACTGTGTGACTGCTCCCATTTCCAAGGAATGAACTTTTAGTCTGTGAATATCCATGACACCTGAGGAGTATTCAGAGCCTGACTTCTTCCTCCTGTTTATTCTTTTCTCACCTTATTATATCATACCACTGGCCACACAGAGGGTGGAGCCTCAGAACTGCCATTTTGAAAATCAGCAGCTAAGCTTAAGGCATTTCAGAATCTCTGCCAAAAAGGCTGCTCTGGAAGGAGTCACTGCTGCTTTCACAACCTGACTGGCCTTTTCCATGTTTACAATGGGATCGTGGAGTGTGAGACCTCTCCTGATCATGCTGTTCTAATGGATTTCTACTCTCTAAACTAATTTACTTTTCCAAGGGGTCTGATTTTCCTGGGGTTCTTGGTTGAAATCATGGAAAGTCAAATAAGAAAAAGGCACTTGGCAACTTGGCCACCTTTAAATGACCAACTTAGGATGGAAAGCTTTTCTAATAACCTATCGTTGGTAGTTGCAGGTCAGTTCCCAATCCATCCTTGTGGTGAGAAAATCTGAAATGAGGGGTTAATGTCCCTCTATCCCAGATGATAAAGAGTCACACACAAAGCCCTGAGCAAAGATCACTGCAATGCTTATCTCTCAACTTCGAGGCCAGTGAGAGGACATTCTGAGGTCTAATCTGCTCAGCCCCTGAAGGGTGGCAGTTGAATAGCTTGGAAATTTTTTTTAATCACAAAGCTCTTAGTGGCAGCACTATGGATACTTCCTCACCTCCATTCCCCCATTCTGAAGGCACATGGTAAAAAAATTCTACTCTGAGAAGACAACAGCCTAGATAATGCATCTCCTACTGGGTCCCACAGACTGCATGAGGTGAGAAGGAGGGGAGATGAATTAGACAGAAAAAGAAAGAGGAAGAGGAGGTAGCATACTACCTGATTTCTCTGGTGACTCAAAGGCATGTGGCCCCTGAGTGAAGAAATGGGGAACTAGTGGGGAAAAAATACCTAATTTTTTAGGACAAAATGACACACTGCCTACGCACCCCAAATGGCCCTGACAGAGCTAAGTGGCTTTCTGGGAAAAAGACCAACAAAACTGCAGATGAAAAAATGAACTGTAACCACTTCAAGGGTAAAGCAGTGGACAATTCCTGGAGGAACTAACAAGTGAAGGGAATGAAAACTGATATTACAAGATGGGAGTTCCAGAAAGAACCCCTAAACAATCTCTTCTAACCAGAGGGAATTAACCAAAAGTTGAAACATTCTAATTGATGAGGCTTAAAATGGCTGACAAGTATGACAGTGTGATTGATCCAATGATTCTTGCCACTCTGAAGCATAAACTTTTTTTAATTTAAATGCAGTTCAGTCAAAATCCAAGAGAAAGAAGTGCACCTTCTCCTCAAAACAGTCAAAAATCTCATCAGAGATAGAGGAAGTTCCCAAAGACCTATGGATTTTCCTATAAAGACACAGAGATTAAGAAATTTTCCCCACCCTCTGAACACATTTCTGCACTTATAATGAATGGCGGTCCTCAGTGCCAAGTCACAGAAGAATGGGCCAGACTGCACAAAATCCTTGCGTGGAGAAGAGCTCGACCAGGTGCCAAGGCTATAGAAGCATGGGCATCCACACCATGGACAGGATGACCTGCAGTGGGAGAGGAGGTAGAAGGCATAGCTCATTTCATCTAGAATTAAGTGCCCATCTTCTTTGGTTACTTGACTCAACTCCTAGCTTCCCATAAGATCCTTACACAGATCACCAGCCAGGGTTCAGAAAGCATACCCAAAGTGGCATCCCTGTATCATCTCATGCCACGGATGGCCAGAAAACACTTGTATGCACACACATAGAGTGTTAAAGCTCTGGCCACTTTGAATTAATTCAGTCTATGTGAAAATACCACAATGCCACCTAAGACACTAAATGGTTCTGTGTGACTGAGGGACACATAGAGTCCTCCTCTTCCTCTTCCTCAAATGATATGTCCTCAAAGAGTTCATCCACAGCCAAATTGCTCCCTAGGCCATATTCCTGCTCATGGACAGAAACTTCACTTGGTGTGAGGTGAGAAGATCCTTCCACAAAGTCAGCAAACCTGAAAAACAAAGAAAGTAGTCAGCCATTAGGAAACTGCCTTTGGTCTTCTCTGGTCACCTTTGAGCCTAAACACAAAGCAAAAGGACATGAGAGGAGTTCCTAAACCATGCTGAATCTACCCAGCACACTTCTGCTCAGTATACAGATGGGGAGATCAGGGCACAGAGAAAAGGAAGGCAGAGAAAGGCGGGACACTAGGCCCAGATTCCCCACATCTCGACCACACTTAACAAGTAATGAGTCTGTTCTCCTGAAGTCATCCACAATCCTGATAAGAAAAGATTAAGGAACATTACACATTTACAGCTGTTTACCATTTTATGGACCTATAAACTATAAACTTTATGCTGGCAGGACAGCGAGCATTTCAGGTTTACTTACTCACTGGTACACTTGCTCCTGAGCCGAGGGAAAAAACCCAGCTCTGAGAGAACACACAAGAATGCAAGCTAGGAAACGATCTAATCTAACCGGCCTCTCAGCTCAATGCTATTAAAAGCTGGAATCAACAGGTGTCAGTGGTATGTTGTGTTCAGCTGGCTCCTGCTGAACTCAGGAAGATTCACCCAACTTTCCTTGGACCTGGATCAAGATGGGTGGGGAGGCTAAAGAGATGCACACACGATCATCTAGATAAGAAAGCTGAGTGTTACAAGTCCAGAGCACCTCATGACCAAAGCCCTCAGATAACAGACATGATTCTACCTCTTGGGAGACTGGATGCGAGCAATGGCCTTCCAGGCAGAAAACTCTGGGCTGCTGCAGTAGCCTCGGAGCTCCTCCAGGGCCTTCCGGGTCTCTACTTCCCCTTGTATACGGTATTCTTCTTCCGTCAGGAGACGAGGGGGCACCGGCTTCTCTGCTGCCTTATACACCTTTCTGTGCTCACCAAAATAACACCGTGAATGATTAATCATGTGCACCTAGATCTCCAGTTCTGTTTCCTATCTCTCTTCATAGTGCCAATGGTAACTTGAGTCCTGAGGGTCAGGCCTACTTTATCCCCTGTCCAAAGTCTCCCTTGGTGATCCTTGGTCACAGTGACCTCTTTCCACTTTAGGCCAGGAGGGCCAGCCACAGAAGTCAGTGCTGCTCTCTGACCACAATGTGGGAAATGGGAGAGCCAAAGACGAGACAAAAGGGAAACGATGCCACACATAGCAGGATGATGAATTCAGTTTCTTGGCCTGACAGGGCTTATCATGCCCATTTCTCATTCAAAAAGATAATCAATGCCAGAACAAATGATTGCAGATAATATCGCCATACTAGAATAACTATGTGCTACGTATGCTACAGTATGCTACGGGTTACTTTCAGTTTTATCTACATACTGAGATAAGAATATTGCCCAGCACCCTGTCAGGCAACAGGAAGTAGTCTGAAAACCAGGCGTCCACAACATGGGCTATAAGGGAGGCAATCTTGCACCACCTAGTGGCTACAGGAACAGATGACACTACACAAGAAAAATTTTTATTTTATGAAAACAAGTAGTAGGAATTCCAAATATCAGTTACGTTAAATTCAGAAACAAAAGTAAAAAATGCTAGAGGAGAAATATAACCCAGTCACAGTTACTTGCCAACAAGACCCTTACTGCCAGTGTCTGCTGCTGCCTTGGCTGACTGCATACGCTGATGAACAAATAAGACACGGGCATTGCTTTTTAGTCACCTGTAGGTGGTGTACATCCACTGAACGGGGTATTCCAGGTTTTTAGTGCAGAATGCAACGATGATGAGGGCAAAGGCAATCTGCCGTATTTGCACACCAGAATACATGAGCAACAGGCCCGTCAGCTGCAAGGCCCAGGTCAGCAGGTTGATGCTGCGTTCATTCTCCAAGGGTCCGTACTTGTAACACACAGCAAAACTCATGAAGCCAACTATGAGGACATAACCTACAGGAACAGCAATCAGGGGACACACTTGAATCATCTGTTGTATGCTATGCAGGAAGGATAGTACAGGAGGTGGTGGTGGTGGTGGAAGGGACAGCAGGTGGTGGTGGTGGTGGTGGAAGGGACAGCAGGTGGTGGTGGTGGCAGGGGCAGGCAGTGGTAGTGGTGGTGGTGGCAGGGGCGGGCAGTGGTGGTGGTGGTGGTGGTGGCAGGGGCGGGCAGTGGTAGTGGTGGTGGTGGCAGGGGCAGGCAGTGGTTGTAGTGGTGGTAGTGGTGGTGGTGGCAGGGGCAGGCAGTGGTGGTAGGGGTGGTGGTGGTGGTGGTGGTGGTGGCAGGGGCAGGTGGTGGTGGTGGCGGTGGTGGCAGGGGCAGGCGGTGGTAGTGGTAGTGGTGGCAGGGGTGGGCAGTGGTGGTGGCGGTGGTGGCAGGGGCAGGCAGTGGTGGTGGTGGCAGGGGCAGGCGGTGGTAGTGGTGGTGGTGGCAGGGGCGGGCAGTGGTGGTGGTGGTGGTGGTGGTGGCAGGGGCGGGCAGTGGTGGTGGTGGCAGGGGCAGGCAGTGGTTGTAGTGGTGGT
>CM053581.1:380954298-381059814 GCA_028627135.1 Pseudochirops cupreus | reverse complement strand
CAGTGGTAGCGGTGGTGGCGGCAGGGGCAGGCGGTGGTGGTGGTGGCAGGGGCAGGCAGTGGTGGTGGTGGTGGCAGGGGCGGGCAGTGGTGGCAGTGGTGGTGGTGGCAGGGGCAGGCAGTGGTGGTGGTAGTGGTGGCAGGGGCGGGCAGTGGTGGCGGTGGTGGTGGTGGCAGGGGCAGGCAGTGGTGAACATTTCATGCACTGACCCAGAAAGCAACACAAAGTCAGTAAGAACCAAAGAACCTCTCTTTCCCAAGAAGATGTGTCTATTTTGAGGCCACTCCATTTTTTATCCTCCCCCAAAGTTTCTGGTGTGTTAAGAGTTAACAAGTTACCTGCTTTAAGAAAACTCAATACATGGAAATTCAAATTACTTCCTCCAAATGATATATTAGAAGGTGATTATTTGCTCAACAAAGGATTTGTTTATTTAAAAATTAATTCATCACAGGGTTCTTCAGATACTTTACTTCTCCAGTATACTTAAAATGATTAAGTTTATAAAAATTCAACTTACAACTCTAAGAATACAGCTATTATGCAAATGAAACAAATTACTATTACTAGAAACCTTTTAATTTAAGCATAGAAGATAACTGTAGAGGGAGTTTAAATCCAGAAGGACCTACCAGCTAAGACATGAACAATAAAAATGACACAGGGTATTAATTCCTCTGACAACACCCATTTGTAGCACAAAGTAAACTTAAGTATCTTAAGTATGTGTGCACAAAATGGAATAGCAAGACTAAACACTTACTTAAAAGATATTGCCAATAAAACCTGCAGATTTCTTGTAAGTTTTTTAAAACCAGCTGTATCAGGTACAGAGAAAATGACCAGCCTCCAACTAGGATGATGTAGACAGGACTCTTCTAGAACAGAAGGGTAGGAGTGAAAGCATTAAGTTACCACAACAGATTTTCTACATATAAGAGAAGCAAACAGGAACTGTGATTTTTAAAAATGAAATGACTAAATGCTGGCCCACTAAAAAGTTTCACAAAACACTGTTACTCTTAAAGGAGTCACACTTCAAAGGAATAAAGATTCTAAATAGTTTAAGACAGCGGTTCTCAACCTGTGGGTCACGACTCCTTTGGGGGTCGAACGACCCTTTCACAGGGGTTGCCTAAGACCATCGGAAAACACATATTTCCAATGGTCTTAGGAACCAAGACACCATTCCTCTATCCATCTCCAGGTGGGCCCGCCCACATGCAGATACGCCCACATACGAGTATTAAAGGGGCACAGCATTAGGAAGGTTGAGAACCACTGGTTTAAGAGCACAATTACATAATTCACAGATGAGGAAACTTCCACTACCTACTAAGTTCAAAATTAAATATGAAAAAAGAAATCTGATGACCAGTTTCTCCAATCACACATATAATAAATACCTTTCTGGATAAGGCTATTACCCAAAAATTGGTCAAGCAACAACTTCCATTTTCTAAGATAATCCTTGAAATGTTATAAAATCTGATATGACTAATAAATTTTATTTTATTTACTTAAATTTATTTAAATATTTATTAATATATTACAAATTTTATTTAAATATTTATTAAGTAAATTGATTATATATTTTATTTCAATTTATTTAAAATAAATTTAATATTAAATTTAAGCTACATGTACACAGCACCCCACCCCCTACCCCCAATAAATACACATGGAAACAGCTCTACCAACCTTGGGCATGAACTTGGACATCAGGAAAATTAAAATTAGCAGAGAGGCCAAAATCCCCAGGCTCATCCCAGAGGAGTAGTAGAAAATCTGACTTCTGCAAAGAGAAAATTATTTCAAGCCACTACTCAGGTGTGTTTTATGCATAAAGGATAACGTTCCCTAGATCAATTAATCTGTAGCTATTAAGTGATGTTACTAATATACAATCATCCCCCAGAGAAAATAAAAATATAAAAATTGATGAGAAAACATCTTTATTTTTCACTATTAGACCTCAAAATGCCATTAGCTAGTCAAATGCTATTAAGTGCACTTGCTCTCTTAAAATTAATTTGTTATCTTGCATTTACTTATCTATGTACATTTTGTGTCCCCTCCAGTAGAACGAAAGCTTCTCAAGAGCAGAGCCTGTCTCATTTCTGTCTCTGTATCCACATGTTTAATACAGTGCCTAGTACATAGTGGCCACTTAATGTTTATTGAACTCAATTAATGCAGCAAGATTAATCGAAAGGTAGAAAGAAACAAGAAAACAAAACTAAGGAAGGGCCAGTGGGGGTACATCTGTTTCTAAAACTTGCCTTTCAGACCAGAGGACTGGCCCAAAGCAGTGGGTACTGGATCGAATCAGGGATTTTTAGTGTTAGCAATGCAAGGCCCTTCAAGGAGACAGTGCTTTCTGTGCTCCCGTCCTCACCTGAATTTAGTAAAAATTTTGCTTATGAGGAACAGGCAAGTGAACTATCCAGTTTCAGAGGGGCCAGGAAGGTCACACAACAATGAATGGCCTTGCCCAGAGATAAGATCCAGGACTAGGGCACAAGTCTCCCCAATGTCTCTTTCAGAACTGTCTGCTCAACAGCCTCCCCTGAGTTCTCAGTTACTACAAGTGTCCAAAGAGAGCCAGGTAGGGATACTATAGAAGAGGTTCCAACACGGAGAGGGAGGTTGGACTAGATAAACCCTCATTAATCCATCTATTAAGAAACGAAAGGGTTACAATATGCGTTGGTGAAGTAACATTTCTGTGAAAACATGGATCCCTAAAGTATCAATTATTAATATGTACTTTCATCTCTGCTCAATGTTTATTATTTAATCATCTGTAAGTCTTTATGTTTATACACAGAGCTTATATATACATAGTACTATAAAGTTAAGTTCCTAGGAGTTTACCCAACAGCCTGACTCAGAACATCATCATACGCAAAAAAATTTGTTAACTTTATAAAAGATTATTTTTGAGGGCTATCCTGTCTAAAACTTGATATAATCTTCCTAGCTGCAGATGAATACCATAATGGCCAAGTCTATCCAGAAGTTACACTGCTGTCAACCTCAGTGAGCACAAGACAAATAAAAACATCGCACACTAGAGAATGGATGACTTTCCGCACCAGGCAGAGGCCAGCCAAATAAATCCTAGGATTAGGCAGGAAAGTGTTTATGGCTTTTATGGAAATAGCAAAGCAACTGAATTCTGAGCCCAGAAGAGCCGCACACCCTGATGGGCAACCTACCTGCTTAATAAGTCCCCACAAAAGAAAAGCAAGAGTCCAAGAAGAAAAACTAGGAAGAGTTTGGGGTCAAATCCTAGGAGGAAAAAAAAATTAAACATATACTTAAAAGAAAGACTGACTATCTAGGGGAATATATAATACAATGTAATTTTTAGCCATATTAGAAAAACAACCCGCCTAAATAGCAGTGTAAACACCAGGAGGAGAAAGAACAAACATTTCATTTGATCCTCACGACCCCTCACGGTCGGTGCTGTGAGCATTCCCATTTTATAGCTGAGGAACGTGAAGCCAGCAGAGGTTAAGTGACTTGCTCAGGGTCACACAGTGAGTGTCTACGGTCACATTTGAAGTTGGGTCTTCCTGTCTCCACACCCCTAGGAGAAAGTGGCCTTTATCTGCTGCACTACCTGGCAGCTCCCACCTTATCAAAGCAAGGCACGTTCCCAGAGAGAGAGAATAATTAGATCTTTGCCGAGTCTGTACTGCCCTGAAGATCTTTTTAAAATCGGTTACTTCTCTGTGAGGTGAAATGCCATCAGCCCTTCTCTTGACTGACCACAAGGGGTCTCCAGTCCCCTGGTTCTGAGTCATCCTCAGGCTGGCCTCAGCAGCTGGGCCTTGGAATCTAGGTCCTGATGTCAGAAGCTCCCACTGGTCCCTGCCTTGGCACCTTCCCTACCCAACAACACTGCTCACTAACAGGAGAGCTTCACTAGAAAAGGCCCCAGTGAATCCCATCCCACTATCACTGGGCACTTCAACAGCTCCACCAAGGAGCACCCCGAGCCATACCAGACCTGCACCAACAGAAGAGCCACTATTCCTCAGGATGGCTGGCAGGGCACATCAACTGTGGCAGAGGCCACATCTCATCCCAAGAGTCCTCTGAAGTATGCCCCAGAAGCCGGAAGCCAGAGGATCACCCTGAAGACACCTTTCCTCTGACCAGACCCTAATGACTCCAACACCACGCAACTACAGCATGAAAATATTCTCTCTTCTTAGATACATTAATCTTGAATCTTACCTTTGTTTTTTGTTTAAATATCTATTTTTTCCTCTAAATGCTTAAACATTTCAATGTAAATACTCTAGAGGGCAGGAATCATGCCAACCTTTCTGATGCACTCTGAATAGCAGAGAACACATCAGCAAATGGATATATGAGGAGCATAAATCTTCACAGGCTTGACCAAGGAGGGAGTCCTAGATACCTCTAAGAATCCTCTTTGATATGAGAAGGTACCTTCCCCCTGTCCCAGCTTCTTTATACAAGAGGAGGCCCACAGGTATAAAACACTGCATATGATGTCAGACTTCTCGATACACTCGTTAACTTAACTAACCTGGTTTTTTCCACTTTTTTATTTGTTATTATAAAGGATTACTCTCTAGGAAGAGAAGGATCACAATGGGTAATACAGGTGATATAAAAACAAAAGATTTCAATAAAAAGTCACTTAAAATTTTTTTAAAGAGTGCTTTCTAATCTAATAAAATTACACCACGGGATTTTCACTGTCTTCGGTGAGACTTAACTTGCCTAGCAGGATTAGAGACCAGGTGGAAGTATGCTAATGGGTGTCTTCTGATAAACTAATCAGAATCTCTGAAGCTCAGAACTTCTGCCAGACCAGTAAAGTCATTTCTTCCTTGCTCCTCTAATTCCTATTATTTGACCTTTGATATCTAGGTTATGTATCCATTTGGATCATATCTTGGTACACGGTTTGTGAGGTGCTGGTCTGCACCTAATTTCTGCCAGACTTGCGTCCAGTTTTCTCAACAGTGTTAGTCAAATCCTGACTCTACTGGCCGAGGTCTCCCACCCCTTGGAGGTTCTTTTGTTTGTTACCCAGCCCAGTACATGCTTGACTGGTTCCCCACTCTATTTTTTAACCAGCACCAGTCATTTGATGACTGCTGTTTTGTGGGATCATCTGAGATCAGGTGCCCCACTTGTTTTCATGACTGCACCTGTGATGCCTGACCTTCATCTTCCCTAAGGTGGCGAAGGAGGCTTACTTCGGGACAGGCTGATGCTGTACTCTGTGTCCTTCTCAAGGACCTCCACTCTGAGGCAGACCTTGGCTCTGTACAAGTCCACGTTGACGTAGGTGTCATTCAGTTTCTCCTTCAGGAAGGACGAAAACAAGTTCCAGAGACTAAACTGCTCCAGCTCTTTCAACTTCTCCTCGTTTTCCACTTGCGTAACTCTCACCACTCTGGAGCTGTTTACCCGAATCTGTATGGCAGGGGGTTGGGGGCAGAAAGAGAAGGGAAGGAAAGATGAATTCCCAATATCGACAAACACACAGGCATAATGTTAAACCATCAGCCCTGCTGGGGTTTTTCCCACAAGACTAATCAGAAGTGTTGAAAGTTGTAGTAACTATAAAAAAAACCAACCTGACAAAGAATGTTTTTTATATGCAACAACATGGAACAGAGAGGCGTGTGTGAGACTAACTCACTATTATTACAGTAATTCCAGAACTAACATTAGTTACTGAGAAAATGTCCTCCAAATTGAAGGGGTCATCAGCTATTTACAAAAGATTTTACAAAACCTGGGCAAGAACATTAAGCAAATTGGCAGGTTACAGCTAGGCCCAGGAAGACTGAAAATAATTCCAATTATGGTGGTGAAGAGATTCTCCTCACTGTCTGCCACAAATCACTGGTTCTGGGAACACACTGGTCACACATGCTTTGCAAGGGCTAGGATTTTTGCATCAAACAATAAAATAAAGAAAAATAGACTTTAAAAGCCCAATCACAAAATCACCTTAATCGTCAACATGACTCATTAGTAAACTGCTACATTTAGCTGCAGTAAGAGTGCCCCTAAGTGAAAGAGCGGGCACCCGTTTCCAAAAGGACTCATTTTGTTCGATCACTATTAGATCCAGGCACACTGGGCTGCTAGCTCATTTGATAGTGTTATGGAATAAATGACCAAAATAATTCTTCTGAGGGGACATACTGGACTCAGTGTGTTTATGAAAATTACACTCATGTAAAATCAAAACAGAATTAGGAACAGCAAGTCAAAGGTGGTTATATTAGCATGGACACACAATAGTTTCCAGCTCAACAAAGGAAAGAGGTCTGTGAAACTGGGGTGGGGTGTGGGGTCCTTGAAGACTCCACAAGGAATACGCACAAGGAATACAGAATATTCTATGCTCCTCAAGAGCGAGGACCATCTGTTATTATTTCTTTTAGATCCCTACATAATAATTATAATTGTAACAACTCACAACACCTTGGTAGTGATGAGCCAGGTGAGACAGTCAGTCAGTAAGTACTAATTAATGGTGGGATCTAGAATAATGCTAAAGAGGTTATCAGAAACAAATTCTTTCTCCTAGGGGGCCTAAACAAATACATAATCTTGACTATTTGCATGGCAATTATGCCCTCCAACAGTCTTCAGGTACCTTACCGTCACTCGGGTCCATAATTCATGCCACCTTGGGACAAGAGTGTTCTTATAACAGAACTGCTGACTCTCAGTCTCAAAATAATATCGGGATTCTTGCAGAGTCACCACTTGTATTGCAATTCCAGCTTTATGCAGAAAGAGAGGAAAAGAAAATGTTTAAGCATAGCAAAGAGATAAACGTTTCATTAATAAAAACCAAAATGGCCATTTTCTTGAAGTTTGTACTTTATCTTTGAATTAGGGATGGCAAACAGATTAAAAGACAGGAAGATTTGGACAAATACCATTAATCTGGCCTTTTAAATAATTACTCATCCAGAGTAGGTAGAAAACAATGCATATTTTCTCCAACAATTTCCTGGGCAGAGTAAGGAAATTAGCACAATTTCTTTACTTACAATAAGGTGGTAGTAATTGATTTTTAATGCAGTTCAATTTTTCAGCCTTTTGCTCCAGCCCAAAGAGCTTAGAAGAAGCTAATTATTACATCTGCTCCTATTATCTTCCATTAAGCAATGCATGTTCCTTTGGGAATTGTCTTGAATCTCAGTTAATTTGGTGCTCAAAGACCACTATTCTGCTGCCCCAGGCCTCTTTTCCCTCCCCCAGCTCAAGCAACAGCACCTAGTCCAGAAACCTGTCTAGAGATTACCAGCTTGTGAAACTGTCCTGTGAAAGGAGGCATTCGGCAAGCATCCTGGCAAAAACGATTTTCTGAGGATGCAGGTGCATGGATTTTAAATGCAACAAAAAAGGAATCTCAGCCAAACTTCTGAAAACACCAAAAATCAAACAGAAAAAGAAAAGACAACTGACCTGGGACATCAGCCCATCAGACCAGGAACAGTCTGGGGATGAAGCTAGGATTACCTGTGTTTCTAAAACCAGTCTTTGTTTCCCAGTGTTTCCCTAATTGGAAGTACAATAAGAAGTGTGTAAAGGAAAAGACGGGAGAGTGGAAGACAGCCAGCTGGTTTAGAGACTTGGTTTACATGACGTCATGGGTATTGGGGGATGGGGCAGAGGGCTTTAGAAAGATCATTTTTTGGCACCTCCTTTAGCTATCCCAGTTAAAAATTCAGTCCAAGTGCCAGGCTGTCAGGAGTTCTGCTAACCTCCTTAAACCCAGCAGCTGGACTAAATCTCAACTCAAAGGAAAATGGCTGGTAAGCTGTTATTTTCTTCCAAGCTCATATTTCAGAAGACACAATTCTCACAAAACCTTATGTCCATCCATTCTGTTTGCTAACGCTAAGTCCATGAAAGTACAGAGAGAACAGGAGCCCACAAACGTGAATCAGCTGGGGAATGATTCTGAAAAGTGAATTCTGAAGCTACATAGTTCAGCTTAACACCATTTACAAATGCACTGAGGGCTGCAACAGTTAACTTAATTGCCCAAGAGAGTTGTTAGGTAACATTAAAAAATAAAGAATAATTTCATATACAAGGCCAATGGCTTTTATGTTTTATTTCAAATCATTTTCAGTCAATTCATTAAAGCCCTGAGCAGCATGCACACCTATTAACCAGAGGTTATCCAAAATTCATATTCCTTCACCCCTATAGGCACCAAGAAATGTCAGAATGACACACTTAAAAATCCACTGATATTCTCAAGAGTGCCGCAAGATACAAATCACATATGGCAATAGCATCAGGCCTTTGGAAAAGTGTCAGGTCAGGAAAAGTTCTATTTGTCTCTAAACTGGCTCAAAAACCCTCTGATGACATTTCCCATGCCTACAACACTAATAAAAGAAATCATCCCTTGACATCCAGGCTCTCTTTTCCAAAGGCCCTCACTATGGCCAGACTGGGGGCCCACATAGAGAGGGGCTGAGGAGGCCTCCCCCTCATCACATCCTCTTACTGAAATCGGCAATTGTCTGCTCCTGCAGGTCAGCAGGAGTGCCAAGGCTGCTGGAAGCAGCTAGTATCTGGAAACTTACCATACAGGCCATGGCCTGAAACTGTGGTGACCAAGGCTGGTGCACAATTCACTATGTGACGTTTACCCTGAAAAGCTGGCAAGATGTCTGACACTAACACTGTGTGTGCCCCATTTTAAAATGCCAAATGACAAACAAACGCTTGCCCTCCCCCCTTCCTACCTAAGTCACTGTTTCACCTTCTCAAAACAGCCTGGACTACGTTAGAAAGCAACATAGAATTCAGGCCCATCATCCCTCTCATTGCAAACGGGAATCTGGATCCTTGGCAAGATCCCTCTCTGGGACATCAATGACTCTTTATATTAAACTTATGTGCAAAATTCATTAGAATGTAAGTGATCCCAAAAGGTCTGCTATTCATTCTACCACGGAGATTTTTCCCCTTCCCCATCTTATCACTTCTACGTCACCAGCTCAGATAGTGGTCACTTCCCTTTTAGTGAACAAATACTAAGGCCCTACAACGTACAAGGCACCGATCCGTATGGTTTTGTATCTCCTATTCCAATCAGAGGCATCATGGTCTAGACCAGTGGTTCTCAACCTTCCTAATGCCTTGACCCTTAATACTCGTATGTGGGCGGACCCGCCTGGAGGCGGATAGAGAGGAGCGGTGTCTCCGTTCCTAAGACCATCGGAAATATGTGTTTTCCAAAGGTCTCACGCGATCCCTGTGACCCCTGTGAAAGGGTCATCTGACCCCCAAAGGGGTCGCGACCCACAGGTTGAGAACCACTGGTCTAGAGGGAAAAGTAGTATATTTGGAGGAAAAATGGAAAAAAAAAAAACCCTGACTCTCCCACTTACTAGTTCTGTGACATCTCCTGATCTCTATGAACCTGTTTTCTCATCTGTAAAATAGGAATCATTCCTATCTGACCTCTCTCAGACAGTGGTTTCTGAACACTGACTAAGATTATAAACATGAAAGCGCCACCCAAATGAAAAAGCTTCTTCTCCACCAATCCTGATATACCTATCTCTTTCGATGGTATCACCCATGGTTATAACCACAGGGACATTTTTAATACTCCCTCCCTTCCCTGCTTTCTCATATCTCATCACTTCCCCAGTCCTTCTGTGTCTATCTTTCACTGTCACTGGAATCCAATCTACCCATCACTGTCTAAGCACCTACAACGTGCAAGTCTCTGGAGATGCAAAGCCCACCAAAAAGAGTTGGTGACATCCTCCGTACCAGAGACACAGAACGTGTAAATAGAGAAGTAAACACACAGCAGTTTGGGGACAAAGAGAGCAGGAAAGACTGAACCTTGGAAAACCCAGAAGAGAAGGGCTCTGAGAGGGGGCAACAAGGCATGGGGCACCGTCCACTTCTCTGACCTTAGGGAAGGCCCCACCCAGCAGCCTTACATTTCTTGATGTCACAAAAATGTTCCAGTATACAAAGAACAGAAAAGAGAGCTCCACATAAAACTGTGTTAAAGCACACACTCAATCTAACGCAGTAACAAACCTGCCTTGCTTGTCTGTGTCCCCCCTTCCAAACTTCCTTCTTATGTATTGTCTGAAATGTCATATGGATACTCCTTTCTTCTTTTAAAATTTCTATCACTGCCCATCAGTCCTTATCCCTCCACCATAAGGTGGAAGCACCACCCCCTCTCCCCTGCCCATGACCAAAAAGTCTAGATGAACAAAACAAATTGGCACCTTTGCTATGTTGATAAACATCATGCCTCTTTCTGCACCTCGAGCTCATCCCTTCTGTCAAGGGCCCAGAAGCAGCATTCATCATCTGTCCTGGGAGGTCACACCTGGTCACGGCACCCATGACATCTCAACTGTTTTCCTTTCCATCATTCTGGTCACAGTGTGAACCGTTCCCCTGGTGCTGCTCAATGCATTCTCATCAGCTCATAGATGTATCCCCAGGTTTTTTATGAATCTGCCATTAGTCATTTCTTACAGTGTACTTATAATATGCCATTAACTCCTTTCTCATTTCTACGTTAAAAAGTGTTTCTGATGCTTCTTGGAGGCAGGGGATGGATGCTGAGTGCAGAGAAAAGCAAAGAGGGCAGTCTGACTACAATGGAAAGAGTGAAGAAGGCTGTATGAAACAAGCCTCCAATTGATAAATGGTCAAAGGCAGTTTTCAAATGGAGAAATCAAAACTATATGTAGTCAAATGAAAAAAACTCTAAATCAGTATTGATTAGAGAAATGCAAATCCAAACATCTCTGTGGTATGAACTCACACCTATCAGATGGACCAGTCTGACAGAAAAGGAAAGTGACAAATGTTGAAGATGTGGGAAAACGTAATGCACTCTTGCTGAAGTTGTGAAGTGATCCAGCCACTGTGGAGAGCAACTGGGAGTTATGCCCAAAGGGCCATAAAACTGCACATACTCTCTCACCCAGCAATACCATTAATTGGTGTATATCCCAAATAGGATTTAAAAAAAGGAAAAGGACCTATATATACCAAAATATTTATAGCAGCTCTTTTAGTGGTAGCAAAGAATTGAAAACTGAGGGATATTCATTGATTGGAGAATGACTGAACAAGCTGTGGTATATGATTGTGATGGAATATTATTGTGCTACAAGAAATGATAAGCAGAATACTTTTAGAAGAACCTGGGAAGACTTACATGAACTGATGCAAAGAGAAGTGAGCAGAACCAGAACACTATACACAGTAACAGCAATATTGTACAATGATCAACTGTGAACGACTTAGCTGTTATCGGCAATACAATGATCCAAGACAATCCCACAGGACTTATGATGAAAAATGCTATCTACCTCCAGAGAGAGAATTTATGGAATATGAATATAGACTGAAGCATGTTTTTTGTTTATTTTTCTTGGGGTTGGTTTTTTTTAGGTCTGTATTTTCTTCCACAACATGACTAATATGGAAATATGTTTTGCATGACTGCACATATATAACCTATATCAAATCGCTTGCCTTCTCAATGAGGGAGGAGGGAAGGAGGAAGAGAATGTGCAACTCAAAATTTAGAAAAAAGAATGTTAAAAGCTATTTTTATACGTAATTGAAAAAAAATTAAAAAATAAAAACAAGCCTGCAAAGGCAGGCTGTAGCTAAACTGGAAATGCCAATCTCAAGAGACTGTATTTTTTCCCAGAAAAAATGAAACATTGAAGATTCTTGAGCAGGGGAGTAATACAGTTAAATTAGTCCCCCCCCCCAACCCCACTATTCCCTACCTTCACATATACATACGTGTGTGTATGTGTGTGTATATATATGTATGCATATATATACACACACATACACATAAAAATAAAATTCAGGCCTCTATTAGTCTGCAATAATCACAATTCAAATCTGGCTTCCTGAGACATCACCCCACTCCAATCCTTCCCATACACCACTACCAAATTAAAGGGCATATGTCATCAAATTACTGGCCTGCTCAATAAACCTCCTATGACTCCCAACTATTTTGCCTGCCACAATCTGGCACCAATGGATCACTGCAGCCTTATGGCACACTACTCAACCTAACATAGTCCATGCTCCCATCCAATGAAACTATTCAATATTCCCTCCTCCACAGGCTTCTGCTGTTCCCTAAGCTTAATCCCAATGCCACTTCCTCTGCAAAGCCTTTCCTCTCAATCACAGCCCTCAGTTAGAAGTGACCTCTCCCCTCACTTAATATCATTTATATTGGTCTTCTACATTTATGTTCCAATTTGTATCATGTGTGTCTCATAACTCCTACTAAAAGAGTTGGGGAAGACTGTAAGGGGGAGTCAAAAAGGCTGCCTGGGTCAACTACAAATTCATGCTATTTAAAGTGAACTCTCACCACTGCCAGCAGATTTTTCTACTAATCTCTGATGGACTTACCACTAGACTCCCCATAATGGCCGTTTCACCCTCTTCTCTCCTCCAGTTTTCCAAAGAGTCCCTAGGTTTCTACATTACTGAGAGTAAAGCTGTCTCCTCCACCCGCCCCAGCTTTTCCCATTGATATTTTCAGCCAGAAGCCTGACCCCTATGTCATCTCTTTCAGCTACTGTCCTACAACGCCTCCATGTCGCTTGGAGAGCTAAATTGCTCCTGTCATTTACACTTCCTCACTATCTAGTCAGTCTTTAATTCAGGCATCCAACTCTACTGAAACTGTACTCTCTAAAAGTCATTTAAGGGTCTTTATAATTTGGCTGCACCCTGCCTTTCCAGCTTAACTGCACATAATTAAATCTTATTTTACCAAGAAAATTGAAGCCACTGGCTCTGAGTTCCCCCTTCTCCTCTTCTCTCAGAACCTCTTGCTGACATCCCCTACTCTCCCCTTCTCTTTGCCACGGTCACCTCCTCTACACGGGCCCTTGATTCCAGCTACTCCTCTCTTCTTCAGCTGACTTCCCTCTTCTTCCTCTATCTTAAACCTCTCCCTGTCTAGTTGGCTTCATCTCTACTGCCTTCAAACATGCCCAAGTCTCCCCCATCCTTAGAAAATCTTCAGCTGGGGGCAGCTAGGTGGCACTGTGAATACAGCACTGGCCCCTGGAGTCAGGAGGATCTGAGTTCAAATCCAGCCTCAGACACTTGACACACTAGCTGTGTGACCTTGGGCAAGTCACTTAACTCCAACTGCCTTGCCTTCCCTCCTAAAAAAAAGAAAAGAAAAAGAAATCTTCATCTGGTCTTACTGTCCTTAATCCATCCTTAACCTTCCTGCTCCATTTCTCAGCTAAATTACTAGAAAAAGTTGTCTACACCAGAAATGTCAAACACCCTATCACCACTACCCCCTAATGTAGTCTCCACCAAACTGAAATGTAATTGGGAAATATTTAAAAAACAATAAAACATAGATTTTACATTTTAAAACTAAGACATGGCCTACAGACATCCTTATCATATTCAGTGGTCCAGTTTCTATTTGAGTTTGACACCAGCGAGTCCTCACTCTTCAACCCTTAGCATCTGGCTTCTGAATTCATTACTCAAAATTAAATTGCTCCTTCCAATGTCAGCAATGTTCCCTTAATTACCAAATCTGATGATCTTTTCCTCAGTCCTTATCCTACTTTACATCTCTGTTGACAATATTCTCCTGGATACTTTTCACTCCCTGGGTTTTCCCAGCACTACTCCCTCCTGGTTCTCTTTCTACATGCCTTGTCACACATCCTCGGTCTCCTTTACTGCTCACTGTTCATATCACGCCCCCATCTCTGAGGTTCTGTCCAGGGCCCTCTTCTCTCTCTTGCTAATCTCATCAACTCTCAGGTTTAATTATCATCTCTATGCACCAAGCTATTTATAGCCCTTTGAAAAATGCTCCAAATAGCTAATAATTACAGAAATGCAAATCAGAGCAACCCTGAGGTTTCACCTCACAAAAATAAAATCGAGAAAGATGACCAAAAGAGGAAAATGACAAAAGGGAAGGGCTGTATGAGAACAGACACATTAATTCACTGTTCATGGAGTTGTAAACTGGTACGACCATTCTGGAAAGCAATTTGGAATTATGTCCCCAAAGCCACGAAACTGGGCACACCCTCTGACCAGTCAAAAATACCACTCTTAGGCCTCTATCCCAAAAAGATCTAAGACAGAAAAGAATCCATACAAAAACATTTATAGTAGCTCTTTTTGTAGTGGCAAAGAACAAAAATCTAAGGGAATGGCTAAATAAATTATAGTGTATGAATGTAACAGAATTATGTCATAAGAAAGTATGAAAGGGACAGCTTCAGAGAAACCTCGGAAGACATGCAGAGTAAAGTGAATATAATCAGAACAATTAATAACAACATTATAAAAACAAACAACTTTGAAAGATTTAAGAACTATCGTCAGTGGAATGACCTACTTATGATTCCAGGTGCTACCCACCTCCAGATACAAAGGTGACAAACAAGATACAGAATAGGACATATTTTTTTGGACACGGACAGTTTGAGAATTTGTTTTGCTTAACCATTTACAACTGTTACAAGGGTATGGTTTTCTTTTTTCATTTTTTTCCCTCTGGGAGCAGAAGTGTAATCAAGAGAAAATAAATGCTGGTTGGTTGAGAAAAAAAATTTTTTTTAAATTATTTCTATGTATATGACTGAGATCTCTGCAGTCCCCATCTTCCCTGAACTTTTGCCTCCTATCAGCAAACGTCTATTGGATATTTCAAACTAGATGTTCCAGAAGCATCTTAAACTTAGCATGTCCAGAACAGAATTCTTTCCCCCCAAACTGTCACTTTCCCCAACTTCCCTATTTCTGTGATAGGAACCTCCATTCTTCCAATATCTGGTGCTCATAACCAGTGATATCTTCAGCTTGCCCCATACATTCAATCAATTGCCAAATCTTGCCATTTCTATGTCCACACACAGCTACCACCTCAGTTCAGGACCTCATTACCTCTCATCCAGATTATTACTGCATGACCTCCCAGATGGTAACCGTCCTCACTCAAATCAATTCTCCATTCAACTCCAAAAATGATTTTCCTTCAACACAGATCTGACCATGTCGCTCCCCCAATCAATGTACTCCAAGGGCTCCCTATTGCCTCACAACTTGTTATCAACCCATCTTTCCACTTCACATGACTCCATTTCTACTCTCTACAATGCAGGCAAACTGGCCTTTCACAGCACTTTGTCTTCAGGGCCTTTGCACTAGCCATCCACTCCCCATGTCTGGCACATACTCCCTGCTCATATGTGCTTCAAGGAATCCCTCTCTTCCCAGAGGGAGCTCAAGCACCAAGATGTGAAGACTTCCTGGCTGCCCCACGCCTGCTGCCAGCCAGTCAGCCCTGCCTCCCTATTCTGCATTTATTCTGCTTATCTGCCTGTGTCTTGCTTGTCTCTCTTGACACAATGAAAACTCCTATGGAGTAGGGATGGCCTCCTCACCCTTTACATTGGTATCCACAGGCACTTAATAAAATAAAAAATAAGGTTCAGTACCTCTCTTGTGAAGGCCCCTCACAACCCTACTTCCTCCTTCCTACCTGCTAAAAGTCTTTCTCACATTTCGTGGCTCGGCTTCTAGAAGCCATTCCTAATTCCTCAAAGTGCTCACCCGACCTTCATATTTTCCTAGCAAAGAGAGCTCTGCAGGGCTCTCGCTAGCTGTGCCACCCTCTGCCTCATACTACATTTCCCCGCTTCCTACGTTGCTGGCATTACAGTGACTTGTACACAGTTCATAAACGTTTGCTACAAACTCCCGGAGGGCAGGAACTGTGCCATCCTTATTCCTACACCCTACAGCACCTGTTCCAGAGCAGCCTAGGGCACACGGTAATCAAGCGCACCAGGTCTGCACCACGGGAGATAGCCGGGGGTAAGGATGATAAGGAATGACAGTCAGCCACCAAGGGACGCCTGGGGGGAGGCAGATAGCGCCGCTGCTCGGGGCTCCAGAGGCGCCACTCATAATTCTGTAAAGGAGAAGGAAAAGGCGCCTTTCACCCACCACCCTTGGGCCATTCTGTCCATTTGTCAAAGGCATCAGCACCAGCCCAAAGCCTAGCACCCAGGAGGCGCTGCTGCCTGGAGGAAGGAGGAATTGGGGGTACCCGCCTTAGGCTCGGGTAGTCTGGGGGTACAGCCTTTCTTTCTCTTCCTCTTCCTCTTCCTCCTCCCCCAGCCCAGAGGCAGCCCGGGACCCTGCCCTGCTTGCTAGCACCACCGATTTTGACCTGCAAGATCTCTCTCCATCGTCCAGGCCCCTGCTTGGGGCACAGGAGGATCTGGAGCATAGCCCCGGGTTCGAATCGCGGCTCCGCTACTTCCCAGTGGCGGGACCCCGAGGGCGCTCGGGTCCTCTTTCTCTCTGGGCCCGAACCTGGGCCAGGGCACCTCTCCCCTGCCCGGACACCGCCCGCTGGTGCCCCGAGGGCCTCGCGGGTAACGTAACGGCCACGCCCCGGAGACGAGCCCGGCAGCCCGGTTTCCGTCCTAAAAATACCATCCCCTTCCCCTCCGTTCCCGCACCACGCCTGCCACCGCCGCCTCCGACGCGCCGGGCGGTACCTGCGCCGCAGACGACGTAGCACCCGAGAAGCAAGCGCAGCCAGGCCGCTCCACCGCCCCGGGCCCCCCAGCCCGGGGACCGGGAAGCTAGCGGCGGCGCCGGCGCCACTTTCATTCCTCCCGCCATGGTGGCCGCCGCGCACCGCCTCCTTCTCACGTGCCCACCCCGGCAACCGTCCCAGAACAAGCAGCCGTCCGAGCCTATTGGAGAGCAGGATCCACAAACAAGACCCGCCCCCTACCTACCCAGCCCGGATAGGCGGAGCTCCGAATTTCGGCGACCCCTAGTGACAGAGCAGGGAGTCTGCTCTCATGGTAACTGACAAGAGAGGGAGGGCGGAGTTCGTTTCTGACCTATTAGAAAAGAGACTCGCTACAGGAAGATGCCGCCCCCCAGCAACATGCTTTTTCCGCAATTTATTGAAACAACAATAAGGATGATTGATATGAGGACAACCAATAGGTGACTGGGATGGACGGGCACTTCGAGATCAGACATTGCTCCTTCCTTTCCTTCTCCCCCTCCCTCAGTTCCCTTCCTCCCTAGTTTATTATTGTTGGGCACACTGTTCTCACACTCCTGTCATTTTCTTGCCCTTTGTAATACGTCATTCCCCTTTTCACGTTCCTTTCACGTTGCACTCATGGAAATTTGCAAATTGCATCACCGATCATTCACTGGGGATACAAAGAGGAACGTGAAGCAGTCTCTGTCTGCCCTCGACGAGCTTACATTGTGTTGCACAGACCCTTGCGGTTGCTCTCCACCATCTCTCAAGCTGTTCTCCCTCATTTTCCAGGGAGTTCATTTGCTGACACAGTCTTCCTCTCCCAGACATCCCCTGATGTGCAGTGGATGAATAGTGGACTTGGGAGTCAGGAAGGACTGTTGTGACCACGGTTATGTCACTTAATCTTGAGTCTGTTTTCCCCATCGGTAAAATGGGATAATAAGGTTCAGCCTAGATGATCTATATATATAAAGTGATTTGAGTTAAGGGTTGATATCCCTTCAAACACCTTGGCTTCCTAATTCATCAATCTTCTCAACTTCTATAACCTTATCTTCTCTATACCTTACCTTCCCACAGGGATGGTGGTACACTTAACCTCAGCACAATCCATGACCATGCCGCTGCATCCATAAAACTCACTGTGGAATCTATGTGGAAAATGAGTGGTCTGCCCCCTGCTCAGAAAGCCATCTTGACCATAAATCCTTCCCATCCTTTTCCCTAGAAAAACATTTCAGAGCTAAGCTGGCACAGCAGCAGGAGGTAATACAGTGAGTTCTCCTCCAAAACACCTCCAAATAGTCTAGAAAATTCACCAAACTGAATCCTGATGAAGAAATCCAAGAAAAAGTCACAGTGAGCCATTTTTCTATCCTAGGAATAGGCAGACAGATAGATAAGTAAATGGACACTGGGGATGAAGTCTAGCCAGGTGAGCACAGGGAACGTTCCAGTGCAGGGAGAGGCTGTGCAATAGGGTAAGTGGAGGTTCCAGACCCAGACAGGGCACCATACCAGGACATTTCAACAGTGTCAGGTACCAACTGGGAGCCGTGAACCTACCACCCAGTTCCTGGTCACAGATCCAGGATAGAGTGAGTGCCTCGGCCCCTGCCCCCAATCCAGTGCAGGTTCTGGGCTGTGTGCTGAAAGAAAACAGGTTCAGAAGCAACAGCATCAGGCTGGCTCAAATCCCAGAAATAAAAAACAGGATCTCAGTTTCTAGCTTCTAGCAGCCTCAACCCAGACCAAAGGAAAACCTGCAGTGCTTTCTCTCTGACTCAGCAGAGCTTCCCAGCTGGCTGATAGTGTTGGCTGAGGCCAGCAGCAACCTACTGTTGTCAAGAACCAAATTCAAATCAGGAACCTGAAAAACTCAGACCAGAAGGATAGTAATCAGAGTTTACGCTCAGATCATTTTGGCACCATTAAAAGCTTGTGGGAAACAAGCCTGAGTTGTTCCTGAGATCGTGAAACAACACAACAGTCAATGCTTCAAAAAAGTAGCAACAGGACCAGCCGAGACCTTCCCTGCAGAAGTGAACAAAGCCTAGCCCTACCATCAAATCCAACGTCAGGAAGTAGGCTGAAAAAATGAGCAAACTAAAAAAAGAATCCCACCATAAAATGCTGTTTAGTGACAGGGACACTCAGGACAAAAACCCAGGAGAATGACTCCAAAAAAATCTGTGAGCAAAGCCTCAAAGAAAAACACAGCATCAGCACAATTCAGCTGGAATTCCAGGAAGAGGTGAAGCAAGAGTTAAAAAAAAAAAGTTAAAATTATTTTTATCAAAGAAATGAGAGGACTAGAGGGAAAAATTAAAAAGAAATGAGGGCTTTGGAAGAAAGAATTGGAATGGAAATTAACATCTTAGCACAAAAGATACAAAATCTTACTCAAGCAATAAACCTGAAAATTAGAATGGACCAAGTACAAGAATAAGAATATGAGTGGGTGCCTATCAATTGGGGAATGGCTGAACAAGTTATGGTATATAAATATTATTGTACTATAAGAAATGATGCAGGAAATGGTTTCTGAGAAACCCAAGATTTACAAGAATTGAAGCAGAGTGAAGTGTATAAAACTAGGAAAACTATTTATACAGTGACAACAGTATGGTAAGGTCATGCAACTCAGAAAAAATTAGGAACTTGATCAGTATAATCACCAACTATGATTCTAGAGGACTAATGACAAAATTTGCTGCCTATCTCCTGGCATAGAAGTGAAGGACTCAGGAGTACAAAATTAGACATATTTTTTGGACTTGGTAATTGTAGAAATCTGTTCTACTTGACCATACATATTCGTAACAGGAATTTTGTTTTTCTCTTGCTCTCAATTTGGTGGGGAGGGAGCATGGGAAGGAGAGAAGGCAAATTTTTGCTGATTGAAATACACATTATTGAAATACACATATATGTGTATACATGTACATATGAAAATAAACATTTAAAAAAAATCTTTGATGATCATCTCTCTTATCTTTAGTCTACCATTATCTATGGCCATCCTTTTCTTCTTCCTGGAGTTAATGGTGACCACTAAGATGCTTTGGTTCTTTAGCCTCCTCACTCTGAAACATCCCTCCACAGTGCTGGGTCCTGTCTCCCATTGGTAAGTTCCTCCTGGGACTTCCATTTTGGGGAAGGGCACAGGTCAGCCAAACTTTATTCCTCATCCAGCTGTGCTTCTGACTTTCCAGCCTTTAATACCATGCTCAGCCATGAGTAGTGGATAACCTTCCTCCATTTTAATTTTCTTTTTATACATTGTCTTCCCACATTAGAAAGTAAGCTCTTTGAGGGCAGGAACTGTCTTACTTTTTGCTTGTCCTCAGCATTTAACATGGTGCCTGGAACATAATAAGCAGTAAACACATTTCATAAATGCTTATTGCATTGGGAAAAAATGATTTGGTTCACTAGGACTCTTAAGAGGATAATTTTTGATAAAAGTCGCTCTCACTGAATACCAGCCTATCAAAGAAACCCTCGGACTATTTTCTGCTCTTCTTCCCCTTCAGCTTTTCTCTTGTGCCTTTTCTTCTTCCAATTGGAAACAGGTGGAGGGGGATCTCTCCATCTCCTTCTCTTACCTTCTAAGCAGTTATTAACGCCTGCCTTTCTAAAGAAGAACATGGTGAGCTGCATGAGCTTGCTCAAGTGGTCTGAGGAAAGTTCCTTGATGCTTTCTGTTTCCTGTGAACATAGGTCAGAATCCAGAGAAAGTTAACTTTCTCAGCCTAAGAGATCACAGCAGCATCTTTCACTCAGCAGAGCATCAAGAGTTCCAGCACAACGTGGCAAAAGTCAACATATGCTTGCTCCCATGTCCCAAAGAGGGAAGTTTGTGGACAATATTCCTGGACCCCAATCACCTAGCTAGAGTAAGGGGAAATTTTCTAGGCAGTATACTCCCATAATCTAATATTCCAGAATGGAAGGGGTGTTTTTAGGCAAAGCCATACTTGGTGGTTGCCTCTAGAAGAACCCCATGGTTGAGAGGTCAGAAATTTGACCTTCTAGAGCAAGAAGTGGGGTGCCTGAGCCATTGAGTTCTTAACCATGGTTCTTGGTATATGGAAGAGAATCAACCACGTGACTCTCATATCTTGAAATACATGGTATGCGACTTAAAGCTGGACACAGGGAAGCAAAAAACCCATACTTTGCTCCCCTCTGTTACTGTGAGTTATTTGGACAGTGGAAATCCAAACGAAAAGAGGGCTGCCTGTCCAGAGGCTCCACTGTGTTTTCCTTTGAGGAGAATCTAAACCACAAGGTGGCACTATACATCTGAAACGGACTGTATAAAATCCTGTGGGAGACATGAATTCCACTAGAATGTCAGAATGTTGTCCTGCTAGCAACCCTGAGTTCAATTTCCTGAGGAACTGAGGGAAGCTTATTGGCTCCTGTGAGTGCTTTAAGTATTTTTAAGTTTTTATAGATGCCTGTGAGTCTTTTGTGTTTCTTACATTTTCTGTGGGTAAATAAAGACTGTCCTCTACCCAATATGCATTTATTACCACAAATGCTTATATTTGAGCTGAGAGTCCTGTTACCCATATTTGAGAAAACCTAGACACAAATATTTACAAATATTTCCTAAGGGAAATTCTGGGTGGGGACGTAATGAGCCAAAAAGAGATATTGATTTTTAAGGTCTTCCCAGTCCATGTGAGTCCAGGGTTCGAGAGGCTCTGGGCCATAAGTTACACTATAAACTAGTAATTCCCAAAATTTGGTACCAAAAACCTCTGGGAGTCCCTAAGACTCATTCAGAGGGTTTAAGGGGTCAAAGCTATTTTTATACTAATATGTTCTAATTTCTAATAAGGTAAATATCAATAGATATAACCTACATAAACAAAAGCCTGCTGAGGGGACTTTAATAATTTTTAAGAGTTTAAAGTGGTCTTGAGACCAAAAAGTTTGAAAGCTACTATGAATATTCCCAGGTCTCCCCAATCCTTAAGCATTAAGCACCTACTATTTGTCAGACCCTGTGCTAAGCACTTTACAATTATTATCTCATGATATCCTTATAGCAACCCCTGATGGGTAGGTGCTATCTTTTTTAGAGATTTGGAAACTGAGGCTGATAGAGGTTAAGTGACTTATCCAGGGTCACAAAGCTACTACATGCCTGGAGCCAGATTTGAACTCAGTTATTCCTGCCTCCAGACCCAGTCAGGCCCCATGCCTATACACTGTGCCACCTAGCTGCCACCTTCACTTGACCCTGCCATCAATTGCCTCAAGCTCTTGACTTATAACTTCCCTCTTTCACAGACTCCTAGAAAAAATCCTTCATACTTGCCGTTTCTCTCTAACCCCCCACTAATTTTTTAATTCATTGCAATCTTTACTTTCCATCCCTAACACTCAACTGAAACTGAAACAGCTTTCTCCAAGATTAGCAACAATCTCTTAATTGCTAAATTCAATATACTTTTCTCTGGTCTTATCCTTATTGATTTCTCTTCGGCTTTTGATACTTGACTACCTAATCCTTCTGGATACTGTCGACTGCCCGGACCTTTATGACATTGCTTTCTTGATTCTCTTCCTCCTGCTCAGTCTTCTTTACTGGATCAGGATCCATTTCCCATGTCCTAAACATGAGTGCCCCACAAGACTCCATCCTAGGCCCTCTGTTCTCCATATTACCTCGAATGGAGATCTCATTCATTCATTCCTGTGTTGGTTCAATTATTGCTATACAGATTACTACCAAATCAACCTATTCAGCCTTCATATTTCTCCTGAGCTTTTGGTCCCGTTATCAATAACTGCCTATTAGGTACATTCATTGGATGTCCCACAGACATGTTCATTTTATCTTCCCTCCCTAAACCAGACCCGCATCTGAACTTCCTTACTTTCACCATCTCTCCAGTACCATTGGTTCAAAATCTCAATCTCACTTTCTACTCTTCAAGCTCCCTTACTCCCCTCTATCCAAACTGTTGCCAAGTCATGTCCATTTTACTTCCACACAATCTTTTGCATTCCTCCCCTTTTCTCCTCACTCATGGCTACTACCCTAGTTCAGTTCCTCTTACATGGATGATTTTAATAGCCTTCTGGGCAATCTCACTACCTCTAGTCTCTGCCTATTCTTCACATGGGGAACAAAAGAATCTTCTAAAAACACAGGTCTGATTATGTCTCTCCTCTGTTCAAGAATTTTTAATAGCTCCCTGATACACCTTAAAAAACAACAACAAAAACAAACAAATTCCTTAGCCTGGAATCTAAGGCTATCCATAACCTGGTTCCGCCATGCCTTTTCAGTCATTTCACATTACTGCCCTTCACGCATATCACATCCCGTCAAAACGGCCTCTTTGCTATTTCTTGAACTCAGTATTCCATTTCCTGCCCTTGTCCCTTTGTACTTTCCCACACTTGGAAAGCTCTCCCATTTCACCTTACCCTCCAAAGGCTGGGCTCATGTATTACAGCAATCCTTTCCCCAAATCCCTAGTTGTAATGCTCTCTCCTTTCTCAAATTGTTTTGTGATTCTTTGTGTGTTGCGTGTTTTATGACTATGGCATGGCTAGACATACTAGTAGTAGAGACAGGACTGAACTCAGATCCTCTTGTGAATTCTAGAGAAGCTGCTAAGAGATCTCCAGAGAAGATAAGAGTCCCTGAATATTTTCCCCACACCTCTTGAATTGAATCCTATCCAGCCTTCAAGGCTCAACTCAAATCTGATCTCTTCAATGCAAGCTTTCCCATAGGCAGATATCTATTCTCTCCTTGGTACTTATAATGAATTTATTATCTACAACTCATTTGGCAATTACTTTCCTAACATTTTACCCTGTTTCATGTGTATTCAGCTTATCTTTCCAGCTAGAGTACCTAGATGTAGTAGGGGCTTAATATATTTGTATCGAACGGATGAATGAATTGTAAGCTCTAAGGGGACTAGGACCACATATAATTTTGTATCCTTTACAACACCTAGGAGTGGTTCAGTGAACGTTCGCTATTTATTACCCACGTGGTCTTAGGGCCTCAGTTCAGTGGTTCTCAACCTTCCTAATGCCGCCACCCTTTAATGTATTTGGGCATATCTGCATGTGGGTGGACCTGCCTGGAGACAGATAGAGGAGCAGTGTCTCCATTCCTAAGACCATCAGAAATATGTGTTTTCTGATGAGCTTAGGCAACCCCTGTGAAAGGGTCATTCAACCCCCAAAGGGGTCGCGACCCACAGGTTGAGAACCGCTGGTTTAAGCATTGGTAGCTTAAAACAGCACTGAGGCTTTCAGAATAGCCTGTATACAAAATGAAGGGACTGCACTAGGTGAATCTGTCACTTCCCTTCCAGCTGTAAAATCTATGATTCTGTGGTTGCCTGGTCTCCCTCCTTCCCTCCTCTTCTTATACTGAAGTATCCTCTCTTGCTTAGTTCTCAATGGCACTATTAATCCTAAACACAGACATTCAGCTTATATGGTATGATTTTCCTCCAGGTTGCACTCCAGACTTTTACCGTGCCTCAGAAACCTCTTCATCCTGGAAACTCACTCCAGCTCTGGAATTCACAAATTGAAAGTATGATTCCTCTCTCCTATTAGATGATTCCTCTCAGAACCTCCATTTAAGGAGGGTGCCAAGCCAGCTACATCTTCCTCTTCAGGTTGCACTGGGATTTTCTTAATGGGTTTCTGGCTTTGGGTGCCTTCCCTTTCTCCTTCCTTTCATGTGTTCTCTTTCCTTATTAGAATATAACCTCCTTACCGGTTGGGACTGTATTTTAGCTTGTAGTTGTATTCTCACATCTAGGGCAGAGGTTGTTGACTAACTGATGATTTCAAGATACAAAAGGATGTATCCCAAAGTATCTCTCTCCCTCACCACCACCATAGCTCCATCTGGCTTAAATCTCCTACCATGAGAGTCTGAGTTAGAGACGGCTTGAAGTATACCTTCCTTTATGTCATAAGATTCAGCCCCTAGTGCAGCAGTTCTCAACTTGTGGGTTATGTTCAATTTGTAACAATGAAAATACATCCTGCATATCAGATATTTACATTACAATTCATAACAGTAGCAAAATTACAGGTATGAAGTAGCAACGAAAATAATTTTATGGTTGGGGGTCACCACAACATGAGGAACTGTATTAAAGGGTTGCAGCATTAGGAAGGTTGAGAACCGCTGCTCTAGTGGTTGTTGTGTTCCTCCCGATGTTTGCCAACAGCAACTAGTTCTGGTTAACCATTTAACATCAACTAAACTTTTACAAATGGATATTTACTTTGAAGATATAACAAGAAGAAAAATACAGTTTTCTATCCTGCCACCCAACAACTCAAAGGGAAAGAATCTCCTCTATCCTACCTTTGTCTCTGAGAAAAGTAGGTTCAAATTTAGCTCAGTTCCTACATAACATTGTTCACACAAAGTTCACATCCAGATTTGCCACAAACTGACAGAAGAGTCCTCTACAACTACCACTGGGTTAGGTCCCAAAGGTCAGTCATGAAAGTCACTCCTTGAGTTGGCTGAAAACCCATTGGGATACCAGGATACCCAGGAAGAGTCAAACTAAGTGCAGGGCAGCTAAGAAAAAAAAAATGAACCAAGGCTAGCTCTTTGTTGAAAGCACCTACAGTTCCAGCTAAGCAGTCTTTTTTTTTTTATAAAAAGTCTTCTTTTAACCATTGAGTTAGACCAGAACTAGCAACAGACTGTCTACACATGTTCTAAAGTCTCCAAGATTCTTCCACCATGCTTCATCATGACTCTCCCTGGAACAGGCCTCCTGAGAGAATTCCAGGGAAATTTACATTTGCAAAACATGATGATGTATTCTGTGAATAAACCAGTTCCCCTGTATATACGCAAAAGGCCAGTGACTCTAAAATCATGAAGTATGGCTGTAGAGAAATGAAACCAACAGGCTACCAGAGCTTTTTAATCCAAAGGAGTACTGATCCCTTCCAAACAAATGTTAAATGTGCTTTGTAAATGTCAGATTTTAACAATATCCTTGAGAGACCACATATTTATTCCATTACTCAGAATATTTTGGAAGCTCCTCTTTGCGAATTGTCTTTAGAGCACAGGATGCCTTCTATTCCCCCCCCCCACACACACTTAATAGTATTTTATTTTTTCCCAATGATAGGTAAAAATACTTTAACATTCATTTTTGTAAGATTTTGAATTCCAAATTTTTCTCTCTTCCTCCCCTCTCCCTAAAAGAGCAAGCAATCTGTTGTATATGTTTATATATGTATGTATATGTATGTATTATCATGTTAAACATTTTCCACATTAGCCATGCCGTAAAAAAATCAGAACAAAAGGGAAAACCATGAGAAAGAACAAAAAAAAGTGAAGATAAGTATGCTTTGATTGGCATTCAGATTCCACAGTTCTTTCTCTGGATGTGGACAGCATTTTTCATCATGAGTCTTTTGGAATTGTCTTGGATCGTTGTATTGCTGAGAAGAGTTAAATCTATTATAGTTGATCATCATACAATGTTGCTGTTACCATATACAATGTTCTCCTGGTTCTGCTCACTTCATTCAGCATCAATTCATTTAAGCCTTTCCAGGTTTTCCTGAAATCCACCTGCTCATCATTTCTTATAGTACAATAGTATTCCTACATTCATATACCACTACTTGTTTAGGCATTCCCCAATTGATGGGCATCCCCACAATTTCCAATTCTTTGCCACCACAAAAATAACTGCTATGAATATTTTTGTACATGTGGGTTCTTTTCCCTTTTCTATGATCTCTTTGGGGTACACACCTAGTAGTGGTATTGCCAGATCAAAGGGTATGCAGTTTGATTGTCCTTTGGGCCCAGTTCCAAGTTGCTCTCTAGAATGGTTGGATAAGTTCACAACTCCACCAACAATGCATTAGTGTTCCAGTTTTCCCACATCTTCTTCAACATTTATCATTTTCCTTTTCTGTCATATTAGCCAATCTCATAGGTGTGAGGTGGTATCTCAGAGTTGTTTTAATTTGCATTTCTGTAATCAATAGTGAGAATATTTTTTTTCATATCACTATAGATAGCTTTAATTTCTTTATCTGAAAACTGCCTGTTTATGTCCTTTGACCATTTATCAATTGGGAAATGACTTGTATTCTTATAAATTTGACTCAGTTCTCTATATATTTGGTAAATGAGACCTTTATCAGAAATACTGGCTGTAAAAATTGTTTCCCAGTTTTCTGCTTTCCTTCTAATATTGGTTGCATTGGTTTTGTTTGTGCAAAAACTTTCTAACTTAACGTAATCAAAATTATCCATTTTGTATTTCATAATGTTCTCTATCTCATTTGATTATAAATTCTTCCCTTCTCCATAGATCTGACTATTCTTTGCTCTCCCTAATTTGCTTATGGTACCACCCTAAATCATGCATCTATTTTGTCCTTATCTTGGTATAGGGTATGAGATGGTGATCTATGCCCAACTATGCCATACTGTTTTCCAGTTTTCCCAGCAGTTTGTGTCAAATAGTGAATTCTTATCCCAGAAGCTGGAGTTTTGGGGTTTATCAAACAGTAGATTACTATAGTCATTTATGACTGTGTCTTGTGTACTTAACCTATTCCACTGATCCACCACTCTATTTCTTAGCCAGTCCTAAACAGTTTTGTTGATTGCCATTTTATAATATCATCTTAGGTCTGGTATGGCTAAGCCACCTTCCTTTGAATTTTTGACCTTTTGTTCTTCCAGATGAATTTTGCTATTATTTTTTCTAGCTGTATAAAATAATTTTTGGTAGTTTGATTGTTACGACACTGAATAAGTAAATTAATTTAGGTAGAGTCATCATTTTTTTATTATATTAGCTCAGCTGACCCATGAGCAATTGGTATTTTTCCAATTGCTAAGATCTGACTTCATTTGTGTGAAGAGTGTTTTATAACTGTGTTCATACATTTCCTGGGTTTGTCTTGGCAGTTAGACTCCCAAATATTTTACTGTCTACAGTTATTTCAAATGGAATTATCTCTTGCTGCTGCACTTTGCTGGCAATACACAGAAATGCTGATGATTTCTATGGGTTTGTTTTATATCCTGCAACTTTACGAAAGTTGTTCATTGTTTCAAGTAGCTGGTTTTTGGGGGTTTTTTTTTTTGCTTTTTTCCTTTTGGAGTGGGGGAAAGTAGGGCAATTGGGGTTAAGTGACTTGCTAGTTTTGTGTTAAGTGTCTGAGGCCAGATTTGAGCTCAGGTCCTCCTGACTCCAGGACCAATGCTCTATTCACTGCACCAACTAGCCACCCCATTTCAAGTAGTTTTTAGTTGATTCTCTAGGATTCTCTAAGTATACCATCATATCATCTGCAAAAAGTGATAGTTTTGTTCCCTCATTGCCTATTCTAATTCCTTCAATTTCTTTTTCTTCTCTTATTGCTAAAACTCACATTTCTAGTACGATATTGAATAATATTGGTGATAATTGGGAATGTAGGATTCCTTCTCTTGGATAATCCTTTTAGGGAATTTTTTTTATCTTTTGAGGGTAAATTAGATTTTCAGAAATGGCCCAGAGTTAATCACCACTTAGTCTGGTGGAACATCAAAGGATCAAACCAGGCAATTTACCATTTTGACTTAATAAGTCTTTTTTTTTCTTTTGAAAAGTGGTCATAAGGGGTAGCTAGGTGGAACAGTGAATAAAGCACCAGCCCTGGAGTCAGGAGGACCTGAGTTCAAATCTGACCTCAGACACTTAACACAAAAACTAGCTGTGTGACCTTGGGCAAGTCACTTAACCCCAATGGCCCTACCTTCCCTCTTCCAAAAAAAAAAAACAAAAAAATTAAAACTAAAAAAATTTTTTAAAAGTGGTCAAAAGTTAAAGCCTTGGCCTTATTTCATGGATCATCTTTCCCATAAAGAGGTTGTGACCTCATTGTTAACTAGTTACTAGGTTGTTAACTAGTCTACCGGTGATAAGCCTCTCTGTTCTTAGCTAGATGGGTCCTCAGCAGATTCAACATTGCTAGGATTGTACTTTTGGTGGGGCTTATCTATAGCTTGATTAAAAACCACTAAAGGAAAGTCTGGGCCCCTGGTATAACCCCAAGGGCTCTGCAATTAACCAGTCAGAGGGTAAGAAGTATTCATAAGCTGGCTTGGGCTAGAGAAAACCTGTTAAATTTTTAGTGTAATCATTTACTCCTGGGAAATCAACAAACTATAAATCAGGGTTTGATTTATTATTTTGTTGATTGTTTAGAGGCTAGACTTTTAAAAGTAATGGAGAAAATCTTAAGAATGCAGCTTAAACTTGAAAGTGTTTCATGTGCACTGTCTCTCTCCCCCCGCCCCCCACCCAGAGAGTTCTTAAACATTTGCCAGCACAACACACCCCTGCATCCTGAGAAAGCCAATCATCCCCACGCCTCTTTTTCTGTTTAGGGGAGTAACTTGCACAGGATGAGCAGGCACAGATGAATTTCTTGATCTACATTTCAGATCTTATTACATTATCTTCCCCCCCCTCATCCACCTTTCTTCCAAACATCTATTTCCGATGATAGAACCACCATTCTTCTAGTCACCCAATTCTGTCGTCCTCAACTTCTCACTTTTACTTATTCTACGTATCCAAGCAGTCACCAAAGCTATCATCACAGTATCTCTCCACTTGCACAGCCATCATTCTAGTTCAGGCGCTCCAAATGTCTCTTCCTTAGACTATTGTTGTTCAGTTGTGTCCAATTAGTCCAACCCCATATGGAGTTTTCTTGGCAAAGATATGGGAGTGGTTTGCCATTTCTGTCTCCAGCTCATTTTACAGATGAGGAAATGGAGGTGAACATGGTTAAGTGACTTGCTCAAGGTCACACAACAAAAGTTGTCTAAGCATCTGAGGCCAGATTTGAACTCTGGAAAATGAGTTTTCCTGACTCCAGGCCTGGCATTGAGCTACCTTAGACTATCACAGACTTATAAATATTTTCCTGTCTTGTCTCTACCCATGCCCTTCTATCCTCCATGTACCTGCCAAAGTGATTTTCCTAAAGTTTAGACCTGACTATCCCCTGCCCCTCAATAAAACTCCAGAAGTAATTCCTACTACTTCAATTTTTTTTTTTTGCTTTTTGGAGGGCAATCTTGGGGTTAAGTGACTTGCCCAAGGTCATACAACAAAAATTTTCTGTGTCTGAGGCTGCATTTGAATTCAGGTCCTCCTGACTCCAGAGCCGGTGTTCTAGTCACTGCGCCGGGCCCCATTCCCTGCTACTTGTAAAGATCAAACATAAACTCTTCTTTGGCATTTAAAGCCCTTTGCCACTTGGCCATGGCCTTTGTGTCTTATTATGCATAATTCCTGTACTCTCCTGTCTAGCCAAACTCACCTCACTCATACAAAAAGACAAGTAAAATATCCATACCCCAATAGTAAATTAAGGTTTGATATCATCCATTAAGCAGAACTATGTGAAGAAAAAGGTATGGACTCATACAGAAAACTTTCTCCTGAGTAGAGATGATTCACTTTTGTTGGTAATTTTTATATTGTGTATGATAAAAAAAAGACTGAAAAACTGTTAGATTCATGGGCTCCTATGATCTACTATTTTGTGGTACAATATATCTTTACAACAAAAAGTACCTTGCCTAGGTATAATGAACAAACAACTGAATGATTAATTAGTAACACAATTACTGCTTACAAATCTGCCCTATCCACCAGGATACACATATGGATTTTTCAAAAGTAAAGAAGCATATTCAAACATGTTGCTCCAAAGGGCAAAAAGGTTTTTTTGTACTACTAATAATTAAAATAAATTTTAAAATATTGTACATTTTATTCTTACATTATTCTTTAAAATCTTTATTTTGCATACATATAATACATATATATGTACATATATATTTGCTTTTTGGAGGGGGCAAGGCAGGGCAATTGGGGTTAAGTGACTTCCCCAAGGTCACACAGCTAGTGTTAGGTGTCTGAGGCTGGATTTGAACTCAGGTCCTCCTGACTCCAGGGCTGGTGCTCTATTTACCACACCACCTAGCTGCCCCTATTTTGTATATGTTTTATGTAATGTACATAATATATTGTATAATAGTACATGCATATTATTTACTAACATATATATTTGGGGTGTATGCGAGACAATATTTTGCTAATAGGGGTATCTCATCCCAAAATTTGGAGACCTTTGTGTTCAAGCTCACTATGTATAGATGTATCTATGCACAGCTTTGGAGAACCACAGGCCACCTCCACACCACATCTGAGGAGCATCTGGGGAAGAACACAGACAAGAATTGTTCGGGGATGAGAATGCCTAGAGCACCCATGGTCTGAACCACTGGAGGGAGTACACATGCCAGTGAGATCAGAAATCCATGTAAGAAATGAGACTTATTTGGTGAGGCTTTTTGGTTCCCTGCCCATTTCTTCTCCAACACTTTTTTTCCCTTTGCTTCACTCTTCCTTAAGTGTTTTCTTAGGAAACTGGGCTTGAAGATCCTGGGTCCCTGCTGTCTAAATTGCCTCATATTACTTCCCTCCTCATAGAGTCCTCACACAAAGCTAGAGTACTGAACAACTAAGAGTTACGTGGCTGACTGTATATGTATAACATATATCAGATTGCTCACCATCTTGGGGAAGGGGGAGACAGGGAGGGAGGAAAAATGTGGAACTCAAAATCTTATTTAAAAAAACAATGTTGAAAATTGTATTTACATGGAATTGGAAAAAATAAAATACTATTTACATTAAAAAGCTGTGACCTTGGGCAAGTCACTTAATCTCTTTTTGCCTGGATTTCCTTATCTATAAAAAAGATAACACCTACCCATCAGGGTTGCTGTAAGGCTAAGACGAGATGATAATCGTAACATGCTTAGCACAGGGACTGACAAATAGTAAATGCTATTAATGTTAGTGTCATTTCTCCCCCTCCATTCCTTAGTGCATACACTATTTTCTATGCCTGGAACACCCTTCTCCACCTACCCCAAACTTTTGAAATCTTAGCTCTCCTTTAAGACCAAATTGAAATAAGGTGGCACCTCCTCCAGAAAGCCTTCCGGATTCCCTAAGTCATTAATAGCACTTTTCCCTCAAGAATCCACTCAACAGTTTTCTTGCAGTTCCTCTCAGTACCTACCAAGCGCTATTTTTTAAACTCTGGTTATTTATTTACATCTCATATCCTCATACTTCCAGGATGGTAGGAACTGTCTTACCCAGAATTACGCTCTATAAATCAGTAGTTGCCTTACAGAGGCTACTTAATAAATGCTTCTTAAATGGAATTAAATTAGAGGAGGCAAGTAAAGAGGAGAATTAGTCTGTGAATAAATGACACGTAGTCTTCAATGTAATACATTGCACATTATATGAAAACTCAAAACTGATAAAGAGCTCACGTTTCTGCTTTGAAAACCAATCGAAACGGAGCCTTACAGCAAAAAAAAATGGACCCCTTTCCCAATCAGGCAAGAAAGTGGTCTAGGGAGTGGGGAAGAGGAAAAGCTTATAAAGAAAATGTGTTTGGTTTTTTTTTTCTTTTCATTTGGTTCCCTTGAAAGAACAGGCTTCTAATTTGGTTGCTGTCTCTATTTCTCTTTCTGTCTCTCTGCAGCTTCTTAAGGCCCAATTTTTGTTTCTTTGTCTCTTCCTCTTCTCAGGTCTGGAAAATCCTTGTTCTCAGAGGAAAGGAGTAGGAGGAGAATTGGAGGATGGTTGAGAGGGGGAGGCGGAGAACAGACATCTTAGCAGCTCTGGCTGCGGGGGCGGCTGTGGCCGAAGGTGGAGCCTGACAATTCATTGATTTTGAAAAATAACTTAAAATCCACACATAAGAACCTAAAGATACAAACACTCACAGGGACAAAGACACGCTTCTAGAATACACAAATTCACTTGGACAACGACACACAACATCGACCCAAAAAGACAACACAGTGACACCCGCAGACGCTCACGATCACCTTCCGTGCCAAGTAATCCTCACCACTGTCCTACCCGGCCACAACTTAGCCCATCGATAGGTACAACCTACCGCCCCGGGGGTACGGTGGGGGGTGACGGTCCCGCCTTTTCTTTAGGGAGTTCAAAGACTAATAGCTCTCACCGTCCCCCCCCCCCAACCGTCCACTTGCCCCACATCAGCAGCGAGGCAGGGAATGCAGGGGGCGAGGGAAGTAGAACCGGCTCCGCCTTCTGCCCCCGTCTCCCTGGCCCGATCCCGTCCCAACCTCGTCCTTTGCCCCTGCCCCGAGCCCGCGACTCAGGCCTCCTTCCTCCTCGCCCCCGGCTCTCCCTCGGACCCAGGGGCTCCGCACCTCCAGAGGGCGTCCGGGTGGGAGGGAAGGAGGCAGGGAGGGGGCGCCGAGAGCCCGAAGCTGCGGGGGTGGAAGGATGTGCGTCATGGGGAGCGTGGGCAGGAAGGGGGGCACGTGGAAACCCGGGGCCGGTGGCTGGCAGCTCAGGCCCCAAAAATAACCCGAGGGGTGGGGGAGGGTCCACCTACGCACGCGCTGGGGCTGGCGTTCCAGGGAGCCCCCCCCCCCACCCTCGTGAGGGTAGCCTCCAGCAGTCGGACACAGCTCCCTCCGCCCCAGGCCGGTCGCCCTGTGGTTTGGAGAGGGGTGAAGGGGACAATCTTATTTGCTCGAGTCACCCCCGGCCCCCCACCCCACCTCGACAGGAAATGCCCCAACCTCCAAAGAATGTAGACCCAGCGAAAGTAGAGAGAGCGCGCCCGGTGCCTCCAACCCTCACCCGCACACCGCCCACCCGTCCGTTTCAAGTGTTGCGTGGACGCTGTTGAGAACTAGGGCATGTGAAATGAGTCTGGGGGCTTTGAGGCTGGGGAAAAGGCTTTCCTCTCCTGGTTCCCTGCCTCTCTTTCTCCTTGTTGTTCCCCCCTTATTATCTTCGGGTCCTGAGCAGTGGGGTGGGGTGCTGTATCCCCTCCTTCCCCCCCCCTTCCAGCCGTGGGAGTGAGCGTAATGAAAACCATATGGAGCTGAAAGAAATGGGGGAGGTGGGGGGTTAGGGGGTAGAGAAGACTAGCTAGATAAAGGCGGTTCTGTGAAATTGCTCCACCCCTAGAATTCTCCTATAGACTATCCCATATAGAAAACTTCACACATTATTTCCTGGCATTAGCTGTTCAGTCACCGAGGGCTCTCTTTGTTTAAACCCCACCACCACCACCACCACCACCACCACCAGATACCCTCAGTGGAGAGCCTTACTTCTTAGTATCTTCCAGGATATGATTTTTCTGGCGAAGAACAGCCAAGCTGAAGTTTGCCCCCAAGGAAAATAAACCAGAAGTGATGAGTAAAAATGAAGATAGACTGTGGGGAGGACTCCAATTTACTGTCCGAGGTGTGCCTAAAACCCAGGGGAGAGCCCAGAGGTTCACAGTAGCCAACCAATCGTTGATTCTATGAAATAGCAAACTGGCATCCATTAGAAAATGTAAACAAATCTATTTGGTGATTTGGATACATACTCTGATGATTTCTACCACTCTATCACATTAAACATGACTGTAAACCTCTAAGACTGAATGACAAGGTGAGTCAGGAGCATCTCTAAGGGTGACGGAGAATCTACAAGCCCTATTCTAAAATTCCCTTCTGGTTTTGGAGATAATATGGTAGATTCAGACCTGGAAGGAACACATAGCAGTTGTTTCCTTCAACCTGCTAGCTTAAAAAAAATAAGTAAATGAGAAAATCATGCTTTTTTATTTTAATAGAGGAGGAAACAGGCCCAGGGAGAAGGAAGATCGAATTAAGGACCTCTAATCCAAAATCAGAACGCTTTCCATCGCAAAGGTAGGGGAGGTAGGAGATAGGGTGACCAGGTGAGTTTCCAGCCGGACAACGATACTGTCCCGGGAGAATCTTTCCAGAAATACTGTCTCACGTACACACTGCGAGTCCCTCTCTTCATCCTTCTTCCCAGTTTTCCCACTAAGACTAGAAGGCCGAAGAACCAAGGGACCTGGATTGTAGGGAGCTGGTGTGACTCTCTGCATGTGTCTGTGTGTGGTGGTGTTTGTGTAGCTGTCTCTGTGCGTACCTGTGCGTGGTAGTGGAACTCCATTCCCAGGTTGGCAGGGTCTGGGAAGCTGGAGTTGGGGGGCAAGGATGGATGCCTGCTTGGGCACTCACGTGGGAGCGAGGGCGGAGAGAAGGCGGGTTTTGCATCCGGAGTGGGCAGCAGAGAAAGCTCCTAGCCCCGCCCTTGAGGTCCTAGCCCGCCTTCTCCAGCCTGGCCTGGGTCACCTAGTCCCCTACTCGGTGCCCCAGTCCCAGGCCCCCGCCCCTACCCCGCCTCTGCATCCGCCCCCGCCCCCGCCTCTGTCTTTCCACCGCCTACTCCTTTTCCCCACCCCCACCCCAATCTAACTTCCTCCTTGCTCGGCCAGTCTCTCTCCCCGTTCTCTCTCCCGGGCTGAGGTCCCGGCGCCCGCCCACCGCCTCCAGCTTTGCCCACGCCCCCAGCCCGCCCGGCAACCAGCGCAGCGCCGGGCCCGCTCCCCCGTGCGTCCTGCGGGGGAGGAGGCGGCAAGCGCAGCCGGGGAGGGGGCAGAGGCACCGAGACACAGCCACAGAAAGAGGAGACGTGGAGGCAGGGACGGAGCCCGGCCAGCGGCGGACACTACGCGGAGCGCTGGACACCAGGTACTGGGCACCGAGCTCCTGGAACAGAGCAGGGAGTACTGGAAACCGTGAAGGGTACCCCGGAGGGTCTCCTACCGTCCATGCACAGGGCGCCCTCCCCTACAGCTGAGCAGCCGCCGGGCGGAGGGGACAGCGCCCGCCGGACCCCGCAGCCCAGAGCCAAGTGAGTGGGGAGAAGTGGGCTGGGCTGGGTTGGGTTGGGCAGGCGGTGAAATTATTCTGTAAGGGGACCGGGTATGGGAAGCTCAGAAAGAAAACATAATCGGGAGAGTGGGATGAAGGTAAGGAGGAAAAGGGTGGGGGCTGTGAGTCCATAGAAAAAGAGGCCGAGGGCTCTGTTAGTGCCGAGTATAAGAATATTACCTAGTCCCTCATTTCCTGCCCCAGGCACAGTTTGACAGGGTTGGTGATATCTGGAACTAGGAAGCTCCATCCCTTAGGGCAAGCCCCATCGCTTAGGATTGGCCTCGGTGCCCCCAATTGGTTTAGCTTTAGGACAGGCTCAAGAAAGAGAAAACAGGCTTTTCAGTTGCTAAAAGCAGACCTCTTTGAGGGAAGAAAACAGAGCTATCTTATAGGACAGAAAGGGATGCATTAATTTCCCTTAATTTCTGGTCCTTTGTACACAGCTTGAGTGTAGGGGCCTCTATTCTAACCCCTCCATCATTCACTACTCCCCCCTTCTGCAGAGGTGGATAGGAATAGGGAAGAGGTGGGAGGTAGGAGGTGGGGGCCCCAGGGGCGTTTGCACCCACACACTCAGCCACTGTGGAAGTGTGCGTGGGCAGGACAGCTCCTGAAGGGAACAATGAATACACCCCTACCCTCCTCTCCTTTGGCACCATGGAACTGGGAGGCCTTGGGGGCCATAGAGGGGGTGGAGGAAGGTCACTACAAAGATGGGGAGGGGGGGACACTCAGAAAAGGAGCTCTGTGGACAGAAGGTCAAGGCCTTGGAAGTTACTGGTGGGGGGAAGGGAGGTGCTGCTTGGGTGGGTAGGGGATGAGCCACACCCCTTTCAGCTCAGCTTTCAGAGAGCTGGGGCTGGGGGAGGCCCTATTTTCCCTGAGCTCTTCTTGAAACCCACTGAGGAGTAGAGCAGAAGATGAGGGGTGCTTTCTGTCATGCCCTGGGGGAAGAGAGATGTCCTGTGGGGTGGGGAGTGGAGTTTTGCTATTACTGTGTTCTCAGTAGAAGCCGCTTGTGGAGTATGTTGGGGAGGGAGGAGTGCTTGGCCGTACTAGGTATATACTGGCTTCAGTTTAACTGGTGTGACAGTTAAATGTGGCATTAACTGCTATGGATTTCTAATGCCAGGATGAGAGAAAGCAAGATGAGTGAAAACAGAGGATGAGAACTGGGGGGCCTTTGGTCTTGTTGAAGTTGGGCACCAGCACTTCCTACTTGCTGTGGCATATGGATGCACAGCTGTGCCTGGCACATAATAGGTACTTTAATAAATGTTTCTTAACTGATGCAAGTCCGCCATGGTATTGGCTTCTTTCTGGGTAGCTCCCACCTTCCCAGATCTGCTAAGAGTCTCCAACCTGAGCAGGTGAATAATGAACCTTACAAGGAGTGTAGAAACTCTGGATTCACAAGGAGGAAAAATGGGCTGACGGGTTGGTGATTAACTGAGGGAGCTTCCCTGACCTCTCTTCTTCCTGTGTGCCCCTTCCTAGGCCCAGTGTTCCAACCATGGCACTACCCCGGACACTGGGGGAGCTGCAGCTGTATCGTGTCCTGCAGCGTGCCAACCTCTTGTCCTACTATGAGACCTTCATCCAGCAGGGGGGGGACGACGTTCAGCAGCTGTGTGAGGCAGGAGAAGAAGAATTCCTGGAGATCATGGCACTGGTGGGCATGGCCACCAAACCTCTCCATGTCCGACGTCTGCAGAAGGCATTAAGGGAATGGGCCACCAACCCAGGGCTCTTCAGTCAGCCTGTGCCTGCTGTGCCCGTTTCCAGCATCCCTCTCTTTAAGATCTCTGAGACAGCAGGTGGTCGGAAAGGAAGCATGAGCAATGGACACGGAAGCCCAGGAGACAAGGCGGGCAGTGCCCGAAGCTTCAGCCCCAAGAGTCCATTAGAACTGGGAGAGAAACTCTCTCCCTTGCCTGGGGGCCAGGGAGGTGGAGATCCTCGAGGAGTCTGGGCAGGCGGGAGCACTCCTGAGTCGGACGTTGGTGCTGGTGGAGAGGAAGAGGCCAGCTCGCCTCCTTTCTCCCCACCTGCTGGGGGTGGGGTCTCCGAAGGGCCTGGGGCAGGTGGGGTGGGAGGTGGTTCAGATCGACTAGAACCAGAAATGGTTAGAATGGTGATCGAGAGCGTGGAACGTCTCATCCGGAGCTTCCCCCGGGGAGACGCTGGGGAGGTGACGTCCCTCCTCAAGCTGAATAAGAAGCTAGCTCGAAGTGTAGGGCACATCTTTGAAATGGATGACAATGACAGTCACAAAGAGGAAGAAATCCGAAAGTACAGCATTATCTATGGACGCTTTGACTCCAAGCGCAGGGAAGGCAAACAGCTCAGTCTGCATGAGGTAAGGACCTCAGGATCCCCCTCAGAATTTATTGACTTCCCCCCCACCTCCTCCTGCCCCAGATATAGTCTCTAAAAACCCCAGGCCTCCTTCAATACCTATAGGTTCTTCAGATTCTTGGCTCCTATACCTGGCTTGAAGGAAGCCCTCATCCCCACCAGAAGGGGAAAGTTTGGTACAAAAGAAAAGCTATCCGTTTGTTGCTAAGCTTGTCGCACCAAGTGCCACCAAGACCTCTATAATTGTTGGGGAGGGTTTTCACCATTCCCAGGAGGCAACAGGTTGACCCTCCTCCCAAACCTTTCCTTTGCCCCTTAATCTCCTCTTCTCCTGTCACTGGGCTGCAGCTTGGATTCCTTTCAGAGAGTTGGCAAAAGAGGTTTAAAAAAATCACTTGTCAAAATATAATTCGACTGTAGCTGGAGGTCTCATTTCTGGACACAGTGACAGTACTGTGGGTTAGGGTTCCCTCAGAACCACCTCTGTTCCCTGACTCCTCTACCCCCCAATCCTTACAGTTGACCATCAATGAGGCAGCTGCCCAGTTCTGCATGAGGGACAACACACTTCTACTTCGGAGAGTAGAGCTCTTTTCCCTGTCTCGTCAAGTGGCCCGAGAGAGTACCTACCTCTCCTCTCTCAAGGGTTCCAGGTGAGACCTCTTTCCCCTTGACCTTTACTCACTGAAAAGCAGATCCCCTCTTCAGCATTTCCAGTGATCTGGATCCTCTGTTCTTACTCCAGGAGTAGGATTAGGGATATTACCCAGAGGAGCCCTAACCTCCAAACCAAAACCAGACCCTGCTCACAAAGCACATTGACTTCTTCCCTTCCCCAACCCAGGAGGAGGAGAGAAAGGCCACTTCCCACTTCACCTATAGTGAAAGAGACCTGTTAACAGTGGTGCCTGAACTGTGGCTTCCTAACAAGCTTATTTAATGCCAAATAGATCCTGGCACAGAACCTGCTCATCCCTCCCCCACATGTCCCCTGCCCTTCTTACCCCAACCCTCTTCACCTGCAGGTTGCACACAGAAGAGATGGGGGGGCCACCATTGAAGAAACTGAAGCAGGAGGTGGGTTTCTCTGGGGAAATATGGGGTTGGCATTGAGTGGACTCTACACCTTTATCCCAACGGTGCCATGGAACTGTGTTGGCATCTCCTCTGCTCCCTGTTGCTCATTCTTCCATTTGGGTTGCCTGCAGGTTGGGGAACAGAGTCACTCTGAAATTCTCCAGCCACCTCCAGGGCCCGAGTCCTATGGCCCACTGTACCGCCCCAGCTTGGAGGAGGATAGTGCCAGCCTGTCTGGGGAGAGTCTTGACGGACACTTACAAGGTAAGTGGAAGTGGCAGCAGCAGCACAGAGTGGACCTCTGAAGGGGTGGGGCCCTCAGGGTTCTATGTGGAGCTGGAGAGCTGTTTGCCCCTTCCTTGATAAGGGGGTGGCAGCAGAATCCTTGTGTTTAACCCTTGCCCAACAAGGAGTTGATGAATAGAGAAGGAACCTATAGTGCCTGGCATATTGTAGGTACTTCATAAATGCTCATTGATCAGTCAATTGATTGATCTCTGGAACTGGGAGGCAGGAATAGCTTCGATACAGTCCTTGTTTCACCCTTACCTGGCAGATAAGGGGCTAGAGGAGACCCTGGGGCAGGCTGAGTGGATCTCGGGGAGTCTATATTCCATGTTGCCATCATAATATGTCTGACCAGTGCCCCATGCCTACAGCTGTGGGGTGCCCAAGGCTGACGCCTCCCCCTGCTGACCTGCCCCTGGCACTGCCCGCCCATGGGTTGTGGAGCCGCCACATCCTGCAGCAGACGCTGATGGACGAGGGGCTGCGGCTTGCCCGCCTTGTCTCCCACGACCGTGTGGGCAGGCTCAGCCCTTGTCTGCCTGCAAAGCCACCCCTCGCAGGTGAGACAGCTGGCACTGTTCCTTAGGCCTTGTGCTTTGGGGAGAGGAAACATTCAAGTAGGGGAGTATGAATGTTAGAAGCAGAGGCATATTATGGAAAGGTGGGAGCAGTCCAAGGGCCTGGGGAGGACAGATTGACATTTGGGGACCTATAGAACTGTGAAGGTTCTACATGGGGAATGTAGGAACCTGTATTTTGATGCCTAATTGCTCCACAAGTTGGGGAATGGGGAATAGTTAGGGATGTGGGAAAGTCACTGAAGGGTGAACAGAAAAATATCTTAGGGAGGAGAGGATGTAACATTAGGGAGAGCATAGTAAGGACTGTTTTGGAAATGAGGTAGCAGGGTTGTGTTTTAGGGGAGATGGGGGCAGGGATGGGTGTGGAAGAGCCAAGCAGGGAGGTGCAGTGTAGGGAGTTGGGGGGGGAAGAGGGTGGGGGCAGCTGCTAGGCTGAGAGTGACGCAGTAGGTGAAACCACCAACCCTAGCTCAGTATTTTTAAATGGTGTGTGGGTGGAAAGTGGGGGTGGAGACTGGGGGGGCTTAGGCCTGGGGGAGGAGTTGGGAGGTGGCTTCCTGTGCTTCTTTGGCCGCCTTTCTCACTGCTCCCCCCCCAGGATTCCCAGAAACTCAGTGGGGTGGAGGGAAAAGGAGGGGGGCAGGAGTGGGGTGAGCCTGAGAGGCCCAGGGAAGGGAGGGGAGAAGAGCTGGAGAAGGGGAGGGTGAGCAGGAGAGGTCATAGCCAACTCGCCCCCGCAGCTCCTGCTAGAACCAGAAATTCCAGCAATACAGCGGCAGGAGACCCAGAGCCAGAGAGAAAGCCTAAGAGCTCAGGAGCCAGGCACAGTCTGGGGCTGGCTCAGGAGGCAGCTGATTCCTGCCTCTGTTCCTTTGCATTCTTGGGGATTCTATGTGGGAACTGGTCTTTATACCACGCCATGCCCCTTCCTAACCTGCCCCATCTCCCTGCAGAGTTTGAAGAGGGCTTGTTGGAACGGTGTCCTGCCCCTGGGACCCATCCAGCCCTGGTGGAGGGCAGAAGGGCCAGTGTGAAGGTGGAGGCCGAGGCCAGCCGGCAGTGAGAGATGTCTAACATGAAGTGGAACCCCTGGACCTCCCACAGACCCTGGACTCTCAGATCCCTCTGATCCTCCACAGACCCTCCCATCTGCCTCCCCTGCTCCATGGGCATTGGACAAATGGGGCATCAAGCAATAAGGCGGGCAGAACGAGGGCAGAATCTGGTGCCCCTTGGCTTAGAGGGAAGAGGATTCTGGGTGAACTCTGCCTCTCAAACACCTCTCCTGGACACTCTGGGGTTCCTCCTCTCTCAATCTCTCATACACATTCTAGTTTGAACCCCTGTATCAACAGGTAAACAGTTTGGATGTTGGGGAAACATTGGAGCCATTCTGGGAGGGTCCAGAAGCTGAGAATGAAAACTGTTTTCTCAGTGCAAGTGGGGGAGCCCTGAGGACCCTGGCTTTCCCTCCAACTTACCTCCCTCCTCCCCATGTTTGTGCTTCTAGTCTGTTTCTTTAATTTAACAAACGCTGCAGTTTACTTCCACCCCCTCAAAAAAAAAAAAGCTCATCAGTCATCCCTCCTCCCCCTCACTCAGCTGGGGGTGGAGTGGGCTCCCCTGTACAAAACCAGCCCTTCCCTAGCTCCCTCTGGAGGGCCTGGGCTGGATTCAGGATGTCCCCCACCCTGGGACTGAACTACAGCGTCTGTCTGAGCAGTTAGAACATCTGTCCCTTTCACACCGTGTACAGTAGATTATTTATTTTGTTATTTTGGAATAAAATTTATTTTATGGCTTAGGATTCATGACCCAGAGGGTGGGGGTGGCTTGCATTGGGAAGAATCTGGGGTAGTGTTTGGTATTTGAGGGGAAAACTAGAGGGGGCCCTGGCTTCCTGGACAGGCTGCAAGTGGAATTTTTAAACCTGAATTGGGCAGATGATCCAAATAGCCTGCTTGGGGCAGCCCTGGGAACGGGGCGGGGGGGCAGAGGGGTAGGTGCTGTTGTCCCCATTTTGTGGATGATGAGAATGAGTTTAAGTAACTTGCCTAGGGTCATGTGGCCAGTGGGTGTACGAGGTGGGATCCAGACCCAATTCTTCTGGGTTTTAGGTGCAACCCTCTGTAGTGAAGGTACCCTGGTGAAATACTCCAAAAAGTGTTTCTTTTAGACTGAACTGCTATCACAAGGAGAAAAAAAAATGCTATTCTCACCCACCAGAGACCTCAGAGGCCTGGGGTTTGCTGAGCTGGGAAAAGACACACACGCACACGCACACGCACACGTGTGCGCAAAAACAGGAAGATACATTTATACTTGTGTAGTCACAACAAACTTGCATTGCAAAAAAAAGTTACACACACAAAAACAGACCTGCCTTTGTGCTATCGTATGTGAAGAGTCATCCACACATTTCTACTTGTGCAGACACAAAGCCTCTGTCTACAAGGTGTTTTTTTATTCTTAAAATCTGGGTGAAACCCACACCAGAAACCAACTGTACAGACCCCTCTTCTTTTCTCCATCCCCCCACCATACTCTTCAACCCCCAGTCACCAGACTACCTTTCCTCCCAGCTCATCACTCTGGCCCTACACAACAGTGCAAATAGGTAATCGTGTCTCTGTGTTTCTGCATGTGGGTCCTGCATCCACGAATGCAGTAGGAGGGAATGCTCTCTGTGCCCTCACCTGTGCCCTTCCCCCTCCCTCACCTGCTGCACGGTTCCTTGAGGAATGCTTGTGTCTCCTGCCTAGAGCTGCATGTGCTGGCGAGTTTAGACTTCTTATTTGCAGACCAACCTTCCTTCCTCTTCAGAAGGGGTGGCGTGGGGGAGTAAGAGATCTGCAATGCCCACAGCAGATTCTCCTGACAAAATCCTTTACTCAGATAGTAGGTCTATCAGCAGAAGGGCCGGGGACCCCTCATTATGAACTGTCCTAGGGAATGGGGGTGGGGGTGGGGCAGAAATGGACAGAATTCCAGATGAAAGCAGGTCTCCATCTCCAAAAGTTGGTGGGAGCCTGGGAAGGTCTTTCAAAGGCTTAGAAGACAAAAGATCCTCCAGACTCCCCCATTCCCGTTAGGGTCCCCAGCTAGGATTGGCGCTTAGGTCTAGATGTGAAGGAGGTGCCAAAGCAGGCTGCCCATAGTGAGAGGTGGACATAAGGGGCTGAATCGGCAGGGGCCCTGGCCCGGTTTCCAATTGCCCCTCCAGGAGAAGCTTGGTCAGGTCCTGATCAGTAGGGGGCAGCAAGGCAGGAAGGTCTTCACTCCTTATGGGAAGATGCAGTTGGATTAAGGGAAAAGTTCACCCCTCTCATCTCTCAGATGTAGCCCCCCAGCATTCTTCCAGGTTCTACCCTTCTCCATCCAGTGCCTTTCCCAGCAGTGCCCCAGCACCAGCCCTTCTTCACCATTCCCCATACTCACCAGTTTTCTAAAGGAAAGATGTGCTGCCCTAGTCCTTCTTCCTCATCCATGCTCACATCTGGGCAGACCATGGAGTTAGGGTTGTGGATTGCTGGATCTCTGGATTGAATCAGAACCCTTTGGTGGCACAGAAGAGAGCAAGTAAGAATCTAGGTTTGGAGGCTGGGTGTTGCCACTCAAGACAAAAGGAGGGGGACTTTGGGGGATCTGTTCCTGAAGATCACATGATCATAGAACGGGGAAGAGACCTTAAGAGGTCTTCTGGTCCAACTCTTATAAATTGGGAAACTGAGGCTGAGAGATTAAGTGACTTTCCCAGGGTCATCAGTAATAGGGCAGCAATGAGCAATGAGTAGAGGTTTGGAGAGAGGAAAGTAGTCCCCGAGACAGTCCTGTTACTCACTGTGGATGTGGTTGCTCAAAAGACAGGTTCAGCTGATTCATTCTAGGAGCCATCACGGGCATCTGTAGGGACGGTCTGCAAGCAGAAGTAAAGGTGATTGTTAGGGAAGGGAGATACGTAGAAGAAGCAGCACTAGACTTGGAATCTGGGGTTCTGGTCCAATTCTACCACTCTCTGGGACATTGACTAAGTTATCTAGCATCACTGGGCCTTAGTTGTTTTATCTGCAAGATAGAAGCCATTGGACTATAGCTTCTAAGGTCCCATAGTTCTCAATCCTCAGATCCTGTCAACAACTAAGTGCAAACAGGTTGGATGACCTCTCAAGGTCTCTCAGCTCTAACTCACTCTATTGTCACAATTCTAACCTCCCAGAAGTCTTGGTCAACAGACATGCGTTGAGTACCTACTAAGTGTGCAGGACTATGCTAGGTATAGGCATAATGTGGGACTTAAAAAAGGTAAGATACAGTTCCTGTCTTAAGGGAGACTTCAGCCTATATAATAGGGGAGAGAAGATGAATGATACTGATGAAAAGTGAGCACAGAAATAATAGGTGTCCCAAAGCCTTATGTAATCAGTAACACAGCAATAAATGCCACAAGAGGCCAGAGGACAAGCTTGAGGCCTGGAGAATGAATACAGAAGAGTTTCCTAAGTCTTGCCTTCATTCTCCTATTCCAATATTCCTTTTTTTTTTTTGAGACTGGGTCTCTCCATCTCTCCCCAGGCTAGAAATGCAGGGACCACTCAAGGTTCCAATCCCACTAATGATGAACGCTACTGATTTAACTTGCTCTGGTTTTCTGACCTGGGCTGGTTTACTCATCCCTAGGCAGCCTGATTGTCCTTCCCTCCACTGCCCCAATCCAACCCCAGCTATATTGGTTCCAGACTTAGTGAGGACACCTGATTAGTTTTGCCTACTGCAGCTCAGAACTCTCAAGCTCAAGCAACCCACCAGTCCCAGTGTCCCCAATAGCATGCCCCATCATGCCTAGCAATAGTAGATCTTCATGATAAAAAACTCAGGATCCTCTGTCCCTCATCAAGTGGAGAGGCAATTGTGACCAAATCTCCCTCTCACTCAGTTTGGATATCATCTGACTTCCCTTAGATGGATTAGACTTACTCTTGGAAGTTAGACAGCATTTTATGGGGCTCCTCCAATGACTGTACGTGAAACTGAGACTGCACAGGGTGTACCGGGAATACTGGGGCCCTGGGACTGAGGAACAGAAAAGCCATCTGATCTCAGTCCATCTCCATGACCCCATTATCACCCCTCCAGAGCACTATTGCACCCATCGTATTGAAAGGAAAACTGAGGAACGCAGTCAGCTTCGTGGGCACGTGCACACACGCACACACACACACACACACACACATTCACACACATACATACACACTCTCCTCTTAACAAACCCCCAAGTAGTCATTACTAGCTCCCTGGGCTCTTCCTACCAATAAATTATTCCCATGAGCCAATTGCTTGGTATTCTAAGAGTCAATGGTGTGGTGGAAAGGTGGTCAGGAAATCTGGGTCCAGACCCCAGCTCTAACCTTGTATGACCATGGACAGATCACTTAATACACTCTGGATCTCTGGTCCCTCATCTGTAAGATGGGGACAATAATCCAGTCTCTATTCCATAACGTACTTGGGGGAAAATGTTTTGGAAACCTTAAAGCACTATGTCAATTTTAGTTATGTATTATTATTACTTTCCCCCTACTATCCAAAGAAATCCTTACACCCTCTCTGATACAAACTGTGTGGTAAAGTGCTCAGGACTGGGTTGAAGGTCATAGGTGGATGTGGGCACCCTGGCAGTCAGCTGGCTTTCCAGAGTAGGTAATGGCTGGTCCCTGAATGAGGATAGAGAGACAAATATGTATCTGACCCATGGACCCCACAGTTCATGCTCAAAGGTTTAAATTCACATGAAAATGTGTGGGCACCACAAACTTAGTCTCTAGTCCCTTTCCCACCCTACTCACCGCTCAACAGTCATCTTGATAGTAGCTGGGACATAACCCCTGCCATCCTTGCCCATTTGTTCCGCTAGGATGGAAGGAGAGAAAAGAAGAGATTGGAGAGTCAGGAAAAAAACAAAGTGACAGGATGAGATGAGTCTAAGGTGGTAGGGATACAGGAGAATTAGGAGATGGGAGAAAATTAGGGAGGAGAATGAGGAGGCTAGGGAAATGGAGCCAAAGAGTTCAGGTAATGGAGAAACAAGGTGGGATTGTGTGTGTTTGTGTTATATGTGCTATAAAATAGTAGGATAGAGGGACTAGGAAGCCTAGAAGAGCAAGAACTCTGAGTGTGTGTGTGTGGGGAGGGAAGGGAGAGGATTCTAGCTTACGTTTGTAATGGCTCCGGAAGGCTTCATCTTTGGGTTTCTTTGGGTAGAGATTCTTAAGCTGAGCTAGGTCCCGAATCCGGTCCCCCAGGGATCTAATAGATAGATCCTTGGCAGAAAATGGTTGGATGTTCTCAATCTGTGGCGTACCTAGGAGGAGAAGAAAAACCCCAAGTCCTTAATTCAGATCTTCTCCACTCTGAGGTGCCTAACTCAGATCATGAAGTCAAGAGGAGCATGACCCAGATGTCCTGAATATCTGGTACTTTTGAGTTTATATTGTTAAAGTACACAGAGAGAATGGAAATTAAGCCCCGTGGCACAGGCATGAATGGTCACAAAGGAAGAGAGAGGGGCTTCTGGATTCCTGCTCTTCTTTGAAGGACCATAAGAGGAAAGAAGGCTTAGGCGAACAAAGACATGGGTTTGGTTGCAATGTCTTGGAAGAACAGGGTTCTTCGGGGGAGTGAGAACCAGTGTGGCTCATCCCTACAGAGAGCAGTGTAGGAAAATGAAGGCAAAGGGCTGACTGCAGTAGGAAATGAGGGACTTCTGAAGGCTAGAGAGACCCATGAAACAGGATGAGCAACAAGGAATCATAGGGGTATTTCTTTACTTGGAAAGCCTCTGCCCAGGAAAGAATCCCGTGTGTACAGGCAGGGAATCTGAGATGACTTTACCATCTTGGCCCCGGATGATGTGTGCAATGGTGATGCCCCCAATCTCTGAGTCACTGAATCGAAGGAGAAAAGTACCGTCTGGCTCATTATGGAGAAGGTTGTTGACATACTGTTTGCTGATGAAGCCAATAATTAGCCTGGGGACCAGGGGATGAAGAAGAAGGATCAGAAGCTGGGAGGACACTGCATATCCATGGGGAGAAGGGAGAAGGACTCCAGAAGAGAGGGATTCCTGAATGCCATCGACAAGGAGCAACGCACCTGTCCGACCAGTAGCTGCGGAGGCAGCGCTTGGTGAGATCCAGGACGCCATCAAACCACTGCCAGAAGGTGAAACCACGGCCAAGGAGGATCTCCTAGGGAAAATCATGAGCGGGGTGAGGGAGCAGAGATAGGGAGAGAGCTAGAATGAAGGCATAGAATTTGGGCCCATTCTGAGCACAGTCAGAAGGTAAAAAACACAGCATGTATATGCACAATCATGCTAAAACAGGGGCTGGGCACACACCACCGTGTTGGACATCTAGGTGGCACAGTGGAGAGAGTCCTGGACCTGGAGTCAGGACTCGGCCTCAGACACTTACTAGCTCTGAGATCCTTGGCAAGTCACTTAACCTTGTTTGCCTCAGTTTCCTCATCTGTAAAATGAGCTGGAGAAGGAAATGGCAAAGCACTCCAGTATCTTTGCTCAGAAAACCCCAAATGCTTACTGGCCATGTGACCTTGGGCAAGTCACTTAACCCCAATTGCCCTGCCTTCCCCCCTCTAAAAAAGAAAAAAGAAAAAAGAAAAAAGAAAACTCCAAGTGGGGTCAGGAAGAGTTGGACATGACTGAGCAACAACAGCAGCTTAAAACCTAAATTTCTCATGCTTTAGGTTAGATCCATTTCGTCTTCAGTCAGTCACAGCACTTGCTTTGTAGCCAGCATTGTACTAATTGCTGGGGACAGAAATAAAGATAAGAACATTCCTTGCTCTTAAAGAAAATGTAGTATAGTGGAGAGAACACTGGCTCCTGAGTCAAGGAATCATTCTACGCCTCGTTCCAGTACCCATACGACCACTATATGGTGAAAGACTATTCCACTCTGGTTTCATCTTAAGAGGAAGGGGCATGGACTGAATGAGTGAAGGTGTCATAGCAATCAGTCTTATTATTCTATGGAATAATAGAGACCCTCCACAAAAACCCTAACTATCTACCAACTCAGCCCTGAGCTTTCTTTGTTCCAGGCTGAAACAACTCCAATTCACTTCACTTTTCCTCATCTGACCTGTTTTCCATACTTTTCATCTTCCTTATGTCTCATGTCCAGTCCTACATCATATCCTTCTTAAAGGGTACCAACCAACTGGGTGGGAATGCCTTAATATGGGCCTGGCTACAATAGAAACCAAAGGAATAGTGACTTTCAGAGTCTTGGTCAGTAGGGGCCAAGGAGGGGTCCTGGCTTCTTTTAAATACATCCCACCAGGTTGACTTTTCTTGTACAAAGACACAGTATAGATGCCTCATATTCAGCTTGTGGTCAGTTAGGAACTCTAGGTCTTTCTCTTCTATGCTTGCTGAGTCCTTGGTGAATTTTTGGTTTCTGACCCTCAGTGAGAAGATTGGGGGCAGGGGTGGGGGTGGAATTCTGTGCTCATCCCCACTGAAAGTTACCATTATCTGCCTCACAGGGTCCTTGTGAAGAAACTGACTTGCCAACTAGTCATAGAAATGTTATTTGTACTATTATCCTGATTTGAGGGAAGGTGGCTTTTCCCTAATTGGCCAAAGTAATTTTAAATCACTTCCTTTCCTCCTTTATCTCAGCTTAAAATAAAAGGTTTGGAGTAAGAGTCTGAGGATGTGAAATACCATCTCTGCTATTAAGTAGCCATATGCTTTTAGACACATCATTTAACCCTCCTGGTTCTCAGGCTCCTCATCTTTAAAATGAGGAGATTAGACTAGACCAGAAGTTTCGAACGTGCAGTCCACCAGCCACATGCGGCCAACAACACACCCAAACGGGATAAAAATGCAATTTATTTATGAACATAAATACATATTTATTTAACAAAATAAATAAAATATAATAAAACATAGATAATGTCGATATGTAATTTTCTACATCAATATGGGATCCTTATGTGACCCCATTTCTGTTTGAGTCTGACATCACTGGACTAAAGGACCTCTAAGATCCCTTCATCATTAAATTCATGCTCCTATCAACCATCTGCAAACCCAAGGAGCAGATTGGTCATTCATCAACATTTCAAGGATCTATGCTTTCACTGGTGATCACAGGGCTGCCGGGGTAAACGCACGTATTTATTTCTCAAGTCTACATTACTAATAATTTAAAAATATTTTAATGAAATAAATTTTATTTTTCCACATTATTGATATTTTATAGGATCTCAGACTTCATCCCTTCAATCTTCCTAATAATTTATAGGTGAGGAAACTGAAGTGACTTGCATACAAGTACTAAATGTCAGGACCAGGATTTGAACTCCAGATCCTCTGTGTACATGCAGCATTCTTTCCACTGCATGAGGATACTACATTTCCTTAGGATGGTTACTCTCTCCACAGGGGCGTGCTGCTTTGGAAGGTTTAGAGTTTTCCCAGGGTTCCTGGGAGAAGGATCTAAGAAGAGAGAAAGGGGCTGACCTTGTTGAACTGTGCCCATGACACAGTGCGGTTCTGGAAGGTTTCCATATTGAGGCTGTTGTCATTAAAAATCTTCTGGGCCAGAAAGAGGAAATGTTCAGGGAGCAGGCCTTGGCTTGTTCCCACCTCTGCCATGAATTTGAGGTTCAGAGTTTCACACATCTTCTCCCAGGGTACCCTTTCAGCCACCATGAAGGGTATTCGGTCCTTGGGGGAGCAAAGAGGGGAAGGTAGAAGGGAGTTAGCCAGAGAAAGGGCTCCCAAGTCTCCACACAGCTCACTCCTTCTGTCTCTCTCTGTCTCTCCTCTTTCTCCCCACTTCTGCCTCTGTCTCTGTCTGTCTCTCCCTCTCCCTCAGTCACTCTCAGTCTGTTTCTGAGTCTTCCTTGACCCTTCCTGTTCTTTCCTTCTGACCCATCCCTGCAGCCCCTCACATAGATCCAAGAACCCTTCACTCACCATCTCTGAGAAGGCATTGTCCCATAGAATAGTGGCTTTGGCATTGTTGTCCTGGTTCCCATGGACAATGACAACCAAGGGAAGGGATAGAGCCTTGGATGGAAAAGTAAGATGGAGGAGAGAGCCTCCTTAGTAGAGAGAGTCGTAGCTGAGAGAATAGTTACTTCCTTCCCTGATATGGTGGAGGGTTTTGGGGAGGAGGGGAAGGGGAAGGAGTATTTCCTGACACCTTTGATCCTTTTTGAGCCCTTTAATGTTGAGTAGATGGAGGAAGAGCGGATAGGATATCCCTGCAAGGAATGATGACCACTCATCATCATCTAACCATGACGACTAGATCTCAGAAGGATGGAGAGGGAGGGAAGGTACTCGGAACACCAGTGGCATGAGGGAGAGGAAGTGGGGGACAGGGCTGAGATTTCTGGTGGAGCTAAAGAAGATGGCCATCTTGGTAGAGGGGAGACAAGAGCACAAGGGAGAGAGGCATGATGGGAAATCCAAGACTAGAACCAGTGAATGGGGACCAAGGGCTAGAATTTCCAAGCTGGAAGGTCCCAGGATTAGATGTTCCAGCAGTTACCTGGAGGTGGAAGGTGAGATTGTTGGGTCCTAGGGTGAAACTGGTAGAAAAGAGGACAGCACACTTCTCTTCCGTTACAGATTCTGTGCCTTTCCGTTCACAACGCTTGATCTTCTTCAGTAACTGAGACAGGAAGGGTACATTCCAGAAGAGAAGGCACGAGTGGACTTCGATCTCCAGAGGGAAGGGCTATGTCTGTCCCCTGACCCCCTTTCTAGGGAGACTGGGCCCTCTGGATAGACTGGGCCAGAAGGCCTTCCTCTCCCTCACCTCCCTGTCACCTCCCACCATCTGGCCCCTCACCAAGTTCTTAAAGAGGGCAGAGCAACAGTTCCCTGGGATGCTGTTCTCCAGAGGCACCGTATTATTGGTGATCTCTCCTGTGCTTTCCCTAGGGAGAGCAGGGGTAGAAAAGGGTGTCTGTGATTTTACACGTGAGGATATATTTGGTCTGGTTCTGGCTAGGGTCAGATGGCTCAAGCCATTTCCAATGTTCCTTTTTCAAATCTGTGTCCCCATTTCCAGGTTTCCCCAGGCTAAAATTAGTGAGTTAAACGAGTCCCATGCTCTCTATTCCAGCACTGAGATGTTCTTTCTCCTTGTGACTACTGTAGGTCCCTCATTTCCCCCTCTAGAGTCAGTCTCCTCATGATAACAGGCACTCCCATCCCTCCAGACTTCTTTACAGACTTTCTAGACCATATGTAGGAGCCCCACCCTCCTGAGAAGTCCCCCAGCCCCAATCCCTTCACTTACACTCCAGCCCCGGATCCCTGGGGATGATTCAGCTCCCTGGCCTGCTTCTCAGTCACCATGTCTGCTCTGACCAGGGGTGTCTTGGCTGGAGTCCCCAGGAGCCGAAATCCCAGAAGGAACCGAACCCCAGCCTGGAACTTGGTCTGTGTCTTTAGCACCTGGGGAGGCTGCTTCTCTACCAAGAAAGAGCTGTAGGGAGAGGGTCATGGAGGTACTAAGCCAGGGCAGTGCGCATGAGTGCCCCACTCTTGGTTGCTTCCCCCATAGTACTCTTTGTGGTTCTGTCCCAGACCCCAGGTCCTCCTCAAGGTTCCCCTATCCCAAACATCCCCCCTTGTTCCCTGGTGTCTACCCTCCTCCACAGTGGGCTGATTGGGGCAGGGGGTCGGCAGGGGGGTGCCTAATTGGGGAACCTCTGTTCAAGAGGGAGAGATGCCTGCAGTGAATACCTGGTAACCAGAGTCCGAAGGACTTCTTCCAGCCGGCCGTTCAGTGCAGCCTGAACGTTGGGCTCCAGCTTCCCGGTGGCCCCACCCACCTCCTGCTGCAGTTGGGAATAAATGTCCACCAGATTCTCACACCTGGGGCCAGGGACAGGGGTGTCAAGGAGCTCTCGCTTCTGGCCACCCTGCTCCAATCATGAGCTGGGTCTCCATTGACTGACTCCATCTCTCCCCTCCAGTATCTGTTACATATCCCCACTCCCTAGATCCTTACTTTCTCTCATTCCTACCCTGGGCAAGTGGCAGAGAGAATGAGAAGTCATGGTTAGAAACTCTGGGGGAGGGGATGGTATATAAGGGCTCTAGCAGTAGGGGAAAGAAGCTTTGGGATGAAGGGAGCAGAGACTCTAGGGCAGGGTCAACTCAAAGGTTCTGGGGTGAGAGGGGAAGTTGTTCTGGGAGTCGAGAAAGTTATCACTTGGGAGGAAAAAGACCCTGGGGTGTAGTCTCTAGGTTGATGGGAGGGACAGGTCTCCAGGGAGCTGCTGTTCAGAGCCCAGGGACGCTTTCTAGGATGCTATTCCTTGCCCTCTTCCCTCGCCTTGTCTCTAGGAGCCCAATTCCAATGCTCACAGATCCAAGCATGACCTTTTCCACAGTCTTCATCCACTTGACTTTTCTCTCCCAATCTCCCTCAGTTCTGCCCATATCTCCGATCACCTTGTGATCCAAGTGCCCTCCCCATGCCAGCTCTGACCTCTCTTGAAGGGGTGCAAGGCTCTCATCGAAGGGCGCCCCATTCCCTGCCAGCTGCTGCTGCCGCTTCCAAATCTGAATCTTCTTCAGCACAAGGGCCTGGGCCCCCTCCAGCTCCCTGATTGTCTCTTGCAGTAACCTTGGCAATGACTAGGGAGTGGATAGGGAGAGGCAGAAGAAGGGTCTGAGAAACTGGTTTCATCATCACCCTAAATCATCACCCGCATCCCTCATCCAGCCCCAAAGTCCCTTTTTCATTCATGCCCCCTCCATCTCAGGTCTCCTTTACCGTGAGGCAGTCAAGATGAGAGTTGGAAGGAGCTCAAACCCCTGTTTGAACATAAATCCCACATCCCAAGTAAGTAAACATCTTAGCTCAGCAGTGGGGAACCTGTAGCCTCGAGGGCACATGGCCCTCTAGGACTGAACCCAAACTTCACAGAACTGTTTGGATTCAAAGAGCTGCACTTGAGGACCTAGAGGACCATATGTGGCCTCAGGGCTACCATTTCCCCACCCCTGGGCTAGCCCCTGCTTGAAGTCCTTCCTGGCCCTCCCCCATCTCCCCTCCTGCCATACTTTGAGCTCCTTCTATGCCCTCAGGTCCTCATTTACCTCACTTGAACTTGTTCCATTAGTTGGTTTCTCCATCATGTTCTGTAGACACGCTGAGGGGATTGAGGTTTGGAATAAAGAATTCAGAGTCAGTTGGAGCTGGGGGGCAGAAATGAAGATGCCATCCCTACCCTTACTAAGCCCACTCACACCCTCCAGACCCCCAGGGACTGCCTGTGCTAGGGAAGCAGCCTTGTTGGGCTCTCCCCCCTTGACCTTCTGGACTCATGGATATCTGCCCCTTAGCTCCTTCCCCCTACCTTGTCCTGAGTCCCTCCCCTGCTGCAGGGTCTCCCGGAAGGCTCTGATCTCTCCCACGTGGTGCTGCAGGCTTCGAAGTATCATGCTAAACTTGAGTTCTTCTTGTTTCCAGAGAAAAGTAATAGGCAGGTGATGAAACTGTAAGAATAAAGGTGCCATGAGGCACCATGTGGGTCACACATCCATCACTCATTTACCCCACACTCGGGTGACTGCCTATCTCCCTTTCCTGGCCCCTCTCCATGCCCTGGAGATGATACATCTCTTTTCTTCTCCCTGTGCTTTGGCCTGCCTTTCAGGATGTGCGTCCATGCACACACATACACACACTCACCATGTCTGACTGGCCAACCCTCGTACTGCATTCAGACATTTGCTGTAGCCTCCTTGGGAAGAGGGAACAATGGAGCCCCCAAATTCCCTTTCAGACCTTCCTCCATCAGTACAGCTTCCCACTCTCCACCCCTCCCCGCCACCTTCTTTCAATTTCATCTTGGAACTTAACTCTGGCCCCAGACCAATTTTTAATCACTCTGGCTCTAAGCCTCTAGGGCTCATCCTCTGGAAGTTTGTTAGAGGGCACTTTCTTCCACTCTCTCTCATTTCCAGAGCCTAAGCCTAAGCCTAAACTCAGAGACTGAATCAGGGGCTTGGGGAGTGTAACTACACTACCTGCTCCATGACAGCCACCTTCTCTCCTTGTAAAATCTGTCGGAAAGTGGCCACCAGCTTCAGCGGGTCTCTCTGGTATAAACTCTGCAAAGGTGGTAAGGAAGGGTTGGTTGGTGCTGGTCGGGCTCGTCAGCTATCTTCCATCCCTATCCTGCTCCAAATACACACAACCCACCATTAAGGTGCCCTGGATAAATGACCACTAAAAAACCAATGCCATTTGCAGGCAGGGTTCGTGGCATTGGCATTCCATCCTTCCACCCCCCAGCCTTCATTAAGTGTCACAACAGAGCTCTGGCTCTGGAGTCAGGAAGACATGAGTTCAAATCCAGCCTTAGATACTTAGCTGTGTGAACACAGTCAAGTCACTTAACCTCTGTATACCTGTTTCCTCAAATGTAAGATGGAGATAATAATAGGACCTACCTCTCAGAGCTGTTGTGAGGACTAAACAAGGTCCTAATTGTAAAGCACTTAGCATAGTGCCTGACATATAATAGGTATTTAATAAATGCTTGTTCCCTCTCTCCCTTGCCCCAGCCCTGTCCAATTCCAGGGCAAGCTCACCTCTATGCTACTGATAAGTTGCATGGTTGCCCTCCCTTCTCCTTGTTCTCCAGCTGCAGCCTTCAGCTGCTGGACAGTTTCAGAGAGCAAGGCGCTAGCTATCCGGCAGGAGAAAGCTTCAGACCCACCTAGGAATTCCCTGGGAGACAGAAAGGCAATGTTTTGAACAGAGCTCCCTACCACCCTGCCCCATGACTTCTCATCAAATGAGAGCTGCTTAACTCACCCTCCTCAAATTCTCCAATTGATCCTATCTATCCCCTTGCTTCTTTATCCCCAGCACTCTTCCTGTACTTTCTTCGGCTGCTACCATCCTTGTTTCAAAATCCAAGAGTCTTTGTCTCCCTCCTCCCCAACTAGGGCAGACTCTCCTCTTTGCAGCCTCAGCCCTTCCCTTTCTTATAAATCCACCTCCCTTGCTAATTTAGACAATTTCACTCTGACTTTTGTAAATCCATTCTCAGAAATCTGGGGAACTTGGGGTGAAGGGAGGGAATCGGCATGAAAATTTCGAGGACATAGGGGAGGTACCTGGAATAGGGTTATACCAGACTCACCAGGGTTGGTTCTCCAGCCAATCCCCCAGAAGATGCCTAAGTCGTTGGGGAAACTGTACGAATAGCCCCTGGAATTTTTCCGGGGGCATCTCAGCAACCAGACTCCAGAGAGACATAGTCTGAGAATTAGGAGGTGTGCCTGGAAATGAAAGAATGAAACCCATTGCTAGAGGAGGAAACCCTGAGTTCCCAAATCTCTCTTTCTACTTTATTTATATGCCCTCCCTCTACAGTCTCCAAGCCAGAGGCATGAGCCCCTGGACCTTAACCATTTACCTTCCTCCTCCAGTCAGCTTTCACTGATGTTCCCCCCCACACACCCCAAACATGACCCAAACTACCTGCCTGTCCCCACAACGCATCTAAGCACAATTGAGCTGGGCACAATTTCTGAGATAAAATAATACTTCAATTCAATTTAATTTTTTTGTTTTACATATCTGGCAGTAGGAGCAAGGGGGCTATGGTTGGAAAAAAGGAAAATAAAGAGAAGAGGATATTTGGGAGGGAGACATGAAAAGGAGGAAAAGACCTAAGAAAGAATGAAAGAGAAGAAAGGAAAGAAAGATAAAGAGAATAGAGAAGACTAGAAGGAAATAGAGAAGAAAAAGGAGATAAGGGAAAAGAAAGAGAGAGAGAAAGGAAGATATAAAGAAAGAATGAAAAGACAGGAAATAGAATGGAGAAGAGAATGTGAGAAAAATGTTGGGGAAGGAGGGAGGAGAAACAGGAGAGGAAGAGGGCTGAAGAAGAGGAAAAGAGTCAAGAATCAGAGGCTGAAGTTGAAGAAGGGAAAAAAGGAGAGGGAGAAGGAGAAAGGAAGCGCATTCTCCAATTTCTGAGCGAGTAATATTAGTGGGTGTAGGTCAGTAGTTCCCCACAGGCTTCTCAGTTCATATTTCTGACATGATTTCCACCTCACAGGTGGGTGGGAGGAGGAGGGGAATGGAAACCCCCAAGTGATGAAGACGAGATTGTTACTTAAGGGTTCTCAACCTTATCCCTGCCCCTGAAATCTCAGCCCCCCTCCGTTGCCTCAGCCTTCCATGGAGTAACAGTAGGATTCCCTAGTAAGAGTGTGTCCATCTGGGGCTCCACCTTCTTGAGCTTTCCTGGAGTCAAATCCCCCTAACCCCCTCCCTTTCCAATACTAACACTTTCCCCCAATAAGATTTTCCCTTTGTTCAGCCTCTTGTGTCCTTCTCTAGGGTCCTAGCATATGACTGGAGCCTTTCAGAAAGAATAACAGGAGGATGTTTTAGGGGTGAATGAGGACTGACTACCCCCCCCCTTCCCCACCCCCTCCAGTATCCTTGAGTAGGAAACGGAGAAGAGAAGGTTCTCCCTTCAAAACCCAAGGGGACTTACTATCTTTCCCAAACACGAAAGGAAACTAAGCACTTTGAACCTCAACCTGCCGATTATCTCCAGTTAGGCCCCATCTCTAGGTTTCCCGAATCAAAGTCAAAATTGCTGCTAGCACCACAGTCTGCTTTGGACCCATATCTAGGGGTGGAAAAGGCAGCGTCAGGGCGTTTGTGTGAGGCTTAGATGGGTTAACTGAAATCTCAGCCCCTTCAGCAGGCAAGGGTTTGGGGAGGGGAGGAAAGGAAGCAGAGAGGAAGGGGAAGCAGTGCATTTGTATTAATTAGGGAAATTCCTCCCCCCTCCAACCATGAGGTCTGAAGCCCTTCCTCTAAGTCACAAATCTCCATTCTGGCCACACCCCCATGTCTGAGAGCTAGGGATTAGGGGTGTTGGGACTTTGACAGGGTCTTTCCCCCTTGCTCTTGGCCTCAACTGTCTTTGGGCAAGGGTACTAATCCCTCTCCCCATTCTCTGGAAGGGAGAGGGAAACCTCTTACCCTACCTCCCACCATGACACCTTGAGGCACTCCCTCAAGGGGTGGGGAGTAAGACACAGGACCCCAGCTCAGGTACAAACCTAAGGAGGAAGGAAGAAACTTTCTAAAATAAAATACTATCCCACCACCCTCAATTGCAGTCTCTAGAGTTCCTGTATCCTCCCCGGCCCCCAAGACATTCTCTAGTGGCAGGGAATTTGAGAATCTTCCTCCCCATTTAACCTCCGCTTACCCAAGTGGGGGGGGGCAAATCTCAGCCCCAAGAATAGCCCCCAACCCTCCCCTCATCAGATCCTTCCCCTCCCCCTCACCTTTGGCAACCCCTTTGGTGTCTTCTCCCTCTCTCAGTGGACACTGCCCGGCCCCATGGGCTTGTGACTCTGTCCAGCAAGTTGGGGGGCCTCCCCTGTTAGGGTACCCCCCCTTGATTAAAAAACCCCCAACTCTTCCCAGGTCTTCCTCTTCAGTACCAGCCACCGCTGCTTCTGCCTGCCGTTTCCGGCTTCTCTGCTTGCCTTGGGTCCCTCCCTGGATCTCTGACGACAACAGAGAAGAGAAAGTGTGCCAGAGGAGGAAGAGGAAGAAAGTGGGTGTGTATGTATGTGAGGGGGGGATCCCCGACTGGAAGCTCAATCTCAGGTCTCTGGGTGCACACTCGTGGCCTTCTCTTGCGTCTCAGGTAGAAGAAGGGTCCTTACTCTCCCGTTTCCTGACCGCCCTTCTCCTCTTCCCTGCCATCCTCTAGGGACGGAAGCACCCAATTTGGTATCCAAGAGTTTGCTTCTGCAAAGAACTCAAGAAAGTTTCTCCCTTTGACTGACTCTTCACCTTACTCCTCGAGGCTCCCACCCCCACCCCCTGCCCCATCCCCACCAAGCTATCATTTCTGCCGGGGAGGGGTTAAGCACATCTAAGGACCCTTGCTTAGGGGCAGCCCCACCCTTCAGACTCTCGGCTCCCCCAGGAGGGGGTGCTGTAGAACAGAGAAGCAGCTGGGAGTGGGACTTTTTTTGATCCCCACCACACAATGCTCATCTCTCTAGAAATCACACGACCACTGATTGCTTAGGCAGCCTATCTTAGATGGAGGAGGATGGGCTGGCCATTGGGTATTCCCAGGATTCAGTAAGACGATTGAGGTGGGGGAATCAGAAGGAGCCCAGTAAAAAGACGAGCATTGTCTACCAATACTCCCTCCTTGTACCCCAGAGGTTGTGGATTCAAATTCTACTTTGCTGCGTGAGCCCGGGAAAATCTCTTTCTCTGAAACGAGCAGAGGTCTACAGAGACACAAACTACACAGAGAAACGTAAACATTCTGCACACAACGCTACAGATTTGCACAAGGCACATCAACATAAAGTCACATACAGACACAACATACCACCACACACCCAGAGATCTTGCTCAATAAATACGTGACTCATCAACATCCCTTGGAGGATCTCTCCCTCCCCCATTTTCTTACGCCGGCGTCAACAGCCACCCCAGCCTAGGGGGGAGGACGTACACAGCGGCTGGTGTTCTGACCATAGCACATTGTAGCTGTCCAGCCCCTCTTCCCCTGGCTGCTTTCTCGTGGCTCCAGCGGAGTTGTGGGGACGTAATTGGATTTGTGCTGCCCCCTGGTGTCCACAGCTGGGACCCAGCCCCAAAGCCCCCTTGCCCACACCCCTGGAATGTGGTGCGCGTGTGTGCACGTGGGAGTGTGAGTGGGCACGTGTATGATAAATACATGCATGTGTGTTTTCACCCAAGAGAACCAGAGACACGAACCTCCATCAATGATTCTCTGCAACTCCATGGTCCATGTTCCTTATAGGAAACCAAAGTATAAATGAAGGAGTGTGTGTGTGTGTGTGTACGTGTACACGTGCTTATACATAGTCCATCTCCATTAAAGTCCTTGAGAAATAGAAAGGGAAATGAAACAGTGAGCAGATAACCGAGGTGTTATCATAAGACTCTCCACTCCACGTGGGAATTGAGGCAGGGAGCAGAGGAACTTTTGTCCCGATTCAGCTTTCAGCAGGAACGTGATCATCCCTGGACCAAGAGTAAGAAGACAGGGGTCTTCGAGGTTTTTGGGTGGGACCTTTGACTGAGTCCAAGTGTTACAGAACAAATCCTTTTATTAAAGGGATTTGTTCTGTGAAGTTTGGATTCAGTCAAAGCCAGCACTTGAGGACCTAGAGGGTCACATGTGGCTTTGAGGCTACAGGTTCCCCACCCCTGGGTTAGACTCTTAGCTCTGCCATCTTGGCTTTGGGACTTTATAATAATAACTGTCTCCTTTATCTCAGAGACTGATCCTGAAGATGGAAGGGTGTTGTGAAGATCAGATGAGATGATGTATGTGGACATGTCTTGTAAACTGAAACACCATACAAATAATTCTCTTTTTTTTTTTTTTGGAGGAGGGAAGGCAGAGCAATTAGGGTTAAGTGACTTGCCCAAGGTCACACAACTAGTAAGTGTGTCAAGTGTCTGAGGCCACATTTGAACTCTGGTCCTCCTGACTCCTGGGCCAATGTTCTATTGACTGCACCACCTAGCTGTCCCACCCTTTTTGAGATAGTAATGTAAAGCGCTTAACACAGTGCCTGGCACATAGTAGGCCCTTAATAAATGATTATTAGTTCCCTTTCCTCAAGAAGAAAAGGAGAAATACTCCTTCTTTAGGGGAGATGACACTCAGACTCCCCTTTGGGAGGAAGCGGTGTTTATCAGATTGCAGTGGAATCTTGGAGGAAGGGAGACAGTGTGGGAAGAAGAGTGAGTATATACATAGGAGTCTAGCAAAGGGAAGGTCAAGGGAAGAAAGGTACACCTCTCTGGGTGTGGTTCTGCTTCACTAATTCCTTCACCTCTGACTAAAGACAACCACATCAGACCTCAATTCCCGAAATGAGCCTGAGAGCCTCAGGATGACCAAGTCCCAACTTGTGGAGGAAGAAAAGCAAGGCTAGAAGGAGATTCTGACCCTCTGGGAGTGTGAAGGGCAAGATATCACTAACATCTAACATGCCTGTAGATCATAGCCTGGGCTGATTTCATTAATCAGGGGTAGTTTATTGTAGGGGGCAAAGAGCTGAGCTTATAATCAGTTCCTGCATTTTATTTAACTGCTACATAAAATCCTAGGCTATCAAAGCCAGAGTAACTCATAAATATAATTTAATCTAACCCCCTCAATTTACATTTGGGGAAACAGTTCCAGAGAGGTTAATAGCAAAGGTAGTAGCAAAACCAGTGCCAGAACCAAAATCTTCTTATTCACAGTCAAAAACTGCTTCCACTGTGCCATGAGTCTTCTGAGTCTCCTCCACGTAAGCCCAATACCTCAAAAGCAACATGTTTAAAATAAAATCCATTATCTTTGTCCCTAAACCCACCCACCCCCCTTTTCTTTGTTAATGATATCACCCTGGATTTACAGTTATTTTTTTCGTCTTGCGATTCTTACTCCATTTATTTAGTCAGTTACCAAGTCCCATCATTTCTACATTTGATCTTAGACGAGCACTCTCTCAGTTTTCTTGTCGGTGAAATGGGAGTTATCACATCTCACTGGGTTATTGTGAGGATCAAATGAAATCATGTACACAAAGCACTTTGCAAACCTTAAAACACTCTGTATTATCTACTACTGTTGTTATTATTTGCCTAGTAACAGACTACATGTTTGTCATATGAAAACCAGCCCTGCTGAATTCAGAGTTCATTGCCAGAAGGTTAGTCACCAGATTGTGAGGGCTTTTGGCCACTGCTATTAGTGACATAGGTCTGGGGGTGGGGAAAAGGGGAGTTTGGACGAGAGTCTTCAGCCCTAGAACCTCTGAGGGGAAGAAATATCTCCTTCTTCCTTCAACTAAGCCTGACCCTAATTTATGAGTCCCTAACTGGCCAGTAGGTGGCAACAATTTCTGGACAAAGAATGACATTTTCTTCAAAGCCTGAAGTTACCCATGAATACCCTTCTCTCTCCCTTCAGAAATGCTTCTGAGACGACAGTTTTGACTTTGCTTGGAGATGCCAGAGAAGGAGAATTCGGGCTCCCACTGTTCTCAGTCTAGGCAGGGAGCCTCTTTTGGAGAGGTCTCATTCCTCATCACTCTTACAGAAATTCTATTCAACCAGAATAGCCACCAACAGCTACAGCTCATATTTATGTAGCTTTTTAAGTCTTATAACTTATAACTCTTTTAACAAAAAGCCCATATCACATAAGTAGGATACTATTATTCTGAGGAATAATGAAGATGAGGAAACTCAAGTTTAGAGAAGCAAAATTACTTGTCCAAGGTCACACAAGTAGTATCAAAATCAGGATTCCAGTGCAGATCTCTCTAATCTAATGGTTTGGGTTTCTTTTTTTATTACACCATTTTTTTCCCCTTTTTCAGGAAGGAAGGTAGGGCAATTGGGGTTAAGTGACTTGCCCAAAGTCACAGAGCTAGTTAAGTGTCTGAGGTCAATTTTGAACTCAGGTCCTCCTGACTCCAGGGCTGGTGCTCTATTCACTGCGCCACCTAGCAGCTGCCTCTTATTACACCATATTGAATAAAACTGATCGCCATGTCAGGTGGGGTAGCTTAGGCAGAGAGAAGGTGGAAACAGAGGTAGAAGAGAATGCTAAGTCAGGAGAAGAAAATGGATTCAGAGATAAGGGGTAATAGAAATAATCAATGTGGTATATTGGATAACGCACTGCATTTGTTACAAGTGCTTTGTTTTTCTTGTTTTTCCCCCCAACAAAGGAAGGTAAATGGGAGAGAAAATAGATTTTCATCCAATGAAAATAAAATTTAAAAACAGTACCTGGAATCCCTAAAACTTGAGTTCTATTTCTGATCTGCCACTTAAATATTCCACCTTGGACAAGTAAGTTAGCAATGAACATTCATTAAGGCACAGGTTCTAGGGATTTGAAGAAAGGCAAAAGTTGGTCCCTGCCCTCAAAGAATTCATAGTCAAATCGAGGCAGATAACACTCCAATAACCTATATACATACAAACAGTGGACAATGTAATTGAAAGATAATCAACAGAGGGAGAATTTTAAAATGAAAGGGGATTGAGAAAGGCTCCTTAGAGATGACAGGATTTTAACTAGGACTTGAAGAATGCCAGGGAAGCCAAGAAGCAGAGATGAGGAGGGAGAGCATCCCAGGCACTAGGGAGAGCCAGGGAAAACACTCAAGAGCTGAGAGAGGAACAGAGAGGAGGCTGGTGTCCCTGGATCACAGAATATGGGGGGATGGGAGGATAAGGCATAAAAAGACAGGCAAGGCGGTGGAGGACAGGTTATAAAGGACTCTGAGTGCCAAAGAGAGGACTTCTATTTGATTCCAGAACTGATAGGGAGACACTGAAGATAAGGAGTCACTTAAACCTTTCTGAATCTGTTTTACTGTTGGTAAAATGGGAGTGATAATACTTGAGGTATGATAAGGAAACTGCTTTGTAAACTGTAAAATATCATACACATGTGAATTAATATACTTAGGAATGGGAAGACCTGAATTAAACTTGCAAAGTTAAGTCCAAAAGAAAGGAATGCCAGTAACAGAATCATATATTTAGAGGGACCTTAGACATCATTTAGTTCAATTCTCATTTATAAATTAGGAAATGGAATCTCATAGAGATTAAGTGACTGACCCAGGGCCACATATGTAGCAAATAGAAGAGTCAGAATTTGAATCCAAGTCCTCTGACTCCAAATCCAGGATGTTTAGCATATCCCACTGCCTCATCATGTAGGGCAGCTAGAATGACTCAGTGGATAGAAGAGTGCTGGGCCTGCAGTCAGGAGAACCTGAGTTAAAAGCAGGTCTCAGACACTTACTAGCTATATGACCCTGGGCAAGTCACTTAACTCTGTTTGCCTCATATGACAAATATGCAGCCTGTTACTAGGTACATAACAACAACAGTAGTATTTACATGAAGTAAGTGACACCTCAGACCCCTTGTTTCTTGCTTCCTCACTCACATTGGAGATTTTCCTCCAGTCTGATGGGAAGTTCTTTGACTCCCTTCAAGAGCCTTTTCTGTATATTTTTTTTTCAGATAAGCCGAACTATAAAATTATTGGAAACTTCATCTGTAAAATGAGATGCACAAGGAAATGGCAAACTGCTCCAGTGTCTTTGTCAAGAAAACTCCAAATGGGGTCACAGAGTTGGAACTGACTGAAACAACTGAAGACTGCCTCATCAGACGGATAGGAGAATAGACCTAGGAGGGACTAGGGCATAGAAGGAGAACCAAGGAGGGAAAGGGAAGAAACTGAAGTGGAAGGAAAATTAAAACAGATGAAAAAACTTAGGAACAGAAAGAGAAATAGGAAAGGGGGGAAACTAAGGGTGGGGAGGGAGGGAGAAGAGACTCAATCATGGGAAGGAACTAAAGAATGCTCAGCTTTCCAAGGGTTGCTTCTTCATTCTCCCCATGACACAGGTAAGGTTACCTGTTTACATGTAGTACTGGTACTTCAAGCAATCTACACAAGCCCCTGTCTTTCTTTCTGTAAGCTACAGTTAGACCAGGGGTGAAATATTTACTGGAATAGACAATGAAGCAAGAAGCAGTAGGTTATCGTTTTGCTAGATCTACTCCAGCCACCACCTTAGTCATGGCACCAACGTCCATTTTTTTTTCTTTTAGCATATACATTTTATTTGGTCAATGTTAATAAAGATATACTAAAACCTAAAGAAGTTTTCCAGCTGAAATACATAATTCATGCCCCATCTTTCATTTATGAACTTGATTTTTAGCCCAGATATAAGTTATAATATTTATCCCTATTAAACTTCATGTAACTTGACTCATGCCAATATTTGAACCTGTCAAGATCTTTTTGAATCTTGATTCTAACAATGAACATGTTGGCTTACATACCTTGTTTTGTGTCATCTGCAAATTTGACAGGCATGCCATCTTTGACATTGTCCAAGTCATTGGTTAAAAAAATACCTGGGCACTCTTCTCCAGTTGTCTTTTAATATCAACATGGGCCATGACGCACTTCTCTTTAGGTCAACCAGTTCTGTGTCTATGTATAACTCTGTCAACATCTCGTTCACATTTATATACACTTGCAACAAAGAGAATATGAGAAATTTTATCAAATATCTTAATAAATATTGACTGATTGATTGATTGACTAATGAGCATGATTGTTCTTTTTCATGTTTGGTTTTCTTTCTTTTTCCCATTGTTCCCTCCATTGGTTATAACCCTTCTATACAACCAGACTAATGTCCAGTGTGAAAGTATTTGCAGATCCTATACTTGATTGTATGCCACTATGGGGGGGAAGGAGACGAGGGAGGGGAGAAAATTTGAAACTCAAGCGATTGTGGACCTGAATCTTATAAACTAAAAGTAAATAAACAAACCAATTAATAAAAATAAATAAACTGATGAGCATGCACAAGCAACCCAAATCCTCTAAGCCGGAGGTGTCAACATGCATCCAGGTCTAAAACACTCTTAGTGCTGTCCAAACCAGATTAAAAAAAATAATTAAGAAATATTTACAAAATAAATAAAGATACAACAGACCATAAATAATGTTAATGTGTGGTTTTCTAAGTCAAAATGTGGCTTACGTATGATTTAATGGTCCCTGTTTTTATCTGAGTTTGATACCACTGCTTTAAGCCACCTTCTAGGAGGTGAGTAAAAAGAAAAATCCCCTTGATAGGGTTCTGAATTTGTGCTAGGCGATGAGAAATAAAGTATCATCCTGAAATATTAAGGATATGGGCTCTAGAACTCTAACACTCATGTTGCCTCTGGCCAACTTCCTGTTTTGTTTTTTTTTTTAGGTGAATTTTTATTTTTATTTATTTTTTTTTAATTAAATTCTTTATTAAATTTTTTTGAGTTACATCTTTTCTCCCTGTCTTTCCCCCGCCCACCACCCCAAAACAGCCATCCCAGTATTTCCCCCCTCCCCCAGTCTATTCTCTCCTATGTCACTTTTTGGTAGGGCAGAATGGATCTCCCAACTGCAGTGCCTGTGTATCTCAAGTTCCCAACTTCCTGTTTTGTTAACCAACCATCATATTCATAAGATGCAGGCAAATAGCATTCAGTTTATTTAATTTAAAACAAACCAATCTGGCCTCAGACACTTAACACTTACTAGCTATGTGAACTTGGGCAAGTCACTTAACCCCAACTGCCATGCCTTTTCCCCTCCAAAAAGCAAAAAAAAAAAAAAAAAGTTCAGCCTTGCTTTATCTTCCTAGAGAATTTTTTTCTAGAAGATTTTTATTATCTTTTCATTGAATTTGTTCTGTTTATATGAAAACTACTAACATTTTACTGGACATCCTGCTCTAGACATGAAGAAATTGACATCCCAGACTTCTTGTCTCCTGCTTCCTCACTCATGTTGGAGGTTTTCCTCTGGTCTGATGGAAAGTTCCTTCATTTATCACATTGCTCCTCTTCAAGAGCCTTTTCTCTGTATTTTTTTTTTTGATAAGCCAAAGTACAAAATTTTATCCAGCTTCTATTTTAAATTCATCACTTTTGGTTGACTGCTTTTTTTTATCTCTAGAGTGTAGTTTCAATTAATGATCTGAGTGCTTTAAAAAAAAAGACAAATCTTTATTTTACTTAAATTTTCCTAGGGGGTCTCCTTTTTAATCAATGAATTTATTTGTTTGTTTCTCTATTTGCTTGTTTATATGCCTGAGGGGTCAGGGGAAACATCAACCAAAGAGAACCATTCATTTATTAGGTATGGCAATATTCAAGATGTCAATATATGAGTGAAAAGTCTCAATATACCTCCATGGAAACTCTGCCTACTCAGATCCCCAAAGCTCTTCCCGCCACCCACCAGTCAGAGAAAGGAAATAGCATAATGCTTTCTGGGGTCCACAGTTTCAGGTCTTGGTCCTGGAATCAAACAGTGGAAACAAGGAAGAAAAAGGCAAGGAGAAGACAGGGAGAATGCCAGGAGATCCTTCTCGAGAGACTCTGGGGTTTGAGGAAGCTGTTGTCTGGCCTCAGCTCTCTATCTATACATTGGACCCAGGGTTGATTTTTCTGGTTCCTGGTACAATCCAATTCTCTTTCTGTTTCTATGAGTCTCCATAAATATGAATGCAGATCTCAGCAACAACTCAGTGGCCTGGGAGTATCTGGTTGACGCAGCTTCCCCTGTCTTATTCTTCGATAGACACTAAGAAGTCTCTCCGGGGCTTTAGCCATTATAGATTGCCAGAACCAGTTCCCAAAATCAGGTGTTTCTGCCTCGTCAAAACGCTACCTTCATCCTGCAGCAGTTGGCGTATCCATTACAGAGTAGGGATTTAATAAATGTTTCTTGGCTGGTTGATATAATGAGAAAGAAAGAATTCTTATCTCAAGAACTCATGAATAGGTGAAGAGGAAAGTATTTAATCTGGTATTCCCAAGGAGCTCTTTGTCACTACTCTGAACTCTCATAAGACCTCATGCTGGTCACAAGTGTGTATATACTACCCCAAAACTCAACTAGATGGGGAAGGGATTGAGTGAGATATGGGGGAAGTCAATCATCTGAAATGCTCCGCTGTATCCCTCCTTCTGTTTGCAACTCTCATTGCCCTGGGGCAGATGACAAGCAAGAACAGATAAGGAAATCTGATTCATCAGAAGCTTATGGAGAGTCTACTATGTTCAGACACATACCATATATACTTTTGCCCTCACGTAGTTTATAACCTAGCTAGAGAGGAAGGAGGAACACACAGGAAACAGTCAGTGAACAACTGAACGAATGCTTCACGATTAAATTGGAAGCCGGGGATTAGCGCACCAGCTTTTGAATAAGGAAGGCCTGGGTTCAAGTCTATTGTCAACATTTATCAGCTGTGTGACTCATTATGCCTCATAGTCCTCATCTGTCAAATGAGGGGGTTAGATTTGATGGTTTCAAAGATCTCTTCCAGCTCTAAATCCGAGGTGTGGTTTATAAATGCTAATCCATTTACTACAGATTTTACTTTAGAGAGAATCATGTAATTGACAAAGATGAAAAAAGATGGATTTAGTCAATGTTGGAGGAGATGAGTTAAGACAGGCAGACTGATAGAATTTAGGTAAGAGTCAACCATTCTGGAAAGCAAGCTGGAACTGATGTTTTTAATAGTTAAAATGGCTATATCCTTTGATCCAGTGGTCTCATTGCTAGGCACATACCATAAGGCAGTCAAAAACAGAAAGATTCCAGATGCAGCAAAATATTCATAGCATTCTTTGGTGGTTGCAAAAAGCTAGATACAAAGGCTACATATCCTTTGTTAATTGGATATTTTGTAATTTTTGGAAGTAGTAATCTATTTCCCCTAAGCTTTCAGTTTTGATAATATATTATTGGGTGAAATAGTTTCAATAATTCCTTTTTCAATTATTGTGAATTTTTCATTTCTTTTTTTATTCTAACAATTTGGTTTTCTCTCTCTTATAAAAATCATATTAGCTAATTTTATCTCTTATATTGATCACTTCAATAGTTTATTTGCTTTCAATTTTCAGAATTTTTACTTTGTTGCTTACTTGAGTGGGGGTGTGTGGAGTCAATTCATTATTTTTCAGAATTTTTTTAATTGCCTGCCTAGTTCATTGATTTGTTCTTTTTCCTCTTTTGTTGAAGAAAGTGTTTAGAGATTCAATTTCCCCCCCTAAAAACTGTTTTAGCTGTATCCCATAAGTTTTGATATAATGTCTCATTGTTGTCATTTTCCTTGATGAAATTTTCTGTTTTTATAATTTGTTCTTTACCAATCTTTTGGAACTACATTATTTTGTCTCCAATTGTTTTTTTAATTCTTTTGGCTTATTGTTGAATATAATTTTATTTCGTTATGATTATTAAAATAATGTTTCATTGTTATGATTTTTCTAGATGTTTTTAGTAAAGTGTTTATACCTCAATACATTTTTGTAAAGGTGCCATGTAGTATGAGAAATACATATATAAATTCCCTTATATTCCCATTCACTTCTCACCAGAGCTCTATTATTTCTCATTTTTATAAAGTTCTTTTCAAGTCCACTTCTTTCTTGTTTATCTTTTGGTTAGATTTGTTTAGGTCTAAAAGGTAAACATTGAAGTCTAATAAAAGTGTGCTGGATCCTTCTTGTACCTGATTATAAGAATGAACTATTGATTTTTAGTGTTAGCACTTACACCAAAAATCAGGGCTTGATTTATTGTTTTGATGACTGTCTCAAAGTGAGAAAGTGTTAATAATTACAGATTAAACTTAAAAGTGAGTCGTGTACTTTTTTTTAAAGAGCTAGTTGTTAAACATTTACCAGTATACCATTCAAGGTTCCCCACTATTATAGTTTTATTGCCTATGTCTCCCTCTACTTCAATTAAATTCTCTTTTAAGTATTTAGATACCATGCTATTTGGTGCGAATATATTAATAATTGATATGGATTCATTATCTATAATGCCTTTTAAACATAAAGTAATTTCCCTGCTTATCTCTTTTTATTATGCCTATATTTAGTGGAAACTTACCTGAAATCATGATTGTTACCCTTAAAAGGTAGCCGAAGCATAATAAAAATACATCATTTTCAATTGAACTCTAGCCCCTCATTTTAATTCTACATGAATTTTTATGTTTCAAGTATATTTTGTATAAACAACATAGTGTTGGACTCCATTCTCTATTCCATTCTGCTCTTCTCTTCCATTTTATGACGATTCATTTCATTCATATTCATGATTATGTTTTTATTTTGCATTTTCCTTCATCCTGTCATCTTCTACTTCTTTCTCTCTTCGTTCCCACTCCTCCCTTCAAAAATAAGAAAAAAAAAGTGGTAAAAGAGAGGAGGTTTCCTGACACTTGTGGTCTATACATGAAATGGCCTATAAATTCTCTCTCACAGCATTTCTCTTCCCCTTTGCCCTAACCCTTGATCCCAGGTTTTTACTCTTTCTTTCTTTCCTTTTAATTCCTCCCTCCCCTTGACATTTCTCCCTCCAACATTAGAGTTTATTTTGCTTCTGATTATTTCCTTATGTATTCTGCACTCACTCTTAAATCGCGTTCTCTTCCCCTCCTCGTCCCTTGACTGTATTTTTGTTGTGTTGTGTTCAGTCATGTCCAACATGAGGTCACTGTTTGTGACTCATAGGTCATAGCATGCCAGACCCTTCTATCCTCCACTGTTTCTTAAACTCTGTACAAGATCATGTTTGTTGTTTCCATGACAATATCTATCCACCTCATCCTCTGCCATCCCCTTTTCCTTTTGCCTTTAGTCTTTCCCAACCTCTGGAACTTTTCCAATGAGTCCTACCTTCTCATTATGTGACCAAAGTATTTAAGCTTCAGCTTTAGTTATTTGACCTTTCAGTGAATAGCCTGAATTAATTTCTTTGGGTATTGACTGATTTGATCTCCTTGCTTCCCAAGGGACTCTCAAAAGTCTTCTCCAACACCACAACTTGAAAGCATCGATTCTGCAGTGCTCGCTCTTCCTTATAATCCAACTCTCACAGCCTAGATTGCCTCTGGAAAAATCATAGCTCTGACTATACAGACCTTTGTTGGCAAAGAGATATTTGTACTTTTTAGTATGCTGTCCAGATTTACTATAGCTTTCCTTCCAAGGAGCAAGTGTCTTTTAATTTCATGGCTGCAGTCACTGTCTGTAGTGATCTTTGAGCCCAAGAATATAAAATGTGACACTGCTTCCATTTGTTCTTGCTCCATTTGCCAGGAAGAGATGCGACCAGTTGCCAAGATCTTAGGGGTTTTTTGATGCTAAGCTTCAAGCCAGCTTTTACATTCTCTTTTACCCTCATCAAGAGGCTTAATTCCTCTTCACTTTCTGCCACTAGAATGGTGTCATCTGCATATCTGAGATTGCTGATATCTCTCCCAGCAACCTTAATTCCAGCTTTTGATTAATCTGGTCTGGCATTTCACATGAAATAGATTTCATATGAAATCATATGAAATCTATTTCGTGTGAAATATATTTCTATACCATAATGTTTATGTGGAAGGGAGAAGGGTATAATTGTGTTCAAGTTCTCTTTATATGGCTCAGAGGGGTGTATGGGGTGCTAAGGGAAGACTAGTACCTCTGGCCTGAGAGCTGCTGAACCCTTTTCAGGGTGGCTCATCCACCTTTGGTGTCCCCCTGCCACACAGCAGTTTTCTGTGATTCCAAGAAACATGTGCAGAGGCTACATCCCAGTAAACTATTTCAGCAGAGGGGTTAAACCAGACTGGGGTGACCAATGGGCCTCAAACCCATCAGTGAACTAGGGGAGTATCTAACACAAGCATGTAAAGACTCCTTTGGCAGAATATCCAGATGTGCACAATTTGTTCCAACAGTCCACAAAGGCAGTCAAAGCAAGCACTGTAGAGCACTTAGAGCTTAGCTGGACACCCTTACCCATCACCAGTTATCTTGACTTTTGTCTTGCCACTGGACTTTGATAATTCTGGAAGAGAGAGTCAGGTCTGGGACTTTTTTCAATTAAATCCAATTTATGTACAAGTCAAAAGACATCACCCATTCCATGTTACCATTTTTTTTTAACCTACCTTGAAGTCCTGTAGTGATGGACAAATGATGAAGCAGCAGGTACAGATACATTGGGAGCCATAGTCACAACCCTGCACACAGGTGGCCTGGGGCATAGGTTAAGGATTTATTCACATATAATTGTAGAATTGTAGGAAAATTCCTTAATATCTGCTTTACCCCTGGTGATTATATTCTAGTGCTTTTGTTATTATGCTCATTAGAGGTGAGTGGAAAATTCTCTCCCTCACATACAGCTGAGGAAGCAGGTTCAGTGAGGGTAAGTGATTTTCCTAAGATCACACTGGGTTAGTAAGCATCAGAGGTGGGATTTGAACCCAAGTCCATTGATTCCAGAACCAGTGCTCTTTTAATAATAATGGCTAATATTTAATTATGTGCCAGGCACTATGCTAAGTACTTTACAATTATTATCTCATTTCATCTTCATAACAATTCTGGGAGGTAGGTTCTATTATTATCCCCATTCTACAGTTGAGGAAGTTGAGGTCAAACGAATTGCTCAGGGCCTCTCAGCTATTAAGTGTCTGAGGCTGGATTTGAACTCCGGCCTTCCTGACTCCAAGCCTAGGGCTCTATCCACAGCACCACCTAGCTGGAACCCTTATCACCATGCCACATTGCTACCACAGGCAAGGAAAGTGATGATTCCTAAACCAAGATTTTCCAGTCTGCTGAACAGCTGCCAGGAGCTGTGTTTCTCTCTGCAATGATCTGGAGAAGTGAGAGGACAAGCAGACTGAGCCAAGAGTTAGAGGAGCCAATGAAGAACCAGCATGTGCAGAGCTAAGCCTTGCCTGGGTAAATAGCCAGAGCAGATTCCTAAAACCCCAGTGATTGGTGAGAGGTCATAGTCTATTCCAAACAGCCATCTCTCTTCTGATTTCCACTGCCTTCCAGTGCTAATGCTTCCTGACCCTAAGAAGGCTCTCAAATAGGCAGAGCCTCTTAAACCTGCTCCATGACTTGCCAGAATCTATGGGGTAGGACTGTTTCCTAGTCACCCCAAAGAACTGAGAGGGTAAGTGGAAGGAAGCCTGGACACCACTGGGCAAAGTGCTCCCCTAAAATGTCAAGATCAGCAGCTTTTTTTCACTAAATTATGTTTAATAAACTATATCTCTACGGGCAATTGGGTTGTTTGAGAGTCATCAATATAGAGGGTTAACAGTAAGGGGGCTCAGGTAGAACCATAGCTATTTTGACACCTTGATAATCCTGAGCCATATTTTTATCACAGCCTAGATTAATTCAGAACTCCAATAAGAAAGGGTTTTTTCTTTGCTCAGCTGTCTGAAGCCTGAGGCTTGGCTGCCCAAGTTCATAAAGAGGATTTTTTTTTTTTTGGAGCTTTTGTCTAAGCTGACAGGGTCATTAAGCTTGTGCCTGGAGTGGTGTGCCACCTGGTGGCCAAAATTATAAACTACACTTTCTTACTGATAAATGGTTTAGGCTCAGAGTGGGAATGCGAGCTGCTCTTGCTTCTGTAGTAGCAGCTCATGTTACATTGGATATGTGCCAGGACTACATGCAGACCCCACCATTGTCACAATTAATTTAACTGTTACTACTGTCACTCAGGTGGCGGTGGGTGGCTGGCACAGCAGATAGAGCACTGGATATGGTCAGGAAGACCTGAGTTCAAATCCAACCTCCGACACTTACTATCTGTGTAACTTTAGGCAAGTCACTTAACCTCTGTCTGCCTCAATTTCCTCATCTGTAAAATTGGATAATAATAATAACAGCACCTACCTCCCATGGTTGTTGTGAAGATCAAATCATATATTTGTAAGGTGCTGTGCAATTCTGTGTCTAAACTCCTTGAGAAGATGGTCTATAATTGGTGCCTCCTCTCACTAAAGAGGTTTATGATCACTTAGAAAAAGAAGCAGTGATGGCCAAAAAAAGAAAAGGAAAACATCTTGCATGCCTTCATCAGAAACAGGTCAGGCCGGACTAATCTCATTTCTTAAAAAAAAAAGTTTTACCAATGGCTTTTCTTACTACATCTCAGTCAGTTCTAGATATGTATTCTCCTAACACACAACTGACAGATACAGCAATCTCAGGCAATGGTATGTTTTCCATTCTACAGCTGGAGTCCTTAACTTTTCCAACAAGAAGTGGGCAGCATGTTTCATCATTTGTCCTCCAGAAATAAAATGGTCATTCCTGCCTTTTTCTTAAAATATTCATGTCAGTCCCTTTTATTTAACTGGTTTTCTTTATTAGCCGAGATGGCTCTATTGCAGGAAGTGGATGGGGTGTGCATGCATTAATAAAACATTTAAAAATAATAATTTAAAGTGCTCTGTAAACCACAAAGTGCCCACTATTATTATTTTATTATTAATGTGAGATCTTTGTCCAATGACTTAAGCTGATGTACTACTAAGGAACTGAATCATATAAATATTGACTTTCTCACCATAAATGAGAAAAGAAGGCATAAGGAAGTTGTGGGAAAATGGAAGGATGGTTCACAGATTCTCCTTGGAAAAAAAAATGAATAAGGGAGTCAGTTTTATCATACACTCAAAAGCAACAAGAGACATCATTTACTAGATCATTTCTACTGGCAGTGTTCACGATAAGCATAAAAACTGACCACCAGAGGACAATAGAGGCTTATATACTGATATCTGTTGCAGAGGAGGGGAGGGAAGAAATAGAGAAATTGTTAAAAGAGCTGGCAATAGCTCTAGACCAAGTCAGCATATAGTTTCACCCCTACCTACTCCCTACCCGACACTTGGCCTCTGCCCTTGGAATCACCCTGGGCTCTGATAGGTGGGTTTTTGGCTTATCTTGACTGCCTACAGAGCTTCATATTATTTCCCAGTCATCTTCAAACCATGTTACTGCATCCATAACTTTCCTTCCTTTCTAACACTCCTTTGTGTGTTATATCCCCCATCAGAATATAAACCCCTTGAGGGCAAGAGTTGTCTTGGTGATTTTTTCTTTGTATACCAGAATTTAGCACAGTAACTGGCAATAAATGGTTAATAAATGTTCTATCCATCTATCTATCTATCTTTCCATTTATCTATGTCTATCTCTTCTTGATATTTTATCATTTTAATGTGAAACACACATCTTAATATACAGTAAACAACTAGTTACTGGTATAGAAATCATTTCAAAATTCAGTTGTCTATATATGATCTAATTATCAACTAGTTGCAGCAAAGACCAAAATCAACACTAAATTAGAATAAATGGCTATCAAAAGAGGAAGAAGAAACTTCATCCAACAACTTCAACACAATCCAATTTTAAAAGATATTTGCTTCGAAAAATAGTCATTGTATAAAAAATAAAATCAAATCAAATCATTGACTCTGATTCCTGCCAGCAGCTAAGGTCCCACAAGAGACTCTGGGCTCAAACGGAATGGGTCCAATCCTGGGAGCTTGACCCCAAAAGGGGCAGTTTTTCTCTTTGATTCTTACCTCCACCTTATAATTTTACTCTAGAGCAGTGGTTCTCAACCTTCCTAATGCCGCGACCCTTTAATACAGTTCCTCATGTTGTGGTGACCCCCAACCATAAAATTATTTTCATTGCTACTTCATAACTGTAATTTTGCTACTGTTATGAATCGTAATGTAAATATCTGATATGCAGGATGTATTTTCATTGTTACAAATTGAACATAACCCACAGGTTGAGAACTGCTGCTCTAGGGAAATCTCTTAAAGTGTAATAATAGCTTATAGCTAGGTTCCCCCAAATGTGAGTAACAAATTTCCCAACTCATGAATAGGCATCAAAGTACAATAATTAAATCTGATATTGGACAACTATTATTTCACCCTATACACACACATACACACACACACACACACACACACACACAAATCCATAATATGAAACTACAGACCTTTAGATTCCTCTTGGAAGGTAAAGATACTGGAAAGCTAAACATGCACTCTTCATTCACCTCATAACTACACTGTTTAAGTGATCCATAGCAGTGACAGGAAAGGTTAGCAAAGTCCATATCTCCTAGCCTCCCATAACGTAGCCCTAGTTCTAGAGCTGGAGAGAGGCCACATTGTCAATTTCTTTCCTTCTCCAAGGATCATGTAGTTGAGGAAATCGTTCTCAAGATCTGGAGGTCCAGCAAACTGAACTTGGCAATTTTTGAACTCATAGATCCCCTAAGGCTGGAAAAGTCCCCTCTGAGGAGCTCCAAACATCGATTTGTGTTCATAAGAGAAAAAAAGAAAGGTAGAAGAACACGGCCAAGAACTAGAGACCCAATAACTCTCTGCTCGTACGTGCCCCATGCTTATTCTACACATCACCCTTTTCTATTGAGGATGGCAAGGGAGGTGTGCAGAGGAAAATATTTTGTTTCCACTCCCCTCATTCCCATCCCCCAAATTTTGCCATTTCTGATTCTTATTCACCAGTCATCTTGAAAGAAACCCCAATTAGAGGAATTCCTTGTATTTTCTCTTCAAAGTACCAGAGTACCTATCTCTATAGGAGGTGCCACTTATATAAAAGTAGGCTCTAAATAATCCCATCAAGTTGATTAAAGGAGCTATCAAACTCATAAGGGAAAGAGTTCCCTGATAAATTCTTCTTACATCTTTATATGGAAACTTTCAGTTAATAAAACTTGTCACAATGAAGGGGCCAAAACTGGCCCAATGAAACTGACCTAACTAGAAAATCTGATTTCCTTACGAGTCAAGAAACATGTAAACAAAATGGCAGCACCTATTTAGAATACAAGATCAATTGCATGACATTATGTGAGAGAACGGTAGAAGAATATGTTAGGAAATAATGAAAAGCAGTGGAAGAGAAAATGAGCCTGTAGAAAACTTATCACGAACCTAAGTCAGATTATCCCAAGAACTTTTATGGAAAAGAACAAACTAACATAAAGTGAAACAGATTTGCCAATATTTCCATAGATATCTAGTCTCATTGTTGCTAATGATGGAACCACCATATTTGGACTCTTGTTTCTTAGTACCCAGAATAAGGAAGTGGAAATGGTCCTTAAGAAGTCACAGTCAGGAAGACAAACTTGATTTTATTGATCGCTCACAGATCGCCTTTTCAGGGCCTTAAGGTCAGGGCAACAGCCTCTCCCCTGCTCACAGCATGAAATGCCTTTTCCTGGCCCATTCCTATGGGAATGTACCCCCTTTTTGATCTTCTGTCGGTCCCCATGTTCTCCTCCCCCATAGTATTTGGAGGGCTTCTCCATCAATGCTCCACCATGGTGATAGCAGCCCCCTTCAAGCTCTACCCTATGGATGTCAAAGAGAACCACCTTATCCCATCCCCCCCCCCATTCCCCATAACTCCCTTGTGGTCCACTTCATGGTCCTCTTCCTCAGCAAAACAACATTTCTCTATGAACTGCTCTGGTTCTCTGAAATTCTCCCTGTCTCTTGGACCAGCCAGAGGAACTGTTGTCCCCGGGGCTTGAAGCACCCCCTTTCCTCAAATTTGTTCTTTTTCCAGTGTGATTTTCACCCCCACTGAATTTTTCTCTATGTTGTGTTACACTTCTTTCTCAAATATTCCAAGTAAATAAATCTGGATCTCTTTTTTATACTTTAAAAAATGCTACAAGTGACATAATTTTGAAGGCACTTTAGGGATCAATTTTCTGAAAGAGGGAAAGATAGCAAAAGAATAGAAAAAAATATAAATCATCAACAACAAAAATTTATTGAGAAGACAGATGACAATATACCACAGTGAATAGAGTACTGGGCCTGCAGTCACATCCATGTTATCACAGATCCATTAAAGAAGCCTGGTAGCATCGCCTACACCAGAGTCCTTCTCTGATGCCTGGTTGTAGTACGGGAAAGGTCCCTAAGTTGCAAAAGACCATAAAAGCAGAGCACAAGTTCTGGCAGATTCTACCAAGGTCAAAAGGATTTGAGAATGGGTCTATACATGTTATATGTCTCTTATTCAAGGGCAAGGCTCTCTAAGTTCATTTAGTTTAATTATCATGTTGGTCACAAGGTCATGAATTCTTCAGCCACAATAATCTTTAGTAGGTTGTAGAAGTGTCGTGATCTGCCCAGCGGAGGGAGCACCTACACCAACAAAATCACAGGCACTTGACATACTGAATTGTCCGAAGATGATATGTCAGGTGGATGGAGGTAGAAGGAAGAAAGGAAAGTGAACTAAATAGGGAAAATCAATAAAAATATCTAGCATTTACGTAGCACTTTCAGGATTGCAAAATGCTTTACATTTATTATCTCATTTTATCTCACATCAACATATAGAGATGGGTGCTATTATTATCCTCATGTGTATAGATAAGGAAACTGAGGCAGAGAAGTTAAGTGACTTGCCCAAGATCACCCAGCTAGCAAATGTCTGAGCAAGATTCGAATTCAAGTCATCCTGACTCCAAGTTAGCTCTCTATGTACTGCACCACCTAGCTGCCTCTCAGTTGATACCTCCATCCCTCTTAGAACTACTGGCCACTGCACCATGGTTCAGGGAATCAATCAGTCAGTCAATATACATTTGTTAAGTATTTATTATGTTATGGCTTATTTTTTAAGTGCTTATTATGTTTCAGGCACTTTGCTAAGCTCTGGGGAAATAAAGAAAGGTGAAAATATAGTCTCTGACTTCAAGGAATTCACATTCTAATGGGGAACAACTATGTGCACATACAGTGTAAGTGGAAGATCATCTCAGAGTTACTTTCTTCTCTCCCCAGTCCCGAATTATTTTCAGGAAATGAGAGTAAAACTTTTCTTCTTTTCAGATCATGTTGACCCAGAAACACAGAATCACAGAATCTAAGAGATCTAAGTTCCTTTCTCCTTCGAGGTTGCCTTTGATGACCATTTTAACCCTTTTATTGTAAGGGTTGTAAGGTATTGTAAGATTTATTGTAAGGTATTTTAAGATACAGGACTGGAGTACAGTGTGATTTATCCCAGTTCCATACTTCTTTCAGGAGGTGTGGAAGCCATAGCCAGGATTTGAAGAGTGGGGTGCTTCAGGACAAAGTAGGAGGCTATTGAAGTAATTCAAATAAAAAGGGGGTAAAGGCTTGAACTACTTGATTGAACAAATATTCATTCATCCATTTAATCAACAAGCACTTATTAAGCTCCTACTGTGGATAAGGCCCTGTACAAGGAAGGCTAAGGGTATTTTATATACCCTTACATAATATTTTATATTCATCTTTATGATGAATAAGATATGGTCCTTGCCATCAAGAAGCCTGCAATTAGAGGCAGATCCAAGATGGTGGAATAAAGGCAGGGACTTGCCTGAGCTCTCCCCTAAAACCCTCTACCTTTAAAAAATGACTCTAGGGGTGGCTAGATGGCGTAGTTAATAGAGCACTGGCCCTGGAGTCACGAGGTCCTGAGTTCAAATCCGACCTCAGACACTTAACACTTATTAGCCATGTGACCTTGGGCAAGTCACTTAATCCCAATTGCCCTGCCTTCCCCCTTGCAAAAAAAAAAAATTACTCTAAACAAACTCTAGATCAGTAAACCCACAAAAAAGTGGAGTGAAACAAATTTCCAGCCCAAGACATTTTGGAAAGTTGGCAGGAAAGGTCTGTCGCAACAGGGTGAGGGAAGACCATGGTCTAGCTCAGGTCTTGCCAGCACAGACCTGGCCCCAGAAAACTCAGAGCAGGCCTTGGGGTAACTAAATCAATGGCAGCAGTGGCGGTTTCCAGGCCTCTCAGCCCACAGACACCAAAGACAACTTAGAAGATCGGGAGGAAAGGTCTGTATGACTTGGGTGAGAATGGAGCACAGTCCACTGAAGGCCACACCAGCACAGCCCCAGCCACAGCAAACCAGGAGCAGGCCTTGGGAGTGATTGAATCAGCAGCAGCAGCTGCTGCTTCCAGAGCTCTCAGCCCACAGATGGTAAGGGGGTCATACAACTGGTCAGAAAGGATCTTTTTGCTGGCACTGAGGCAGGACTCTGTTGCTTTGTCCATACTTGGATCTCAGTCCTAGTCCTAGGTGAATGTCCTCGAGTGAAAAGGAGAACTAGAATAGCAGAGCTTGTGGCCACAATGGAGGGGGGACTCTCCTCACAGTTCCAGGGCAGAAAAGAGGGCTTATAGTCATTCACAGACCAGAGCACAGTCCAGGAGAGTAGTAAACACCTCTTCTTACATCATATCACCTTGGAAGAGCTGAAAACTTATAGGTCCCTGGAAGTATCTTTGGAAACAGTTGCACAAAAACCCTGAAGCTTGGGACAGCATGTCCTCTACCCTGGAAACAGAGCCCTACTTTAACAAAGAGTTAAAAGTCAAATAATAGGCTGGGAAAATGAGCAAACAACAGAAAAAAAAACTGATTACAAGAAGTTGTTATGATGACAAGGAAGATCAAAACACACACTAAGAAGACAACAAAGTCAAAGCTCCTAGAAAAATATGAATTGGTCTCAGGCCATGGAAGAGCTCAAAAAGGATTTTGAAAGTCAAGTAAGAGAGGTAAAGGAAAAATTGGGAAGAGAAATGAGAGTGACACAAGAAAATCAGGAGAAAAGAGTTAGCAGCTTAATAAAGAACACACACAAAAACACTGAAGAAATTAATACCTTAAGAAATAGGGTAGGCCATATGGAAAAAGAAGTTCAAAAAACCAATAAGGAAAATAATTCCTTAAAAATCAGGATTGGTTGAATGGAAAAAGAGGTCCAAAAGTCCACTGAAGAAAATAATTCTTTAAAAAATTAGACTGGAGCAAATGAAAGTTAATGACTCTATGAGAAATCAAGAAATTATCAAACAAAAGCAAAAGAATGGAAAAATAGAAGATAACATGGACTATTTCATTGGAAAAACAACTGACCTGAAAAATAGATTCAAGAGAAATCATTTTAAAATTATTGGACTTCTTGAAAGCAATGACCAGAAACAGAGTCCATCTTTCAAGAAAATATCAAGGAAAACTGTCCTAATATCCTAGAACCAGTGGATAATATAGAAATTGAAAGAATCTGCCAATCACCTCCTGCAAGAGATCCCAAAATGAAAACTTCCAGGAATATTATAGATAAATTCCAGAGTTTCCAGGTCAAGGAGAAAATACTGCAAGCACCCAGAAAGAAACAATTCAAGTACGGTGAAGCCACAGTCAGGATAACCCAAGATTTAGCAGCTTCTACATTAAAGGATCGGAGAGCTTGGAAGATGATATTTTGGAAGGCAAAGGAGCTAGAATTTAAACCAAAATTCACCTACCGAGCAAACTGAGTATAATCTTTCAGGAGCAAAAATGGACATTCAATGAGGCACAGGAATTTCAAGCACTCTTGTTTTAAAGATCAGAGCTGAACAGAACATTTGACTTTCAAGTATAAGACTCAAGAGAAGCATAAAAAAGGAAACAGGAAAGGGAAATCATAAGAGACTTAATAAGGTTAAACTTCCAACATTCCTACATGGGAAGATAACATTTGCAACTCATAATTCCTTTCTCATTATTAGGGTAGTTAGGAGTATACGCAGTATATACTCACAGGAGTGAGTACTGGGAAAAAGAGAAAGGGAGAGGTAGAATAGGGTAAATTATCTCACATAAAAGAGGTAAGAAAAAGCTTTTACAGTGGAGGGGAAGAGAGTAGAGGTAAGGGCAAGTGAGTAAGCCTTACTCTTATCAGAATTGGCTCAAAGATGGAATAACATACACACTCAATTGGGTATAGAAATCTGTCTTAACCTGCAGGAAAGTAGGAGGGGAAGGTGATACAGGAAGGGAAGGCTGATAGAAGGGAGAACAGATTGGGGAAGGGGGTAGACAGAAACAAAACACTTTTGAAGAGGGACTGGGTGAAAGGAGATAGAGAATAGAATAAACGGGATTGGAGGGAATAACATGGAGGGAAATACAGTTAACAACAGTAACTGTGAAAAAATTTTAGAAGCAACTTCCTTGGATAGTGGCCTCATTTCTAAAACATGTAGAGAACTGAGACAAATTTATAAAAATAAGAGCCATTCCCCAATCGATGAATGTTCAAAAGATATAATCGGTTTTCAGATGAAGTAATCAAAGCTATCTATAACCATACAAAAAAGTATTCTAACACACTGTTGAATAGAGAAATGCAGATTAAAACAATGCTAAGATACTACCTCATACCTATTATATTGACTAATAGGACAGAAAAAGTAAATGATGAATGTTGGAGGGATGTGGGAAAAATAAAATATTAATGCATTGTTGATGGAGTTGTGAACTGATTCAACCATTTGGTGAAGCAATTTGGAACCATGCCCAAAGGGTTATAAAATCACGTACACCCTTTGATCTAGCAATACCACTACTAGGTCTGTATCTCAAAAGAGAGTTTAAAAAGGGGCAGCTAGGTGGTGCAGTGAATAGAGCACCAGCCCTGGAGTCAGGAGGGCCTGAGTTCAAATCCAGCCTCAGACACTTGACACACACAAAAAACTAGCTGTGTGACCTTGGGCTGCCTTCCCCCTCCAAAAAAAAAAAAGCAAAAAAATAGAGAGATAAAAAACAGAAAGGAAAAGGACATATATGAACAAAAAATATTTATAGCAGTTTTCTTCTGGGGGTAAAGAATTAGAAATTGAAGGGATGCCCATCAATTGGGAATGACTGAACAAGTTATGGTATGTGATTATGATGGAATACTATTCTACTATAAAAAATGATGAGAAGGATGCTTTCATAAAAATCTGGAAAGACTTGCATGAACTGATGCAAAGTGAAATGTACTGTGTACAAAGTAACAGCAATATTGTAAGATGATCAGCTGTGAATGACTTAGCTATTCTCAGGAATAGAACGATCCAAGACAACTCTGAAGGACTTGTGATGAAAAATGCTATCTATCCCTAGAGAAAGAAGTGATTGTGTCTGAAAACAGATTGGAGCATGCTTTTTAAACTCTTTTTCTTGAAATTTTTTATCTATGTTTTCTTTCACAACATGACTATTATGGATATCTTTGGCATGATTACACATGTATAACCTATATTGAACTGCTTGCCTTCTCAGCAGGGCAGGGGGTGTGTGCGTGAAGGTGGGAGGGAAAGTATTTGGAACTCAAAGTTTTAAAAATAAATGTTAAAAACTGTTTTTACATGTAACTGGGGAGAAATAAAATACTAAATTTACAAAAAAAAAAAGCCCACAATCTAATTGAGAAAATAAAACATATGCACAAATAAATTTTTGTATCAACATTCCCCCCCCACTCCAGCCACACATATAGCCTAAATGGAATCCTTACATCCTCTGTCTGCTATTTTAAATTTTTCCTTGTTCATTTTCTCATCCCAGGTTCTAAGGTAATCAAGGGCAATGTTATGATATTCCATGTTAATTACTAAAAGGTTAGTATGTATCTCATTAATTAGTGAATATTAGGTCCCCAATTTATTAAATATAATCTATTTAATAAACCCAAGAAGGCTCTTTTCCCATAACCATTTCCCCTCCCCTTCCCCTTTCTCCTTTCCTCTCTCTTTCTCTCTTTTCCTGACTCCCCCAACCCTCTAATCTCCTGGTGCTAAGTAGACATTAAGGTTACTGGCTACACTATTTATTAGCAGGGAAACAAACAGTAAAGAAAATATAATTATTCATTAGACATGATCACAGTCAAAGCCACCTTTTATCATGACTATAACTGCTGACTTCTCAGTTCTGGAAATACAGACCTACCATTCAGCTTTCTCATGATAGCAGTTAAAATCTCTCAACTTCCTTTATAATGTTTCTTCCCAAGGAGAGGAACAAGACCAGGAATTTCATTGATAGGGAATTCCCGGTGAGAAACAATCTCTTCCAATGCAGTTCGAGACCTTCTTTGCAATGCATATTCTTATTCCTTGGACACAGAAAGGTTAATTGACTTGCCCAGGGTTACATAGTCAGTACATACCAGTAGTGGGACTTAATCTGAGGTCTTCCTGTCTCTAAAGTCAATTTTCTATCCACTACAACATATTGCCTCTTCTTAAAAAAAAAATTATTTTGTTTTAATCAGGCAAGATCCACCTTCTTAACCTCCCACTCCCATCCCCAACCACAACTGAGAACACAAGAAAAACAAAACCCATTACGAACATGTATAGTCAATCAAAATAATTTCTACATTTGCCATGTCCAAAGAAATTTGTCTCATTCTGTCCTCTGAGTTCTTCACCTCTCTCGCAAGAGGCAGGAAATGTGTTTCATCATTAGTCTCTGGAATCCTGGTTGGTCATTACGTGTGTGTGTGTGTGTGTGTGTGTGTGTGTGTGTGTGTGTGTGTGTACGTGTGTGTATTAATTCAGTACAATAGTATTCCATCACATTTATATACCATATATATGTATATATACCATATATATACATACTATATATTATTATATTATATTCAGTATTATACTCAGTTTTTCTGAGTAACTTATTCTTAGCTGTAAACCTATATCATTTGCCTTCTGGAATATTGTATTCCAAATTCTCCACTGCTTTATAGGGGTGGCTGCTAAATCATATGTGATACTGACTGGTTCCTCAGTACATGAATTCCCTCTGGCTTCTTCTAGCATTTTTTTTCTTTGCTCTGGAAGCTCTGGATTTTGGCGATGTTGTTCCTAGGAGTTTTCATTTTGAGGTTTATTTTAGGAAGTAACTACTGGCTTCTATTTCCACTTTGCCCTCTGGTTTCTAGAGATCTGGGCAGTTTTCTTTCAAGATTTCCTGAAATAGACTGTCTAGGCTCTTTTTTTAGGTCATGGAGCTCAGATGGTTCAATGATTCTTAAAGTTTTTTCTCCTTTATCTATTTTCCAGGTCAGTGACTTTTACTATATTTACTATTATGAAATATTTTACATTTCATTTCTTTTTTCAGCTTTCTGACTTTGTTTTAATATTTGTTGCCTCATTAAGTCATTGGCTTCTATTTGGTCCTTTTGAATTTTCAAGGAGTTTGTTGCTTGGGTAAGTTTTATATCTCTTATGCCAAGCTGTTAAATCCCTTTATAATAGTTTCTTCCATAACTCTCATTTCTTTTCCAATTTTTCCTCAAATGCTTTAATTTCATTTATAAAAACTTAAAAAAAAACTCTTTCATCATCTCTTCTAGAAATTCTAGTACAGGTTGTGCCCAAGCTGGGTTTTTCTCTTGTAGATGTTTTGGAGTCATTCTCTTCTGTGTTTGTGTCTTGAGATCCTTGCCACCATAATAGTTCTTTATGGAATTGTTCTTTTTTCTGTTTACCCATTCTTCCAACAGATTTCCTGACTTTGGACTTCATGTTAGGGCTAGTTCTGCACTCTTCTGGATGAAAGGTATGGGCTACTTTCTTGGGATATTGTGTATTGTTATTCCAGGATCTACTCAGTCTAGGCAACTACAAGTCTCCAATGCTCCTCAAGTGGTCTGATCCAAGGCAAAGTTTGATGGCTAACTCTCTGGTCTAAGCTCTGACAGTTCCTGATCTGGGTTTAAGTCTATGCAAGAGCAGCCTGCTCCTGGACTCCACCCTTATCAGCCACCTGGAAAGCTCTGTGACAGAATTGTAGGCTCCCCTTTGATTTGGGTTTTCTGTGTTGGCTATTCCTCTGTAGGCTTGAAATCAGCTGAAAATAAAAACCTGGCTACTAATGCTGCTAGCTTCTAAACTTCCTTTTTTCTTGGTATACTGCCCAAGATCTCCTTACTGGGAAAGCAACATAGTCTCTTCTCACTTCATCCTGTATATGCAACCTAGGATTGGGTATGCAATTAAGCTGTTGATTGGCACTGGTGCCCATTGCAGTGTGCTGGTACAAATCTGGGGGTTCCCCAGTATGAGTCTGAGACCTTTTTTGTGCTGATGCCCACAGCCTCTCCCTGGGCACTGGAGTGCTCTGCTCCCAGATGCTTCTCCCCATCCCTGTCTCCAATGTCTTCAGACCTCTCTGTTTCCCTATGCCAACCTGGGCCAGACAAAAGACTCACTGTGACTTTTGCTAGATTTCTCTTTAAAGATTCAATCTGGTGCATTTTATAAATATATTTGGAGAAGTTGTGGACAGGAACTCAGTTACATTGTTTCCTTTTACTCTGCCATCTTGGCTCTACCCACACTGTCTCTTGCTTTCCAAGATAAGAATTAAAATGGTTTTCTCAGGAAAGAAGGTCTCTTTCTCTCTGGAGGGGTATAATTTCTCTTATACCATGACAGATAACAGCCTCTCCCTAACAAGTTAAAATGGTAGAGTCAAGTTTCTATTTCCTCTTAAAGACTATACCTTTCTCCTGGATGCCAAAAAAATTTTAGCCCCTGAAAATCATTTGGGGTGCAACAAATTCACATTAATATTATATAAAATGCATATATTATAATGTAGAGCATCAGTTTATAGGATGTTTCAAATAAGAGGGGGGAAACCAATGCAATCCTATCAAGAGGAAGAATGATGCTAGTTAAACATAATGACAATGCAACGGTAACACTGCATAAGTATGTAAAGAATTACAAAGCAGCGTTCTACATAATTCAAAATGAATTCTATCTAGCTAATGAGTAAACCTTCTGCAACATCATAATTTAGTCTATTTATAGACTTTCTGGTTGCAATTCTTTTATGATATTTCTATCTCCTTGCCTTGGTTATATATAGATGTTTTATTACTACTGTTTCTAAACTCAGTGGCTCATCTCTCTACTATAGGGTCTTCCCTCTAGCTGAGGTCCTGGCGAAGAGAGGCACTGTATCTCTCTACTATAGGGTCTTCCCTCTAGCTGAGGTCCTGGGGAAGAGAGGCACTGTTGGGTAGGGCAAGGGGACGGAGGGGGAGAAAATTTGGAACTCAAAATCTTATGGAAGTGAATGTTGAAAACTAGAAATAAGTAAGTGGGGTTTTTTTTTTTTGAGAGAGAAAGAGAGACAGAGAAAGAGAGAAAGAGACAGAGAGAGAGAGAAAGAGAGAGAGAGGGAAGGAGGGAGGGGGAGAGACAGAGAGAGAGAGAGCGAGGGAGAGAGAGAGAGAGAGAGAGAGAGAGAGAGAGAGAGACTGCCTGCCTTTGGGTTCAGCCTCCCTTTCATCCTCATCTGAACTGAGGTCTTTCTTCCTCAGTCCTAGGCAAAATTATTGTGTTTCTATGTGTAGCATCTGCTTAATTTGAACTATCTTGGTCAGGAACTTTCTGTGCTAACCAGGAAACAAGCTGTGCTTCAACATTCTTGAATGCCTCTTTTAATGTTACAGTTTCCTTCCTTTTGAGTATCTTTTCATAGTTCTTTTGTATCAAACTCATGATGTGTTTCAGGCTCTCGCTGTCCCCTTATATACTAAAATATGAAAATCTTAATGTCTTGCAACATATGTGTTTGATTACCTCACTTTCTAATTTCTTCTTCCTGAGTTAGCTCACATTTAAGCTTTTCTATCTGGTTACAGTCTCCCATACTCTCTGAACATCAATTTTTTTTAAAAATTTTCAAGGAAACCGTTAATCTTGTGTGGCCTATGTAGACTATTGGGGGGGGGTGTTCCTTAATTTTAGCTTCCCCTCACAATGATGAGTCAGATTCCCAGACGGCTGGGTAACTACACCTCTTTTTCAGGTTCATATTGATAAACCTAAAAAATTACAAAATTTTCTCTAGTTCTCCTGGTTTGAGCCCCTGTTGCAGTGTATTCTCCCCAATATCAATCCCCCCTTGTAGTTAGTGTCTTCTCTATATCATAGATTAACCTAATAATTAGTACCCCAAAATCATTTAACTGAGGAATTGGCAAACTATGACCTGAAGATTTGGCCCTTTGCAAGCTAAGAAAGGTTTTTACATTTTAAAATGCAATAAGGCTTTAAAAATGTAACAATAATTCTTAAGTTGCCACCATTCAAAAATAGTTGGCAGACTGGATTGGACCATAGACCTTAGTTTGCTAACCACTGGTTTAATGATTAACAATTCACTTTTTTACAAGAGAATGTTTAATGAAAAGATATAACAATAACAAACACAAACATTTCCCTCTCCCTTTCCCCCACAACGAGGGGAACAGGGGAAGTGCTCTTTCCTATACTACCTTGGTCCCTAGGAAGAGCGGGTTCAAAATTAAAGTAACAAAACACTCATGTAACCAAGTTCACTTCCAAATATAGCATTAGCCCATGCGTGAAGTTACCACTACGTTGCAGAAAAACAACACTGTGGATGCTGGATTGATCCACTGCTATTTGGAGTAAAGCAGATCACTCCTAGTGGCTTTAGCTCCTGGACCGTTAGAGATTTCACAAGGTTAAAATCTAGTCCATTCCATCTGCAACACTCATTCACCTAAAGTAGTGGTTCTCAACCTTCCTAATGCCATGACCCTTTAATGCAGTTCCTCATGTTGTGGTGACCCCCAACCATAAAATGATTTTCATTGCTACTTCATAACTGTAATTTTGCTACTGTTGTGAAGCTATCTGATATGCAGGATGTATTTTCATTGTTACAAATTGAACATAATGCACAGGTTGAGAACCGCTGACCTAAGGCAAAGAAACAGAGGCAGCTCGATGATGCAATGGATAGAGCACTGGGCGCGCAATCAGAGAAATCTGAGTTCAAATTTGATCTTGGATATTTATTTACTAGTTGTATGACCCTCAAGTCACTTAACCTCTATTTGCCTGTTTTCTCATCCGTAATGTGGAGATAATAATAGCATCTCCCTTCCAGGGTTGCTGTGAGAATCAAGCAAGATAATAACTGTAAAGAGCTTAGCATAGTTCTTGACAGATTTTAAGCACTATATAAAAATGTTGGCTATTACTATTATGTTCACAGCCACATGTCAGCCAGGATGGGGTACTAGGCATCTGGCACTTCTGTCACTGCTAATATATTACTCTCCATCCAGAGGTACACTGCGGTCTCACCTTGATCACCCCAAGAGAGACTGATTTGACTGGTTAGTATCTTTGATACGTGTTGGAAGATTCTAGATTTGTTCCACACGCAGACTAATAGCACAGGGTCCCAGAGCTAGGCTAGCCAGGTTATGTCTCTCACTCAAGAATTCTAGAAGTACCTCTGAGGGCTTGTGAAGTGTCTTTCTCTAATAATATTGGCTTGAGTCCCAATTCTGGTGTTAACTGTCAGTGATTAGTACTAGTTCCATTTAACCAACTAACATCAATTAGCTTTTACCAATAGATATTTACTGAAAAAGATGTAGCAAAAATAGAAGGTAAAAATTTTTCCCCTCTAATGCCTAAGGATACACAGTCTACTCCCCCTTTAACCTCTAGGGAGAATGGGTTCAAACTTAAAGCAGTTTTCACATGGTATTCCACCAAATGCACTTCTAAATTCATTATAACTAGTCAATAAAAAAGCATTTGTTAAACATTTATTCATGACAAACACTGAGAATACAAAGAAGGCTTGGAGGGGAGAAACAGCTATGCACATATAAGGTATAAACAGAGTACATGGAAGGTAATCTCACAGGAAAGGCACTAGTGGTGGTGGGGGGGTGTCCACCTGGGAAAGGTCTGTAGAAGGGGGAATCTGAACTGTCTTCAAAGACCAGGGAAGCTAAGGGGTAAAAGGGAGGAGGAAGAGCATTCCAGGAGTGAGGGAAAACCAGAGAAAAGGCACAGGTCTGGGAGATGGAGGATTTTGTGTGAAGAACAGCAAAAAGGCAAATGCTGCTGGATTGTAGAGTACGCATATGAAACCTGGAAAGGTAGGAGTGGCCAAGTTGTGAAGAGCTTTAAAAGACAAAGAGGATTTTACATTTGATCTTGAAGGTAACAAGGGGTCACTAGAGATTATTGGGTAGTGTGGGGTAACATGGGTAGACCCATACTTTAAGAAAATTGTTTTGGCAACTGAGGGGAGAATTGTTTGGAATGGAGAGACTTGAGGCAGCGTGACTAATAGGAAAACTATTGTGGCATTCTAGGTCCTCAAGTGTGGCCCTTTGACTGGATCCAAACTTCACAGAACAAAGTTTTGTAAAACTTAGACTTAGTCAAAAGACCACACCCAAGGACCCTATGGCCTTGAGGTGGCAGGTTCCACACCCCTGGTCTAGGGGATGAGAGTGCTCCAGGATTGTGGTTATGTGAATGGAGAGAAGGGGACATATCCAAGAGCAGCTGTGAAGGTATACATTTCAAGACTTAGTAATATCTTGGATATGCTCTCTTTCCTCAACCCTGCCTACTGACTTCTCTGGCTTCCTTTAAATCCCAACCAAAATCTCATCTTTCATAGGAAACTTTTCCCAATCCCTCTTAATTCTAGTGGCTTCCCTTTCTCTATTAATTTGCTCCTACTTATCCAGTATATAACTTGTTTTGTATATATTTATTGGCATATTTTCTTCCCTATTAGACTGTAAGTTCCTTGAGGGCAGGAACTGTCTTTTGTATCTCCAGTGCTTTAGAACTGTGCCTGAGGGCACATAGTAGGTCCATAATAAATGTTTATTGATTGCTGATGGATGGACATGTGTAATGAATATGAGAGAAGAGTTGAAAATGACACCAAGGTTGCTAACCCAAGTGATTGGGAGAATGATGGTGCCCTCAATAGAAAAGTTCAGAAGAGGGGAGGATTCAACAGAAAAGATAATGAGTTCTGTTTTGAATATGCTGAGTTTAAGATGTCTATAGCACACCTAGTTTGACATGTCCAAAAGGCAGCTAGTGATGCAAGCCTGAAGGTGAGGAGAGAAACTAGGGCTGGATATATAAATCCAGTAATAGATTTCATAGAGAGGATGACTAGTCCTGTGGGATCCAATGAGATTCCCCAAAGAATGAGAGAGAGACAGAGACAGAGAGAGAGAGAGAGAAAGAGAGAGAGAGAGAGAGAGAGAGGGACAGAGACAGAGACAGAGAGACAGAGACAGACAGACAGACAGAGAGACGAGAGAGACAGAAATACAGAGACAGAGAGAGAGACAGAGAAAGAGAAGATGCCTCTGAACAGAGCTTTGCAGGACACCTGAGATTCATGGACATGAGCTGGGTTAATATTCAGCCAAGGAGACTGAGGAAAAGTCAGACAGGTAAGAGGAAGATAAGAAGAAAGCAGTCATAAAAACCTAAAGAAGAGGGTATCCAGGATTAGGTGAACTATAGGGTCAGAGGCTGCAAAGAGGTCAAGAAGGATGAGGCTTGAGAAAAGATCATCATGTTTGACAATTAAGAGATCACTGGTGCCTTTGGAGAGATAATGAGGTGAGAAGCTAAATTGCGAGGTTTTAGAATCCGGTGAGAGAAGAGGAAGCAGAGGCGTCCACAGGGTGTAGCAGACAGATGAATCACTCTCTCTCCCTCTTGGCTGCCTTTGATCTATGCTGGGTCAAACAGGTCATTCCAGACTTGTTCCTCATCAGCTGGCCTCTGGCAAATCTTAGTGTGGATTCTAGCTCCTAGTCTTCTGTTTTCCTGCTCTCTTGACCTTTTGAAGCTCACAAGATCACAGACATCTCTAATGCCCCTTCACCTAAAAGCATGGAAGACAAGATCTAGTAGAGATAGAAGCAGCAGCAGGGCCCTGTACCCTCAGCTTTGATGCCATCTCCGGTTGAGAAAGGACCCAAGTCACCTTCTCTACCCAGAGGCCTTCAGTAGCTCGTTCTCTTTCTCAAGCATCAGCCAGGCAGGAAATAGCCCAACCAAGAATCCACTTTGGCTGGTTATTCCTTTTGAATTCACTCTGGTTTCAGCTCCGTAGCCATCCAATGGTCCATCTCTTCACCACATGGTTAACTGACAACTGCCAGTTATGGAATATCTACATATACTCCACATAACAGGGCTATACCCTTTCATTATATATCATCATGCCTTTCCAGAAGCAGGCTGCCCAACCTCTTCCTTGTGGAGGTTTCATAAACCAAGCATGCTATGCATGATCCTCAGCCCCTGTTACAAATTTATACCCAGTCCTAGTTCAATAGTCAATTAAAAAGACCACTCTTCACACAAAAGTAATTGTATAAAAAAGTTATAGAATATTCCCTGAAATCTTGGGGAGGGGGATGTTTGAGTCAGAGCATTCTGTGCATGCTCATAAGGACTGGGTTCTCAATTGACCAGTCTGCCATTATACTTGCTTCACTTCTTGATAACAGACTTGGGGCTCATACCATCATTCATTTCTCAAGATTGTTTCCTTGGGAATCAACTTTCTCCAAACTAGGCAAATGTGTACTCAAGTGAATTTGACATATTTATGGTTATCCAGTCTCTATTTGTAACATAAAAATAGTTCTCTATTCTGCTCTAATGAATAATGAGATTATTCTTGTTTTCAGGGACCTAGACCACTGCCATTCTTGGCCCCACCTTTGTTTCCCAGTGAAGATTTTTGGGAATTTTCCTTTTACATCCCATCTCTTCATTCCTGTTTCAGCTGCATTCATTGTTAAAATACTCATCCACATCATGTTTGTAATAGCAAAGAATTTGCTTGTACTGTGCTGGTGGTAATTATGCATGAAACTCCTGTGACCTCTGCTCTCTTGTATTTCGTCTTCACCAGTAGGCCACATCTGTCTACAATCACATCTTTCAAGACATTCTCTTCTTCTTTTTTTTTTGCTTTTTGGAGGGGGGAAGGCAGGGCAATTGGGGTTAAGTGACTTGCCCAAGGTCACACAGCTAGTAAGTGTGTCAAGTGTCTGAGGCCAGATTTGAACTCAGGTTCTCTTGACTTCAGGGCTGGTACTCTATTCACTTTGCCACCTTGTCACCCCAAGAGTTTCTCTTGTAAACTTCAGTCTTTGACTCTATTATGTGTGTGACTCTCCTGCTGCTCCTCTTTGGTCCATGCAGGAAGAAATACTCTAGTACTAGGTGTTGTTGAGCCTTCCAAAACCAAGCCCAGCTGATAGTCCAGCCAAGAGTCCACTTTGGTTCATTAGTTTTACATTCGCACTCTGTGTCCATCAACTTTTTGGAATTTTGTGGAGGATGGTACAGATCAATGTCAACTAAGATGCCATTTTATCTGTGTGCTGAGTACATTCCATCCTGGACTTATTCTAATCTAACTTCATTTTCTTCCTTGGGCTTTGACAATGATTCTAAACCACTGTCAGCCATTATTCAAACTCCATTTCCCATCTCTCACCACTCAATTCCTTATTTTCATCCTTTTCAACTCACCTACCCCAAAGTTCCAAACAAATAACACCCATTCTATTCACTGTGCCCTCTGGAATACCTATTCCATAGATACTAAATTTCCCTCAATGCTCAATATTTTCCTCTCTTACTCCTTCAATCTTCAGGAATTTGACTCCCCTTGACTTAACAGTCTCTCTGGTCACCATTTCCAATAATGGCTGCACCTTCATTCATTCTTCTTAACACACTGTTCAAGGTAAGAGAATTGCAATACACCATTTCCATGTTCTTCCCCTAACTCCATCATTCAGTAACCTCTCCTCCTTTGAGGTTCATCCAATTAAAATCTACTACCCAGTCAGAATCCTGGTAGCTGTTATCTACAGGCTCCTAGGTCATTCCTCTTTCCTCCTCAATGAATTCAGTACCTGGTTCACATTTTTTCTGTCTTCCTCAACTTCTGTCCTCATACTTGAGAACTTAAACATACCTATCAACTCCTTCTCAAACTTGTTAACTACTCAATTCCACAACCTCCTCACTTCCCATGACCTACTCCCCCCCTTCCACCTCAGCCATACACAAAGATAATCACACCCTTGATCCTGCCATCATTCACATATGTACCACTTCCACATTCAGGAATTCCAAAATCTCCTTATTTGACCATAATCTTTTCTCTCTCTGTCTCTGTCTCTGTCTTTGCCTCTGTCTGTCTCTCTCTCTCTCTCTCTCTCTGTCTCTCTCTCTCTCCTCTCTCTCTCACTCTCTCTCTTTCTCTTTCTCTCTCTCTCTCCCTCCTTCCTTCCCTCCTGTACCAAACCCTGCTCTACTCCACACCATCCACACCATGATCTTCAATCCCTCAACCTCTCTGTGCTCTCTCAGGCCATAACCCCTGTAATGGCCACTCTCTGTTCTTTCCCCATCTTGACCTCTTGGTGCACCAATTTAACTCTATACTATGCTCTTCTCTCAAGTCTCTAGCCCCCTTATTGTATCATATAATTGTGTCTTGCCAAGCCTCCACCTTCAATAACTCCCAGCATTAAAGCCTTCACTTCTACCTGCATGCTACTGAATGAAGGTGAAAAAAATCACACAACCATTCTGATTGTATCCACTACAAATTTATGTTCCATAACCTCCCAGGGGTCCTTGCTGCTGCTAGGTCATCCTACCACATCTCCCTTATCAACTCACTATCTCCCTCTCTGCAGCAGCCCTTACAAACCTTTTCATCCTCTTGTCAAACCTCCCATGGCTCCCTCTCTCCCTGCCCCCTCAGTCGAAACTCTTGCCTCTTATTTTATAGAAATTTGTCACAAACTCCTCCTTTTCCCCTCTTCCTCATCTCATCTGACTTACACGTCCTTTGCTACTGTCTCCTCCTTCACCTGTTTCATGTGAAGAGGTGTCTTTAATCCTTACCAAGCCTAAACAAATGATTCCATTTCATTCCGTCTCCTCCACCAGATCGCCTCCTCTGTCATTCCCTATAGGATCTCTGCCTACTGCCTTCCTGAGATTCCCAGCAAACTCCCATCTCCTACAGGAAGCCCTTCCCAGCCCCTCTTACACAGAATTTCCTTCTCCCTTTTAATTATTTCCTGTTTTTCTGAATGTAGCTCGTTAGTACATAGCGTTGGCTTGTTTTCTCCCCTTTTAGATTGTGAGCTCCCTGAAGGCAGGCGCTTCTTTGTATCACCAACACTTAGCCCAGTGCCCAGACCATAAGAGGCCTTTAATAAACGTTTATTGGATGACTGCTGCTTCTCTCCTCTGTAGCACTCCCTTTCTTTGAGTGCTCACATCAAGTTCTTAGACTTTGTCCTGAACGAAGCCATCATAGTGCTCCACTGACACCAAATCATCTTTCTAAGTTTTGCAGAAAGGTCTGCTACATGAGTCCAAAATGGGCATCCCTCAACCTCTGTGCAAATCCAAAAGCTCAGCCTCAGAGCATTCCATTAGGCAACTCACATTTTCTAATTCAGATATCTGCAAGTTCCATGGTGATTCTGTCACACTGTTGACCCAAACTCCCTATGCTTGTTCCCCAAAAGAACACGGTACTTTTCCAGCTTAATGTGCAATGATATATCTCATTTTGGTCTTTTCCACAGGCCCCTGCTCAATTCAGGGAATGCAATGCTTGCCCCATCCATAAGTAAGCTATCTCTTTCTGCCATAGAAGCAAGTTTCTTCTGTCTAGCTTAAGAACTCCCTTAAATTTCCTTGCTGCCAGACCCTTTTTCTCATTGAGGTCTTCATCTACTCTTCTAATCAAACTCTCTTCCAAAGAAAAGGGTATGTAAATCAGTACAACATATTTGGTATTTTAGCATGATAGAATAGAATAGTTAATTCAGAGAGCTAACTGAGTGATCTCCCCAGACCTGACCTTGCCATGATGTATCTTGCAATCTCCAAAATCTTTGACTTTGCTTTTCTATTTCCATATAATGTTTTTATTTCATTCTCTGGGTCCACTTCTAAAATCTGGAGATCCCTGAGAGTTTCCAGCTTAAAATATTCCAGTATTTATTAAACATGGCAGCTTCCATTTTTTTCCAAGTAGTGGTCATATAAAAATTGTAGTTTGAAAACCAATAATGTCATAGTCATCATTAAACACATATTATAAACTAATAGACAGTAAAATAATAATTGCATGTAATTAATATTTATAAAATAAAACCATAAAACAGAAAAATGAATATCATTAATCAGAAAGAGTGCTGTCAGACACTTTGCTTTTATGATTCTATAAAGGACAACGGTTGATAACGAAATAAAATGCTGACGAGAAGGAAAAAAATACTCAAAAATCCCTGTTGTTGTAGGAGTCTGGGTTTCACCCTCATATATAGTAAAGGGGGCAAATCACTTTCTGGTTCATTTTTTCAAAAATCTGAACTAAATAAACACAAAAATGAACATTGTCATATGCACACTAGAACAGAAAATGAGAACGGTACAGGAAACTGTGAATCTCTATAATGTGTCGATTTCTTTTCTTTTAAAATTAAACACATAATTCGCAAAGCTGTCCAGCTTACTTATGATTCTGACCTTCCTTCTAGTTCTCTTCTGGGCATTTTTTGTTTAAAAATGACTTAATGACCTTTTCTTTCTCTTTCTTTTTTGACTTTTTTTTTCTGTCCCTCCCCACCCCAAAACTGAAAAACTTTCATGATAATATACATGGTCAAACAAAGCAAATTCCCACATTTGTCCCATCTGAAAAAGTATGTCTTGTGCTTCATTTAGTAAGATCTTGATGCCAGCTACAGGATTTTCCACATTCTTCACATTTAAAAGGTTTCTTTCCAGTATGAATTATCTTAAGTTTAGAAAGATGTGGTTGCCACATAAAGAATTTCCCACATTTATTACATTCAGAAGATTTCTCCCCAGTATGTGTTGAAAGCTGCCCACTTTGGTTAAAGGATTTTCTATATTCACATTTAGAAGATTTTTAAAAGAACATTTTGAGTTAAGCCTCTATACTGAAATAAACCAAATAACAGATTAAAAAAACGAACATCTTGAGTTCATCACCTCTTTGTCATAAGTTTGTTGTCATTTCAGTGATGTCTGAATCTTTGTGACCCCATTTTATTTTTTGGCAAAGTGCTTTGCCATTTCCTTCTCTAGCTCATTTTACAGATGCAGAAACTGAAGCAGAGTTAAGTGACCTGCTCAGGGTCACACAGCTTGTAAGTGTTTGATATCGGATTTGAACTCAAGAAGATGAGTCTTCCTGACTCCAGGCCCAGAACTCTATCCTTTGCATTACCCAACTGCTCCTGTCAAATGGTGGGTATCATCATTAGTCCTCTGCGATCAGTGGACTGATCAGGGATCTTCAATTTTCAATGTTTTTCTTTACTAAGTTGTTATTATAAAAAAAAAATTGTTCTACTGGTTCTAGTTCCTTCATTCTGCATTAGTTAATGCAAGTTTTCCCAGATTTCTCTGAAATGATGCTTTTGATATTTTTATGATATCTTATGTTATTTATAACAATATTCCATTACATTAATATACCAGAATTTGTACAAGCATTCCCCAATTGATGGACACTCCCTTAGTTTCTAGTTCTTTGCCACCACAAAAAGAGCTGCTATAAATATTTTTGTACATGTGTTTCCTTTTCCTCTTACTTTGATCTAGTTGTAGTATAGACCTAAAATGGTCTAGTTAGAGAACCCTAGAAAGCCAATTATAATTAATTGAAAGAATTAACGACTTCAGCAAGTGGTAGGACATAAAACAAATCCACATAAATCATTAGAATTTACCAACAAAACCCAGTAATAAAAGAAAGAGAATTTCTCTTAAAAATAACTATAAAACATATAAAATATTTAGAAGTCTACTTACCAAGGATCACACAGAATTATATCATCTCTATACAGTTGATTCTCAGATCTAGCCCTCATCTCACCCTTTACTTCCAATCTCAATTCTCCAATTCCCTAATGGACATCTCGAAATGGAAAAAAATCTTTGCAGCAAGTTTCTCTGATAAAGGCCTAATTTCCAAGATATATAAAAGAAATTGGTTCAAATGTATAAAAATAGAAGCCATTCTTCTGTTGATAGTCAAACGATATGAGCAGAGACCTCCATATGAAATAATGTTCCAAATTACTAACAATTAGAGAAATGAAAACTTAAGCAACTCTGAATTTTCATCTCATGTCTATCAGACTGGCAAAGACGACCCAAAAAAGGGAGAAAAGGACACATACTCTTAGACTCAGAGATTCTATTACTCGACTTACATCCCAAAGAAGTCATTGATAAGAAGGAAGTTCCAATACGTACCAAAATATTTATAGCAGCACTTTTTGTGACAGCAAAGAAATGAAAAAAAAAAAGGATTCCTATTGCTTGGGAAATGGCTAAGCAAATTGTGGCACATGAATATAATGGAATATTATTGCAGTGGAAGGAATGATGAATTTGATAAATATAGAAAAGCATGGAAAGATCTACATGAACTGATACAGAGTGAAGTAAGCAGAGCCAAGAAAACAATATACACAATGACTACAAAAATGTAAATGGAAAGACCATGCAAGAGAAATCAAAAGTGAATGTTGCAAGATTATTAAGAACAAGCATAGCTTGAAAGAAAAGATATGAGAAGACCCTTCCAACCCAACCCTTCAAGGAGGTGGGAGGTCCACAAGTGATGCACATTGTACATGTTTTCAGAATTTTTCAATATATTAATCAAATATACCGATTTTTTACTCATCTTTTTCTTTTGTTTTTAAAAACTATTATTTGTCATATGGGATAGCTCTCTGGGAAGAAGAATGGGAGAGATACTGGGGGAAATTATGATAATGTGAAAAATGAAAAACATCAATAAAAACTTATATTAAAAATATTTTAAAAGGGAAATGACAAGAGAGCCAGAGAGAAATAGGAACATAAATGCACAGATGGTGGAATTGTGAATTGGGTTATTCATTTTTTTTTTTAGAATTTATTTATTTATTTTTAGTTTTCAACATTCATTTCCACAAGATTTTGAGTTCCAAATTTTCTCCCCATCTCTCTCCTACCACCACCCCAAGATGGAATGCATACTGATTACTCCTTCCCCCAGTCTGCCTGCCCTCCCTTCCATCCCTTCCATCCCCCCCTTACTTTCTTGTAGGACAAGATGGATTTCTATACCCCATTGCCTGTATATCTTATTTCCCAGTTGCATATAAAACAATTTTTAACATCTGTTTTTACAACTTTGAGGTTCAGATTCTCTCCCTTCTTCCCTTCTTACCCACCCCCATTAGGAAGAAAAGCAATTAAATATAGGTTATACATGTGTAGTTAGGCAAAACATTTCCATAGTAGTCATATTGTAAAAGATTAACTATATTTCCCTCCATCCTATCCCGCCCCTCATTTATTCTGTTTTTCTACTTTGACTTTGTCCCTTCTCAAAAGTGTTTGCTTCTGATTATCCCCTCCTCCAATCTTCCCTCCCTTCTATCATACCGCTCTTATCCCCTTCCCTCCTACTTTTCTGTAGGATAAGATTGAGTGTGTACATTATTCCTTCTTTAAGCCAAATCCAGTGAGAGTAAGGTTGACTCATTCCCTTTCACCTCTCTGCTCTTCCCCTCCATTATAACAGCTTTTTCTTGCCTCTTTTATGTGAGATAATTTACCCCATTCTATCTCTCTCTCTCTCTCTTTCTCCCAATATATTCTTCTCTCACTCTTTAATTTTATTTTTTAAATATCATCACTTCATATTCAACTCACCCTGTGCCCTCTGTGTGTGTGTATGTATATGTATAAATTCCCTTCAACTATCCTAATACTGAGAAAAGTCTCACGAGTTACAAATACCGTCTTTCCATATAGGAACATAAACAGTTCAACTTCAATAAGTCCCTTATGATTTTTCTTTCCTGTTTACCTTTTCAAGCTTCTCTTGATTCTTGTATTTGAAAGTCAAATTCTGTGTTCAGCTCTGGTCTTTCCATCAAGCATGCTTAAAAGTCCCCTATTTCATTGAATGCCCATTTTCCCCCTGAAGTGTTATTAAACCTCAGTTTTCCTGGGTAGGTGATTCTTGATTTTAATCCTAGGTCCTTTGAGCTCCAGAATATCATATTCCAAGCCCTTCAATCCCTTATGTAGAAGCTACTAAATCTTGTGTTATCCTGATTATATTTTCACAATACTCAAATTGTTTCTTTCTGACTGCTTGTAATATTTTCTCCTTGACCTAGGAACTCTGGAAATTGACTACCAATCCAGAGTTATGATATGCTGCAGAAATGTTACTTCCTAGAAGTAGAAAACAGAATAACAAAATTCATCTGGAAGAATGAAAGATCAGAAATCTCAAGGAATAATGATAGGGTGAGGAGAATGAGAAGGAAGGAGGTCAAGTAGCACTAACTCTCAAACTATACTGCAAAGCAATAATCCTCAAAACTATTTGCTACTGGGGGCGGCTAGGTGGCGAAGCCCTGGAGTCAGGAGGACCTAAGTTCAAATTCAGCCTCAGATACTTGACACACTTACTTGCCATGTGACTTTGGGCAAGTCACTTAACCCCAATGGCCTTCTAAAAAAAAAGCAAAAAAAAAAACCCTATTTGCTACTGGTTAAAAATAGAGAGATCTCTCAGGGGAATAGATTAGGTACACAATATACAGAGCAAAGGAACGTAGTATTTAATAAAACCAAACACTATAGCTCCTAGGGTAAGGATTCACTAGATGATGAAATCTGCTGGTAAAACTGAAAAGCATTCTGGCAGAAATTAGATATAGACCAACAGTTTACACCATGTACCAAGATATGCTATATATGGATATATGATTTAGATACAAAAGGTCACATTATAAACAAATTTAAAAAGCAAGGAAGAAGGTACTTTTCACAACTGTTCAAAGCAGAAGGGAAAGAGTTAACTAGAGAAAATCTTTGCAGCATGTTTCCCTGATGAAGATCTCATGTCCAAGATATATAAGGAACTGATTCAAAAAGCCATTCTCTAGTATGAGTAGGCACTTTTCAAAGAGAGAAATTCAAGCTATCAACAACCATATGAAAAAAATGTTCCTAATCACTAATAATTAGAGAAGTGCAAATTAAAGCAACTTTGAGGTTCTGCCTCACACTGATCAGATTGGCAAAGATGACCAAAGAAAAGAAAATGACAATAATTGGAGGGACTGTAGTAAAAACAAGTATATGATTGCACTGTTGATGGAGCTATAAATTGGTCTAGTCATTCCGGAAAGCAATTTGGAACCATGCCCGAAAAAGTCACTAAATTGTGCATACCCTTTGACCCAAGGATACTACTGGCTCATTTTCCTTATTTATTCTCTCATGCAGGATCCTAAGGTAATTAAGGGGTATGTTCTAATATTTCCACATTAATTACTAAAATTGCAACATCTAAATCCGTCTCCTCACAGACTCCTCACAGAATGACAATTAAAGCTGTCATCATCCAAGATTTCATTGTCTCTTAAAGATATAATAACAGTATCTATGGTCTTTGTGGGAACAGTTCCTGAAGCTGGAGTTAGAAATGTAATACAAAGCAGAATGTGGTAATTCGTTAGCAAGCTATAAAGCAACTTCTACCAGCGTTCAAAGGAAGTAATCATTTCCAGCTGATGGGGTCAGGTGACATGGAATAGGTAACTTCATTTGAGCCAAGTCTTAAAGGATAGATGAAATTAATGGTCAGATATGGGGGCAGGGATAGAAATGATTCTGGGCATGAGGAATGAAGTGAGTGGTAAAGGTACAGATGGGGAAACAAGCATCATTTTGGAGAAGAGGGAACGGTCCGGTTGGAGGTAAATTTGAAGGCAGATTGTGGAGGGCTTTGTATATACCCTATTAAAGAATTTGGACTTAATTCTATAGGAAATTAACTTTATTCTGTAGGAAACAGAGTAGGTATATTCTGAAGAATTTTAAAAGGGAGGTAACATTCTTGGTATATTATACAGGTAAGAGGGGGAGATTCAGGACCTCCCCTCTCACAGATTAGTTTATATCATCACAGATGATAAGGTGTTAATGTGTTGACACTCTGCTTTCCCTTTTACAAAGTAGGAATACCTCTCTGATTGAGTTGGAAGGTGCAACTATCTTGACTAAGCTGAAAATAGTCCACACTCCTGAGGGCTTTAAAGAGCAGAGCCTTGGAGTCAAAGAAGAACCTACCTATGGGTTGGGGAGTAGGAGTTCTTATCCCCTTCCCCTATCAATTCCCCTGTCATCAAGCAGCAGATAATCACCTTCAAATGCCCATCCAGCAGCCTAAATAATCAGTCTGAAAGAGTTTGGGGCATAGTTTAGGGAGCAAAGACATACTCCAAGCAAGCATGAATCAAGAGAGACAGTCATTCAGGGCCAGAAGCAGCTCCCAAGACCCCATGAGCAGCAAAGAAAGTCAGCTATAAACTCAAGAAAGAACCGTCACTGGACATCAAAAATTGAGCTACAGAGAAGAATAGATTCTAGGAGTTCAGACAGGCAATCTCCCCACTACACCCAGGGAGAACTTTGTGAGGACTCCACAAAAGAGAAAAAAGCCCCAAAACTTCAAGGCCTGGAGGTACTGGAAAACTAGCCACATGGGTGTTCTCCACATAGGTGTCTCATTACCCTCTGTATTCTAAGTTTGTACTCACATTTCCTGTGGGCACTGTTTGTATTTGTGGAAGAATGTACCCCAAGTTTATGTGGGGCAAAAGTTTGGTAGCTACTATTATGTCATCTTAGTAAAAACCTTTGCTTTGAACAAATTATTTGTGAAAAGGGAAGCATACTAGTAGGGATCTATGATAAATAGAAAGATTCCTCACAGAGAATACCAAAGAACCTAAAGTAGCAGCTACCCTTTGGGGTCCAAACCCTTCAGATTGAGTGAAAATAACCTATAGAGCAGTGGTTCTCAACCTTCCTAATGCCTCGACCCTTTAATACTTGTATGTGGGCATATCTGCATGTGGGCGGACCCGCAGAAATATGTGTTTTCTGATGGTCTTAGGCAACCCCGTTCGACCCCCAAAGGGATTGCGACCCACAAGTTGAGAACCACTACTATAAAGGGTTCTTTAAACATAGATCTGGAAGGGGTCTAAGAGGTGACCTTGTCATATCCCCCTCAGTTAATAGATGAGAGCCCTGAGGCCCAGAGAGATTAAAGAACTTGACCAAAGCAAAAAATTAATAAACGACAGATCCTGGATTTGACTGTGAATCATGGAACACTGTGATCTCAGAAGAAACAAAAGTTCTCAGAAGAAACAAAAGTTCTAAGTAATTCACAGAGCAATGGAAATAGGCATGGTGGCTGTAAGTAGATTATAGGTCTTCTGACTCTCAACTCAGAGCCCTTTTCTACTCTACCGTATTGACTCCCATACATTGCACCACTGCATTTGGGGAAATTAATTTGGTAGCTACGAGTAGGATAGATTGAAGAAAGAAAAGATTATTGTAATAGTCCAGATAAGAGATAAACGAAGGTCTGAAGGAAAGTTGTGGCAGTGGAAACATAGAGGAGGAGATGGACCAGAAAACCTTGGCCAAGGTGGGATCCAGAGGAGTTGGCAACTGGGGATGGGGAGGGGAGAAAATGAAGACATGAAAAAATGACTCAGTGTTTAAGCCTTAGTGCCTGTGGTGAGGTGGGTGTGACAATAGCAATGAGGAATTCTAGATGATTAGCCATTTGATGGAGGAAAGATACTTAGTTTGGTTTTGAAAAACATGATCCATGTGGTAATAAATTAGGATCAGGATTTGACCTATGATTTCCTTGGTATGTTGTTCAGTTGTGTCCAACTCTTGGTGACCCCAATTGGAGTTTTCTTGGCAGAGATACTAGAGTGGTTTGCCATTTCCTTCTCCAGCTCATTTTACAAATGAGGAAACTGGGGCAAACAGGGTTAAGTGACTTACCCAGGGTCACGCAGCTAGTAAGTGTCTGAGGTCAGATTTGAACTCAGGAATGTGAGTCTTCCTGACTCCAGGCCCAGCACTCCATGCACTATGATGCCACCTAGCTGTCTCTGGCATAGGGACACCCAGATGAGGAAACCTAACCAAGGTAGGTCAGTTCTTCTTTGCAATCCACCATCAAAGCTGGCTGGGGCACTGGGAGATTAAATGATTAACCCATAGTCATGCAGCCAGTAGGTGTAGGGCTTGTAAAGCAACCAGTATATGTAATAGGGTTTGCGCCCAAGTCTTACTGCTTTCCTAACCCGTGCACTATGATGATATACTGGAAACTGGGGCAAATGCAAGCATCTGGGTGGGGAAAGAGATGGGGGGCGGTGTTGCACTGGGGCGGGGGGGGGAAGGAGTGTGTGTGTGAAGATACAGATTCAGAAACAGAACCAGGAAAAGGCATTTGTGTGTGCAAGGCATGACCTGAAAGTCACATGGACCAAATCTGGAACTCACCTCCTTGTCTGGGACCCTTCACTAGAGTTTTCACCATTAACACATATAATTTAATTTACTTGCATGAATCCATAATCTCATAAATAGAGGTATTCCTTCTAGGTCTCAACATCAACTCCTCAATGCCTCTTCATCCTTTCTCATTTCTTATTCATTTTGTCCTGCTAGCCCTCCATAGAGGATTGACCCAGCTCACCAGAGGCCTTCCTCTGGTTATTTTAATATTTCACAGACACCAAGATAATACTTAGGCCATCTGCTGCCCTTGCTCTGACTAAGTGACCAGCCCACTTCATTTTTCTGACCACACATGTCCTTGACAATGTTTTTAGGTCTCTTCTCACAAGGATGATACATTATAGCTTACTTACACCCGCCATGCCTCTTTCCATTGCTCTGTGCATCACCTATAATTTTTGTTTCTTCTGAGATCATAATGTTCCATGATTCATAGCCATATAGTATCACAGTGAAAGACTTAGTGTTTAAAACACAGGCTTTTGCAACAGGGAAAAGCCAGAGATCATTGAAATTGAAAATGGAATCATTGCAATTTCCCAAAGGTAATCTGGCCTGCATTCTTCCTCCCATTCATTTTGGGGGCAGCTTATATCCAAGTGCAATATATACATGGACTAACAGTGCTGCCCCTCTCACTATATATCATTATTTAGACAATATACAGTTTTCTTCCATTTTTTTCCCTTTGAATTGCTAGTTCAATCTCTTTTGAATGGCTAGGGATCTCATTGAGGAGGCCCTGGAGTATTCTGGGCTTCTGTGCAATCAACACAATATAATTTACCAATAAGGAACATTTGGAGAACCTCACTAGCTACAGAGAATCCCTTGTCTCTCTGGACTCTGCCCAGGGCAGTCTAAGTGACGTTAAATCACAGAGATGGAAGGGACTTCAGGGACCATCTAGTGAAGGATCCAACCTATATTTGAGTAAGGATCCGCTATAACATCACTGACAAGCAAAAGTTTGCATTAAGGGGAGGCTAAGTGGTGCAGTGAATAGAGTACTGGCCCTGGTATCAGGAGGACCTGAATTCAAATCCAGCTTCAGACACTTAACACTTATTAGCTGTGTGACCTTAGGCAAGTCACTTAACCCCAATTGCCTCGCCTTCCCCCCTCCAAAAAAAAAGTTTCCATTAAGTCATGTGCCAGCATAGGGTGTTTAGCACACCATATATCTGGCAACACCAGAAATGTATGTGGTTGCTTATGAAAAAATATACTGGGGAGAGGCAGAGCCAAGATGGAGGAGTAAAAGCAGGAACTTGCTTCAGCTCCTGTTCCAACCACATCCAATACCAGTAAAAAAAAAAAGACTCTAAACAAATTTTAGAGCTACAGAGCCCACAAAGTGACAGAGAGAAACAAATCTCCTGCTGAAGGCAGCCTGGTAGGCCAACAGGGTGGGTCTATCGCACTAGACTGGCAGCCAAGCACAGTCCCCTGTAAGCTGCCAGGGTGCAGACCCAGGGCAGCCCCAACCAGCAGCACAAACCATCTGGAGCAGACTTCAGGAGAGTGAATCACCAGCAGCTGTGATGGTTTCCAGACTTCTCAACCCATAAATGCAAAAGAGAAAGTAAAAGGTCAGTGGGGAAATCTGTCAGAACTAAGTGATAGAAGAGTGTGGTCCAGCCAGTGCTCCCAGGGCAAGAGGTGGTGGAGGCACAAGCTACAGCTGTTGCCTCATGGTTGCCTCTGGAGCTCCTGGCCTGCAGATTGTAGGGTGACCAAGTGACCATTCAGAGGGCAATTGCTCTTGATTTGGCCTACTTGGATCTGGGTTGCTGTCTTGGGTGGTAGTCCTGGGGTGTGTGGCCAGTGTACCAGAGCTAGTGGTGGCTGTAGAGAAGGCACCCTCCTCATAGCTCTGGCAACTGTGAAAATCCCAGTAATTTGGGACACAGCTCTCTCCACTCTGGAAGCTGAGTTCTACCATGGCAAAGGTTCCAAAGTCAAGTAATTGGCTGGCAAGATGAGCAAGCAGAGAAAGCACAAACAGACCACAGAATCCTTTTTGAGGACAAAAAAGATCAAAACATGGAACCAGAAGAAGAGAACAAAGTCAAAACTCCTGTATCAAAAGCTTCCAAGAAAAATATGAATTGGTTACAGACTATGGAGGAGCTCAAGAAAGATTTTGAAAATCAAGTAAGAGAACTGGAGGAAAAATTGGGAAGAGAAATGAGAAAGCTGCAAGAAAATCATGAAAAGTGAGTCAACAGCCTGCTTAAGGAGACCCCCCAAAAAAATACTGAAGAAAATGACACCTTAAAAAATAGACTAACTCAAATGGCAAAAGAGGCCCAAAAAGCCAATGAGGAGAAGAATGCCTTAAGAAGCGAAATTTGCCAGATGGAAAAAGAATTGAAAAAACTCACTGAAGAGAATAATTCTTTCAAAATTAGATTGGAGCAAATGGAAGTTAATGACTTTATGAGAAATCAAGATACTATAAAACATATCCAAACGAATGGAAAAATAGAAGGCAATGTAAAATATCTCACTGGAAAAAAAACACTGACCTAGAAAATAGATCCATAGAGATAATTTAAAAATTACTGGACCACCTGAAAGCCATGATCAAAAAAAGAGCCTAGAAATCATCCTTCAAGAAATTCTCAAGGAAAATTTCCCTGATATTCTAGAACCAGAGGGCAAAATAGAAATTGAAAGAATTCACCAATCACCTCTTGAAAAAGATCTCAAAAAGAAAACTCCTAAGAATATTATAGCCAAATTCCAGAGTTCCCAAGTCAAGGAGAAAATATTACAAGCAGTCATGAAGAAACAATTTGAGTACTGTGGAAACACAATCAGGATAACACAAGATCCAGCAGCTTCTACATTAAAGGATCAAATGGCTTGGAATATGATA
>CM053581.1:380817115-380953798 GCA_028627135.1 Pseudochirops cupreus | reverse complement strand
CATATTTATATATGTGTATATATTTGTTTATATATACATATATTTATGTATGTGTGTATATGTATATATGTGTGTATACATATATATGTATGTGTGTGTGTGTGTATATATGTATGTATGTATGTATATGTATACACACACACATATATTCCCCCTATGGCCAGGGAATTACCAAACCACACAAGCCTGTAAGTTATAGGAAGAGCTAAAAGAAGGACTTGTATGTCTGGGATCCTGTTGAAGGATCAACACTATAAAAAGGAAAGTAGAAAAAGCACAGTGAAAGGAAACAGTCTGCCCTTCCTTGCCCACTAGCTGCTCAAATTCTTGACAACTGGCAATCTAAACTGAATATGACAGTGCCTTGCATGGCAGGCTAGAAGTCTGACTCCCAAAGTTAGCTGCCACTCACTCACAAAGTGATCATCAAGCATGTCTCTAACAATAGCCACATGTCAAGGAGGAAGTTCATATGACAAGGACAATGAAAGAAAAAGGAGCCCAGACCTACATCCCAGCATACAGACCTTGTACCTTCTTCTTAAATATTATAAAATTTTCTGTCTGTTGGGAAATATGGCTGGTGGATATTCTCAGGGAATTTATCAGACTTCTTTCCTGAATGATCTATCACCTTTGGACTCACAGGTAAATAATAATGTTAAGATAAGAGGTCATAGTATGGGCCCTGGTTACACATTTTTCAAAAGATTTTGACATAAAAGAAGTATGTACAAAAAAGTGTCTTTTTCTAGCATTAAAATATTTTTATTTATAAAATAGAATATTTTCTTTTAAAATTTTTAATATTTTTATTTACCCCATTACATGTAAGAACAATTCTTAAAATTAGTTTTTTTTATTTTGATTTCCAAATCCTATCCCTCCCTCCCCTCCCTATTCCCGGAGACAGTAAGCAATTTTATACAAGTTACACATGTGTAATAGTGTAAAATATTTCCATACTAGTCATAAAACAGAATATTTTCAAATGTCCTTCAGTCTGCCTCAATGTATTGACCAGTTCCCTTAGTCCCTGATCTGATTGGTAAGTACCTACATAAAGGTGGGGGCTAAAGCCCTGAAAATGATAAAATTATAAATGAGATAATAAATGAAAAGAGTCTTTAGAGAGAAAAGAGCTGAGTACAGTCTTTGGGAATGTCTATGTATGGAAGCTGAAGAAGACAGAAATGAAAAAGTCAATAAGGCAGAAGGGCCAGATTGATAACAGTGGGGAGAAAGTCACAGATGTGAATCTGAGAGACATTTAAAAGAAAATTCAATAGTTTTTGTAAGTGACTACTATGTGTCAGGCACTGTGTTAAGAAAGATACAACTTAGGGGAGGCTAGGTGGCACAGTGAATAGAGCACTGGCCCTGGAGTCAGGAGGACCTGAGTTCAAATCCAGCCTCAGACACTTAACCTGTACTAGCTGTGTGACCCTGGGCAAGTCACTTAACCCCAATTGCTCTGCATTCCCCCCTTCAAAAAAGAAAAGCAAAAAAAAAGAGAAAGATACAACTTGGTGACTAAGTCAATATAGGACGTCAAAAAAAAAAAAGAGAATGTAGTCAAAGGCAATTGGGTTTCCAGCTCAGAATATTGGAAGAAAGGTGGTAGGTAGTACATCACAGACAGAGCCAAGAGAGAAGTGTTCTGGATAAGCAATGCTAAGCTCAATTTTTTAAATTCCTATGATTCTTCTCAGTTTCAAAGGTTCAGAAAAGGCTCAACCTTCTCAGATGCTAACTCTATAGTGGCTCCCACTGGGTACAAGATCTTCCTCTCCTGGAGTTTGACAGGGAAAAGAGATTCATAGAATCATAATATTTCAGAGGTAGACAGGTCCTCCAGGGTCATCTAGTCCAATACTGAAGCAAAGATGTCCAATTCATCTTTAACAGTCAACCAGCTTCTTTAAAAATATAATCCCTTACAGCAGTGGTTCTCAACCTTCCCAATGCTGTGACCCTTTAATACCACTCCTCATACTGTGGTGACCCCCAACCATAAAATTATTTTCATTGCTACTTCATAACTGTAATTTTGCTACTGTTATGAATCATAATGTAAATATCTGATATGCAGAATGTATTTTCATTGTTACAAATTGAACATAACCCACAGGTTGAGAACCACTGCCTTACAGGCAGGCAAGAAGGCAACAAACTTACTGTCTGCCAGGCACTGTGCTAAGTGATAAAGATACAAATGCAAGTAAGAAGAAAGACATTGCCTGCCCACAAGGAGCTTACATTCTAATGGGACCAACACATACAAGGGAGCTGGAAAGTGGGAGAGGGGAGAAGAAAGAAAGTATGAGAACACTGGAGTCTGGAGCAGAATAAATCACTTAGCTATACAGTCCATCTGGGACCTTCCCCAAAATGAAGACCCAGGAAGGAAACACACCAGGGGGAGAAGAAAGTCATCATGGCATAGGGAAATTCCAGAGTGAGAAGGCAGCCCCGGAACGGGAGCAAAATCAGGACAACTGGAAGCACAGTCAGGAGGGGAAATTTTAAACTCCTACTAAATGCAAAGTATAGTTGAAGGTACTGGGCCTACAAAAAAAAAAAAGAAAAAGTCCTCACCATCAAGGAGCTTACATATTACTGGAAGTATATGACATATTCACAGATAGAAAGAAGGAAGCTGCAAATGTTTCCTCAGAGAGAGAGTGAAAGGACAAAAAATAACTCTTAAGCGCTCTAAGATTATTGGAAAAGGAAGAGGGAGCACTAATGGCTTGGGAGAATCTGGGAAGGCACCATGGAGAAAATAAGAAGATAAGGAAAGGCTCAGCTAAGGAAAGACTGAATTTCACACTTGGAGGATGACTTGAGAGGGTGAAGGGGTAGCAGATGCCCTTCAAAATTTGAGGAACAGCTACTTGTCCCAGAACTTGAATAATGTGCATAAGAGAGGATAGAGATGTCCATTTTCATGTTATCTTCTTTTTTCTTATAGTTTATACATGAAAATATTTGTGTTTGTTAATTGCTAAGTCCCTAATTTTGAAAAGAATTTTTTAAAAAAGGTAGAAGGACTAGATTGGACTCTAATTGTGAACATCCTTAAATACTATCAGTCCTGAGTAAAGAAGACCTGGGTTCAAATCCACCTCATGACATTCCTAGTTGTGTGATTGTGCTAGTGACTTAACCTGTGTGCCTCAACTTTAAAATCAGAATAATACTAGCAACTTCTTCCTAGGATCAAATGAAATCTTTGTAAAGTGATTAGCAGAGTCACCCGGCACACAAGCAGTTGCTTAATAAAATGTGTTTCCTTCCTAAATATTTTAACCTAGAAGTAATAGGGAGCCCCCTAAGATTTTAAGCAGGTAAATGGCATATATCTTGAAACTCCGCTGGCAGCTGTGGGAAGGATGGACCAGGGAGAGGAGACATTTGGAGACTAGGAACCAACCCCATTACTCAATCAATCTATACTGCTTTTGGATAATTCTAACCGTTAGGAAAATTTCCCCTATATCCGACAGACATCTGCCTCTATTAACTGCTACCCATTGGTACTAATTCTACCCTTTGGATCTGTCGTCTTTTCTTTGCCCAAACATCCTACAACTGGCTTCGAGGTTCGACATCTGGCAGGGCACGTGACCTATTCCTCACTTTTCTGTAAGGCTCTTAATTGCCACACAACCCTCTCAGTAAAGTGGGTTAAAAGAGAGACCAGAAGGGGGCAATGGCGAGACGCACATTCCCAAAAGCCCGGAGCTCCGGGGATGTCTATTGCAACTTCGAGGCTTAAACACTCCGAACCTGGGACCACGGTTGGGCACTCAGGGATGGAAATCCAGTAAACCCTAGAAATCAGATCGACCCACTTTCGTTCTTGTGAGTCTAGAACCCAGGGACTTGGAACTCTAGTCCTAAGCTTTCATTTCCAAAGTCACCTGGGAGGTGGGAAAAGACCAAAACACAGACATTTGAAAAACAAAAAACAGTAAAAAAAATACCTCTGACCTCCTCGGGGGAGGCGGTGGCGCTGCCCGCCCCACCCATCCAGTGACTCACTCCTTTCCAAATAGCTCGCCCCAAAACCTTCGCTGCGCCAGGAGAAGGAGGAGGGATAGGTGGGATAAAGGGGACGGGGGCGGGCAGGAACGGGCACTAAGGTGGGCTCTATCTCTTCTTAACCCAAGGCGAAAGTACAAGTTCAGTCGAGTCCCGGCAAATGCCCCTGTTTACTGCGAAGCTGAAGGCTGAGGGAGGTGGGGCGGGGCCTGGGAGGCCCCGGCCCGCCCCCTTTGCCCTGAGCCCCAATCCCCTTCCACTTTTACCAGAGCCTCCAAATCAATGCTCAACTTCTCCCAGTACCTTCCCCACTGACTGGATCTCTCCCCAGCCCTCTACGGGCTAGGGATGGGGGGGTGGCAGGGTGGGCGTGTGCAGAAGGTAGGAATAGGAGAACAGGGAGAGGGTTTAGCTTGCCGAAGAGTACAGGCCAAGTCTACAGAGTAGAATCTAGAAGTCAGGACGTGGTGAAACTCTGTATGGCTGGTCCCTCACCTCCGCACCCTCCCTATCCATCCCCTCAGCTCTGGACGACGCAGACCGGAGGTGATGGAGGGGGAGGGGGCTGGCGGGGAGCAGTGACAGCAATCTTCGCTCAAAAGCAGTTTGATGTGGGCACAGAGCAAAGGTATCTGTACTCAGGTCCGTATCCCAGCTCTGCAATCAGTTTGACCGTACACGAGTCAGTAATTTTCCGGGCCTCAGTTTCCCCATCTGTAAAATGACAGGGCTAGAGTAGATGTCCCTTTTAGCTTTCAGTCCTATGATTCTGAATCTTGGCTCCTGGGTACATGGCACCGCCTCTTTCATACCGCTTTCCAAGCCCCTCAGCCCTGCCACTCCTCCTTCTCCCCCTCTTCTGGAGGGTGAGCTCGAGAACGACACGCATGCGCACCAAGACATTTGCCGCGTAGCTAGCTCTCCCCCTCTTTTTTCTCCCCGCCCCTTCCCCCTCCCCGCCCCCTCCCTCTGCTCCCTACCTCCCACTCCCCCCTTCCCTCCCCCCGCCCCCCCCGCGCCACCTCCATCCCGGTAGCACAGGCGCGAGCTCAGGGCCCTTGCACGGAGGAGGAAAAGAGGGGAACCCTCCGGCTCTCCCAAAGCTGCGAAGGACCCCCTTCACAGGCTCCCCCACCCCGGCCCCGCCCCCCCATCCCCCCCCCGCCTCCTCCCAATTGTGCATTTTTGCAGCCGGAGGCGGCTCCGAGATGGGGCTCTGAGCTAAGCCCTAGGCGAGGGGAGAACCAAGAGAAAGGAGGGAGGGGGACCTCGAGGTGTTTGATTTGGGGGCGCATCCTCCCCGCCAGTTAGCTATAGCGGAGGGGCTCTTAACTATTGCCTTCTCACTCCCCCCCCCTCCGATCCCAGAGCTCGCTGCGCTTTGCAGAGAGAAAAGACAAAAATAAAGGCAGGGAGAAAAAGGGGGGACCCCCCTGAAGGGGGGCACAGACCAAAAGGAGCCAGATTACGGAGGAGGGGGCTGTTTGCATCGGCCCCGCACCACCATGCTGAGCCCGCTGCTGCTGCTGCCGCTGATCTTGGCTCTGGCCACAGCGGCGATGGATGGTGAGTGAGATTCCCCCCACCCTCACCCCCTCCCCCGAGGACGCCCCCTCCCCAGTCCCCACCTCTTACTGCAGAAAGGGGAGGGAGTCGCGGAGTGGGGGGGCCTTTTGTTATCCGGGACCAGCTGACACAGCAGCGCCCCGGATGGGGGCTGGGAGCAGGGGTCCGGGTTGACTGGGGGTGGGGAGCCTGGGTGGAAGATGCTTCCCGGACCCCCCAGTTCAGACAAAGACTGGCTTGGGGGGGCAGACCTAGCGCCCCTTAGTGCCACCGAGGATGGAGGGAGGCCTATGCTGATTCTTATTTCTAGCGGAGGACGTGTCCCAGGCCCCCCACCCCCACCCCCCCATCCCTATCTGAATTGTGAAGGAATCTGGATTTGCATTAAACATCTGCAAAGGGGGGGGGGGGAGCTGCTCGGGCGGGGGTCTGCAGTGCGTTTCTAATGCGTAGAGAGAGAAAGCCGAAGGGGGAAGTCATTTTCCGAGGTGCCCACACTGGGCAGAGGTGTGAGGAGAGGAAAAGGACTTGTGTACTGAAAGACTGACTGGGCCCTGGAGCAGGGGTGGAGGGAATGGGTTCTAGCATGACCGGGTTCTAGCCTAGGCCTCGGGGGTTCCACACCTTTCCACATTCCCCCTTTTGTGGGCCTCTGTCAGTAGCCAGGGTTGGGTTGAGCAGTATTGGGATGGAGGTGGGAGGGGTGGGGGTTGTTATGTTACTTAGAATTTCCCTTCTTAATTTCTGGAGGTTTGGGATGAAACGTCAGACGTCATCAGTGAGGAGAGGGGCTGGGAGGCTGGTTTGGATCCCTGAGGTGAGGGCACAGAATGTTTTTCTGGTACCCTCGCACTTTGGACCAGGAGAGTTTGGTGATGGGGGAGGAAGGGGGCATGCCCCTGCTGTTTTCTATTCTGCAACTTAAGTGAATTTGTTTTTAATTTCACCCCCCCCCTTCTCCCTTTGCATAATGCAGACATTATCTTAGCAGGAACTGTATGTGCTTTAGGGAACTGGGGGTGGCCTCTTGTTCGCTCTCCTTTCCCCCTTTTTGGCAGTTTTTCCTATTTAACCCTGAGTCATGGGTTCAAGTTTTGTCTAAGTCAGGAACACGGACGAATAGTTTGGGGGTTGGGCTAGGCTGAGCTGAGCCCCACAGATTGAGTGTGTGGGGTGTCTCACCGCTCATTGCCCCCAGGGGGCTCCATACACTGCCCACAGCAAGAAATGGCCCTCCTTCCCCAGGGCCCCCACACCTCCACCCCCACTTCCAATCTCCAAAACTTTGCCAAGTTTGGGGTTGGGAAAGTTTTTCCCAGAAATCCAACTGTCCTGTCCCCCTCCCCCTGACCTCAATGGGAATGAAAGACCCTCTTACTTTGGTTAAGAGTGAGGCTGGGGAGCAGAAGAGAAGTTTGGGGAGCAGGGATCCCATGAAGTAGAGAGGAGGAGACTCAATGCCCCTTCCCTTAGTTATGCCATTCTTCAGGACTCTGTCTTCTTTGGGCTAGCAGGAAAACAAAAACAGAAATTGTCCAGTTTAGAGGAAGGGAGGATCTTTGCCCTCATCTCTTCCCAGACAGCCTGTCTCTGCCTGCTGTACCCCTCAAACAATTATATTTAACTTATTTTCCCTTCAATGAGGAGGTTGGAGTATTGGCACACTGAGGCAGAGAGGATTGGGACACCTGGTTCTGGAAAAAATTAGGAAGGATCAGAAAAGTCAAGACAAGGAGAGAAAAACAATTTGGTTGGGGGTGGAGGAGACTGGAGGGGCCACTGTGGGGAACAGAAAACATCCTGAGATGTTCTCAGTGGCCCAGCTGGAGTTTCACAATGGAATGAGAAAGGGACATGGCTGTCCTGTGTTCAGGGGCTCTAATGCTGGCTTTGGCCGCCCCCTCTGGAGTGTGTGTGTGTGTGTGTGTGTGTGTGTGTGTGTGTGTGTGTGTGTGTGTGTGTATGGAGGTGGGGGGGAGTGTTACAGACACATTCAGCTCCGATTGCAGTTTAGGCACTCTTCTCCCTGATATGGTATGTTTCTCTGATGCTGCCCCCTCCCCAAATTCCAATATCTTAGGCCAAGCTGTACCCAAAAGAATGAGATGAGAGAAGCGGTTATAATATGGAAGGAGCAATGAATGAAGCATGATGAAGTCATCAGTCCTCAGTTTCCTTACTTGTAAAGTAGTGATAATAATACTTGCACTCTATATCTCCCAAGGCTGTTGGGGGGGAAAGTGTAAACTCTGAAGTGATTTATAAATTCACATTGGTGTTAGGGGGAGAACTTTTGGATTGCCACCTAAAGTCCATGTTGTTTTGTTTCAGGCCTGAGTTTCCACCCTTAGACACTTCTTGCCAAGTAGTGGTAGTTGAGGGTAGGACGAGGTTCTCCTCCACTCTGAATCGATAGACTAGCCGAGAGAAGAGTTGATTGGGGTCCATTCTCCCCAGATGGCTCCTCCACCTTCTATTTACTCTATACTGTATCCCCTCTCTACCTTCCCTAGATCATCTCCCTCTCCTCCCTCAACCACAGCCCTGTGCCAGACTGGAGCAAGGAAGCACTGTCCCAAACATGCATGTGCCCCTCACTTCTGGGAAGTTTTCTTTCCCATATAATCATCCTCTCAGCCTCCACCTTCAGTGGAGATGGGAAATGGAGGGTCCCCTGTCCCCTGAATCATGAGTGGAAGGGTCCAGAAGATGGTCCCAGTGATTTGCTTTTGGGAAATCCTTGAGGTATATGTGAGCATAGTTCAATAAGGGGTTTCTGACCCAGGTTTTCCCTTGGGGTTATGTCCAAGGTGGGCCTGGGGATGTGTGTTTGACTTGGGGATACCCAACTTCTCCTCTCAATCCCTGGCTCTGTAGCCAGGTTTCAGCTCCATCAGCAGGAATCAGCATTGTTTAGAGAAGGAAGCAGTCGGCTCTGGAGTGTTTCCGGAGCCTGTGGCCTGGAGGCACCAAGCGTAAAACCACCCTCTGTGGTGATGGAGGGAGACTGGGGTGGTGGGGTCATTTGTCCCTTGCCCTGCTCCTCCCCCTCCCACCCCAGCCCAGGGGTATCGGAATTTCCCCCTTCTCACCCTTCCAAGTCTCTCTGATTTGGAAAGGACTTGATGGGAGTCCTGACTATATTCCTCCTCTTGTCTCCCCTTGCTGGTGATCCCAGGGTAAGTGCAGGCAGCTGGGAGGGGGACTTAGTCCCTCAGCCCCATTTCTACACCATTACTTCCATCATGGTGTCTTTTGCTGGGTTCACCCCAGGACAGCTATGTCATTGTCTCTGGCAGCTTACACTTAGATTGCCGACCCCTCCCTGTCTCTCCTTCTCTCTCTCTTTCTCCCCTCCCTGACTCTCAATCTTTCTTACCTTTCTTCACTGGGCTTGTCTGTGTCTTGACATCTCTCTGTCTCTGCTGGCCCCCTAAGTCTGTATCATGTGCTCTCTCTTGAGTTGGCCGAGGCAATGACTTCTTAAACTTCCAGTGAAAACTGGACAAAAGAAATGTCTCCTCTGCCCTCTTTCCTCACTGCCCCCTCACTTAGAGAGCAGGTATTAGACGGGCAGTCTCAGGGTACTGTGGGCTTACTGTATCCCATGGGCATAGTGTGAGGTGAGGGGCTGAGATAGTGTCAGGAGGAAAAGAATTTGGACTTCACGGGAAATTTCCCAATCATTAAAGAAATCAGGGGAAAGATTTGGGGAATCCAGTTAGTCTAGAGAATCTGCTTCCTTGAAAAGTATAGGCAGATAGGCTGGGATTGTGAAGACAGAGGGATAGATGTGTTGACCTCTAAGGATAGCTTGGTGGTCTGGGTTTCATTTGTGGGGTCAAAGAAAAATCTTGTGGGGGGGGTTAAGGGTCAGGCTCATGTCCTGCTGAGTCAATATTGACTCAGGGTGGAGGGGGCCCTCTTCTCCTCCCCCAGCGGTCTGAGCCACCCCATCCGTCCATCCTGGCCACAGAGCAGAGGCCCAGACTCAGGAATGACAAAAATGTGTCTGAGCCTCCAGAGCTGCGGGGTAACACCCAAAATACATTAAATCAAGTAAAAAGCTCTGGTTTGGGGCCTGGGAGGCTCTTCTGTTATCCCCATTCCCAGTTTATCTGAAAGTTCATATTCCTGTATACTGTGTCCCCCAGAGTGCTCCTCCAGTCCCCCACCTTCCTCTCTTCCCTTAAATATATTCTGTGTGCTTCTTTTCCTTAGATGACCTCAGGAGGGGAAAATTAATCTCTCCCTTTGCCTCTGTGTTGCAAAAATGGGAGATCTTTCCTACTCACTCTGTCTAGGTCTCTCCAGCCTTTTGGGAAATCCCCTTACAGACCACTTCTCTTCCCTTTCGGGTTGCTCTTTATTTGGTGAAGGAATGACCAGCACCCCTTTATTCTAAGACTCCACCTTCCCAACTTCTCTTCCCTAACGGAAGACTTTTGCCTTCTTTTCCTTCTCCTGATCTGGATCTCTTCCTGCCCTCTCCCCCACCCTCACCCCCACACTCCAGTCCCCTTCTCCTTAAGGTCCCAGAAATGGATAGAGGGCTTCAGCCAGAGTCTGAGCAGGACAGGGGGAGTCCATGTTGTGTCTGGCTGAATGCTTCCAGTGGGTCATTCTTAGTGGCCTCGGGGGCCAGGACTGGGCCAAGAGCCCAGGGTGGGGAGTGGGAAGAGCAGGGGGTGTCAGCTAGCTTTAGCATGGCGGTCACATTCGTCTAGAAGCAAAGCTGAGAACAGACGCCCCTTCTGTGCTGCTGGCTGTGTTCTCTCCCTCCCTTCCTCCCTTTCCCTCTCTCTTCTTTCTCCCAGAAGTTTGTTACCCAGCCAGCTGCCCCCCCAACTCCAGCTCCCTCTCCTCCTCCAAATGGAAATAGACCAAAAATCGCCCCTTGTCACTGTTCTACTGGATCCTAGCCTGTCTATGCAGCTGGTCGAGGAACACCACCAACTCAGGAGCTGAAAATGACTGACTGCTTCTTCCTAGAGGCATCTGTACCTCCCGAGTTTCAGTGCATTGTTAGCTCCCCTCTGTCTTTAGTGCTAGACAAAGGTTGATGGGGTTCCTGTGGTTTTAGATTCAGGTGATATGGATAGGGAAGGGGGGGAGGATTGTCTGCCAACTCCAAGTGAAGCAAATTCGAAGTCCCTATAGATGAGTATGACTGGGAGTATTAGATAAAAAAACCTTATCTCAGCCATGTCCGTTATCTGAAAGTAAGTTACTGAAGTGGTACGGGGCTGTCCTCCAGATCTGCCTCCCTTCCTCCCAGGCCTCCCAGAGTCCAGAAGAGGTCTTAGGGTTATCACCTCCTTTGGTTGACAGGCAGGTCAGCAGTGTCCCCCATCCTGTGGGCTGGGGAGGGGGAGGGGGAGCGGTACAGCGCAGGGGAAGGCGGGATGGATGCCTTTGGGAAGGAAAAAGGAGCCCCGAGCTCTACCCTCCTCGGCTTTCCCTTTCTTCTTCAGGCCCTCCCCTCCCCGCCAAAAAAGAGCACATCTGGTTTGTGAATCTCACTCATTCCAGCTTTCGGAGTTTGCCAGCTGCTGTTTCCTCTGTCGAACTCTGGCCAAAAATGAAGGGGGGCGGGGGGAAGCGGAGGCTGGGGGACCAAGCAGAGGCTAAGCGGGGGGGGAATAGATGGGAAGGACGCTGAATGGGTATGGATGGGGAGAGGCAGGGATGAGCAACAAATGACCCTGTCTGGGCCCTGACTTTGAGTTCAGGGGAAGGAAAGAGGAGCCGGGGAAAAAGAAGTTAAGTGGAGTGTGGCTAGGGCCTACTGGTTCTCTCCTCAAGTATCCCATCTGCGCCACTCCCAAATCCGCCCCCCCTTCTAGCCAACGGAGCTGTTGAGGGAAGAGGACTGTTCTTCCGAATGCTAACGAGCTCCACATCCCGGGAAGACCTCACAGCTGGTCCAGTGGGGCAATGAACTCAGCATTATCTACCTCCTCAAGGGCCCTTTATGTGGGGCTGAGGGCTAGGATGCATTGGGGGTGGGGGAACTCATGGGGCCTGGCAAGACCATCCTTGATGCATTTCCTGGGTTTTGCTAAGGTCCTGGCTGGAGGCCTGGGCCCCCTGGTGGGGGTGGATGGGGCGGGGAGGAGGTGGTGGTGGTGGCAGAGGGAGGTCTAGAGAGATGCAGGAATGGGGGTGGGGAGAAAAAAGGATCTGATAGGAATGTAGCCCCAAAAGAGGAGATCTGGGAAGTGGAGGAGATAAGCCTCTGGCTTAGGGACTCTGAAGAGGCATTTTCTGGAGGAGAGGGACCCACTGTTTCCTCTCCCTATGGAAGGGAAGGGGTCTAAACTGCTCCAGGAAGGAGGGAGATGAGACTTCAGGTGAGGTGAGAAAAAGGGGAGATGAAGAGATCCTCTCCCCTGAGGAATAAAGCATTCACAGACCCTGTTTACACGGGGCAGAGGGGGAAACAAAATTAATGAGACGGCGACATGGAGGCCTTGGCAAGCCCTCTGATTCTTTTTATTATATCATTTGGCATTCTTTCTTTACAGAGGTGACCTTAAACCTGGCGAGGCCTGGGGGTCTAGGTCTTAGAGTATCATCCTGGCCTTGGCTGTCAATCCCCCCAGCTTTCCCTGGCTCCTTAAACCATATCAGTTGGGGTGCCCCATGGTGGGGTGGTGAGTCTGTTGCCTTGATCATTGTCCACGTGCCTGAGTCCTCAACTCAAAGACCCTTTTGGGATGCCTGACCTCTACCCCTATGTAGTATCATACAGTTACTTTCACTGGAGTCAAATTTGGTCGTTGTTCTAAGTGGCTTCAAAGAGAAAGAAAGACACAGTCTGTGGGCTATGAGCCCAACCACAGTTGATGCCAAGGGCAACTCTAACCTAGTACCTGTGTGGGTGCCAGAGGTTTGGGGTGTGGGGGTGGATCTGGGTGGAGCCAGAGTTCAAAAAAAGAGAATGTCTAGATGGGCTGGGGGTGGCAAGGGGATTAGAAAGGACTAATTCTCCAGGTCTGGTTAAAGCAGTAAGGCAAGATAAGGGGGGAAGATATTTAAAGCTTAACTTTTCTTTTGGAATCCAGCCTTATCCATTGGCTTCTTCCTGGGGTAGGGAAGGCTGGTGTCTGGCCTTCGTGACCCTGAGCCAAAGGGTCTGTGACCCCACTGTGGGGGAGGGAGAAAGGAAAGGCAGCCTTGGAGGTTGTTGGGTGGTGGGGGTAGAGGGAGAAGTGGAATGTGTTCCCTGGGGGTTCCTGCCTCCAAGCCCCCGTCCCCGCCTCACCAGGTACACAGCGTTCTGGGAGTGACCCACAGGCTTTGGCCATGGCTCTCTCCCTCCTCCCTCCTGTATGTAGGCCATGGCTAAGAGCCCAGGCTGGATAGGGGAAGAGTGTTGGGGGGAGGGAATAGGGGGCTCTAAACCCCAGAGGAGGATTCCAGTGGTGTGGGGCTGGCCCAAACCCTCTCTGATGCCCCTGCTCTTTCTTTCTACTCCAACTCTCGGCAGCCCCCAAGACCTGCAGCCCTAAGCAGTTCGCTTGTAGAGACCAGATTACTTGTATCTCCAAAGGCTGGCGATGTGATGGAGAAAAGGACTGTCCAGACGGCTCTGATGAGGCCCCTGAGATCTGTATGTACCTTTGGTTACCTCTCTTACAGCCCCTCTGTCCTAGTCTTTTCCTGTTTTGCTTTATGCAAAGGTTCCATGGAAAAGGAAGGACCTTAAGAAGAGACTTTATCAGACCCCAAATGGCCTAAGAGCACATTTTGTCAAGTGGCGGCTAGTCTAGTGGACCTGGACTTGGACCTGGAGTCAGGGAGGGCAGAGTTCAAATCCAGCCTCAGATGTTGACTAGCTGTATGACCCTAGGCAAGTCACTTACCTCTGTCTGCCTCCTTTTGCTCATCTGTAAAATGGGGGAAATGATAGCACCCACCTCCTAGGGCTGTTGTGAGGATCAAATGAAATGGTATTTGTAAAGTCCTTTGCAAACCTTAGAGAGGTATTGAAATGCTATCTGTTGTTATTATGAGGTTGAAAACCATTGCCAGAGTCATACACTGCTTTCATATCCCTCATTATTTCTCATGCTTGGACATTGTACCCAGTGCCTCCTCGATACCCTTTCCCTCTTACCCAATAGCAAATTCTTCCTAGGTCTTGGTTTTTTTGTTTGTTTGGAGGGGGGAAGGCAGGGCAATTGGGGTTAAGTGACTTGCCCAAGGTCACAGCTAGTAAGTGTTAAATGAGGTCAAATTTGAACTCAGGTCCTCCTGACTCTAGGGCCAGTGCTCTATTCGCTGCACTACCTGGTTGCCCCCTATGTCTTGTTATATCCCCTACCCCTGTATCAAGCCTCTAGCCCTGGAGGCCATGTACCCTGGCTAGGCCTTCTGAGCTCTTGCACGCATCCCCTCGATGCCCTTTGAGCTGAAGCTTTCCCTTCTTTGCCACCCTGGCCTCCTCCCCCTCCCCCTGTCCTAATAAGTGGTGTAATCAACTTGAGCTGCTTAAACTAGGAGAAAGGTTCCCCTCCCTGCCAGCTAAGAGTGGGGACGGGGGTGGAGGAATCAGATGGTAGAGCCCTAGGAGTCCAGGCCACAGGCAAATACCTCCTGGTCCATCTCCCTTCCTAATACAGCACTCCCTCCCTGCTCACACAGATCATCCAACTTGGTTGTGATGGGAATGAACTTCCTCCCCACTGTGGCCCAAATCAGAACCCAAAATCTCTCCTTCCCTAAACACTTGGGCTGCTTGGACTCTTCCTGGACATGCCTGCCACCCCCCTAATAATTACCAGGAGTAATTTTAATTTTAGGGCTCATAAGGGGCTGTCAGCTCTCTTTGATCTGTCTCTGTGTGTGTGTGTGTGTGTGTCTCTCTCTCTCTCTCTCACACACACACACACACACACACACACACACACACGCATAAACTCACTCTCACACTCATACACCCTGCCCATGGGTTAGGAACGTTAGGCAGGATAGCTATCTCTAAGCCACAGGTGTAAATGCCATCCTTTCAGAGCAGGAGAGAGGATGTATGGTGCTAATGATGCCTCCTCCTCTACTTCTCTCTCCCTTGTTCCTTGGGGTGGTGACTTGGGGAAAGTCACCCAGACCATCAGGTATTCTTTGGTGCCCTAACCCCCAGGTGGCCTGTTCAGGACAAAGGCTGCCCCCTCCTTCATGATCTCTGTTTGGTTTAACTAGGATGCTGCCAATACACACATACACCCTTCCCATCACCCCTCTTTTGCCTAAACAGGGGCTGCCTGGAAATGAGGGGGGACTGGCCAAAGAAAATGATGCAAGACCTGGCCCACTCCCAGCCTTGTCCAGCCACTCAGTGCTCTCTGAGATAGTGATTTTGAGTGTAGTCTTGTCTTGGGTCTACCACTAATGAACAGAAAGCCAGCTCACTGTAACCTTTGCCCTTTCCCTGAGTCTTCTACCAGCCAGGTCTAGGTTCCTGTGCCAATCCAGGCCCCATCTTTTCCCCTAGTTCTTTACTAGAGCCATGAGCTACGTATAGAGTAATGTCTCGTGACTTGGGATTTTCTGCCTCAGATACACTATAATACTATTCTGCCTTCCCCCTCACCCCGACACTTGACCCCAGCCCGCCCTCCCTGTACCGTTCTCCCCAGTCCTCCTGCTCCTTCTCCCCCGCCCCCCAGCTCAGAACAATAAGACTGCCTAGGTTGCCAGGAACATGGGGCCTGGAGCCTGGCAGGGGGCATAGCAATAGACTTTGTCATTGTGCTTGCCTGAGGCCTGGTTTCTCCTTGACTTTGTGCTAATCGGCATTTATGGGGAGGCAGCAAAGCCTGGGGATCTGTTCATGGGGGTAACTCAGGACAAGACCCTGAAAGGGAAGAGGGTTGGTAGCCCCTGGTGGGGGGGAGAGGTTGATGTTGAACTCCTCAGTTCAGCCTTCTGTCAATTAAGAGGAGGATACCCTCCTGTCCTGGTGGGAATGGTCAGCTAGCCCACAGTAACCAGAGCCTGCCACTGACCTTCTGCTCACCCCCCATCCCTCCTCCTTCACTTTCTCCTTCCCCAGGTCCACAGAGCAAGGTCCAGAGATGTCAGCCCAATGAGCACAATTGTCTTGGCACAGAGCTGTGTGTGCCCATGTCCCGTCTCTGCAATGGGATACAAGACTGCTTTGATGGCACTGATGAGGGACCTCATTGCCGAGGTATGGTGATGCCCTCCCTACCACCACCCCCTGCAGGGCTCCAGCCTCCAGAAGCAACTGGATTGGGAAAGAGCACTGGACTAGGACTCAAGATCTGAGTTCTAGCCCCGAGTTCTGCCACTAGCTAGAGATGGGACCTTTTCCCTTCTCTAGCTGGGTTTCCTAATCTGTAAAATGAAGTAGTTGGTCCAGATGATCTTAAATTTCCTCAGCCTTGGGATGTGGTTTCTATTGGGGGAACAGCAGGAGGAAATCAGTTGTCTATCCATTGCCTTGGGCATTGAAATGTTAACTTCTCATTTAGTCTGAGAAGGGAGAGTATGGGCCTGTGGAAGTCAGGGTCCTCTGGATGTGTTTATGGTGAGTCATAGAGGAGGAGCTTATACCCTGGGGGAGAAAGTTCAGGGCTAGATTTCTGACAAATTGTGACTTTTCAATCCTCTTCTCCACTTCCCCGAAACTCTAAATCCTCCCTACTCCTTTCAGAATTAGTAATCGTCCACAGAGTCCTGGACCTGACCCTGGAAGGGAGCTAAATTGAGATGAAGCAGGGGTGCTGAGGAGAGAATCTAGGGGCAGGGATACATGCGAAGGGTCAGTGCTGGGGCTCGAGGGGAGGGAATAAGGGGGACCTTCCTGGAAGAAGGTTGTGTGTATACTATACAGAGAAGGATAAATGGAGTGACTGGTGAAGGGCCATCTACCTTGAAGAAGGCTGGTGCTAGGAGAAGGGAGCATCAAAGGTGGTCATCCTGGAGAAAACTAGTGTGGTGGGGAGGGGGCTGAAAGAAGGCCAACTTGTAAAACACTTCAGGGAGAGGGGGGCACAGAACAAGCCTGGATGAGACTGGGGGAAAAGGAAAGAGGGGATTGAGTCCCTGCCTGGGAAGTGGGGTGGGAGGAATGGGGGGAGGGGAGATAGGCACTTCAGTTCACCACTGCTGGAGGATGAGAGGAAGGTTCTTCATGTACATTTGTGCCAAGTAGTTGGAAAACATCTGCATTCGGGAGGAGTCACATCTGGATTCTGTTCACTGTTTGGGGCTGGGGGTGGGGAGGAGAGGAATTTGCAAAAGATTTTTTTTTCTTCCTCCTTCTTGTTTATTTTGGCTCTTGTCTCTGGGGCCTGTAGAATAGGAATAGGGGAACACAGAGGGTCCAGGGTTTGAACTCTCATTCACCCCCCTACGCCTTTTTCACCTATATTGATCGCTTTCAGGGGCACTGGGGCAGGGGTCAAAAGTAGGCAGGTTAAAGGTCATTTTCTTTGAAGTCATGATATTTCTTCCTTCCCCAACATCAAAAACCCAATATCCCCTAAACCTGGAGTTTGAACTCTGGGCTTATCAGCTTCCTGTGGCTTGTGATTCTATGCCCAAAAAGCCTCCCCCTCCAAAAAGAGGAATATTCAGCTTTGAGATCCAAAGAATAGGACATTTTAACTGATTTGGTGGGGGAATAGATGCAGCCTTATTGTTTCTCTACCAACACCCCCAAGCTCCCTTTGCCAGGCTTACAGCTTTTAAACCTTTTAGCAGATCAGGCAGTTCTCAATCTCTGATGCCCGAGGTTGGTGGGTAGATAGACAAAGGGGTCTTTGTGGTTGGTCTGCTGGGCCACTCAGCCCCACTTGAGGACTGCTAATTGGGTTTCAAGCCTGGGGGAACAGGTGCTTCTCTACACACATTTTCTTCCCCCTCTCAGCTCATTCAGCTCTGTCTTCTGGGTGGAAGTGGGTCATGGGCAGAAGAGGGAGATGGGAAAAGGTCCAGGGGGGAACTTATGTCCCACTTCCCCAGGTTCCTTCTACCCAACCACTACCACTTAGGCAATGATTGCTGGATTGTTAGAAGCGGGAGGATTGGAAGCTTCGGGATAGGAGGTGCAGCTCTGAGGAAAGGCACACTCCCTTACACAGAGCATCATGGTCCCTGAGCTCTCCGCCCCAAGCTAGAGGCAAGGAATACTGTTACTTTCCTTAAGGAAGAGACAGAAAGCTTCCTAGCAGGAAAGAACACCAGAGCATCATGGCGAGACTCCGTTAATGGTACTCGGGGTATATTTATGACTGTGTCCTTCTCTTTCCTTCCCCAGAGCTCCGGGCCAACTGCTCCAGAGCAGGCTGCCAGCATCACTGTGTGCCCACACTCAGTGGGCCCTCCTGCTACTGCAACAGCAGCTTCCAGCTCCAGAGTGACAATAAAAGCTGCAAAGGTGTGTGTGTGTGTCTGTGTGTATGTGTGTCTGTGTGTGTGTATCTGTATGTAAGAGAGACAGAGACAGACAGACAGAAAGATAGACAGAGACAGGAGAGAGAAAGAGAAAAAGATAGAGGGTGGGAGAGGGAGGGAAAGGAAGGAGGAAAGGAAATGCAGAGGAAGGATAGGTGAAGGGAAATCAGATGAATAAACATTTATTAAGCACTTAATATATGCTAAACACTGCTGGATGCTGTGGCCACAGTGGCCAATCAATAGATCATCAAGAAATATTTATTAGGTGCCTCCATGGGCTAGGCTCTGGCAGTACCAAGACAGAAATGAGAGTCATGTTATATCCATTTCACAGACCATCAATCAAATCAGAACTAAAAAAGCACATGACAAAATTAAGAAGCAAGAGGATTCCATGATAAAACATGGGCCAGGCTGGTCAGATCCTAGCTGGTTGGCAACAATAGCTGTGGCTAATGCAAAGGTAGTCTCTGCCCTCAAGGACCTCACATTCTACTAAAAGAGAGAAAAGACAGAGACACAAATAACTCTTTTTCCAAGGCAGATGTAAGAGACTATGTGGTAGTCTGGCCTAGGAGTCAGGAGGACCTGAGTTCCAGTCCTTCCTCTGACGTGACTCATTTAACCTCTCAGTGACCTAGGCGGTTCTTTGAGACTAAATTATAGACGAGTAGCTGATATGTACAGTGGAGGTTTGGTGGAGGTTTTCTACCTCAAGAACATCTCTGTACCATATAAGGCAGAGTGTGATAAATAGCATTAAAGGTCATTTAAGACAGTCCCCCTTCTCCCCAGTTGGAAAACGTGGAGTTGTCTTTGACTCTTTCCTGTTAACTAATCTATTCTATATCCAGTAAGCTGCCTAGTCTTGCTGATTCTGCCTCTGAAATCTCTCAGTCACACTCTGCTCTCTCTTCCCACTGCCACTTCTTAATACAGACCTTCATTACCACCCTTCTCTCTGACCTCCACTCAGTCCCAGTTCCAGACCATCCTTTACATAGCTGCCAGACTCATTTTTCTTATGCATGAGGCCAATTTTGGTCATTTATCTGCTCCGAACTTGGAAATGGCTCCTTATCCAGGAAAGTCTGAACTCAGCTTGGCATCGAAAACCCTATTGCTACCTTTCCGGCCTTATCTTAATACTACCTGCCTCTACCTACTCAATGCTCTGGCCAAATAGGGGTACTTACTGTCTTGTGCATGTACCTTACTCACCTATCCCTGGACCTTTGCTTATCCCGTTGTGTTCTGTGCTTTGAATACATTTCCCCAGTCCTTGAAGCCGATTGGATTCCCACCCATCCTGTAAAGCACAACTCAAATGCTTTTGAGGTTTCTTCAATATTAGATAATGCCTTACCAGTAGGTAATGACTTTCTGCCCCTTAGCTCTCACTTAAAACTTTGTACCAATTGTTCAAACAATTCAACAAAGATTTACTAAACTTTAGCCTGGTTTAGGACCTAGGCTAGTTTAGTAACTTTTGGACACAAAGTTGAAAAAAGGACGTAGTCACCACTCTCAAATACCTTATAGCCCATTGGAGTGGATATAACAAACAATTATGGTACAAGGTCAGGATTACCTAGATTCTGTTGTCATAGAACATGTAAAAGGGACCTTGGAACTTATCTCACCCAGGGCTTGGGAAACTAATGGACTTACAAGCTAAGAATGGGTTAGATCTTTTTTTTTTTTTTTACATTTTCAATAAAATTTTGTTTGTTTCAAAATGGGGAAAAAACATTAGCTTCTCAGCTGTACAAGGGCAGGAATCAGATTGGATGTGGATCTCTGGCTATAGTTTGCTGACCCCTGATCTAGTCCAGGGTCTCTGTTTTTACAGCTAAGGAAACTGAAGACCAGAGGGCTACTCAGGTTGTGGTAAGGGCTAAGGAAAGATCCAAACAAAATGCTGTATGTACATATTGAGGCAAGAGACAATCCTAGTCAGTCGAGGCAAGGGTCAGGAAAGACTTCTTAAAGAAGGTGACAACTGAATTGGGCCTTGAAGACAGAAAAGGATGGGAATGAGAAGAGAGTATGTATCCAACCTGGGGGACGACCTCTACAGATGTTTGAAGGCCAAGATCAGAAAACATCCGTTAGCAGTCCAATGTAATTGGAACAGAAAGAATATTTTAAGGAGTATAATGGGAAATAATCCTGGAAAGATATATTAGAACCAGATTGTGGAGGACTTCAAGTGCCAGGCAAAGAATTATGTGTTTTATCTTTTGGGCAGCAGAGAATGTCACGAACATATTTTTATGTATGTGTCCTACATGTCTTATTTTGTATTTAACTACAATACAAAATAAGACATGTAGGACACATACAATTTTCCCCATTATCTCTTTCTTCTCTCCCTCTTTCTGTCTCCAACCCCCCCCCAGTCTAATTAGGCTTAAATTAATAAACATCAATGTTCTCAGCCATACAATTTATAGATAATATAATGAATGGCAAAGGCATACTTAAGTATTTCAGCAATGTAGTCAGCTGTGAGAAAGAAGATTGGAAAGAAGAGATCTAGGGTAACCTGTACCTGTGGACTACAACTGCCAACTAACTCCTCAACAATACTCCCAGAAGAGTAATTAAAGGTTTTTCTTAGGATGTCTTCTCCACCAAAACATTTAAATTTAATTCTCTCAGAATGTTTCCTCAGACTCTCCATTACAATTAACTCAGTGTCTTTGGAAAGAAGGCCATTTAGTACTTTTTCTGTCTTCACACAGTCTCTTCAAACCATTACAGTTGAATTCTATCCCCAAGCAAATAAGCAAAGAGAAGGAAGTGATGAAGCCAAGGGTGTGTGAGGTGATGTGAAGGTGAAATTGAGAAGATGAGGTGAAGGAGAATGAGAATGTTTCAAAGTTGTAAACCTGGGAGGTTGGGAAGATAGTATTGACAGGCATAAAAGTTCAGGATGGGCAGTGGTTGGGGAAAAGATGATTATTTCGGTTTTGGACACTGAGTTTCAGATACCAAGGGGACAGCCAGTTCAAAATGTTCACTGGACAGCTGCTGATATAGGATTGAGGTTTGTTGGCTCTGTAGACTGGGAAGCCAACTGCATAAAAACGAGAGGGAGCTCCTGGGAGCTGATAAGGTCACTGACAGAGAGAGAAGAGAGCCCAGGACAGAATTTGGGATTACACTCATTGTTAAGGGGCATGATATGGGTGATAAGCCAGCAAGAGAGACTGAGAAGGAATGGTCAGACAGATAGAACCCAGAGAGAGTAATGTCACTAAAAACCAAGAGGAGAGATATACCTGTGAAGATGCTCAACAGAGAAAGATGTGGGTATTTATGTTATGTACTACATGTCCCCCTACTCACCTGCCAACTCCATGAGGGCAGAGACCCCGTCTTATGGAAGTTTTATATCTCCCTTTGCCTCCTACGGTGTTCTGAATATCTGAGTAAGCACTTAATGAATATTTTAATGGATTGAATTGTTGGAAGACTAGTAAAAAGATGTGCTTGGAGGGGGAAGGAATTTCCTTCAGCTCAGGGTTTAAGGAAGCTTCATAGAGCAGAAGAAGGAAAGTAATGCCTTTCATGGGGATCTCTTGGTTTCCAGAGAGGTTGTGGGGGCAATGGAGGTCAGTAACAGGTGGATCTAACTGTGTTTTTTCTCCTTAAAGACTTTGATGAGTGTTCAGTGTATGGCACATGCAGTCAGGTATGCACCAACACCGATGGAGCCTTCACCTGTAGCTGTGTGGAGGGTTACCTGCTACAACCCGACAACCGTTCCTGCAAAGCCAAGAATGGTATGTCTGTACAGAAAGACTGATCTGGACACCAAGTCCCGTCGCCATCTGACTTTTTTCTTAATGTTCTTCTTGATCTTATGTCCCTAGAGATGGTGTGGTGTAGTAATGGGGCCTTCTTCTTCCTTTTCATATAGCTACTGTTTATGTTGGGGTGAAGGTGGGGGTTTCTTTTCCATGATCCTATTTTTTATTCACCTTTTCTTGCTCAGAGTTGGGGTGTGTGTGTGTATACAAGTGTGTCGTGTGTGTTTGTTTGTGTATGCCTTTGTGGCAGAGAGGACCTGACCTTCCTTAACTCTTCTGTGTTCAGAACTATATGGAGAGAAGAAGAGGAAGCCTCCCTCCCACTAACCCTCTTTTATCCAGAAGCGTGTGAATGTCTCTCTTTACACTTGTCTCTGCCCAGAGAGGGTATAAGGTTCCTTTCTGACCCTAAACTTCCTTTTACCAGAGCTGGAGTATGTGTGTGTGTGTGTGTGTGTGTGTGAGAGAGAGAGAGAGAGAGAGAGAGAGAGAGAGAGAGAGAGAGAGAAAGAGAGAGAGAGAGAGAGAGTTATGTGTGTATGTATAAATGTATGTGTGTATGTATGTAGTGGTGGGGGAACGTAGGAATGGAGAAGTGGAATTGCCTCTTCTTGGCCCTTCTTGGCCCAGACAGCTGCTAAGTGTATATGTATGTGAAGCCAAAGGTACGTTCCTCTTTCCTCTTCTGTAAATCTGATGGGAGGGTCTTTCTTTCCCTCTTACCAGAGCTGATGAGTATGGACAGGTCTCTTCCTCTTTTTCCTCTCCCCTTTCCCCCAAAGCTGCTTCTTTTTCCTGACCCTTCTTAGCTCAAAGCTGGGATGGGTCCTCCTTGACTGTCCTTTCCTCCTCTCTTTCCCAGAGCCAGTAGACCGCCCTGCTGTGTTACTGATCGCCAACTCCCAGAACATCTTGGCCACGTATCTGAGTGGAGTGCCAGTGCCCACCATTACACCTACAGGCACCCGCCAGACTACAGCCATGGACTTCAGTTATGCCAATGAAACTGTGTGCTGGGTGCACGTAGGGGACAGTGCTGCCCAGACCCTACTGAAATGTGCCCGAATGCCTGGCCTCAAGGGCTTTGTGGAGGAATATTCAATCAACATTTCTCTCAGTCTACACCGTGAGTCACCACCCCCTAAAAGTAGCCCAGATTGCCTCTCAGCAGCAATTCAGGTGTAGAAATGCAATAATTTCCTGACTTGTGCAGAAGCGAGAGGATGAACAGAATGATTCCTTGTGGTTTGTTGAGAGAAATGTGATGACTCCTATCTAAGCATGGACACTTGAGGATGGATGGGATAGTTCATGTTTGATATGGAAGCAAGGGATTGGATGGGATGATTCCTATCTGGTGATGAGACAAAGGGGTGAATAGTGGTCTTCCTGTCCAGTTTACTAGCAGGAGGCTGGATAGGAAGACTCGTGTCTGTCATGGAGATAAAAGAGAATGGGTATGATTCGTGTTTGATATGGAGGTCAGTGATTTCTGTCTAGTATGGAGACAGTGAAGATAGATGGGATGACTCTATTTGATGTAGATGCAGCAATGAGGGGAGGGATTTTCAAGGTGTGACTCCTGTCCAACGTGGAGACAAAGGAGGATGGATGGGATCACTTCTATTTTGATGTGGATGCAGGGGATTGGACAGCATTCTTCCTATCTAGTATGGAGACAGGGGAGGATGGATGGGATGACTCCTGTCTGGTATGGAGACAAGGGAGGATGAGTGGGGTGACTCCTCTCTGGTATGTGGACAGTGGAGGATGGATGGGATGATTCCTGTCTGGTATTGGGACAGTGGAGGATGGATGGAATGACTCCTGTATGGTATGGAGACAGAGGAAGATGGATGGGATGACTCATGTATGGTATGGAGACAAGGGAAAATGGATGGGATGACATATATTGGATGTGGAGGCAGAAGATTGGATGGGATGACTCCTTAGTCTAATATGAAGACACTGGAGGATGGATGGGATGATTTGTGTTTGATATGAAAGCATAGGATTGGAAGGAGTGACGTCTCTCTGGTGTATCAATGTGGGATCATAAAAGCTAATTCCTGTGTTTTTATAGACAAGATGATAGATGGAATGGCTTCTATTTGGTCTAGAGGCAAGGTGTCTCTGAATGGAATGACTCTTGTCTGATATGGACATAGGATTATGGTTTGAATTATATCTGCCTGACTCAGAGTTAGGGATTTGAACAGGACAACTTGCATGTTATTTATCTTGGATGGGAAACAGGGAATTGAATGAGATAATAGTGCTATATATGCCTAGGGCTATGGATGCTATAGACTGTACAGGATGCCACTTAGCCCATTTTTGGAAGGGGTTACAGGAGGTAGGGAAGTTCCAAGACAAGGCTGAGGGGGGATCCAAGAAAGTATCTCTAGAAGATGAGATTGATAATATATCCCAACCCTGTAAAGAGCTGTGGGAGTATAGAGCTGATCTTTAAGTCAGGGAAACCTAGGTCAAGATCTTGCCTCTGCTATATTGTAAGTTAGTGACCATGGACAAGTCACTTAACTTTCAGTGCCCTGGGTACCACTCTAGGAATGCCAATTGAAGAGCAGGTGCTAGTTGACAAAAGGAGTTTCCTTGTCAGGAGATCCCTATCCCAGTGAAAATTACAAGAAATAAATTCTAAAAGACCCAAGGGAGGTAGAGAGGGCTATTAGCCCTCGGAGAGGCTTTCCCTAAGATCATAGAGACCCAGCAGAAATCAGTCAGGGACTTCTTTCTTGGATAATACCAGGATCTTAGTGCTTAGAACTAGCAGGAACTTTAGAGACCATCTAGTGGCCCATGAATATTTTTTAGATAACTATTTCACTGTAACTGGTTTCCTTTGTAATCCTATCAATTTTACTCATTTAAAAACATTTCAGAGGTTTCACCAGGTTCAAAGGGACCAATGACACACAAAAAGTTAAGAAGCTCCTTCTTACTTTACAGCTAAAGAAGCCAGGATTTGAACCTGGGTTGTCAGGGATCTTTGCTGACTATACCAGGCCCGGGACATGAAGACAGGGAATGGGACAGATTGACATTTCCATCTGCAAGGCCCTTGGGATTCAGAGGTGGAGAAGGGGAATGGGTTGACCTCAAGACTACCCATCGGGGCGGAGTGGGTTTGAGGATGTTATGGTAGCGGGAAAGATGTGTTTGCAGTAGGAACTAAGAAAAAGGAAAGTGATGACTCCTTTTGCACTGTGTTTTTTGAGGTCCTTTCTTTAGGATGTCCCAGATCTTCCCTTTCGCATGCATTATGATTGTAGGGGAGGGCTCTGAGCACTGAGTCTGAGCTGGCTTGGGCAGGGCTAGGCCAATTTGCACAACTTTGAGAGAAGAGGGCTTATCTAAGAAGGAGCAGAAGAGGAGGGGTTAGTGCTAGATACATACCCTTCCTTGAAGCAATTTTGTGTTTTTAAAAAATATTTTTCTTAAAAATAATCCACCATCTTCAAACAAGAATCAGGGGTTGGTCACCGATTGACCTGGAGTGATTCCATACAAAACATGGCCCACAATACCTTGACCTAACATGCCTGGCATAAGAATACTTTGGGGCTTTTGTTCCTGAGGCAGAGAGTGGGGAAGACCCCCCCAAATCTTTCAGAGACTAAATTCCCTATTCCTACTGAGAAGAGAAAAAGAGGAAGGGAGCACAGGAAGAGGGTGGGAGTGGGGTCTGAGAGGAGACTTCCCAAGATAAGCATGGTTTTGCTATCTGCTTCTTTGAAGAGACCTTGGGCTTAGTGAACTGAGACCCACGAAACAAGGGGAAGGATAGGATGACCTTTATGGAGCAGAGAAGTATCTGAAACTATGTGTCTTGAATTAATTAGCTCAGGAACAGCCCAAAACAGAATAGAAACTAAAAAGAACACTCTTGAAAAGATGTCTCTGCTATCTCTTTGCCTCTTAGGCCACATCCAGGAAGGGTGCTTACTCAGACCTAGCCACTTGGCTCTGATCCTTTCTTGAGGCTCTGTTTGCATACTAGCCCCAGAAAACACTACTCATCCTGGGGGCCCATTGGTTGGGGGGATAAGCCCTCCAAAGGGTCTCATTGACCCGGAGGAATAAGTAACCGTTAGGTGTGAATCTTCTCATCTACTTTGGATTTGGGAAGCCGTGAAGCTATCATCTTCCAGATGGTATCAGTGGGGAGAAAGAGAGGAGATACGGAGCTCTCTCGATCCCCAAGAATTTCATTCTCCCCCTCACCCCCCACCCAGACTCCTTGGGCCTCATTTAGGCGGGTCTGGGCAAATTCAGCTCCTGAAGTTCCCTCCCCAGCCCTAGGGGAAGGGTGGGTGCCCCCATGAGAAGGGAGAGGTAACCCTGGCTGGGTCCTGTCCTCTTCTTGCCTTCCTCCTGAGAAACAGGAAACAGCCTTAACCAGCCCCACCTAGTTTGGCAAACAGATCCTGCCTACTCATTATTTCATTAGGGCCCCATTTGGGTGCAGAGTCCAGGAAAGTAGAAGGAACACAGAGGCTTTAGGGGTTGGGTGAAGAGGTGTGTAGGGGGACAATCAAACTAGGTTACAGAAATCTTCCCCAGGTCCTCTCAAAGAGTGGCTACATGGGCACAAAGTCTCCTCCTACCGTTACCTACCTTGGGTACACACCTCCCTGTCACGTAAACATATACACCAATGCCGCCTGAGTGTCTGCCTCTTGCCCCCAAAATGGTTGTTTGCTTCTCGCTGTGAAGGCTAATTATGGCCCCTCTGCCAGTGTCCCCTGTCTCTGCCTCTATCACCCTCCCCCCCAATTCATCCTTCTTCGAGAGAAATTCCTGTTCTTTCTAGTTTGGCCTTTGGTGGCTGGGGGGGAGGAAACACAATCCTGTCCCTTCACCTTCTTTGGTAGGGGGGTGACAGGGAGTGTAACTTAATATATAAATAAAGAGGAAATTAGGCAGCTCTTCCCCACCCCCAACCAAGCAAGACTCCCTTTGCAACAGCTGGGTTCTTTTGCAAATGGTCCCTTGACCCAGGATGGGGTGTTTGTGTAGTGATGGGGCTCGTATCTTCCTATACTCTCTAGGCTTGAGGGAGCCAGAGGGGGGCAACACGTCAGAGAGATCTATCTACACTTTGTATATTGATCACGAGAGACAGGGAGCCCTGGGGAGTTGCTAGCTCTGTCATCGCTTCACCCTGTCCTATCCCCTTCTCTATAAATAAGAGGAAGGAGGGGGTAAGCATGTCACTGATTCTCTGCCTCCAGGGGGTCCTAAGGAAGACACTATGGAAGGAAAGTTAAAATACCCCAGAAATGTGTAGAAAGGAGACAAGGAAGTAATATTTTCCCCTACTGCCTGCATCCCCTTGGGGGCAGGGAGCATTAGATAAATGGGGTCCATGTGTCTGGGTTGGTGCTTGTAAACACTCAACTCACCTGGGTCAAAAAGTGGCTCCTGCTTTGGGCTCTGGCTTCTCAAAACTCCAAAGCTCTTGACATGATAAAGCACGGTAGCAGGAGAGAGGGCTTGGGGGTGTGTGGAGATTGGGGGACAGAAGAGGGAGAAAGCCTGCGAAGGGAAGTTAGGTCCTCTCCCCTTTCCTAGTCTCAGAGAAATTGTAAGATTTCTTCCTCTTTCTTCTGTTTTTGCCTCTCTCTTCAACCCATTCCTTCTAAGACCTGTGTGCCTTCAAAGAGAATGGTTTCCACCCTGGTTTGAGGACTGAGATCCATCAGTACCCCTCAACCCATGCTGGCATATTCATCTCTTTTATTGGCTCCTTGGGGAAGTTTGATTTCTTTGGGAGTTTAATTCTCCCTTTCAACCTATGCATGCCTGACGTGAAGTGCCCCCTTCTGTCTGTGCTGGGGGTGGATTTCCGAAAAGTCTCAAATTGCAGTGTTTGACTGGGAGAAACAGATTTTGTTCAGTAAGATTTTGTAGAAAAATGAAACCAAAGGTAGGTTGTTAGATCTGGAAATCACTATATCTGTCTACCCACCCCCTACAGAATTACATGTGTGATCAGTATTCCAGTTCCAGACACCCAATCTTCCATTTAAAGTTAATAAATACTTGTAAAGCACGCAGAACACTGGGGTACAGTGATGAAGTTCTCCATGCGCATTTGGGAGAAGACCTAGAGGTTATTAAATCTCCCCCACCCCCGTTTTATAAATACAGAAAACTGAGGCCCAGAGAGGCTTAAAATGATTTGTTCAAGGTCACACAGCTTGTAAGTATTTGAGATTCAGATCCATGGTTTCTTGATTCCAAGGCCAGCCCTGTATCCACCAGGCCGTGATGCCACTCAAGGCGTTGCTCTGGAGAAAGCTCCATGCCATTGCCTTCCACATGCAAGGAGCCCCTGGCCTCTGCCTTGCTGGATGTAGCACCATAATCCTCCCCCCAGCCCTAGCAGACGCAGCCCTGACTCTTTACCCGGCTGTCAGTGAGGACCATTTGCTAAGGAGGAGGGGACAGTTGGCACCACTTGGTGTTAAAATCAAAGCTTAGTCCTTCCTCCCCCATTTGTCCCTGAATTTCCTGGTCAAAGCTGCTTTGCGTTGTGGCCCCTCTACATTTAATCTTTCCTGTGGCCAGAAAATGAGCTTATACTGCAGCAGGAGGGGATGAGGGTAGACAGCAGGAGGGAGTGAGGGTAGACACTAGGAGTCTGAGCCTGGACTTGGAAAGGAGTGGGGCGGCTGGCATTTAGCGTCTCCATGGCCCTTTTGTGTGTGTGTGTTGAGTCCCTGGGGTTGGAGCCAGAGTCCTGGAAAGGGGCAGGGATTAGCTAAAATGACTTGGCAATTTGCAGTTTGGGGATAGTACTGGACCCAGCCATGTATGTGATGGGGAATGAGGCCCTCTGCTGGTAGCTTGAGCTGGCCAGGGTGGGGGTGGGGGTGAGAAGAGCCCCCTCCCCCAAGGCTGTAGCTGTAGTTTGCTGGATTGTGAAATGGGTGCCCAGGTCCAGCTGCTGGGCCCCTTAACTCTCTCTCCCTCCCTTTCTCTCTCTCTTCTCTCTCTCCCTCCCTCTCCTCTCCATCTCCTCTCTCTCCCTCTCTCCCTCTCTCCCTCTATCTCTCTCTCTCTCCCTATCTCTCTCTCTCTTTCTCTTTCTCTTTCTCTCCTCTCGCTTTCTCTCTCTCCCTCTCTCCCCCTCTCTCTCTCTTTCTCTCTCTTTGTTTTCATATTTTAAAATCACAACAGGAAATGGAATAGGGATTTTGGAAGGAGGGGGACTTAGGGAGAAGCGGCCACCCCTGAGCCAGTGATGTTACCAGTCCCTCTCCTGGTGCCCTCCGTGCCCCCCTCCCAGCAGACAGTGGGCTGTTCTCCCTCAGTTTCTTCTCTATGGGCTCCCTGACCCCCGCTCACATCGCTCTCATCCCCATTCTAGATCCTTCCAGGAGTCCCCGGGGAGCAGCCATTGAGTGCGTTGGAGGGGTGCTCTGCTCCTTTGGCCTCAGTCTCCGTTTCCTGGAGTTGATGTTTTGCTCTAACTCTCCCTGTTGACTCTGAGTTTCCTATAATAATTTAGCAGTTCTTGTGCTTGCTTTCTCTCTCTGGCCCAGTCAGGGCTGGCCCTGTCTCCCTGGCACGGATCCAGCTTCTGGCCCTTAACTCCCCTGCTGTCTCCGTGAAGTTGCTTCTCTCTGCCCTGCCCCGCCTGTTTTCAAACTGGGGAAAGAGGGATGGGTATGATTAGAAGGTAGAATGGCTTTCCCAATAGTAAAGGAAACTCCAAGGCAAAACCTAGCAAGGGGGACTAGGTCATCTCTGACACTGGGAAAGCAGAAAAAGATGAGATATTCCTCAGATCCACAAGGCAGGGGAAAGGTCTCAGAACGTGCCATTTGTTCACTCTTAGAAGGACCAACTTGGAAGGAGAAGTGAGCTGAGGGGAAGTGGGTGGTGAGGGAACTGTGTCTGGGTTAGATGTTTTCTGGTAAGGAGAGCTAAGGATATCTCTGTCCGCCCCTCCCCCTCCCCGACACACACACACACACACACACACACACACACACACACACACACACACACACACACACACACACACACACACACACACACACACCCATCATCACCATCACCATCACCACCACCATCACCATCACCACCACCATCACCACCAGCAGCAGACCTGACCAGCTCTATCCCTGTGTACATAGGCAAACCATAATCCCACAAACTCTCTTCTTACTTGGTCCTCAAAGGTGCTCTCCATATAACCACTTTGCTTCCTTCTCGTGTCTCCCAGCACTTACTTCCAGGCTGAAATAAAAACAAATCCTCTAGGTCATCCTGGGCCTGGCTGAGTGATCTCTTCCTGTCTCACCAGGCTTGTGGGAGAATTCCCCCAACCCTGACCCCTCCAGGACTGAAGTTAAATCAATAAGGACTGGAGAAAGGGGACTCGGGGGTCTAAGGGAGGAGAAGAAAAGAGAATCTTAACCCCCAAACATCATTACCACCAACCAGACGGACCAGGATGGTGATCAACACCATCATATGCTCAACCCACAGATGCTCTGACTGTCGTAGATTGTGGCCCCCTAATATGATTGTAGGATTGTAAGGGGTCTTAGAGGTCATCAAAGATAACTTTACAGATGAGGAAACTGAGGCCTGGGTGGGTAGGGGTTAAGTTCCCTCTATTCTCCCCCACTGGGGGAGAGATCTCTCCTAGATGGGATGAAGTCTCTGTCCAGTGAAGGACCCTTCTTTTGGGGGTGACTCCCAACTCCTGGAGCTGGACCCCCGAGAGGCATCTATCTTGGAAAGGGGGGAAACGAATGCTTTTTGAAAAGGAACAGTCATTTGGGGAAGTAGATGTTGAACATTTGAGAAGCTACAGCAATCTGGAGGGGGATGGGCATGTTGGATGGTCCTCTGATGAAGAGGGAGGGAAGGGTGGCACCAGAAATGACAGACAAAACCCTAGCTTATTTTGAGGCCTGGAACCGAAAGTCTCTTACATCATCACTCCACTCTGGCCTCGCTCCTCATACCCCTTGATCACCAGACTCCCTCCCCCATATTAGTGAGACCCTCCTTCAAAGGCTGGTCTGCTGTTCCCAAATGCCAAGCTCCCCAACTCTCTGGTTCTTTGGGATCTGGCAGAGGTTGGGAGATTGATACCCTAGAGAGAGGAGAAAGAGGCATCCCCTTCTGGAATAAATGTGGAGAGATGGGGACCCTGGTGAAAAAAAAAGAGGAATAGCAATTCTACTGGGGCTTAAAAGCACCGTCTATAGGTTTAGGGGATACTTGGGGCTTCTGGGCCCATTTCTCCTCCAGCCCCAGCCAAGACCCTGAAATCACATATACATATGCTCGTAGGCATGCATACATACACACATGCTGTCACTGCAGAGAACTAAATATAGTTGGAAACCAGTAAAGTTATAAGGGCATACACGGGAATTCCCCGTCCAGTGGTCCTCCTTGGGCTTCTCTGGGTGAACCAAAGGAATATAGACTGTAAGAGAGAAAGGGTACGTATCAGTATGGATCATTGATAACAAAGGGCTTTGCAGACAAATTTTCAGCTTAATTGTGCAGATACTAAAAGGGACTCTAGGGCTGGGGACCCCAGCTCCAACCGTTTCCTCCCTAGGCCTGCCTGGCCTGTTCTGGAGGAATAGGGGCTGCCAAGTGGAGTGCATTGGTGAGCCTTCCCTCATCTCTCCATCTCTGTCTTCCCTTCTGTAATTCAGGGTGGAGGAGGAGATAATAAGACAGCTTCCACATTTTTAGATTTTGAGGTATAGAGGGAGTCAAAGGGGTTACCAAAGGGAGGTGGTCACAGGAGACAGTCCTGGAATGGGGGTGGGGAGGGGATGCAGTGGATCCTTGTAGTTCTCTGAAACAAGTTTTTCTCTTGCCATGCGAAACTGGGAGTCAGAAATTCCTGAGTTTGAATAAATGTTAACTATTATTGAGTTTTGGGAGAAAAGAGTAATGAGATGGCATTGCTCCCTGTTATTACCAAAAACAATCCCCTAACATTCTGAGTCCTATATTTATACAATTAGCTCATAACTATTATAATATACTCCCTCCTCTGCCCACCCAATGTCCAACTATATTCCCCCTCCACTCACCCCAAAGGCAAGAAGTGAGGTGGCACGTCCATTTTCCCCATATACCAAGTATTTTCTCCTGTCAAGTCTTCCCTTTTTAACCTGTACAAACATTCTTTTTTGGGGGAGAATATAATTTACCTGAACTCCTCAGGTTGCCCATCCCCCTTAGAAAAGTCCAGCCTCCCAACGCCCGTGACCTTATCAGGGCTCAGGGACAACGCTAGCCTAAAAGGCAAAGCCTTTCTGGATTGGGAGACTCTGGGAATAGAGGGGCAGAATCAAAATAATTTGAATTTAGGGAGAATTGGGTAGATTAGGAATTCTCAGCCTAGGAACTGAGAACTTTTAAAAAATAAATATTTTGATGACTGCATTTCAGTATAATTGGTTTCCTTTGAAATCTTTTTATTTTATGCACTTAAAAACACATTTCTGAAAAGGGTTTCATAGGTTTTCCCAGACTGCCAGAGGGGTCCAGGAACAAAAAAAAGGCTTAGAATTTCCTCGGGTAGACTCTTGCCATTTGTGCGTTTCATAGACTTTGTCTTCCTCTGGTTCCCTGTGTTTCTTCTTGGGTAGAGGAGCAGGGGCTCCCTAAGAAGGATCATTTAAGACTGGCCTGGAGTTTGCTCCCTCCTTAGCCCCTCTCCAGCTGTTTCTGTACCGCCCCCTCCCCACCTCCACACACTCCTCCTTCCTCTACCAGCCCAAGTCCTGTGACTGTGAGTCAGTGTCAGAACTCAGCCAAATTCCTAGGGAACCATGTTCTTGTCCCTTCTGGTCCACACCCCCAAGTTCCTATGGGCGGGCAACCCCTCTGTCTGGGGAACAGGGAAGGGAGAGAGAAATAAAAAATTATTAACTCTTTGCACCTAGAGCTTGGGTCCAGGACAGATTTCCTGAGTAAATTGTTGAGTGGGATCAGGGGCTATTTTTTTTTTAATTTTTTGGTCTCTCCCCCCTTCTCTTCTACCCAGTGAGCCATTTCTGAAGCTGAAAAATAGAGAAATAGAAGGAAAAAATAGTTCAGCACAAGTAACCAACCTAACCACAGAGTCTGACAATCCTTGCAATTCCATGCCCATAGTCCCCAGCCTCTGCAGAGGGAGAGAAGTGAATTTTCTAATGTCTTCTTTGGGGACGAGTCTGTTGATTATAATTCATTTTTTTTGTCTTTCCATTTACATTGTTATAGAGTTATGTTTTCTTGGTTTTGTTACTTCATTCCATATCATTTCATATGTCTTCTCAAACTTCTCGGAATTCTTCTTGTTCATCACTTAATAATGAGTAATATCCCATTTCCGTTACATTCACGTATCACATGCATTTAGTCATTCCTCTGTCCTAGCTAAGGACAGATGGAGAAATACTGAGGAGCATTGGCCCATGTGGGTGGAAGAAAGAGATGATGTGAAAGTGGACTTTGGGGTTAGGCTCACAGACCTTTCGATGATTCAGAGATTGCTTCAGATGGTCCCCGTGCTTGGGAAATATATGTAAAGATAGGAGAATCAGTCAACAGAAACTTTCATCAGTGTCCCAACCCTGGCATGTGAATTTACCTGAGTCAGACCTTTTCGCTGGTGCAATCTCTCTTTAACCTCTTCTCACCTTCCATTTTTTGACTGACTTCCCTTTTTCATGACGTCTTTCGTGCCGACCTCTGCCCTTTGTTCTTTCTCATCTCTTCTAGAAGCATCATTTCCTTCATCTGGAGTGCAGGAGCTTACATATCTGGGGTCCATGCCTCAGGTCTCCCCCAAGTCCCCATCCTTCTTTGTTGATTACCTGTTGATCCATAGCTCCAAATTCCCCTGGCTTATCTCAGCCCCATGGGGCTTTGGGTCTTTGAAGAAATAGGATCAAGAACAAGTAGAAGGGAATTGGAAATAGAAGGATGGGGATAGTAGGATGAGGTACTTGCCATTCAACTAACTTTGGTTAGGCAACTGGGTGACAGAATGCTGGCCTTGGAGTCAGGAAGATCTGAGTTCAGATCTTGCCCTAGTCACTTAACAGTTGTGTGAACCTGAGCAGGCCGCTTTTCCTCTATTAGCCTCAGTTGCCATACATTTACATACATGTAAAGTGGGTATAATAATAGTACCTCCCCCATAGGGTTGTGAGAATCAAATGAGATAACATGCATAGCAATTTGCCCATCCTGAAGCAGTCTATAACTGCTAATTGTTATTATTATTAATAATAATAATATTTATTAAGTACTTACATTCTTGGACACTGTGGAAGTTACTTCATTTTGGACATGGGGTATAAAAGCCAGTTTCTCAATATCTCTTGGGGAGACAGGGCTGATGTAGAAAGATAACTCACAGCATGAAGAAGCATAGGTGATATACAAGTGGATTTGTGGGAGATGAGGCAGAGGGGAAGGAGGACGTTGGGTTGACATGGTCAGGGAAAACTTGGTGGAGGAGGTGAGATCAGTTGGTTCGTGCCAACTGGTGGTTAGGAACAAGATATAGGGGAGAAAGTCATCTAGGGAAAGATTTATGCAAAGGAGTGGACGGTGCTGGCTTGCTCAGGGTAGGTTCCTCCTCACTAAATCTATTCTTACCCTACCCAGATGTGGAGCAGATGGCCATCGACTGGCTGACAGGCAACTTCTATTTTGTGGATGACATTGATGACAGAATCTTTGTGTGCAACCGGAATGGAGACACCTGTGTCACTCTGCTGGATGTAGAGCTTTACAATCCCAAAGGCATTGCTCTTGATCCTGCCATGGGGTGAGTGGGGTCGTAGTGTGGGCACAAGGGATGCCAGGAGTGAAGAACTCAGCCCTTCCTTTACCCTGATATTCCTTGCTGGGCTCTAGTCTGGCAAAGGAGCCAGAGAGTCGGGGTTGGGAGGGGAGAACTTACTAAACCTAATGGGGGTTCCCTCTCAATGTCATGTATCATCCACTCACAGGAAGGTGTTCTTCACGGACTATGGGCAGATCCCAAAGGTGGAGCGCTGTGACATGGATGGGCAGAACCGAACCAAGCTGGTGGATAGTAAGATCGTGTTTCCCCATGGTATCACCTTGGACCTGGTCAGCCGACTTGTATACTGGGCTGATGCCTACCTGGACTATATTGAAGTGGTAGACTACGAGGGCAAAAATCGGCAGACCATCATCCAAGGCATCCTGGTGAGGATTGGGGAGTCAAGGTTATCTCTAAGTCCTTTCCCAGCTCAGAATCATCCCAGGCCATGCTGGTGAGGGAAAGGGATTCTGGTTGGGGACCCGAGGCCCATATACCAAAGCATCTAGTTGGGAAGGAGAGGCCTGGCATCCCACAGCACACCGGTTGGAAGCAAGGGGGCATCACCATCTCGTGGTATCCTGGCTGAGGAGCAGGAATCATCATCTCAGGGTATCTTGATGGAGATAGAGACCCTCACCCCAAGGAAGTGTAGAGCTGATAGAGTCGAGAAGCTAGGGTAGAGATTCTTAACCTTTTAGGAGTCCTAGATGCCTTTGGCAGTCTGGTGAAGCCTGTGGGCCCTTTCTCAGAATCCTTTTTCTAAATTCTTGAATAAAATACGTAGGATCACAAATGAAACCAATTATATTGAAATATAGAATTTTAAGATAAGAATTTAAAATATTTTTATTTAAATTTATTAAAGATTTATTTATATTGTTAATTTATATTATATTGCTTATATATTTTAAAGTGTAAATTAAAATATAAGAAATATTTTTTTTAAAGTTTACATGCCCCAGGTTAAGAACCTTTGGGCCAGAGGGAAGTGTGAGAGGCCCTCTGATAATAATACTACCATATATTTAAGGTGGTATGACACAGGGGATAGAACATCAAGGGTCGGAAAACCTGAGTTCAAATTCTCCATCTAATATATACTGGCTGTATGACTCTGGGTGGGCCCCTTTAACTCTCATTGCTGTCTGGACAGCTAAAATAATAAATACAGAAGGTAAATACAGAGCAAGTGCTGACTTGGCATTAGAAGAGAGTTTCCTCACCTGGGAGTTCCTATACCAATAAAATCACAGGGTCCTGTCCCTGTCCCTTTCTCTGTACATTTGATCTTCACAACAATCCTGTGGAACAAGTGAGGAAACTGAACCACAGATTGGTAGGTCCCATGATTCTGCACAAGGTCCCAGGATTAGCAAATGGTATTTGGGGTATCCAGAACCTGGCTGGATGGCAGTTGGGAGGGGGCAGGGGAAAGGCAAGAGAAGTGCTCGACATCCATATTCCTTCCATTCACATCAGTTTCTCCCCTCCCTATACCACCCCCCTAGATTGAGCACCTGTATGGCCTGACTGTGTTTGAGAACTATCTCTACGCCACCAACTCAGACAATGCCAACTCACAGCAGAAAACCAGTGTCATCCGAGTGAATCGATTCAACAGCACAGAATACCAGGTGGTCACTCGGGTGGACAAGGGGGGGGCCCTCCATATTTATCACCAACGGCGCCAACCCCGAGGTAAGAGAGACCTTCAGCTCTTTGTCTTTTCTAGAATCACTGGTCCTACTGCGTAGCCTCCTGAGGGCCCCCGGCCTCTACCAGCCCATGTCTTAATGATAATAATAACTCACTTCATGGTTCATGGAACACTTTCCTTACAAAAGACAATGCTAGTAATGTTGTCCCCCATTTTGTAGTGGAGGAATTTGAGGCTAAAAAGAAGTTTAAAAACATTAAGAATAGTTAAGTGTCAGGGTAGCTAGGTGGTGTGGTGAATAGAGCAATAGCCCTGGGGTCAAGAGGACCTGAATTCAAATCCAGCCTCAGACACTTGCCAGCTGTGACCCTGGGTAAGTCACTTAACCCTGATTGCCTCCAAAAACAAACCAAAACAAAGCAGAAATTCAAGTGTCATTCAGAGGTAACCCAGCTAGTAAGTTGACAGGGCTGATATGTAATCCTAGGTCCCTGGGCAGTGCATTCTTTCCTCTGTCCCCAGGAAGGCCTTGGCCTCCAACCTTGGAGGCACGCACCAAAGCACCAACTCAAAGTTGGGTAGGGGAGACTCAGAGTTTCTCATTCCCATAGAGGGGGAAATGAGGGACTGGTTAAGAATGGAAGTGTGTTTAGAACTAAGGGGGGGGAACTTTCTCAAATCTGGGGACAGGGCCATGAAAGGCAGGCAGCTTCCTCCTGACCTTTCCTCCCCTTCCTCCTACAGTGAGGAGCCATGCCTGTGAGAATGACCAGTATGGGAAGCCAGGAGGCTGCTCAGACATCTGCCTTCTGGCCAACAGTCACAAAGCCCGGACCTGCCGTTGTCGTTCAGGCTTCAGTCTGGGCAGTGATGGGAAATCCTGCAAAAGTGAGTGATGGGCACACCCATGCACACGCATGCACGTGATCTTTTGGCTGCTTTGGTCGAACCAGCCTATTTTTTGTCTTTTTTTTTCCTAAAAATCTTTGTTCCAAGGGATGGCTTAGGGCAGTGGTTCTCAACCTGTGGGTCGCGACCCCTTGGGGGGATTGAATGACCTTTTCACAGGGTCACAGGGGTCACCTAAGACCATCGGAAAACACATATTTCTGATGGTCTTAGGAACTGAGACACCACTCCTCTATCCGTCTCCAGGCAGGTCCGCCCACATGCAGATACACCCACATATGAGTATTAAAGGGTCCTGGCATTAGGAAGGTTGAGAACCACTGGCTTAGGGGGAGGGAGAGAAGGGGAGAGATACTAGAAGAAAGCAACAGGGCAAAGGAAAAAGCCAGGCTGAAGGTGAGACGATGGAGTGGGCTGTGCCTGCCTGCCCCAGGTCTGCGTTTGGAGGGTATTTGTGTAGGCGTTGGGGTTCGGTTTCCGCCCATCTGTTCTGGGGTCCTGTTGCTCAAGTCCGGCTTCCCAGTAGGAAGAGAAAAGAAAATGTAGGCTGGTTTGTCACCTGTTCACTTGAGATCAGTGATTTTTGTACATTTAAGCTGTGGTCACTTAACTTTTTCTGCCCATTTTCTCTGTATATCACCATTTCCCACCACCCAATTTTTAACTCCTTCCTTTCCCTGAGGCCAGTGATAAGCAAATCTCTCAATCTCTCTCTCTTTCTCTCTCTCTCTCTCTCCTTTCTCTCTCCTCTGTCTCTCTCTCTCTGTCTCTCTGTTTCTCTCTGTCTCTCTGTCTCTCTCCTCTCTCTGCCTTCTCTCTCTGTCTCCTCTCTCTGCCTTCTCTCTCTCTCTCTCTTTCTCTCTCTCTCTCTCTCTCTCTCCCTCTCTCCCTCTCTCCCTCTTTCCCTCTCTCCTCTCCGTCTCTCTGTCTCTCTCTGTTTCTGAGGATGGTGGGAGGAGGGAGGAGAAAGGGAAGGAAAGGTACAAGATGTTGGTTGAGAGTATCCATGTGAGAGACACTTGTCTTTATAGCCTCAAACTCTTCCCTCCCTTCCCCTCTCCCCGGTGTATTCTAGGAGCCACCACTCCTTCTTTTGGCATTCTCAGGCTATAGTCTCTGAAGTGGATGTCTGAGGATGTCATTCCTTATTCTGCCTTCCTCTGCAGAACCAGAGCATGAGCTGTTCCTAGTGTATGGGAAGGGCCGGCCAGGAATCATCCGAGGCATGGACATGAGTGCCAAGGTCCCTGATGAGCACATGATCCCCATAGAAAATCTCATGAACCCCCGGGCCCTGGATTTCCATGCAGAGACGGGCTTCATCTACTTTGCTGATACCACCAGCTACCTCATTGGCCGTCAGAAGATCGACGGCACTGAGCGGGAGACCATACTCAAGGATGGTAAGAGTCTCTAAAATGAGAGGAAGGGCCAAGCACATCTCGAGGAGACTTAACACCCACAGTGAGAGTGCTGGAGTGTTTCTTTTCTCAGAGATTTCTCAGCACCAGAGTATCATCTCCTGATTGGAGGATAGAAAGTGTGGAGATTTGGGGGCATGATAAAAAGAAGCCTTATCTGGGTGGGTTGATGGTATAGAGGCAGAGGGAGAGACAGCAGACCCCCTCACTTGGTAAGCAGTGTAGAGTTGGGGATGCAGGACAGTGTGTGCAGCTCCTGTCATCCCCTGCAAGAGTCCCCCAGACCTCATTCTCCTTGGCTCACCAGAGAGGCAGCTCTGAACTTTTAGGCTTCACAGCATCAACCTAATTGTGCCTGGGGACCACTCACAGTAGCATTGAGGCAGGGAAGAAGGGCAGAGCAGTCATGTGTTCCCATGAGGTGGTGGGGCTTCCTGCCAACGTGAGTCTAGGTAGCCCTCGCTTTACGCTGGGGCAAGTACCAAAGTGAGTCACGCTTTTGTAAATTGAATCCCGTTTCCTCCTTGACTTCTATTCCCAGTTTATTGGCAGGATGCCTTCATTTCTGATTGTTCTCTAGAGGTGACTGGGTTCCTGAGCTTGCAACTTTATATCCCTTTATATCCCCTCCTGGCCCATCAGTGATCCAAGAACAATTGGTGAAATTGGATAGATGGGGATTCCCCTACCGGGAATCCCACAAATTAATCAACAAGCATTTACTACAATCAACTGGCATTTACTATGGGCCAGATTCTCTGCTTAGTGCCAGAGATAAAAAAGAAAATGCAAAACCAGTTCCTGCCCTCAAGGAACCTGCATTCTAATGGGAAGGATACCAGTTCTATAAATAAGTAGGCACAAGGTACATAGACAGCTGTGGGAAGGTAACCTCAGAGTAGGAAGGAATTAACAGCTAGTGGACTGACAAAGGACACTGGGGCTGAGCCTTGAAGGGAGCCAGGGATTCTGGGAGCCAGGGATTCTGAGAGCCTGAGATGAGGAGAGAAAGCCTCCCAGGCACTGAGGCCGGAGAGGAAGCATCATGTGTAAGGAGCAGCAATTTGACCAGCATGGCTTGGGCAAAAGGGAGTAAGAAGACTGGAAAAATAGGGTGGGGCCAGGTAATGAGCTAGAAATGACCCAGAAGTTTATATCTGATCCTAGAGGTAATCAGGAAACCCTGGAGTTCATTTAGTAGGGGTTGTCATACACTTTAAGAAAATCACTCTGACAGCTGTTTGGATAGATTAGATTAGAGAGACTTGATTCAGGGAGACCAATTGGAAGGCTGTTGCAAAAGCCTAAGCAAGTAGATGGAGGCCTAAACTGAGGTACTTGCAGTATGAATGGGAAGATGTATATGAAAGAACAAGATTTAGCAACTGATTCGGTTTATGGAGTGAGCAAGAATACAGCATGAAGGATAACACCTGCGTGACTAAGAAAACAGGGAAATTCAGAAAAGGCATAGATTTGGGGAAAGATAATGAGTCCTTTTCCAAACAGGTTGAATTTGAGGCGGCATAAATTTGAAATATTCAATAGGCAATTGGTGATGGTAAACCAAAATTCAAGAGAGAGACTAGGGCTGGATGTGTAGAAACGAGAAGAAGATGAGTTCCCCTAATGAGATGAGGTGGAGACAAAAGAGAATAGTGAGCCTTAGGGACGAGTACATTTAATGGGTGTGACAGAGATAAAGATCTAACTACAGGAGCTGAAAAGGGAAGTGATTTACCAAGTAGGGAAATAAAACAGAGAATTATCATGGAAACCTAGAGAGGAAGGGTTATGCTGGAGAAGAAAGAGATTGACCCTGTCCCATGTCACAGAGGGATCGAGGATAAAGACTGAGAAAAAGGCCATTTGTTAGACATGTCGGTTAAGAGATCAGGGGTAACTTCCGAGAGGGTAATCTCATTTGGGTGATGAGGTTAGAAGCCATATTGAAGAGGGTTTAGAATCCAGTGAGAGGAAGTAGAAGTGCACAGTGCAGGTGGCTCTTTTTCAAAAAGTTTAGCTGAGGAGAGAAAAGATAGAGGATGATAGGTATTGGAGATAATCAGATCTGTTGATTGGGAGGGGGTAAAGAAGGAAGGAGACATAGAGAGCAGGGAAGGAGCCAGTAGATTGAGAGAGAGTAAAGATGAGCGAGATACATGGGATGATGGATAGTATGGGAAATCTGCCAGAGAATATGGGAGGCAATGGAAAAGGTATACATAGAAGGGTTGGCCTTGTTAAGAAGAGCTACACGGGGGCAGCTAGGTGGCACAGTGAATAGAGCACTGGCCCTGGAGTCAGGAGGACCTGAGATCAAATCCAGCCTCAGACACTTAACACAACTAGCCATGTGACCTTGGGCAAGACGCTTAACCCCAATTGCCCTGCTTCCCTCCTCTGAAAAGCAAAAAAAAAAAAAAAATTAAATAAAAAAGGGCTACATCTTTAGCTAAGACTGGAATAAAGTTGAGGACATTTGGGGAGGATGTCAGAGAGATATACAATAAGAAGAAGGGGGAAAAGGGAAAACTCTTCGTGAATGGCTTTAAACTTTTTGGCTAACATATGAAATATTCAGTTGAGTGGGTAGAAAGGAAAGGAGTACTTTGAGGGACTTGAAAAGAAGAGAGGTATGTAGTGGCCACAGTGGTGAATGAGAGAAAGTATTCATTAGGGAAGAGTAGAAGTATTTCCTTGCAATATAGTCAGGGCTTTATTGAGATTAGTTAACATAAATCTGTAATGGACCTGGTCAGCATGATTTGTGACTTCCTCTAGCTCTGTTCACCAGCATGTGAGTAGGAGAAAAGGAGGAAGATGGTTAAAATAATACAGGTTTGGCAATACAAGGTCATCAGTAGGTCAGAAGAACAAGGGATTTTGAAACTAGAGCTTAGTGTAGAAATGGTTCAGTGATAGAAATTGGAAAGGGAGGAATGCAGGGGTGTGAACTAGAAATGTCTATGTGAGGAATAAAGGGATTGGAGATGACAATAGGGAGGGAGAAAACAAAGTTAGGAGTTTTAAGATATAGGGAGAGATAGAATTATGAAAGATTAAGATTAGATAAAGAGATTTTGAAATTCAAGAACATGAAATTAGAAAGGTTGTGAGTATGACTGTCCTTGTGTGTAGCTGAGTTGGAGTCCAGGTTTAGGTCATGGCAGTTGATTAAGTGGTTTGAAGAACTAGGGGGTCAGGTTATCTGAGGAACCCTCAATATGTAAGTTGAAATCTTCTGGTATGAAGGCAGAAATTGGGGTGGAGAGGAACACTTTGACCCCAGTCATTAAACTTATTAAGGAAGGAAGATGAATATCCTGGGGGTTGGTAAATAACAACCACTAGGATCTGGATTGGGTGATAAATTTGGATAGTGTGAACTCCGAAGAAGAGGTTGTTGAATGATGGCAATAGAGAGAAAGTCTGAAAGTAGTCATGGGAAGCAAGGAGTGAATACTGAGTCTTCACAGAAAACATTGAACTCGGGGGTATGAGAGAAAGTACAGTCAGTACTAGAAAGGGTGGCCAGAGTCTCAGGAGAGTTTCAGTGTCGTCAGAAAGGAACCAGATCTCAATGAGTGTTAGAAGATGGAAGGAACAAGAGAAGACATTTAAGATGAGAGAAAAGTGGTTCATTATGGAACGGGTATTCCAAAAGGCACAGTGGGATGGATAGATAGACAGACATACAGATAGATAGATAGATAGATAGATGATAGATAGATCAATAGAAAGAAGGAAAGAAAGAAAGATAGATGATAGAAAGATAGATAGATAGATGATAGATAGATGATAGATGATCGATAGAAAGAAGGAAAGAAAGATAGATGATAGAAAGAAGGAAAGAAAGAAAGATGATAGAAAGAGAAAGATAGATGATAGAAAGATAGATAAATAGATAGGTAGATAGATAGATACTGGGATTGAGGGAGTAGACAACTTGGGCTGATCTTCACTAGTCAGGAGTTCAGTATTACTGGGATAGGGAGAATACAGGAGTATGCTAACTAGTGGAGAACTGAGTCTAAGCAAAATATCAGTAGATGGGAAAGGGCCAATTAGAAAGGCAGGTGATTAAAAGATTCAAAATTGTCCTTCAAGTTTCTGATCAGGCAAGTTCCTGACCAGATAGTGTGGTATGTCTCAAGAGATTTGGGGAAGTCTGTCTCATAGCAGGTACAGACAGAAAGAGCTATGTTCTGGGGAGTTGAGGAGCACAGTCAGGGAACAGGAGGTAGCATGTTCTAAGGTGTGGTGTAACACCAATCTGGGGTGTATACCAATCATGATTTACCAGGAGATCACAAAAATTTCTCTGTAGTTTCTGAAGCCACTCTCTGACAAATGCAGTCTAACACTTCCTTGTCTGAATCATGTCATCTGAACTGGTTTCCAGTTCCCTGGAGATTGGGAGCACTGAATGACAATAAAACTTAAGACTTCTGTATTGGGGAGAAATGGGTAGAAGTCTCAGAGGGCCTGATTTGGGATTGATAGAAGGAAACACTCTCCCACAATTAGTTCTAATTGTCTAAAAGTAGAAAAGGTTGCTATGGAAAGGACTGGATCTTCCCTCACTGGAGATCTTCAAGTGACGTTGAATGGCTGCTTGTTGGAGATATTATGGCGGAGTTTCCTAGCCGGGGATGAGTTGGAGTGGATGGCCTCTGAGTTCTCTTTCAACTCTAAAATTCTGTAATACTAGTTAAGTGAGACATGAGATGAATCCTTTTGTCAAATGAAAAAAATCACTCTCCTATTTATTCATCTTATACATTCAAATCTTTATACATTGTGCCTTGGAGACAGCTGCACGTGAATATGTGTATTTGACCATACATGTCATCAGAGGTTCAAGCACTGCATGTTCATTAACTCAAGACAGAAGCATCATCCACCATGTCCACTGGCCGCCATGTGCAATATAATGAGAACATGCTTTTTGATACAGATGCACATAAACACATGAAATAATTTTCTACTCTTTTACCCACCCTCCCCACTCCCAACAACTCCTTGTCCTCCACACAGAGTCTATGTGAGGGTGTCTGGTGTAGTGGAAAAAGGAAGCATTGGCCTGGGAGTCAGAAGAACTGGCTCTGCCAGTTAATTCACTTGCTCCTCAGTTTCACTATTTGTGAAATGGGATGGTTGTACTAGACTATCTCTGAACTGTTGGTGGGTGCAGTGTATGCTTGTCTTGGTGGGCTAGAAGAAGTTAATGACAGGGTGGCTAGGTGGCGCAGTGAATAGAGTGCCAGCCCTGGAGTCAGGACCTGAGTTCAATTGTGGCCTCAGACACAACACAAAAAACTAGCCGTGTGACCTTGGGCAAGTCACTTAACCCCAATTGCCCTATCTTCCTCCCCTCCAAAAAGCAAAAAATTAAAAATTAAAAAATGGTTAACGGCAGTGGAAAAGATGAAATTATATTGTTGGTTAAAAGTTCTTCTCCTGGCTTCTTCTCTTGGCTTCCCCCTACCCCACTGTAGGTATCCATAATGTGGAAGGTGTGGCTGTGGATTGGATGGGAGACAATTTGTACTGGACTGATGATGGGCCCAAGAAGACCATCAGTGTGGCAAGGCTGGAGAAGGCAGCTCAGACCCGTAAAACGCTGATTGAGGGCAAGATGACTCATCCCAGAGCCATTGTGGTAGATCCACTGAATGGGTAAGTTCCCAAGGGTTTATGAGATTATGGAAAACTGAGGACAGAGCAAAACCAAAAGTACATGTAGCGGAGGGGGAACACGTGGCAAGAACGGGATAGAGAACAAGAGTGGAGGACGGGGAAGAAACCAGGTATTGGGGAGGTTCAGACACAGTGCCTAATGGCTGAGGCAGATTATACCAGAACAAAGGCTACAGTGGGGGAAGGAGTCTGTATGGAGGGGTATAACATGTAAGAATTATCCTAGAGAGAAGGAGAGAAGAGTCCATTTTATGGTGGTCAGAAGTAGGGATTTAGGGGGAAAATAGTATGAAGAGCCAGGGGAGTCCTTAAATATATAGGTTACAGGGTAGAATAAGATGATCCTAGCGTACCAAGACTGGTGGAAACAGGAGGCTGAATGGCTTGGCTTTGACTCTTCGTTGCCAACAGGTGGATGTATTGGACAGACTGGGAGGAAGACCCCAAAGACAGCCGCCGGGGGCGACTGGAGCGAGCCTGGATGGATGGCTCCCATCGGGATATCTTTGTGACATCCAAGACGGTGCTGTGGCCCAATGGCCTGAGCCTGGACATCCCTGCTGGACGCCTTTATTGGGTAGATGCCTTCTACGACCGAATTGAGACCGTACTACTCAATGGAACTGACCGAAAGGTGGAGCTATCTGTGTGCATATGTCTTTATGCTAATATGTGTCTGTGTCTGTCTGTGCCCATGACTGACCTGGGACTTACAAGATAAGGAGGCTGATAGCCTAGCTTCCAGCCCAGGCCACTGGGGAAGAAAGAGGGCATCACCAAGGGATAGGGTCTTTCAGACAGTTTTTTGTGTTTGGGGTTTTTTTGTCTTAGAACTCTGAGTTTAAATGTGTAGGAAGCTACCAGTGTGGAGACTCCCTCCACTGATATAGATCAACCACTCATCTCCACCTGTGGATGAGATGAGTCCTTGTCTTAGAGAGGGGATGCCCCCAGTCTAATGGGGAAGACAGGACCTGTACCAAAGACATAGATGTAGAAACCTAAACACAGAGAGGGTTCAGGATAAAGCATGCTGCCCACCTCCCAACATAGAAATGATAGACTCAGGGCACCTGACAAATAAATGTTGGACATAGTCGAGGTGAGAATTTGTTTTGCTTGACTATCTACATTTATTCCAAGGGTTTTATGAGGGAACTTTGAGAGGGAATGGGGGAGGAGATAAGCCTAGGATTGGCAGGGGATGAGAATGAGGAGGAGTGGAGCACAATGATGGGTACTGGTGAGTGAGAGCAGTAATAACCTCCAGGTCGGCCATGAATGGCGAGCTAGATGACCCAGTGGATAGAGCACTGGGCCTGGAGTCAAGAAGACTTGAGTTAAAATCTGACCTCAGACACTTACTAGCTGTGTGACCTTGGGCAAATCATTCAACCCTTGTTTGCCTTAACTTACTAGAGAAGGAGATGACAAACCATTCCGGTATCTTTGTCAAGAAAACCCCAGTATGGTCTGCAGGGTCACAAAGAGTTGGACATGACTGAACAAACAGAGACATGAACAGGGCCTCTCATTCTTATTGGAATTCCCCAGGACTACACTGATTGAATAGTGCTTGCCTTTCCTGAAGAATTGCTGGGGCTTATTCAGTCCCATTCCACAGACAGTCCAAAAGGAGCCTGGTTAATGCAGCTTTCCCCATTTTTATGGTACCTCCCAGACTCAATGACACCTTTCAGTCTAAGTGACCCTGTATGTCTCCTAGCTTCCCTGTAATGACCCATATGCCTACTCATTGTGCCTCCCACCAAGACCCCTCAATCCTTACTCCCCCCCTCCCTCTCCAGATCGTGTATGAGGGTCCTGAGCTGAATCACGCCTTTGGACTATGTCACCATGGCTCCTACCTCTTCTGGACCGAGTATCGGAGTGGCAGCGTGTACCGTTTGGAGCGGGGAGCCCTGGGCACAACTCCTATTGTGACTCTGCTTCGCAGTGAAAGGCCCCCCATCTTTGAGATCCGCATGTACGATGCCCAGCAGCAGCAAGGTACTCGGGCCAGGTCTAGGGGAGATGCCTGGTTGCCCTCTCTTTCATATAGATAGCAACCACATGAAATAGAGCAGACTGGACTTCAGCTGGGCCAGGGGTAGCTTTTTGGCAGAAAGAGCCAGCTTGTCCAGCCCCTTTGTCTTTTTTTCCCCAATGTGGTAGATTTGGGAGAAAGAGATATGCCTGTTCCACTAAACTGAACTAAATCTCTATCTCTCCTATTCATCTTCTCTCCCATTTCCATCTCTCAACAATCCCTGACCAAACCATCTCCTTTTCTTCCCTTTCTGTCTCTTCAATCCATTCTCTTTCTTCTCTGGCCCCCTCTGACTTTGCCTAATCCTGCTTCCTGCTTCATCTCCCTATACCCCCACCCTGGTCTTCTCTCTGTTCCATCCCCCTGCCCCATTTCCTGATTTTGACCCATCCCCTGCAGTGGGTACCAATAAGTGCCGTGTGAACAATGGCGGCTGCAGCAGCCTCTGCCTGGCCACTCCTGGCAGCCGACAGTGTGCGTGTGCAGAAGACCAGGTGCTGGATGCTGATGGTGTCACCTGCCTTGGTATGAGGGGACTTGGAAATGTGGTTAGCCTGGCCTGGTGGGAGCCCTTTGTCCTGGCATTGGGTGGGGGTAGCCATAGAGCCATATCAGTGATGATGAGGGAGAAGCTTGGTATTGAGGAAACCAGAAGGAGGAAGTGGGAAATGGGGCAAGTATCTAACTTTGAAAGAACCAGGGAGACCTGAGGAATTTGGGGAAAGCGTTGGAGCAAGACATCATAAGGGAGGAGAATTTGAGCAGCAAAAGGCTAAGAAAGAAGTTTAAGGGTTCAAGGAGAGTCTTGTGCTTAATTCTCCCTAATGGGTAGGAAGGAAACCTGATGGGTTTCTTGGTTGGGAAAAGAATATGAGTTGATGAGGTTTAGACCCTCATCTCTCTAATAATCCATCACTTTCCCATTTCACCCCTCTTGGGGATTTGCAGCAAACCCTTCCTACGTGCCCCCACCCCAGTGCCAGCCTGGAGAGTTTGCATGTGCCAACAGTCGATGTATCCAGGAGCGATGGAAATGCGATGGGGACAATGACTGTCTGGACAATAGTGATGAGGCCCCTGCCCTCTGCCGTAAGTGACCTTGACTCTTCTTCCCTGCCCTAGGCCTCTTCTCTGTGAAGTTTAAGGGATGCCTCTATGCCCTGAAGAAGCTAGGGGCTTCCCTTACTGTCCTCACCCCCAATTTTCCCCTCTTTAGACCAACACACGTGCCCCTCTGACCGCTTCAAGTGTGAGAATAATCGGTGTATCCCTAACCGCTGGCTGTGCGACGGGGACAATGACTGTGGAAACAGCGAGGACGAATCCAATTCAACCTGCTCAGGTGTGGTGGTGCCCTCTGGGATCTGGGAGGGGAGGAGCAAGGCAGGGGAAGGGGCTGAATAAGAGAGGATAAGGGGCACACCAGGCAGCCCTGTGAGAGTGGTGAGAAGAGAAGAGAGAGGGAAAGATGACCCGAGCAAGACAGAGGCAGGAGATGAGCTGAGATTCAGGCTGAAGGAGTAGTCTGCAGGCTCTGAAGGTGTCTCTGAAGGAACTGGACCCATTATTCTGTATCCCCAGAAGGCAGAGCAGGTCTGAAAAGACTAAGACAACATAGGAGGAAAAAAGGCTAGACATTAGTGTGTACCACTCCGGGTAGCAAAAAACCAAAGAGATTGTGGACATCTTCCTTTAAAAGCACAAGAGAAACAAGATGTACAGACAGTGGGGTATAGAAATCCATCTTGCCCTACAAGAAAGTAAAGGGGGAATGGGGGCGGATATAAGAGAGGGCAGACTGGGAGAAGGGGTATTCTGTATGCTTGCCTTCTTGGGGTGGGAGTAGGGGAGAAATGGGAAGAAAATTTGGCACTCAAAATCTTGTGGAAGTGAATGTTGAAAACTAAAAGTAAATAAATTCTGGAAGGAAAAAAAAGCACAAGAGGGAGACCAAGTAGGGGAGAGGGCTTGGGGCCTTGGTGCAGTGAGGTAGAAAGGAAAATGAGATAAAATGGAGTCTTGGTGGAGTGGAAGACAAGAGCCATTCTCCTTCTGGAATGTTCTGTTCTGCAGCCCTATAAGCTATGGGGAAAGCCAACTGTAGAACAAGAGGATATGGGTTAAAATGCCAGCTTTGCCACCTATTGCTCTGTGACCTTGGGGAAGTTACCTAACATCCCTATTCCTCAGTGTGCTCAAATAAGGGGCTTGTACTGATGCCATCCAGTGTCCCCTGTGACTGTGTATGATCCTGGAACCTTTAGGGAGGATTTAAGGCCCTAGTGGGAAACATGGCGGTGAGACCCAAGGGATGACCTGGGAAGTAGTGAAGGGAGGGACACCAGTGTGCGCACTCACAACCCCACCCCCCGACCTCTGCTACCCACAGCCCGAACCTGCCCTCCCAATCAGTTCTCCTGTGCCAGTGGCCGCTGCATTCCCATCTCCTGGACGTGCGACTTAGATGATGACTGTGGTGACCGGTCCGATGAGTCAGCCTCATGTGGTGAGAGCCTGGGAAGGGGAAGAGGTGGAGAAGAAGGCTGTGGACTTTGGGTGGGGTTGCGGGAAGGGCTGCTCCCTACTCCTCATGTAATAGAGAGCTTCTTGCTCTGAGTCCCCCTGATTTCCCACTGGGATGAAGGGTTCTAAATACAGAGGGGCTTTCCCCCTCCATCCTGCCACTCTCTTAAAGGACTATGATGATGGACATTTCTAGGCAGTGAGGTGTGGGGGGTGGTGCTCTGAGGCTAGAGCCATCCACTCACCCCACTGGCCCCTCTGTGGCTTACCCAACCCTCATTCCTCCCATACCCACAGCCTACCCCACCTGTTTCCCCCTGACTCAGTTTACCTGCAACAATGGCAGATGTATCAACATGAACTGGCGCTGTGACAATGGTAAGGGCTTCCCCTCTCCATTCCCCACTCCCTTTCCTTTCTTCCCCATCTAATTGTTGAGGTATTCAAGGGAATAAAAGAGTAGGGTGGTCAGAAGCAAACCAGAGCCTCCATCCCTTCAGCAGGCTGAGGTCCTGCTACGTTGGCTAGAGAAGAAGGCAGGAAGAGAAGCTTGGTTCCTGGTCGGGCCTGGCTAATGGGGGACACTGCCTAGAAATACGCTCAAATGAGACAATGCATAACGTAATGTAAAAGAGTCTTGCAGACCTTCATGGGCTATATGAAGGTCACCTATTACTATTATTATTTTTGCCTTTTCCTCTCCTCTCACCCCAGACTGGACCTAAGGGAGGGCAGGGAGAGAAAAGAGGAGGAAGAGAGCAAGGCATCTTAACCTGGACCCATGAACTTGTTTGTTTGGGTTTTGGTTTTTTTTTTATATTTTGATAACTTATTTCAGTAGAATCTGCTTCCTTGGCAGTTTTTTATACTTTATTTAATGCATTTAAAAATATTATTTTGAGATGGGGTCTGTAGGTTTCACCAAATCTGCTGAAGGGGGGCCATGACACCCCAGAAGGTTAGGAACTCCTGCAGGGGTTGGGGAGGGCAGCATTGGAGAGCAGAGCAGCATTAGAGAGCAGGGCAGCCTCCGTCCCTTCTCTCCCACCCTTTCCCCTGGAGTCCTTGCCCTCCTCACTGAATGTCTGCTCCAGGGAGCCAGCTGCGGACCAGGTGATGCTGCTTGAGCAGACAGTGTCACTGTGTGTGCGTCTACATATGTGTGTCCTGTCATTGTCTCAGGGTCTTCAGACACTGTCATGTTGTCCCCAGGGTGCTTCTGTCATGACTTAGTTGTGAGAGTGTTGAGTGTTGTGGTGTTACCAGGTTGTGCTGTGTCTTTACTGAGTGTGCCAATGGTTCCCCTGGCGGTTTCTGTGTTTCAGAGAAGGATTGTGGGGACGGCTCTGACGAAAAGACCTGTCCTGAGCCTGCCGGTCAGTGCATAGTAGCACATGCACCATCAACTCACACAGAGCCTCTAGTCCAGCCCTATGGGCAGCTCCATCCCCCCATGATCCTTGGCACCTCCATCAATTTCCCTGTCAGACAGTCTTGTAGATCCTTGCCTACCCTCCCCCTACCCCAAGGACCTGGGGCAAGAGTTGACAGCATAGGGAGAGTGAGAAACACAGAAAGAGATGAGAAAGGGAGAAAAGAAATAGAGAGAGGAGAAGAGAGAGAAGGGACAGAGGGAAATACCATGGGGATAAGAGCTGGGGAGAAGGCAAGAGGAGCATGAAGCAGGGAGGATGCCCTCTCATGAAATAGGCTTAGGGCTCTGGTACAGTTGAATCATTCATAATATTAGAAACTCACTCCTACACACACACACATACAGACACACACACACACACACACCCCTCTGCTGAGAAAGCCAGCTCCCTCAATATATATAGAGAGAGGCAGAATCAACCTGATCATTGGGTACCAAGGCCCCCTTAGCTCTGATGGACCACTACTACCCAACTGCTGGCAGCCCAGGCCCCCCCAGGATTCGAAATGCTGTAGGGGTTTCTGAATTTTGTGGGGAGACAAATTGGAGCTGAATTTGGTCCCTCCTATCATATAGTAACCAGGGTAAACTAGGGGCTGCATCTAGTGTCTGTTCTTCCCCACTATCCCCTATGAAAGCAGAGATTCCTGTTAGAAGGAAGGAAGGAAGCAAGGAAGCAAGCCAGCCCGGAGACATACCCCCACCCCTCTCAAGGATGATTGAGGAGAGAGCACTGTTTCTCCCCAGATGGAGGCCAGGCCACGGGAAGGAGGCTCTGAGAAGCATCCCTGTCCCTCCCTCCCCCAATCCTCAGCTGTGTGGTCCATGGTGCATGCTGCAATCTATGCAGTTTCTGTGTCTTTTCTGTTTGTTGTTTTCTCACTGGGGGAGGTGGGGAGGGCGAGGAGGGGTCGAGGAGTGCTGAGGGTCTGGGGGCGGTCTGGAGGCGGTGGGGGGTGGAGAGAGGCACCAAGTGGGAGGCTCGGAGAAGGCCGGCTCTGCTGACACTCTCCCTCTCTCTTCCATTCCCTGCCTGCTCCCCTCCCCCCATCCCCTCTGCCAGACAATGACTGTGGAGACAATAGCGATGAGGCTGGCTGCAGTCACTCCTGCTCCAGTTCCCAGTTCAAGTGTAACAGCGGCCGGTGCATTCCTGAGCACTGGACTTGTGATGGGGACAACGACTGTGGAGATTACAGTGATGAGACCCATGCCAACTGCACCAATCAGGGTGGGCATCTGAAGGAGAGGGGCACGGGGGGCACAGTTGGCAAACCTGCACCAGCCAGGGCAGGCACCTGCAGGAGAGAAGCATGGCCAGAGCTGCACCAACTACACTAACCGGGTGGGCACCTCAGTGGGACTCCATGGCAGGGAGCTGCACCAGTCAAGATGGGCACCTGAAAGGACTGTGAGGGGGCACAGTAGCCATAGACCCACACCAACCTAGAAGAGCACTTACAGGAGAAGAACTTGGGGCAAGGGTGGGGAGAAGGGGCCAGATACACATTAACTATACTTGGCACCAGGAGAGAAGGGGCATAGCATTAAACTCAGAGTCACATAGAGGAGAGGGGCATGAAGGTAGCCCAGAAGACAGAGCCACACCAACCATTCTGGGTACCCAGATAAGAACTTCACAGGGAAGGCACAGCAGCTACCATGCCATCACTACTAACCAAGGTGGCACCACCTGCATCAGGGTGGGCACCTAGAAGAAAAGAGCTTTGCGGTGTTTGGGGACGGGGACAGACATTGAAATAAGATTCATAACCACTTCATCAATCAGTCAAAAGTATTAAGTGCTCACTATGCCAGACACCTTAGTGAATACAAAGGGGGATAAGTCACAGTCCCTGTCCTCAAGGATCTTACAGTCTAGCTGGGGAAACAAGACATACATACATGAAAAGATAGCTAACAAAACAAGGCAGTGTGTGGTAAGTGCTGAGGGAATGATTTAGCCATAGGTTCTGTGGGAGTCAGTGAAAGGGAGAGATAACATTGCACCTTGGTGGTTAAGGAAGGCTTTCTGGAGGAGGTGAGACTGTTAATTTTTTAATAGAATTTAGCAAATAAGTTAGGCAGACTCCAGTTTGAGCAGAAAAGTAGGGAACAGAAGAGAAGGTCAGACAAGTACAATAGAGCCAGACCCTGAAGGATCTTGAGAGACTGGAAAACCACGGCAGGTTTTTTGAGCAGGCAAATGAGAAGTTGAAGGTACTATTTTAGGCAGATTAATCAGCCAGGGATATCAAAGATGAAGAAACAAGGAAAGCAGGTAGGAAGCTAATGCAGTAATCCAGGTATGATGATTAGGACTGAGTTAAGGTGATGGCAGAGAGAACAGAGAGGAAAGGGGAAGTGAGAAAGCCTTTGGGAAGAAGGAATTGAGCAGGCCTTGGTAACAAGATTTGGTGTGAGCACAGATGGTCACCTCAGAGATGGAAAGACATGGGGGAGTAGTCAGAGGAGAGTGCTGGATGGTTCTTGCCTGGGAAGGAGGCTTACAGTCCCTTCTGAGAAGAAAGCTAGGTACCCAGGGTTATTAGATTGGACTTGGGGATGAGGAGAGAGACTGTCTCCAAAGCCTTGCCCTCATGTCCTTCTCCACCCCTTGTCTCCAGCCACTCGACCTCCTGGTGGCTGCCACACAGATGAATTTCAGTGCCGACTGGATGGACTGTGCATTCCCCTTCGGTGGCGCTGTGATGGAGACACAGATTGTATGGACTCCAGTGATGAGAAGAATTGTGAAGGGATCACACATGTCTGTGACCCCAATGTCAAGTTTGGCTGCAAAGATTCAGGTAAAGAAAAGAGGCCCCTAGGTGTGACATGGCAGGGAGGGAGGAGGCAAGAGGGAAACTGGAAAGTGGAGTAAGGAAGGAAATTGAGCTGAAAGGAAAGGGAAAGGAAGAAACATTTTATAAAAGTACCTACTTTGTGCCAGGAGCTGTGCTAAGAGCATTAAAGAGGGTCAACTCAGGGAGCAGGGAAGGAGATTGGGTTGAAAGAGAAGGGAAGGGGAGAAACATTTATATGGACCTACTATGTGCTAGGCACTTTTAAGAGAGTGGAAGTAGGAAAGGAGGTGGTAAGGAAGGATACTGGTATGATGAAGGAAGAGGTGTGCAAGAGAGAGCTGTGCAGAGAGGATGGCCGATCCACAGTATGAGGTGGGTGTTGCACCATCCTAGGAAGGTAAATGAAAATACAGCCATTGGGGCAGCTAGGTGGCTCAGTGAATAGAGCACTGGCCCTGGAGTCAGGAGGACCTGAGTTCAAATGCGACCTCAGACACATGACATACTTACTAGCTGTGTGACCTTGGGTGAGTCACTTAACCCCAATTCCCTTGCCTTTCCCCTTCCAAAAAAAAAAGTAAAGAAAAAAGAAAATACAGTCCATGGTAGTACCGAGTCTTAAATCCACCTGGGGCCTTCTTGTTCCTAGTGGAACCCAAGCCACATGTACAGCACACCACCCCTAGAGAAGCCAGTTGACTCTTAAATGATGGAAATGGGGATTATGTGGGGATCAGATACAGATGCCCTTCCTCCCTGCTAAGTGTCCACTCACACTACGTCCTCCCCACCAGGACGGTGTATCAGCAAGGCGTGGGTATGTGACGGGGACAGTGATTGTGTAGACAACTCGGATGAGGAGAACTGTGAGTCTCTGGCCTGCAAGCCCCCTTCACACACTTGCGCCAACAACACCTCTGTCTGCCTGTCCCCCGACAAGCTCTGTGATGGCAACGATGACTGTGGAGACGGCTCTGATGAGGGTGACCTTTGTGGTAAGTTGCTGGTGGGTGGGACCAAGCCACAGCTACTTATCTTCCTCATGCTACGTGCCTAGCTAGGGGCCGGCATAGCTTAGAGGATCAACTGCGGAGGAATCAGGAAACTTGATCTCAAATCCCTACTGCTGATGCTAAATAGCTCTGAGACCCAGGCAAGTCCCATCACCTCTGGGTGCCTCAGGCAACTTTCTGAGACTTACCGGCATTAGCTGAGGCAGTTTCTGCACCTGAAGTTATTCACACTCATGAATTCGAATAGATACCTGGCACTGTGCTGGGGAGGGGGAGGCCAAGGAGAAGTCATTGTCTCTGCCCTCTAAAAACTTACACTCTAATTGGGGAGACTAGAGCAACCCAGGAAAAATGTAAACTAAGAATGCCGGTGAGATAAATGCAGAAAGGTTAGGGGAGACAGAGTTGTGGGGTTCAGAGCACCCTTTCTTGATCACGTTGGTCTGGGCGGGGCAGCGACTGGTACTTAAACCCAGCCAGAAAGGATAAGTGGGATGGGAGGCAATTGCTCTGCCACCTTAGGAATTTGGCTTGGGATAGGTGGAAAGGAGAAAGAAGGGTATCTCAGGCTGAATCAAAGACAGAGTCTGGGTGGAAGGAACGCATTAGGGTGTATTTGGGGGTCAGAAAGTAAACCAGTTTTGCCAGAAAGGAAAGTTTGTGTTTGGGAGGTGGGAGATAAAGCCAGGTGGGGCCAAACCATGGAGGGATTTCAGACATTACCAGGCAGGGCAGCTTCAGCTTTGAGGGGGAGGACAGGGGTCAAGGGCAGGTGGGAAATGAGAAGGGGCCTTCAGATGGGAAAGAGATTGGACAAAAGTAAGCTTTGGGATGAGAACATCCCCCCCACACACACCCATACCCCGACTTCACAAAGGTCATGTAAAGGAAAGGAATCCTTTCTGCATGTTTACAGTTGTAGACATAAGATTTGGACACAGATAATGGTACTAAGCAAAGTAGGATAAGCATCTACAAAGTACTGTGGGAGTTCAAAAAGAAAATCTAACTTTCCCAGGCGGGGTCCTGGTAGAGACGCCCCATAGGGGTCGTTTCTTTCTTAAAACTTCCATTGACTCTCTTGTACCTGGTTGGAAAGAGATGGTCTGGTAAGGCATTCTGGGAGCCCCATTTGGGCTGGGCCTTCGAGGTTGGCCTTCCTCTCTCACCACTCCATCCTGATTCTTGCCCGGCAGACCAGTGCTCCCTGAACAATGGTGGCTGCAGTCACAACTGCTCCGTGGCTCCTGGGGAGGGCATCCTGTGCTCATGTCCTCTGGGCATGGAGCTGGCAGCCGACAACCACACCTGTCAGATCCAGAGCTACTGTGCCAAGCATCTCAAATGCAGCCAGAAGTGTGAGCAGAACAAGTTCAGCGTCAAGTGTTCTTGCTACGAGGGCTGGATGCTGGAGCCTGATGGCGAGAGCTGCCACAGCCTGGGTACAGACTGGACCAGAGTCGGGGAGGGGAGGGGTCCCAGGGGCAGCGGAGGGCTGACGCATAGACACCATAATTGGAGGAACCATACACTAGGACCCCATTTTGCAGAAAGTGGGGGCCTCTTCTTGAGGTTCCTCTCTGGGGCTGGCAAATTCCAGGACCCCCTATCCCAAGCTGCAGGTTGGAGTGGAAAAGCCAGGGATGTCTGGGTCCCTCGCTGACCCCACCCCCCCCCACACTCTCCTCAGACCCCTTCAAGCCCTTCATCATCTTCTCCAACCGCCATGAAATTCGGCGGATTGACCTTCACAAAGGGGACTACAGTGTTCTGGTGCCTGGCCTTAGGAACACCATTGCTCTAGATTTCCACCTCAGCCACAGTGCCCTCTACTGGACCGACGTGGTAGAGGACAAGATCTACCGGGGGAAGCTGCTGGACAATGGAGGTGACTAGCCAAGGACAGACGATGATACGTAATAACATAGGAAGGAAGAGAGACGTGGACAGGGATTCAGAGAGAGGCATGGGGAGAGGACCCATGTACTACCAGAGGCAGAGACAGACAGGGGCCACTGGCTCTCATCCCCCGCCCTCCCTGCTAATTGAGTTAGACTCTGCTTTAAGTCCCGTCGGCTGACGCCCCGTAATTATCATCAGAAGAGCTGCCAGCCTGATAATTAGCATAATGAGCAGTCTCAGAGCTGGAATTGGAGCTGGGCTTATTGGAAAGGGTTTTTTGGGGGGGAGGACACCCCTTCTTAGACGTAAGGGGTGTATTAAAAAGGGATCAAGGAGAACCTGGGAGGTTATGAGCCCTACCCACATCTTTGACCCTGGGTTTGATCCCTGTTCTTGGCAGGTGAAAGGGATGATTGAGGGAGTAGTAGAAGTCTGGGGTTGGAGAGAAAGGGAAGGCACAGAGGAGATTGGGAAAGTATCTGAGGTGGCGAGACTCTCGGACTCCCTCTAGTCCTTCCTCCTTCCCACCCAGCAGGATCTAACCTCATTGCAAACCGCCTCCCCCTCTTTAGCACTGACTAGCTTTGAGGTGGTGATTCAGTATGGACTGGCAACGCCGGAGGGCCTGGCTGTAGACTGGATTGCTGGCAATATATACTGGGTCGAGAGCAACCTGGACCAGATTGAAGTGGCCAGGTTGGATGGGACAATGAGAACCACCCTCCTGGCTGGAGACATAGAGCACCCCCGGGCTATAGCACTGGACCCCCGTGATGGGTGAGGCTTCCCCTGGTCCTCATTCAGTATGAGGAGGTTAGGTGGCATATTGAATTTGGAGTCAGCGAAACCCGAGTGCAGATTCTACCTCAGACTCTTAGAAGCTTTGTGACTCTGGTAAAGTTACTTCACCACTGTTGGCCTCAGTTTCCTTATTTGTTAAATTGGAATAATAATATCCCGAGTCCCATGGTGGTTGGGGAAATAAAATGAGCAAACATGAAACTTTGTAAACCTTAAAGCATTATGAAAGGGCTGTCATTGTTACTATGAGGCAATAGCAACTTTTCCTCCCCTCCCCTCAGGTTCTGTTTTAGGCAGACTGGGAAAATTCCTCCCCTGGTCTTCTTCTTACTCTCTTACATTTATCCTCTCACCCCCCGACTCCAGGATCCTATTCTGGACAGATTGGGATGCCAGCCTTCCCCGAATTGAGGCAGCCTCCATGAGTGGAGCTGGCCGTCGCACCATCCATCGGGAAACTGGTTCTGGAGGCTGGCCCAATGGGCTTACTGTAGACTACTTGGAGAAGCGGATCCTCTGGATTGATGCTCGGTCAGCCTCCTTCTCCTAGGCCTCATTCTCCTACCTATCCTGTAACCCCTTCAGCTACTCAGAGGCAATCTCTGAACCCCAAATCAGCATCCTCTCCCTTGGCTGCCCCTGCTTTCTGGTCTCCACCTTTCCCAGTGGCATGTTCAGTGAATTAAGGACCCTCCAGGGTCAGCAAGAACTCTCAGGACCATTGAAGGATACTAACGGAGATAAATGTTCTAGGGTGGGAAATAAGGGAAGCAAGGGTAAGGAGCTAAGGACCAGGAGGAAGGCATTATTAGAAAATTGGAGAAGAGCCAAGAATAGAGAAAAGTCTGATTTGAGAGTGGGGATGGCTTGGGGAATCTAGAAACTCAGGGAGAAGCAGAGCTAAAGACCAAGAAGAGGGTGGACAAGAGGAGGTCTGGATTGGGCTTAGAGTGTTCTGACCCACCAAGTGTGGGGGGAGGCCAGTGGTTAACTGGAGGCTCCCAAGAATTAGGAGCACTAGAGACAGAGAGGAGCCCTGGCAGAGAGCAGGCTGAAGGAAAGGGAAACCCAAAAGTGAATGCATGCTGGCAGCCTCCTCACTCTACCATATCCTTAGGTCTGACGCCATCTACTCTGCCCGCTACGATGGCTCCGGCCACATGGAGGTGCTTCGGGGACATGAATTCCTGTCACACCCGTTTGCAGTGACGCTGTATGGAGGAGAGGTGTACTGGACCGACTGGCGAACAAACACGCTGGCCAAAGCCAACAAGTGGACTGGCCACAATGTCACCGTTGTCCAGCGGACCAATACACAGCCCTTTGATCTGCAAGTGTATCACCCCTCCAGGCAGCCTATGGGTAAGGAGAACTTGGGGAAAGAAATGCTGATAAATGGGGAAACATTAGAAAAGAGGGAGGCCTGGGTGGGAAGCAGAGACAGATGTATAATGCATCTTTGTGGCCCTTGGGTTAGCAGGGGAGGTCACCCTTTTTTGCTCAGCATCCCTCCACCCTGGGAGAATAGAATCCCATGGGATGGAGTACAGGAGTGGCATCAAGGCTGGGGACAGTGATCCACCCAGCCTGGTACTGGTGATGGAAGGGAATCCCCAGAGTGGGAACATAGTTGGACCAGAAATGTGAGGAAGAGGCCAAGGTTGGAACAGGGTGGGTAAAGAAGGAAGGAACACGACATGCCAGGCAAGAAGAGAAGGTTTCTAGGAAGAGAAGACTCTACTGCCCTCCTTTGTCTGACCTCCAGCTCCTAATCCCTGTGAGGCCAATGGAGGCCGGGGCCCTTGTTCTCATCTGTGCCTTATCAACTACAACCGGACCGTCTCCTGTGCCTGCCCCCACCTCATGAAGCTGGACAAGGACAACACCACCTGCTATGGTATGGAGGTGGAAGGGTAGGGTCTTCAAGGAACCAGTGGTCAATCAAGGCAGGGGTGGGAGGGATTCAGGCACTCTGGACTGCAGCTGTGGAAGGGTAAGAAGAGAAAGGAGATTCCTTCATTCAACAAACATTTCTTACATGCCTACTCTGTGTAAGTCAATGGGGATGGTGTTTTTCCTTGCACCTGACCTCACACAGTGCCTAGCATACAATAGGCACTTAAAAATGCTTGTTGATTGACGGATACAAAAAATGGATCAAGGAGTTTACAGTCTGATGAAGGGAAGGGTAGAAAAGCATGAATAGCTATGACACAAGGGAGAGTGGGCTAAGCGGCAACATTTCTCACTGTGAGAAAGTTGGAGTCAAATCATTTTCACCTGGGTCCAGGCATTGATAAAGGCTGAGGGAGGGGGTGCAGTTCAGGAAGGAGTCAGGGAAGGTTTCTTGTTGGAGGCAGCCCCTCAGTTGGGTGCTAAAGGGTGAAAGAATGAATAAGAAGAATCAGAGAGCCCCCTTCCCCAGAGAGCAAGTAGATCCTTAGGTATATGTTGAGAATTTGGAGGCAGAGGGCTGCCCGTGATGACCCATTCTGTGACATCATCACCCACAGAGTTTAAGAAGTTCTTGCTGTACGCTCGTCAGATGGAGATCCGGGGTGTGGACCTAGATGCCCCTTACTACAACTATATTATCTCATTCACTGTCCCTGACATTGACAATGTCACTGTCCTCGATTACGATGCTCGAGAGCAGCGTGTCTACTGGTCTGATGTCCGAACTCAGGCCATCAAACGTGCCTTCATTAACGGCACTGGCGTTGAGACCGTTGTTTCTGCAGGTACCTAACCTTAGATCTCAGCTCCAGTTCAGTTTATGACCCAACCCTCCTATCCATCCAACCTACAAATGCTACTCCTTCCATACCCCCCACCCTGGAGCTCTAGCTCCTGATGCTCCTGGTATAAACGCCAGGCTCCCATCCCTTATTCCCAAAGGCCCTGGGCCTCTGGATCCCTCAAACTTTGGATGTCCAGCCCGAGCCCTTCCCTGCTCCCATGTAACATCCTGTTCCATGTTTCCCCAGACCTTCCAAATGCTCATGGGCTGGCTGTAGACTGGGTGTCCCGAAATCTATTCTGGACAAGCTATGACACCAACAAGAAGCAGATTAATGTGGCCCGTTTGGATGGCTCCTTCAAGAACGCCGTGGTCCAGGGACTAGAACAACCACACGGACTTGCTGTTCACCCACTGCATGGGTCAGTCTAGGGAGATAATCTACCTTCATAGTCATGTGTGAGACCCAGAGAGCCTTCACCTGGGAACTCCTTTCTATTGGAAGGATGATGTCCATTCAGGAATACTGGATGAAAAGATTCCATGACTTTGGAAGTGGAGGATCCACAGAGAGTGCTGGGGAAGTGGGGAGACCTCAGAAAGGATCTGGGCACATGAAGTATAAGCCCTTTGCCTCTCATACCATGCCTTTCCCTACTCTAGGAAGCTGTACTGGACAGATGGTGATAACATCAGCATGGCCAGTCTGGATGGCAGCAACCGCAGCCTCCTCTTCACTGGCCAGAAAGGCCCTGTGGGTATGAGCCTAGCCCTTGGGCCCCCAATCTCAAAGACCCAGTAGAGCCCTTCCTCCTGGTAGTTACCAACATAGGGCAAAGAGCTTGAGACTTAGGATTGTGAGATAGACTCAAATCTCAGTTCTGTCACTGGCTCACCAGATGACCACCTTCACTGCTTTGGTCTCTCTTCCCTCATCTGAATGATGAGGTCATTGGACCAGATCATTCCTAAGGTTCTTTCCAGCCCTAAAGTATGTGTAAGGGGATTCAAAAACCCCAAAGTATTACAAGAATGTACCCTTTCTCCCATTCCCCCCAAACCACAAGGAGGCAGCTTGGTATGGTGGAAAGAGTCCTGGCGCTGAAGCCACAGGACCTAGGTTCAAATCATACCTCTTTTTACTATTTATGATCTTTAACCTCCCTAGCTAGCCTCAGTTTCCTCATCTGTAAAATGAGAGGGTTGGGCCAGATGGCCTCTGAGGGCCCTTCTGGATTTAGATCTATTAACCTGTGATCCCTGTGGGGTCTCCATTTTCCCAAAACTTTCTCCGTCCCCCAGCCCCACAACCACCTACAGTGGACCCCTCTCATACTCCATGATGGGGAATTCATGAGAATAGGTGAGGGAGAGTCCCAGGTTCACCACTATGCCAAGTTCAAAGTGACAGGTTCCTTTTCCTTTTGTCTCTTCCATCTCTCCCACCAGGCCTGGCTATTGATTTTCCTGAGAACAAACTGTATTGGATCAGCTCCGGAAACCATACCATCAACCGCTGCAACCTCGATGGGAGTGGCCTGGAGGTCATTGACACCATGAAGAGCCAGCTGGGCAAAGCCACTGCACTGGCCATCATGGGTGAGGGCTGGGGGAACTGACCAAGGGGCAGGGCTGCCCCGTGGGGGAGGGTATGTGTGTGCCATGTGTGTGTACACCATGTGTGTGTGCCGTGTGTGTGTGTATGTTTGTGTGTGTGTGTGTGTGTGTGTGTGTGTGTGTGTGTGGAGGGGGCTGGCAATAAAGTGAGAAGAGAATAATTAGGGGTGAGGATGTTGGTCAGTGGTAAATAAGGTGACCTATGTCTTTCTCTCCACTTGAGAGTGTGTCTTCTTTCCTCACTGCTCTCACTGTCTCTCCAAACCAGGAGACAAGCTATGGTGGGCAGACCAGGTTTCAGAGAAGATGGGCACATGCAATAAGGCAGATGGCTCAGGGGCTGTGGTCCTGAGAAACAGCACGACCTTGGTTATGCACATGAAGGTGTATGATGAGAGCATCCAGCTTGGTGAGGGTCAAAGGCAAAGGGAGGATGGGAGCTGAGAATTGTGGGAGCTGTTGAGAAGCTGAGAGGGAATCAGCAGAGGTTGGGGGAAGAGGTGGGAGGCTGAAGAGATGAAAATATTTCCAAATACCAACTGCCTCTGACCAGGACCAGCCCTGAAGCTGGGTCACCAGCACTGTCCCCAGCTTGGCTTCTGGTGGCCTGAGTGGGGCTTCTTGATCACTCCATCCCTGCAGGCCTCCAAGGAACCAACCCCTGCAGCGTGAACAATGGTGACTGTTCCCAGCTCTGCCTTCCCACCTCAGAGACAACACGTTCCTGCATGTGCACAGCTGGGTATAGCCTGCGAAGTGGTCAGCAGGCCTGTGAGGGTCAGTAGCACCCTCCCTCTTGCCCATTCCTCACCCACCCTTCACCTCCCCTACCCTGCCCTTCTTATCTAAAGGACCAGGTCAGTTGATCGGTGGGTATTTATTTAGCATCTACAGTGTGTCCAGCTCTAGACAAGACTCAAAATAAGCATGAGATATGTGGTCGCTGCCCCTTCCTCCTTCCTCTGGAGTTTACAATCCAGCTGGGGAGGCAGTGATCACACTTGAAAGTTTTAATAGTAAATCCCAAACTGTATGCTATAATCCCCACTGTATGACCATGCACAAAAAAGTATGGGCCAGTGTAGGAAGAGGTAGACTTGTGTAGGGGCCGCCAGATAAATAGAGACAGCAGGGACCCTGTGGACAGAAGCACAGCAGCCAGAACAAGCTTGGCATTTAGGAAGAATCATGTGTAGGCCTTCCTGCTGGAGCGGAGGATGTGTTAGGGTTGGGAAAGAACGGAGGGGGTAGCTTTAGGTAGACTAGGTTATAGATGCCAGAGACAGTGGGAGCCATTGAAATTCAATTCCATACATGTTTGTTTATCAAATGCCTAGTATGTACAAGGCACAATGCTTGAAGAGGGAAGAGAAAAGCTCATGGGAGCAATGTTTTAGGAAGATTTGTCTGGCAATGGAAGATGAAATGGACCACAGTACGGCGGGGCCTGAGGCAGTAAAGGGGCTGTTACAGTTATCCAGTTGTTGGGTTCTGAGGGTCTGGGCTAAGGTGTGAACAGTGGGGATATAGAGGAAAGAGTGAATCTGGCTGGACTTTACAAGGAAATAATAGTGACTGATTGGATAAGAGAAAAAAGAATTCAGATAACTGCAAGGTCTCTAGCCTGAGAGACAGAGAGAACTATGATGCTACGAAGAAGACATTTCAGGAGGAAAAGTGGTCGTCATGGGCACAAGGTTGTTTCAGAGGACATCCAAGTGGAGGGAGGTGCCATGTTGGCACTTGGGAAGGTGGGTCTAGTTGACAGTTGAGTGATAAGAGCTGTAGATGTCGATATGGGAATCATCAAGTCCTCATTGCCCCCATTTACCCTCTCTCCAGACTCCCCTTCTGATGGATTTTGGCCCATATGGATGGTCCATGGTCCATCTATATGGACCATATGGACCAATGGATGGAGTGGAGAGGGAGGAGCAGATTAGTGTTGGTGAAAATTCATTTTTGCTGCCATCCTCTGGCGGCCAGAGGAACCCTGAGCAGTTTCCTGGAGGCCCAGGCACAAGGAGTTATTCTCTGTCCCTTTGAATAAGGCATGGCATAAGGGAAAGAACACTGGCTTTGAAATCGGTGGACCTGGCTTCAAATGCTGCCTCTGATGTGTGACCTTGAGAAAGTCATTGAACTCCGTTGGGCCTCAGTTCTCTCATCAGTAAATTGAAGTGATTGCATTAGGTGGCCTCTGATGTCCCTTTCAGCTCTGTCTATGATTCTATGACTCTTGCTCAGAGGAAGGGCTCAGAGGGAAAGGCTCATGGGGGTGATGTCTGATTGGAGCATGTACCTTAGGTGTGGGCTCCTTCCTCCTGTATTCTGTGCATGAGGGAATCCGGGGAATACCGCTGGACCCCAATGACAAATCAGACGCACTGGTCCCTGTGTCTGGAACCTCACTTGCTGTGGGCATTGACTTCCATGCTGGTGAGTAATTTGTTCAAGGAGGGGAAAGGTTTAGTGGGAGGAAAAGGAGGGTGGGTGAAGGATACATGGAGAGAACAGAGAGAAAGGGCCCTTGCCACATGGGCCCAACAGTTCCCCCACTTCTCCCAAGATCCCCTTATACTGCTTCCTACCATAACTCTCTTCCTCTCACATGCCCATATTTACCCCTTTCCCAGACAATGACACAATCTACTGGGTAGACATGGGTCTCAGCACCATTAGCCGAGCCAAGAGGGACCAGACGTGGCGTGAAGATGTAGTCACCAATGGCATTGGCCGTGTGGAAGGCATTGCTGTGGACTGGATTGCAGGTGGGTGGGAGATAAGGGGGTTGCTGGTTGAGGAGAGGGATTTTGGACCAGATTTTAGGGAGGGGGACTCTGGGGAAGAGAGGTGGGAAAAAACGAAACAAACATGTTCCCTTGCAGAGGCTGGGGTCCACCAGTGTGGAGTGGTGCATAAAATATAAGACTTTTGGAATGTGTTAATTGGTCTTCTGATATTTTTCATCTTTTAAAAATTATTTCTTTAAAATTAATTTTAAATTAAAAATTTTCTAAATTAAAATGTTAAAAGGCAGAGGTAGGTAATCAATGGCCTGTGGGTCCAATCGAGCCCTCAGGGATGTTCTGTTTTTGTATGGCCCAGGAGCTAAGAACAGTCTTTTAGTTCCCGGACTGTACAAAACTAGGTGGTGACAGGATTGGCACTTGGGTCATAGTTTGTTGAGGCCTGTATAAGAGAAGTGTCTTTGGGAGGAGTAAGAGAGGCAAAGATACTGGGGGAAATGTAGGGTAATATAAAACAAAAGATTTAGAAATCTGTTAAAAAACCAAAAAAGAGAGGGAACAAAAGGATGAGTCTGGGAATTTGTAAAGACTTGGCAGGGTTGGGGAAAACCACAGGGAACAGGACTCGTAACCATTATCCCTTCCCACCCTTTCTGCTCCTGATGGATACCTTCTTTTCCAGGCAACATCTACTGGACTGACCAAGGGTTTGATGTGATTGAGGTCGCTAGGCTCAATGGCTCATTTCGCTATGTGGTCATTTCCCAGGGCCTGGACAAGCCACGGGCCATCACCGTCCACCCAGAGAAGGGGTAAGAAGAGGAAACGCCTTACCACTCCCTTGTTCTCTTGCTGTACCTGGATACTCCACATCCATGTCCCACACTAACAAGATTTTCTATCTCAGATTTTCCAGGGAATGATATATATGCCTTGATCTTGATTGCTTCTATCCCTATCCCTTTTCTCAGGTCTTTTGGGGAGTGTTAGGAAGCTCTCTCTTTGGCTTAATTCTCATTTTCCTACCTCTACCAACAGACTTCCCCCTTGATGGCTCCCAAAAAAACCCAAAATCCAATTCTGCCCTCTGTAGGGATAAGGAATTGTGGGCCCCACTTCTGGGTGAATTCTCTCATGTCTTGGGGCCTTGATACATTCATACCTACCCCGTAGGTATCTGTTCTGGACAGAATGGGGCCAGTACCCGAGAATTGAGAGGTCACGGCTGGATGGCACAGAGAGAGTGGTTTTGGTCAACGTGAGCATCAGCTGGCCCAATGGTATCTCTGTTGACTATGAGGTGAGGATAACTTAGGCACTCATTGGAAGCAAGGGAAAGATCTCCAGGTGGGCAAAGAGCATTTGACTTCTGATTTTTGGCCCTTGTCACATTGCCTGGCAGACTGCAACTGGTTCATAAATGCCTGTTGGCTGGCTGAGGGGGAATACACACACCCCATCCCCCTTAGTCCCACTTCTGTCTGCCTTCCCCAGTTATATGTCCTTACACAGAAGTCAGGCAGCTGTTCTGGAAAAAAAGTTCTGTTCTAGAGCAAAGAAAGAATCACAGAACTGTGGCGCAGTGGAAACAGTGATCGATTTAGTTTTGAGAGACACTTGGTTTTGGTGACACTCACTAGCCGTGAATATGTTACCGTAACATCCGTGTGTCTCAGTTCCTCATCTGTAAAATGGGGCAAGTAATGCTCCACCAAATCTTTCTAAGATAATGAAGGTGAAGTGTTAGATAGAACTTAAAGGACTACATGTCAGCTGCTGTTATCTTGTCTAGTGTGGGAATCTACTCTGCATTTGGGGGAAATAGGCTAGAAAATCAAGCAGTCAAGGAAAATGATTGAGTGCAATGTAAGGGACCATTTCACTTTTTACATTCGCATCTTGAACACCTAGCTCAGTGCCTGGCACATAAAAAAATCATAAATATTTATTACTGGTTAAGTGAGGAGGAAGAAGACAAATATAGCATGGATAGGTGACAGAATCAGAGTGAGGGTCGGTGTCCCTCTGGGAGGGATCACACACACACAGACACACACACACACACCCACAGACACACACACACACACACACACACACACACATATGCACACGCACAATGAGAGGACTTGATGGGAACTGGTGGTACAGTCTGTAAGCATGAGGTACTTTCTTTAACCCCCAGGATGGGAAGTTATACTGGTGTGATGCTCGGACGGACAAGATTGAGCGAATTGATCTGGAGACAGGTGAAAACCGGGAGGTGGTTCTGTCCAGTAACAACATGGACATGTTCTCTGTGTCTGTGTTTGAGGATTTCATCTATTGGAGTGACAGGTAACAGGAGAACCTGGAACAAACTTATGCACCAGACTCTGGAAAGGGTGCTCCTTCCTGGATTGAATATATCCTTTCCTTTTCTCAGGACCCACGCCAATGGCTCCATCAAGCGAGGGAGCAAGGACAATGCCACAGACTCAGTTCCACTTAGGACAGGGATTGGAGTCCAGCTCAAGGACATTAAAGTCTTCAACAGAGACAGACAGAAAGGTGGGGAAGGTTGAGGAGGTGGAAGGCTGCGGCCCAAGAAGAGGAGGCTGATTCTCTCTAGAGGAGAGTAGCCTCACCCCTTGTAGGCCAAAGCAAGAAGGGAAGAGATGAGACCAGGAGGAGGGTGGGGGGAAGATTAGACTTTAGGAGGTACTTGTCAATTTTGGAAAGACCAAACAAGGGGAGAATTGAGAAGGGTTAATACTTCTCTTAAAAAATTTTGGAAAGTCCCTTTCTACGATCAGAGTCCTCAGAAGTCAGGGGATTTCTGAACTAGGTTTGCACGATCAGAGGATGAACTTGGCTGGTGAACCAGCAGCAAGTATAATTCTGAGCCAGGGGGTTGCTAGGCCATAAGTATGGTATTGATCCCTCAGACTGAAGTGGTGGGTGGAGACAGCAGAAGGGATACCACGGAAAAACATAAGCAGTAAAGTAAGAAGGCAGGAGATTCCCAGGGAGCATGGTGTTACAGAACCAGAAGTGGACTCTGACCTCCCTTGACCTCCTTCTAGGCACCAATGTATGTGCGGTGTCCAATGGCGGGTGCCAGCAGCTGTGCTTGTACAGAGGGGGTGGGCGCCGGGCCTGCGCCTGTGCCCATGGCATGCTGGCAGAGGACGGAGCATCCTGTCGCGAGTACGCTGGCTACCTACTCTACTCAGAGCGTACCATCCTCAAGAGTGTCCACTTGTCAGACGAGCGCAACCTCAATGCCCCTGTGCAGCCCTTTGAGGACCCCGAGCATATGAAGAACGTAATTGCCCTAGCTTTCGACTACCGAGCAGCAGGCTCCCCAGGCACTGCCAACCGCATCTTCTTCAGCGACATCCACTTTGGAAACATCCAGCAGATCAATGATGATGGATCTGGGAGGGTCACCATTGTGGAGAGTGAGTAAGGGCCAGATAAGCCTGGGGGAGGGGGAGGAATCATTCTCATAGTAAGATCCCGGGTCCCCCCTGCTACACTGTTGGGGTGCAGATAGACTCAAGAGCAAGTTAAAAGATGATTCTTTGTGGGATAATTGCTTTATGGAAGGATTTAGCCCAAAGTCCCTTTAAACAGCAAGGTTCTCCAATTCATCTAAAGTGAGATTTGTTTGACAAAAGTCTGTTTTATACTCACCCTTTCCAGAAACACAACTTGGGAATTCTGTTAGCAGAATTTTCTTCTCTTCCCCAGCCTTAACTCACTATTCCATATAACAAGATCCACTGGTATTGAAATGGGGGCATTTCTTCTCCACAAAGTGGAGGTTGGGCAGAAACAGATTAGGAGGGTCATAGGACAATGTAAGAAGAAGACAACCTCAAATGATCCCCAGCTCTGCCCACATTGCATCCCTAGCTCCCCACACCATGCCAGGTTCTAGTAAGCCTAATTGTTATAGGTGAGTAAGGGTATCCCTGAACAAGCCAGCCTCTTCTCCCAAGGTCCCCACCGACCCCACCAAGATGTGTTACTCCTGCTGTCCATGTTCCTCCACGTACCCCACTGACCACCACATCTTCCCATCTACTTTCTCCAGATGTGGGCTCGGTGGAGGGTCTGGCCTACCATCGAGGCTGGGACACCTTATACTGGACAAGCTATACCACATCCACCATCACTCGCCATACAGTGGACCAGAGCCGACCGGGGGCCTTCGAACGGGAAACAGTCATCACCATGTCTGGTGATGATCACCCCAGAGCCTTTGTGCTGGACGAGTGCCAGAAGTGAGTCTGGGGAGGAGAGGGAGGCCTGAAGGATGACGGGGTAGGGCTGCTCTGGGGATACATCTGGGCCCTCACTCCTCCCTTGCCATTTACCAGGACATCCCTTAACCCAACTGGGCCTTAGTTGACTCAGCTGTAGAACTGGACTGAAGGAAGGAGCTGTGGACTAGGGATTTGCTTGAAAACTTGCACCATTCTGTGATTGTTTCCACAGTCATAGGCTGTGGATTCCCCCAAATCAGTCAATAAGTGTCTCAGTGGATAGAGCACTGGTCCTGGAGCCAGGAAGCCCTGAGTTCAAATTCAGCCTCAGACAGTATTAGCTGTGTGATCCTGGGCAAGTCACTTAAACCTCAGTCTGCCTCAGTTTCTGCAACTATCAAATGGGGACAATAATAATAGCCCCTGCCTAGCCATCCAAGGTTGTTATAAGGATCAAGGATAATATTTTTGAAGTATTTAGCCCAGGGGCTTGTACATAATTAGGGCTTAATAAATGTTTATTTCTTCCTCCTGACATATCAGCATGGCACTGTGCTAGGCGGGATGGGGAGTACGAAGAAGTGTAAGACAAAGTGCCTGCCCTCCGAGAGCTTATTGTCTGCGTGTTGAGATAAGACATATGGCTTACATGAGAAAGTGCAGGGAAATATGGAATAAAGTAACTTATTAATGAAAAGCAATATGACATGGAGTGTAGAGAACCAGCCCTGGAGTTGGAAAGACTTAGCTGTGTGACCCTGGGCAAGTCACTTAACTCTGCCTCCTTGTCTATAAAATGAGCTGGAGAAGGAAATGGCAAACCAGTCCAGTATCTTTGCAAAGAAAACCCCAAATGAAGTCACAAAGAGTTAGATGCCACTATAACAACTCGCCAGCAAAACATTCATAGGGCTTTAAGGTCTGCAAAGCACTTTATATCCATCGTTTCATTTGATCCTATGAAGGACTATTATTCTCATCTTACAGAGGAGGAAACTGAGACCAAGAGGTGACCTACCCAGGGTCACACAGCTAGTGTTTGAGGCAGGGTTCAAACTCGGAGCTTCCTGACTGCCAAGTCCAGTATTCTCTCCCCTTTATCACTCAGCTGCTAAAAACCAGACCATAGCAGGGCGGAGTGATCACTACTCAGGGATCCGATGCGATAGAATTTGAGACAGACCTAGAAAAATAGGGATTTAGAAGGACTGAAAAGAGGGAGGAAGGTCTTCTAGGCAAAGGAGAAACAGAGAAGTGCATTAGGCCCATTTTAGGAGTAGGGGGCTAAGATAGCAGAGGGAAGGGTCCATTTAGTGGAAGGCCAGAGATGTAGGTTGGAGACAGATTCAGGAGCATCTCAAATACCAATCTAAGGATCTTAGGCTTTTATTCATACTGTAGGTAATGAATAACCATTGATAGGTTTTTAGACCAGGAATGACTTGATCAAAGTGGTGGTCTAGAAAATGTAATCCCAGAGAGATGCACAAGACAGATTGGGAGGTAAAGAGATTGTGGGTGGGGAGTCTAGTGAAGAGGCCACTATAATAAGCCAGTTGTGATGTGATAAAGATTGGAATTTGAGTAGTGGCAGCTAGAATGGAAAGAAAGGCATGAATTTGAAAGGCATTGCACAGGAAGAATTGACAGGACTTGGTGACTGATTAGATAATGGCAGAATCAAAGATGGCCCTAGACTTTCAAGCCTGGTGATGACAGAATGATTGACAGAAATAAGAAAATCTGGAGGGGGAGCAGGTTAGGGGGGGTGATAAGTTTTAGTTGTGCAGAATTTGAGGTAATGATGGAAACAGGCAGCAGGCAATTGTAAATGCAAGGCTGAAGGTTGAGCGGGGAAATTAGCGGTCAGGGACAGAGATAAAAATGTAATGGATGGCTCCATTAATAAAGACATAGTTTCCAGAGTCCCACTGTCCTCTGCCCTGACTAGACTCCATTAGAAGTACTATATCAAATTCTGAGCACCAGGATTTGTTTTATTTTATTTTATTTTATTTTATTTTACTTTGATTTTAAGTTTTCTCAATTTTTATACTAGTCTTTATATATCTATGTGTGTGTGTATATATATATATATATATAGGCATACATACATATATGTGTATATATCTCTAGACCAGTGGTTCTCAACCTTCCTAATGCCACGACCCTTTAATACAGTTCCTCATGTTGTGGTGACCCCCAACCATAAAATTATTTTCATTGCTACTTCATAACTGTAATTTTGCTACTGTTATGAATCTATCTAATATGCCGGATGTATTTTCGTTGTTACAAATTGAACATAACCCACAGGTTGAGAACCGCTGCTCTAGAGCTTAAAATACAACTCCTGGCATATAATAGATGATTAATAAATGCTAGCTTAGGGGCATCTAGCTGGAGCAGCAGATAGAGCCCTAGTCCTGGAGTTAGGAAGATCTGAGTTCAAATCCAATCTCAGACATTTACTAGCTGTATGACCCTGGGCAAGTCACTTAACCCTGTTTGCCTCCATTTCCTCATTTGTAAAAAGAGCTGGAGAAGGAAACAGCAAACCACTCCAGTATCTTTGCCAAGAAAACCTCAGATGGGGTCACGAAGAGTCAGATACAACAGAAAACAACTGAACAATAACAACAACAAAATACTGGTTTACCAGTTGATAACTCCTCTCCCGTCCACTGTCACCTATCATTGAACCCACTCTTATAACTTAGAAAAACAAATAAAACTGCCTGTCTAAATGCCCTCATCAGACAGCATGTGGCACATTCCCCTGCCTCTCTAGGGAAAGAAATAAGTGTGTTCGATGATCACTTCTCCAGTTCCACAATTGTTTATTATAATTAATCTCAGTTCATTTTCCTCTTTGTGTTGCTTTTGTTTATGTAGTCCCTATATATTGTCCTCTTGGTTCTGCTTTGCATCAGTTCATACAAGTCTTCCCATGCTTCTCTGAATTCTTTCTGTCTCAGAATTTTTTATGGCACAGTGATATTCTATTACATTCCTATGCCAGATTTTGTTCAAGCATCCCCAACTCAGCAGATAACTGTTCTGTTTCTAGATTATTACTACCTCAAAGCATCCTCCTCTGAATATTTAGGTGTATACATGGGGTCTTTCTGTCTTTGGTCCCCTTATGATACACATTTTAGGAAAGATTGATAAATTGGCCTCCACAAATTTCTTTTCCAACGTCTCATCGTGGCGTGTGTTTTTGAAGACTCTGGTAGGTCCTTCTGTGTTAGAAGGACTTTGAAACCAATCTCAGCAACAGACTGCTTTTTGAGAACTAATCTAAACACAGAAAGCCTCAGCACTAAGGAACATCATTTGGTAACAGCATATGTGGTCATTACCTGGTGATGCATTCTTTGGTGATGGACGTATGTGAGACAAAGAAGAGTACAGAATGGCTCCCAGCGCCCTACGCCCCCCTTTCTACTTTCTGCAGTGATGATGGCAGGACGAGAGAAAAGAAGACATAGCAATAAGAATCACATCGGGTTTTTAGGCAACTTAAGAACATTAACATAGCTGTTGTTACTGTAAATGTGAGATCCATCTCTGGTGACTAACAAATGGATGTACTACTGGAGGAAGTGAATCATATCGATTGTGACATTCTTGCTATAAATAAAACCAGAGAACAAAAGGAAATTGCATTTCCATGGAATGATGGCTCTTAAGTTCTCCTCAGAGAGGCAAATAAAGGAAGTGGCAGAATTTTGTTGGTCCAAAGGCAATAAGGAACATCATTTAGTGAAAGGACATTCAGTCATCTCATAATGCAAGAGATGTGTTGTGTTTGCAAAAAGACCACCATGAAAATAATTGCAGCTTATCTGTTGCAGAGGATAAGGATGTAGAAAAATTCTGCATAGAATTTGATGAGACCCTCCAAATTAAGTCGATGTATACATTAATTAGTGACTTCAGTGCAAAGGTGGACATTGGGGAAGACAATAAAAAGTCTTGGAAAACGTGGTTCAGTTATAAGAAAGAAGAGAAGCCAAGGGTTTGAAGACTGTGCTGAAAATTCACATCTGTGCATCATGAATATTTTCCTCAAGAAGAGAATCAAGAGGGTATTTGACATGGTGAGCTCCAAATAATTTCACCAAAAAAAAAAAAAGAAAAGAAAATTGATTATATGTTAACACTCAGGAAATGACTGATTACTGATTTGGGAATCATTTCTGAATACAGTCATACCACCAACTTGTTGATTGCTCAAAGTCAAATTAGAAGAGAGAATACCAAATTAGAAGAAAAAAATCAAAATAAGTTTTATGGTACACTATTAAGGCAACTCCAATCTAAGTTATTTAAACAAGTTAATGCAAAAATAAAAATGGGATGTGGATAAATGAACAACATTGACATAAACTCTCACAAAGGTCGTTTAACAGATGTAATCTATATTCACCACAACAAGGTGAACATAAGAGTTTAGAAACCACTTCAGTAAACAAATACTTAATCTCCTTGCCAAATGGAGAGAGATGCCAGCCAAAAGCAACTTTGGTTTAGGACATAATCTTGTTCAGAGGAGGAGGGAAGATGATCATGAGCAGTGTTGTCTCATAAAACTGAGCAGAAGGAAAAAGAAGTTTACCAGAAGATTGGCAAGAGACTCAACTAATCCATGGCATCCTGAGGACATTCAGTGGAAGGACAATGAACAGACAGAAAGATCTGTAGAGATGTCTATAACAGATTACTTTCTCTTTCAATGAGAGCAGAACAACCACACTTGAACTCACAGGCCCCGATAATTTGCTTGAATAAGTAGCAGTGACAGTAAGGAAAAAAAAATGTGGGAAAACCAAGCTGAATTAGACCTAGAAATTAGGCACCTAGAAAGTGGGAGAGCCTAGAACCATGGAGAACCTGGCATCCAGTAGATGAGTTAGAGACCTAGGAAAACCTAGAAACCCAAAGCCCAGCTAGAGATCCAGACTGTAGGGAAGCTTAGATCACGATACTAAACACAGTATTAAGAAAATTAAGCCAGGGGCTGGTGCAATGGGTAGAACACCAGCCCAGGAGTCAGAAGGATACCTGAGTTCTTAGACACTTACTAGCTGGGCAAGTCTCAAATTGCCTCAAAAAAAATCAAGCCATACACCTAGAATGGGTGCACTTAAAAACCAGAAAGGGCCATGAGCCTGGAAGTTTACTGGGGCCACACAAACATTCCCTGTTCCATGCTGGGGTGGTTAGATTAATCAGCGGTTCTCAACCTGTGGGTCGCAACCCCTTTGGGGGTCCAACGACCCTTTCACAGGTGTCATAGGGGTTGCCTAAGACCATTGGAAAACTCATATTTCCGATGGTCTTAGGAACCTCCTCTATCCATCTCCAGGCAGGTCCGCCCACATGCAGATATGCCCACATACGAGTATTAAAGGGTTGTGGCATTAGGAAGGTTGAGAACCACTGGATTAGATTGACCTTCTGGTTGGTGTCTTGTACCCTATGATGGGGAAAGGGGCGTCAAAGACGAATTGCAGACTGGGCCAGGAAGAGTTGTTCCTTCAATAGACCAGATTTTCCCCCATTTTCCACATGCCTCATGCTCTTCCACCACTCCCCATCACCTACCCCTGTTGTTTTTGTCTTATCCAGCCTGATGTTCTGGACCAACTGGAATGAGCAGCATCCAAGCATCATGCGGGCCGCGCTGTCAGGTGCCAATGTCCTGACGCTGATTGAACGTGACATCCGGACACCCAATGGTCTGGCCATTGACCACCGTGCAGAGAAGCTCTACTTCTCTGATGCCACTCTGGACAAGATTGAGCGCTGCGAGTATGATGGCTCCCACAGATATGTGAGTCTGGGTTTGGGGTGAAAGGGGTGAATCTTTGTGATTCTTGTCACTACAGATCCAAGGGTTACAGAGGGGAGGGGAAGGGCATGACTCCCACTGATGGAGATAGAGGAAATGGCCAGTTGGCCAAACCCAATAACTGAATAAACATAAATGGGCCAAAAATGCAGGGGTAAGAGGAAGAGAACGATCATGATCTTGAGTGGAATGCCTCCTCCAAGGGGAACTGTTTGGAATTTATTCACCTGGGTTTTTTCTCTCCCATTCTCTGAATGCCTGCCCATTGGTGCTCTCATCCCCTGGGATTGGCCACATCTGAGATGAGGTGTCAGAGATCAAAATTATGACCAGTGTTCATGACCCCATTCCCTCCAGGTGATCCTGAAGTCAGAGCCCGTCCACCCCTTTGGGCTGGCTGTGTATGGGGAACACATTTTCTGGACAGACTGGGTGCGGCGGGCCGTGCAGCGAGCCAACAAATATGTGGGGAGTGACATGAAGCTTCTTCGAGTGGACATCCCCCAGCAGCCCATGGGCATTGTTGCTGTGGCCAACGACACTAACAGTTGTGAGTGTCCTCCCACTTTGGATCCCTCCCATATACACACCCTAGACCCCCCAGAGTCCAGAATCTTGCACATACATGAGCCCATTTCCTTGAGCCCTTTGACCCTCAAACCCAGGGGCTTTCCTCTGGGGTTTTCTTCTCCCCTCCACTCTAATCCTGTCATAGTAAATAAAGCACTGGACTTGAATTCAGAAAGAACTAGGTTCAAATCCCGTCTCAAACACTTACAAGATAGATTGTCACTTAAATTCTTTCAGCCTGGAAATCCTCATCTATAAAGTGGGGATACTAAGAGATGTAGCATTAAGCTCACAGTATTATTTTAAGGATCGAATGAGATAATATATGTAAAGTACTTTTTAAACCTTTAAAAACATTATACAATAATAAATTGACAAGAATAAGTTTCAGTTATTACTCAGTCATGCCGCAGGGCCTCCAGTCATTCTGCTATCTCACATACTCACCCAAGAACTTTCCCTCAATAATCCAAGAATTCTGTATATATGCTTTGATATGCCCAAACCCAGTATCTTCCAGAGAGAGAGGGAGACAGAGATGCAATCATATTCTTGAGTTGGTCCTCTAATTCAGGAACCTGTATACATATTATAGGTCCCTACTGCCAACTGAGGCTCCCATACACATCCCAGAATCCCTCCAAAATTCAGTTTCTTTCACTATCATGCCAGGAATCTACTCAATCCTGAACATCCACTAAATACACATCCCAGATTTATCACCTCCATCAAGGGCCCCACCAGGAACCCTGCATACTGTTGCCATAGTTTTTGATGCCAAACACAGACTGAGAGCTCCACTCCTCAGGTGGCATCTTCTGTGTATGTGTCTGGTGGGTAGAGTCCCTCACACCTTCTTCGCCTCTTTCAGGTGAGCTCTCCCCTTGCCGTATCAACAATGGGGGCTGTCAGGACCTGTGTATGCTCACACCCCAAGGACATGTCAAGTGCTCTTGTCGGGGGGCTCGCATTCTCCAAGATGATTTCACTTGTCGAGGTGAGAGCAGGGAACATGGACCTGGAGGAGGGTGGGAGCAATGTGGTGAAGGAAGAGTGGTGGAGAAATATTGGGTTAAAATCATCTAAAATTGATAAGATTTATAGAATGATGGAACTGGGAGACCTCAGTGATATTCTAGCCTAACCCACCATACCCACTGCATAGAGGAGAAAGTTGAGGCTATGATATATGATTTATTCAAGGTTATATGGTTAGTAAAGCCGACCTCCAGATCCCAGCAAGGAGGGCCAGTAGGGCTCAGTACTCAGGGACATGGATAAGGGATTTGTACATGGATAAGCTCTGGATCCTGAACCTTCTTTGTCCATTATCCCTGTTGATAACCCCAATTTCTAGCCATGAACTCCACCTGCCGGACACAAGATGAATTTGAATGTGCCAATGGCGAATGTATCAGCTTCAGCCTAACCTGTGATGGCACCTCCCACTGCAAGGACAAGTCGGATGAGAAACCATCCTACTGCAGTAAGAACCCCACCACTTAGGCTCTAGACCCCATGCTTTGTCCACATCTACTACCCTACACTGGCCCCAGCCCATCATGCTCTTAGGGTCCAGCCCTGGATGGGTGGGGAGCCCTGGGGTGGCACTCAGAACAGAGCCCAAGGTGGCCCCAGATCCTAAGCCAGAATGATGCAGAAACAAGGTTAGTATGACAAGCCACCAGGGGACCAGTGACCACGATTTGTCCCTATTGTATCCCTAACCATCTGGTACAGAGCAGGCCCTCCATGCTTACCTGCTGAGTGAATGAGTAAACATGAGCTCGCCAGGAGCATCTTCCACTCACTCTGACCTCCTCCCTCCCCAGACACACGTCGCTGTAAGAAGACTTTCCGTCAGTGTAACAATGGGCGCTGTGTGCCCAACACCCTCTGGTGCAATGGGGCAGATGACTGTGGTGATGGCTCAGATGAAATCCCATGTAACAGTAAGTGCTGGAACCTTCCCTCCCCATCTCCCTGGAGCCTCCTTCCCCCAGAGTGGATAGTTCTTCTGCATCTCCTAGCCTTCAAACCCAGGCTTCTTATTTTTTTTTTTTAGTTTTGAGGTACCACCTGAGGAGTGGAGCTCTCAGTCTGTGTTGCGAATCAAAAACTATGGCAGCAGTATATAGGGTCACTGGTGGGGCCCCAGATGGAGGAGATGAATCTGGGATGTGTATATATAGTGGATGTTCAGGATTGAGTAGATTCCTGGAGTGATAGTAAAAGAAACTGAATTTTGGGGGGATTCTGGGATGTGTGTGGGAGCCTTAGTTGCAAGTAGGGACCTTCCTTGCCAAAAGGGTCTCCAAAACAGAAAAGGTTAAGAAACTCTGTCCTAGATGTTAGATTTCAGGCCCCCCCCCCATTCTCTTGAGCCCTGGGTTTCTGGTTTCCTTAAGTTAGTATTATTGTTGTTTCTGTAAATAAGAACAGCTCAAATTCATAAAGTCTTTTCTAATGTTTATAAAACACCTTTTTCACAACAAGTCCTCCTCAAATTTTTTTTCCAATTAACAAAAATTTCTTTTCTCTCCTTATCACCTCCTAATGCCACAGGAAAAAGAAAAGAAAAAAATAGAACCAAATCCTTGTAACAAATATACATAAGCAAACAAAATAAATTCCAGCATTAGGCACATCCCAGACATACATGCAGTCTGAGGTCAGGAGGTTGGGAGTACACACCATCTGATATCTGTCTCCTGCAGTCCTGGTTTGGGTATTGAACTGATCTGAGGTCTTCAGTCTTTCAGAGGCCTTGGAATTGGATAGTACAAGTCAACAAGCACTTAGTTGTTAAGCACCAACCACTGCCAGACACTATGCTAAGAAAATAATCCCTACCCTCCAGCAGCTTCTAGTCTAATGGGAGGTGACAACATGCAAACAAGTCTGCACAAAGATGTTAACAGGATAAATTGGAAATAATCTTATGGGAAGGCACTAGTATGAAGGGGGACCAGGAAAGACTTCTTACAGAAGGTGGGATTTTAGCTAAAATTTGAAGGAAATTGGAGAAACCAGGAGAAATATTACAGATACAACTAGTTCAATTACAAGTATTATTTACTACACTTTACAAGGATGGAAATGGGAGCTCAGAGAGGTTCCATGCCTGGGGCTGCTCCCAGTGAATGTCAGAACCAGAAAAAGACCCCCAGCTCTTTTAACTCAAGCCCTGGACTTCTTCTCACTACCTTGACCTGTTAGTTTTCTCTTCTGTAAAATGGGGAGAATATTTGCCCTGTCTAGCTCACAAGGTCGTTGTAAAGAAAGTGTTTTGTATGGGGCAGCTAGATGGCATTGAATAGAGCACTGGCACTGGAGTCAGGAGGACCTGAGTTCAAATCCAGCCTCAGACACTTGACAGACTTACTAGCTGTGTGACCTTAGGCAAGTCACTTAACCCCAATTGCCTTACCTTCCACCCTCAAGAATAAAAAAAAAAAAGAATATAAGCTCCTTGAGGGTAGAAACTTTGTTGTGTGACCTTGGGCAAGTCACCTATCCCCAACTGCCCTCCCTTCTCCCCTCCCAAAAAAAAATTTTTTGAGTGTTTTGTAAACCCTCAAACACTATAGGAAAGGGAGTTGGTATGGTTATGGAGCAGCCCTCCATCAATGCAGATCAGCAGCTTGTCTAAATTGTAGTTTTAGCGCATGTCTTGGGGCACCAAGAGTTTGAGTAATGCCCGCTGTCACACACTTCGGATGTGTCAGAGGCATGAATCCCGGGTCTTTGTGGCTCTGAGACCAGTCTGTCATTTTTCATTATTATAGGTTGATCACTGGCTCTCTGACACTCTTAGGCTCTAATTGTCTAGTTTCCTGATCTCTCCATGCTTGGGCCACTGTGGGGGAGCTCTGGGTTCCAAGCCTCTTCCCCTCAGACCCTGCGAGTTTCCAGATGTTGAGTTCCAGACTGATGACAGCCTGGCTGGGCTGTTTTACAGAAACCGCCTGTGCAGCAGATGAGTTCCGATGCCGGGATGGGAGCTGTATCAGTAATTCCAGCCGTTGCAACCAGTTTTTGGACTGTGAAGATGCATCAGATGAGATGAATTGTAGTGAGTAGAGGATTTGTCCTGGTTTTCTGATGTCCTGGCTGTCTCCCCTCTTCCTTGTTCCTTCCCCTCCTGCTTCCATCATCCCCTCATTGATCCACCCCACCACCTCCACCTCCTGGTTTCCCCTTTGTGGTCCCCTCTTCTCCCTGTTCCTCTTCCCCAGGCCTGCCCCAACCCCAGGTTTCACAAAGGGAGGCAGCAAGTAGGGATGGAAAGGGGATCTTTCCAGGGGGTGGGGGAGGGACCAGGATGTCACCCCTCTCCCTCCCCCACCCCCACCCCCAGGCACCACTGACTGTAGCAGCTACTTCCGCCTGGGGGTGAAGGGGGTGACGTTCCTGCCGTGCGAGCGGACGTCCCTGTGCTATGCCTCCAGCTGGGTTTGTGATGGTGCCAATGACTGCGGAGATTACAGCGATGAGCGTGACTGCCCAGGTCAGTGACCCCAGTTTGGAGGGGCCGGGGATATAGGGGCGATTTGGACTTGGTGGGAAGGAGCACTGGTCATGGGGTCCCTTCCTGCACCTTGCCTGTGGGTCCACTGGGTTGTTGTGGATGTGGATGGTCCCTTCATATGCAGCATCCCACCCTAGGTGTGAAGCCCAGGTGCCCCCTGAATTATTTCCCCTGCCCCAGTGGCCGGTGCATCCCCATGAGCTGGACGTGTGACAAGGAAGATGATTGTGAGCACGGCGAGGATGAGGCCCACTGCAGTGAGTAAAAGCCCAATCCCCTTTTTCCTTTCTCCTTTTCCCGGCTCTCCAGAGAGAAACTGAGGCCTTTGTAGAAAGGGATTCTCACCTCTATCCCAACAGTCAAGGCGCCTGCCTCTTAGACGTCCCCCAAACCCTGGTAATCCCCCACCTTGGAATATCTTATTCCAAACCTCAGAAGCTGTAGCCCTCCTTTTTTTCTTACGTTGGACCCCAGGGGTTTAAGAGTGAGGGGCTCTGTGCGCCATATTCCCAAGACTTCTCATCTGCCCATGTCTCTACCCACTATTTAACTGCCATCCCCATGCATCCCCCCCTCCTCCAGACAAGTTCTGCTCAGAGGCCCAGTTTGAGTGCCAAAATCATCGCTGTGTCTCAAAGGAATGGCTGTGTGATGGGAGTGATGACTGTGGGGATGGCTCGGATGAAGCTGCGCCCTGCCGTGAGTTACCAGGGGTTAATGGGAGGGGAAGAGGGTGGAGGAGCCAGGCCCTGGGAAGCCATGAATGCCAAGTTAAGAGAATTGGAGCTGGGAATGGCCATTCATCTTCTGGGGGGTGAAAGAGTTCACAGTTACTGCTCTAAGAGACTGTCCAAGGAAGAGCCAGGAAATAATTCAGCCAACATGGGTGGGGAAGAGGGTGGCTCTCTCTGGGTGTGTCTATGTCTCTGTATGGCGCGCCCCACCCCCACCCCCGGTCACCCAAGGTTCTCAATGACTGACCCTTCCCCTATAGAGGGCAAGACATGTGGCCCATCATCCTTCTCTTGCCCGGGCATGCACTTCTGTGTTCCTGACCGCTGGCTCTGCGATGGGGACAAAGATTGTTCCGATGGTGCCGATGAGAGTGTTGCAGCTGGATGTTGTGAGTGACCAGGGAAGAGCTGTGGGCCAGGGGAGAAGTGACCACAGAATCATGGAGCATTGCAGTCAGAAGGGACCCTGGGAACCATCTAGTCTTCATCTCACAAAGGAGAGCGCTCGGGTTTAGTGAGAGTTAGTGGCTTGGCGCCAGTGACCTAGTTTGTTAGCTGCTAAGCCAGGGTCCTGACACCGATTCAGTCTGTGTCCTACCATGTCCACTGGGCTGAGAATAACTGGTCAAGGATGACTGAGAATGGCATGGTATGACTGATGAGAAGATAAGGAGGAAGCGGCTGTGGGGACAAGGGGAACTTGGAATTCAGTGGGAGTAGAATGTCTTGTCTAAGTGTTTGTTAGAGAAAGGGAGACCAGAAGTGAGGCAGAAGGAGCAGGACGAGGAGGGTTGTGGATGGGCTCTTCTGGTCCTAAGTGGGCTCCGGGCCCCTCTCCTACAGTGTACAACAGCACCTGTGATGAACGGGAGTTTATGTGTCAGAATCGTCAGTGTATCCCCAAGCACTTTGTCTGTGACCACGACAGAGACTGTACAGATGGCTCTGATGAGTCACCGGAATGTGGTAAGGGGTGGGCATCCCTGAGGGGTCAGCTGGTGGGCTATGTCCAGGGAAGCTCATTGCCCTCCTGACTGCTCCCTTCCTCCCCTACCTTCCAGAGTACCCCACATGTGGCCCTACTGAGTTCCGCTGTGCCAACGGGCGCTGCCTGAGCTCTCGCCAGTGGGAATGTGATGGGGAGAATGACTGCCATGATCAGAGTGATGAGGCCCCAAAGAACCCTCACTGTACCAGCCCAGGTAAGATGCCATCTGGCAGTGGCACCAACAGGAGCTGAACAAAGAGTTAGGAAAGAGAGCAGTGTTTCCAACCTTGACTCTGACACTCAATCACTGTGGCCCCGGACAACTCACTTAACCAAGCCAAGGCTCAATTTTTTTTCATTCATAAGATGGAAATAAGATTTGTGCTGCCTAGCTCATATGGTTGTTGTCAGGAAAGCACTTTGTAAAGCCCTGACCTGTTATGGAAATGAGAACTTTTGGGAATCATAATGTCCAGAAAACAGAAAACAGACCCTTGGGCCTCCCTTCCCTTCCCCAGAACACAAGTGCAATGCATCCTCCCAGTTCCTGTGTGAAAGTGGACGTTGCGTGAGTGACTCCCTGGTCTGCAATGGGCAAGACGACTGTGGTGACGGTTCAGATGAGCGCAGCTGCCACATCAATGAGTGCCTGAGCCGAAAACTCAGTGGCTGCAGCCAGGACTGTGAAGACCTGAAGATCGGCTACAAGGTGAGTGCCTGGGCCGGGCCCCCTGACACACAGACACACACCCAGCCTGGGCACCAGCCGTCACCTTCCCAGGGTAGAAATGGGGGGGGGTGGGAGGTGCACTGAGAGGATTTGTGCCCCGGCCAGGTTCCACAGTAAGGGTGGCAGTGGACTGAGGTATTCTACCTACCCACCACACCCCACTCCTCAGCCCCATGTCCCTGGTACCCCATGCCCCATGCCTACTGTGCCCCTCAGTGCCGCTGCCGCCCAGGATTCCGGCTGAAGGACGATGGTCGGACATGTGCAGATGTGGACGAGTGCAGCACCAGCTTCCCCTGTAGCCAGCGCTGCATCAACACCCACGGCAGCTACAAGTGTCTGTGTGTGGAGGGCTATGCCCCCCGAGGGGGCGATGCTCACAGCTGCAAGGCCGTGACTGGTGAGGGGGGCATCCCAGGGAAGAGGGCGAGAGGCACAGGAGCCACCCTGGGGATGCTTAAGAACACTGGGGCCCTTGGGATCTCTCTCTAATGATGAGGCATTATTTCCCAATGCAATCTGCCATATCAGATGGTCAGCTGCCCTTTGCTATTATTTTAATCCATCTCTGAAACTAATCCCCACAAGCCGTAGGGCCGTGACAGGCGAGGAGGTCCCCGGGGAGATGAGACCTTGGGAAGACAGATGCTCAAAGATTGGGAGGAAGAGATTAGACATGCCACTCTGCAGGACAAGACTCAGATCACCACCCCTGTTTCCCTCCCCACCTCTGCCCTCAGATGAGGAACCATTCTTGATCTTTGCCAATCGCTACTACCTGCGCAAGCTTAACCTGGATGGCACTAACTATACTCTGCTCAAGCAGGTACCAGAATCCTCTGACCCCCTGCCCCCACCTTCACCTCTCCACTTTGTTCCTCCTCTGTGCCTAGCTCCCAGGTCTGTTGTCCATCCTCCATCACCTCCCTGCTCCCTGGGTCTACCCTGATCTTAATGACAAAGAACCTGGGGTGGAAGGGGGAGGGGCGGGACTCTTTGCTCTGTGGGTCCTCCCTCTACAGCCTCAATTTCCTCTCCCTACTGTCTCGCTGCCCCTCTGTCCCAATCTTTAGTCCCCTGCCCCTGCCCCAGGCTCCAGTCCTCATGTCCTGCCATACATTAGGGCCTGAACAATGCAGTCGCCCTGGATTTTGATTACCGAGAGCAGATGATTTACTGGACAGATGTGACAACTCAGGGCAGCATGATCCGAAGGATGAACATCAACGGGAGCAATGTCCAGGTGAGGGGGATCCCCACTCCAAGACAGGAACAGGTCCCTAGGAAAATGAAAAAGGGAGAGTCCAGGGGCCCAGCTGACTGGAGCAGGTCTTCTTAACCTAGGAATACATGGACCCAAGAAGAACACAGATAGATTTCAGGGGGTTCCTGATCTTGTTGGGGGGGAAATTACTTCTTTATTTCTACTGACCTCTTGCTAAAATTTAACATTTCCTCAAATTATAAATTAATTTTTTTTTCTGAGAAGGGATCCATAGGTCATCATACTGTCCAACAAAATGAAGAGCCCTTTGCCATACAGTGATGGTCATTCCCCACTGCTTGAATCCCTACAAAAACCATCTCCCTCTTCTCTTAGCCATTCCAGTAGCTTGCTGCTCTGGTAACCCAAGCCTGCTCAGATGAGGCCTGGCCAGTGCTTTCTGGAGATTTCCCCTTCTGTTTCATAGCTCATGATAATCAGGATGTCCTCCCTTGAAGTCTGACCTCCCTCCTTCCTCTTGCCATTTCATTTCTCCCCCTCTCCCCATTTTCTCTGTACTCCAGTTGGGTTTTCTAGAAATCTGAAGAAGAGTCTGGTCTCTGAAAGCCAGAGTCCATGGGAAGGGGTCCAGATGGGCTTCTTTCCGGGGGCACTGGAGCCAGCTCATACTGGCTTGAGAGCACCAATTGTTAAATTTTCAGCGTGAGATTTTATGCCTCAGAAACTGGCATATGCTACAAATCCAGGCTTCATTTATTGTTTTATTCATTTCCTAGAAACTGGGGGGGGGGGGATGGTAATGACGCAAATCATGCAAATCAAATTAAATGTATCATGCATCCTTTTTTTTTTTTTTGGAGAACTAATTCTCCAAAAGAACTAGTTACCGGTAAATCCCCGATCTCTTTTCCCCCTTCTGTGAGCCCCACCTAGGGGATGTCATCTCACACTCCCCTTCCCCCTTCCCCCAGGTGCTGCACCGAACAGGCCTGAGTAACCCAGATGGGCTGGCCGTGGACTGGGTGGGCGGAAACTTGTACTGGTGTGACAAAGGCAGAGATACCATTGAGGTGTCCAAGCTCAATGGGGCCTACAGGACGGTGCTGGTCAGCTCAGGCCTCCGGGAGCCTAGAGCACTGGTGGTGGATGTACAGAATGGGTAAGTAGAAGGGAACAATATACACTGAGCTCATGCTCAGATAAAAGTGCCCAGAGGAGGAAGGTCAACCCTGGCATTTGAGTTTGCACGACCCTAGTCTGGTAGAATCAGGACTAAAGAGTCCAGTATTCCCAGGTTCTCACTACCACCACCCCCGACTCTTGGGTGAGGCCATGGCATCTGGACCCCCTGGAGTGCTCACCTCCTGGCTTCTGGTGTGGGCACAGGTACCTATACTGGACAGATTGGGGAGACCACTCACTGATCGGGAGAATTGGCATGGATGGCTCAGGACGCAGCGTTGTTGTAGACACCAAGATCACATGGCCCAATGGTCTAACCCTGGATTATGTCACTGAGCGAATCTACTGGGCAGATGCTCGTGAGGACTACATTGAGTTTGCCAGCTTGGATGGTTCCAATCGCCACATTGGTCAGTGTCATCTGTGGACATTGTTTGGGGTCCAAGGGGCATGTGGCAAAGGATGGGTACCATCTGGTCCTGGGGACACCAAGGATCTAAGGAGATGAGGACAAGGAGTTACAAAGTGAATTTAAGTTAGGGCATTGACATGGAGAGGCCAGACTTTGGTCTTTGCTTTTGACTTGCCTTCAGAGTAGAATTCCATCCTCTGTGCCCCACCTGTAATTTCTCTCCAGCTCTGTGTGGTGTAGAGGATGAGGAAGAAGGTTGCCATCAGCATTTTTAGGCCCCCTCACCCATGGTATTCTTCTCCTCCCAGTGCTGAGCCAGGACATCCCCCACATCTTTGCACTCACCCTGTTTGAGGACTTTGTATACTGGACCGATTGGGAGACCAAGTCCATAAACCGGGCACACAAGACTACAGGCGCCAACAAGACGCTGCTCATCAGCACCTTACATCGGCCCATGGACCTGCATGTCTTCCATGCCCTTCGTCAGCCTGACGGTGAGGACAGAGAGTCACCATGGGAGCAGAGACACAGAGCTATAGTTTGGGACCAGAACAGCCCAGAATGTTAGAGTGAGGGGCAATGGCAGCAATGGGTTTTATGAGGCCGCAGCTTCTGGGGTCCTCATCGTCCCTGTTCATCCATCCACCCACCTATCCATCCATTCACTTCACAGTTGTGTGCTTAGCATGGTGCCAGGTGCTCAAAAGGTTACAAGGTACCATGCCCAAAAGATGCTTACAATTTAGACACAAAGACATACGGCTGAGCTCAGTGACCATCCAAGACAGTGGGCCAGCCAACAGGGACCAAAGGAGGGATTAGAACAGTAGATGCCATAGGAGTTCTGAGGAAGACTGGGCCAGGCCAGTCAGGGAAGATTCCATGCAGAAGGTAGGAGATGAACTGGCCCTAAAGAATGTGTATGATATAGGGAGACATATGGGAGAAGGAAGGAGGACATTCTAGGCTAGGGAAATGGCATGAGCAAAGGCACAGAGATACCAGTGTTCTGTGTGCATGGGATAGTTAAGAGACTCTAACCCTAAATGCCTCAGACTCTAATCCCAAACCCCAAGGTCAAGCAGAGCCTTCTGCAGTAGCCTAGAGCCTAGAACCCTACGAGGTGTTATGGAAAAGGAAAGCAAAGGACTAAGCATTTCTATAGCACCTGCTCTAAGCACTTTACAAATGTTATCTGTTTCCTCCTGGAAAGAACCCTGGGAGGCCAGTGATACCATTTTCCCCATTTCACAATTAAGGCAAACAAATTAAGTGATTCACCTGAGGTCACCCAGCTAGTAAGTGTCTCAGACTGGATTTGAACTCAGAATTTTCTGGCTTCAAGTCCATTGCACCCACCTAGACTTGGGAGTCCGAAGATCTGAGTTTGATTCCAAATTCTGCCACTTACTTCTAAGACCTTAAACAAATCGCTTCAACACTTCAGGTCTCAGTTTTCTCATCTGTAAAATATGGGAATTAGTCTAGATTCCTAGTGTCCTTTCTAACACTAAATCCTATGATTTTATGAGCCTCAGTTTCCCCACCTGCAAAATGGAGGTAATAATGATATTTGAAGTATTTACTTGTCATGAGGCCCAAATAAGATCTTTTACTACCTGTGTGACCTTGGGCAAGTCTTGCCCTCTCCGTGCCTCAATATACTCATCTGTCAAACAGGAATTTTTGACCAGATGATGTCCAGAGACCCATTCTGCTTCTAAAGCCTATGATCCCAACTGGTGGCACCTCCCATGGATACCCCCTAGAAAAGCCATTTTGTTTGTCTGCTTCCTCATCTGTAAGACGGAAATAGTCATTTCTAAATAAATAAAAGGATATTTCTGCCCTCATTTCACTGCAAGGTAAAAAATGAGATGACAAAAAAATGACAAAAATGAATTGATAGAACTTAGGGAAGAAACACCAGCCACTTCTGGCCTAGGGGCTGTGACTCCAGGCATTTACATGATGGCCATTTGAGATCAGAAGCAACAGGAGGATTGATTGCCTGTAGCCATGGGATGGAAAGGCAATGTAGTATGGAGAAAAGAACCTTGGACTTTGAGTCTGGAAAGACCTGGGTTCAAATCCTGCCTGACATTTATAAGCTCTCTGATTCTTGTTGTTCAGTTATTTTTCAGTCATGTCCAGCTCTTTGTGATCCCATTTGGGGTTTTCTTAGCAAAGATTCTATAGTGGTTTGCCATTTCCTTCTCCAGCTCATTTTACAGATGAGGGAACTGCAGCAAACAGGGTTAAGTGACTTGCCCAAGGTCACACAGCTTGCACATGTCTGGGGCTAGATTTGAACTCAGGTCTTCCTGCCTCCACATCTAGCACTCTTAGCTCCCCTCTCTGATCATAAGCAAGTCTTTATTGTCACTAAGCCTCAGTTTCTTTATTTGTGAATCAGGGATAATTATAACCCCTATCTCTCAGTATTGTTGAAAATATCAAATGAGAAAATATATATATGGTACTTTATAAACTTCCAAACACTGTATCAATGTTAAGTACTGTTACATGTTTGCCTTTTGGCCAAGCTGTCGGGCTGGAATCCCCAAGCTCGGCTCTGAGAAATGAGGATGTTTCATTTCTGAGCTTTTGGAGTGGGGCTAAGGCTGGGGTGAAGGTTTCAAAAGAGAGTAGAGTTGGGGTTAGGGATAAGGGTGGGGTAGAGGTGGGGTTAGGGCAGGGGTGGGAACCTTAAGGGTGGCCTGAAGGCCATTTGCTCTGTAAAATTTGAATTCAGTCTAAAGGCCGAACTTAAGGATCTAGAAGGCCACAAGTTGCCCACTCCTGGGTTAGGAAAGAGAAGGAAAAGAGAATTAGGGTAAGATCAGAGAGAGGGTTCGGGCAGCTATTCTCAGACTTGTTGGTCTCAGGACTCCTTTATACTCTTAAAAATGACTGAGGACCTCAAAGAGCTTTTTTTAAAATGCAGGTTTTATCCATTGATATTTCCTGTTATAAATTAAAACTGATAAAGTGTTAAAGTATTTGTTCATTTAAAAATAATAACAATAAGCCCATGAAAATAAATAGCATTTTACAAAAAAAAACCAAAAAACCACTTTTCAGAAACAAAAAAGTAATGAGAAGAATGGTGTGGTTTTACCTATTTTTGCAAATTTCTTTAATGTCTGGTTTACCAGAAGACAGCTCTGTTCTCCCTATCTGCTCCTGAATTCAGTCTGTTGGGATTTGTTGTTTTGGTTGAAGTATATAAAGAAAATCTGGCTTCACATAGATATGTAGTTGGAGGTGGGGTAGGGGCAGGAATTTCATTTTAACAGTTAAATAATGTCTTAGTTTTTATGAAAATTGTTTTGATTTTATAAACTCCCTAAAAAGGCCTTAGGGACCCCAAGGGATCCTTAGACCACACTATGAGAATTTCTGGGTTGCAGAATGGTTTAGGGTTGCTGTAGAGTCAAGATTAAAGGAAGGAACAAATGTGGAAGAGTTTATTTAGGAATCTGGAGAAAAACAAATCTCTAAAGACATGGGACTGACCACCCTTTGACCTTTCCTATCCCCTCTGTTTCCTTACAGTCCCTAATCACCCATGCAAGGTGAACAATGGTGGCTGCAGCAACCTGTGTCTGCTTTCTCCTGGGGGGGGCCACAAATGTGCCTGTCCCACCAACTTCTACCTTGGAGGTGATGGGCGTACATGTGTGTCCAACTGTACGGCCAGTCAGGTGAGGGACCATCTCCACATCACACGAAGACCCACACACACACACACACTCTGACCTCCCTATATCCTACACTGACATCTCTGAAGTCTAGTCTGCCCACAAATCCTGCTTCCCCATGAATAATTTCAAAGCTCTTCCCATAAATATCCCCATAACCTGACCTGACCTCCCTAACTCCCCCACACAAAAAAATGCCTACCAAAAAGGAACTTCAGACTTTTCCTGACTGCAGTGCCCACCACTAACAAAACCCTTATTCCTCAAACCCTAGTTCGTGTGCAAGAATGATAAGTGTATCCCCTTCTGGTGGAAATGTGACACAGAGGATGACTGTGGGGACCACTCTGATGAACCTCACGATTGTCGTAAGTAACAGGAAGGGTGAGGGGGGACAATCATGCCTAATATACTGGGCAAAGAGGTAGCTACAGGGGGAACTGGAGACTTCTGGGGTTCTGAAGAAACCTTAGGGGAGCTAGAGAGGAGGCAAACTTTGGTGTGCCTTTGGTGGAGGGAGGAAAGACAGCACCCGTGGTATGTAATGATGAACCACCTTTCCTTGGCAGCCGAGTTCAAGTGCCGTCCAGGGCAATTTCAGTGCTCCACTGGTATCTGCACAAACCCAGCCTTTATATGTGATGGTGACAATGATTGTCAGGACAACAGTGATGAAGCCAATTGTGGTAAGGAAATTGACCGGTCTCCCCTGTTCTGACCCATACAGAGAGCCAGATTCTCTGTGCACCCGAGGGAAGGGGACAGTGGGCTCCCTCCTGCCCCAGCTCACTCATTATGCCAATCTCTGTGATCTCTTCCATCCATGGGAATGGAGAAGTTTGAGCCCCTTTGTAAAATTTTCTCCTTCAAAATCCTTCAGTTTAGGGCTCCATTCTGCCCATAGCTTTTTCTTCCTAAGCAGGACCTCTCCAACCCTCCTCCTCAGTAGCTAGAACTTACACAGTGCTTGAAATACAGAGCACTTCACGTAACTGTCTCCTTTGATCCCCACAATGTTCTATAGGTCTCATTATGAATATTTTCCAGATCAGGAACCGTGAATCAAAGAAATTGAATAATTTGCCCAAGATCACTCTGCTGCTAAGTGTCAAAGCTAAACTTCTGTCTATTTTCCCATCTGAGCCCTGGGAAATCCTCCCGTCCTTCCTGCCATAGTGTTGGTCCTTAGCTCTTGCCTCTCTGGGAATGGATCTCCTCTTTCTTGACCCTACTCTCTTTCATGGCCTTATGTCCCCTTGCAGACATCCATGTCTGTCTGCCCAGTCAGTTCAAATGCACTAATACCAATCGCTGCATCCCTGGCATCTTCCGCTGTAACGGGCAGGACAACTGTGGAGACGGCGAGGACGAGCGAGACTGTCGTGAGTGACTGGGTTTTGAGGCCAAATTAAGGAGGGAGGGGAGAGAGAGTGAGAGAGACAGAGAAGGATGGAGGGAGAGAGAGACAAAGAAAGAAGCAGAGAGAGAGAGACAGAGAGAAACAAAGAGACAGAGAAAGAAGCAAAGGGAGAGAGAGTCAGAGAAAGAGGTGGAGAGAGAGAAAGAGACAGAGAAAGAGGCAAAGAGAGAGAGACAGAGACAGAGAAAGCGGTAGAGAGAGAGAGAGACAAAGACAGAGACAGAGAATGAGACAGAGAAAGGCAAAGAGACAGAGAAAGAGGCAAAGAGAGAAAGACAGAGAGAATGAGAAAGAGACAGAGGCAGGGAGGGAAACAGAGAAAGAGACAGATCAGGAAGAGAAACAGAGAAAGAGGAGAGACAGGGAGAGAAACAAAGAAAGAGACAGAAAGAGGCAGAGAGTTAGGGAGAGAGAGAAAGAGACTGAGACGGGGAGAGAAACAGAGAGAAGGACAGAGGAAGAGAGAATTTCCAGACATTTCAAAACCATTGGGGAAAATGGCTTAAAATGTTTTGGGGGCAGTTGGAATACTTGCAATATTCATTTTAGAGATGTTGAGTCACTCTTTTCATGGGGTAACATGATTCAATTCGATTCGGCTGAGCAATCAATTATTAAGCACCAACTATGTGGCAAGACCCAGAAGACATAAGAGGATTAGGGAACAACCACTGCCCTCAAGGGGATAGCACTGTAATGAAGAAATATTGTGCAACATAGAATGTGATTGGGGTAAAAGAGAGGACTGTGCAATAAATGAGTAAGAGGAGGGAGAGATCCCTTTCATGGGGAGGGGAGGGTGTCATTAGGGGCTGTTTCATGGAAGAAATAGCGCTGAACTGGGCTTTCAAGGAAGAGAAGGATTTCCACAGGTGACAGTGAGGAGAGAGTGGATTCCAGGCATCTGCCTGCATGAGATTTCAGAGGTAGGAGAAGGCAGGATGAGAATGAAGAAATAGCTTGTGGTCTAGTCTGGCTGCAACAGAGAAGGTGGAGTAGAATGAAATTAATCTGGAAAGGTCAGTTAGAACCAGTTTGTGGAAAGCCTTAAATGTCAGGGGAATTAATAAGAATAATTAATATTATATACAATAAAAATATCACAGGGCAAAACAATATTTGACATGCCAAGCGTCTAATATATACGTGCACGGGCGCACACACACACACACACACACACACACACACACATGCAGAACACAGTATGTGAACACGTCATTGTAGTATATATGGAGAAAAAACAATGCAACTCTAGAAATAATAATGTTTAAATATAATAATACATACCTGATACTTCATCGAAACATCAAAAAATACAAAACAACCTGATATATAATTCAACAAGGAGCTACATCTGACCACACTAGGAACCACTTCTCCTGCAACATCATCATTTATCTGATTCTAGGTTGGAGTTCTAGATCTTTCTAGATTTGTTGGCAATGGCAGAGTCTGACTAGCAGTATTTCTAAACTTTCTGGCTTTTCTCTTTTTCCCTAGCAATCTCTCCAAATGAGGTTTTGATCCAGAAAGGCACTGCCTCCAAGTTCCACCTTCCCCCTTTTGTCCCAACCGAGGTCCTCGTAGGTCCTTGTTTCTTTATTCATCGTCCGCTTTGCTCACAGCAGCTCGCTGGGCTGACTGGAAGGCAAGCTGGGCTTCAGCCCTTTGGAGCTGCTTTTTGAACATGTGCACCTTCCTTTGGAGCTATCAAAGGGCCAGTTTGTTTCAGGTTCTCACAGTCACTTTGTATTTGCATTATGGAGATCTTGCTTTCTTGTGCAAGGGTCTGTCTCTGCCCTACACCTCCCTGTGCAATTGCTTCTTTGGCCAAAATAGCTCACTTTTCTGTCTGGTTTCTTTTTCAAATTTCAAATCTCTCTAGTATTCTCTTAACACCCAAGCTTTCCCCTCAAAACTCATTCACCTTACTTCAGTTCTTAATCACAAATTTGGGGCTCATACTACCAGTCGGTTGTAAGTACTCCTTCCTTGGGCACCAGCTTTCTCTGAACCAGGTGAGAATCCTCTGCAGGTGCACTAGAAATATATATGGCCATCTAGCCTACATATGTAACATGTATAACAGAAAATAGTTCTGTTACTCTGGTTCTTTCTAGATAGTAGTGTGTTTGTATCAAGTGTGTGATATAAGCAATGATTACTTACTGATTTCCATGTCGAGACTGACCTCTGTTCACTAGCCATGCACTGTTTCATTCCTGGGTGCTGATTCATTGAACTCAACCTCTCAAACACCAGCCTTTCCCGTCCTCTTGTGGGTACATTCAACCCTGACTCGTCCCTCCAGACCACAGCTGTAATCACAGATAATTCTACCCCCCTGCTTGTACGTGCTGATGGTCATCTCACGTCTGTCTTGCTTCTGTGACTTGTGATCTCTCAGTCTTTTGTCTTGACAAAAAGGGTGATCTTGTCTGTGCTCTCATCTTTTAAAACACATTCTCTGCTTTTATTTTTGCAATATGTGTTAGCACATACATGAGAAGATGTTTTGCAGTTACTGAAAAATTGAATTTTCCTATGATGCATCTCCTCTGGCTTGCTTCCCAAATTGTATTCTCACTCAAGGGTTGGGTGCCCAAAGAGACGCCGCTACTCTCAAATTCTGAGAGTGTCCTACAGGTCCCTACTCCTAAAACCATAGCTCATAAGCTTCCCATTAACCCACTGGACACATCATTCCCATCAGCCACAAGACACAGTTATCACAAAGCAAGGACATCTACTGAAATGGCATAGTAAGAATTGTGGTTAGAAACATTCCCTCTCCCCCACCCCACACACACACACCCACGTGCCATAAACCTAGAGCTTGCTTTCCCAATACACACCTCATTTGTGGGAGTAGTGAGCATAACCTTAAAATACATTGGCAGTGAGGGACGCATGTAGGAGACAGCCTAAGGCGCTGCAAAATGTACTGCCAGACCTCAGCCTCTTTCTCTCTGCCCTGATCTCTCTGTGGCCCAGTGCTCCATTGTTGGGGTTAATTTGCTCTTGAGTTCATAACTCTCATAACTCTCTGTTTTTTCTGCTGTCAAAGGTCAGTCTCCTTAAAGTCATTTCTGGTCTCGAGTGACTGCCTCTGTGTCTGGGGTGTGTGTCTGTGCTCCCTCAGCTCTCTCTGCCTTGAATTCTCTTCTGTTGACTCTCCTGCCACTGGGCTCTGGCTAGGCTTGCTGCTCGACCCATGGCCAATCATAGAGGAGGAGAGACAGCCCCCTCCTCCCTCTCCAAGAGGCGAAGAGCTCCGTTCTTCCCTTTCTCCCCGACTGCTACCTTCTACCAGAGCTGCCTCAGACTGTCTGGACAGGAGCGTGGCTTGTCTTTGGTTGGCATTGCTCCCTCCTGACTTGGAGTGAGAGAGGTATTCATCCTTTACAAAGGGATAATAGGCTATAGACACCTCGTTAACACATTACCATCTGTGATTACATCCTGTGACTAAATCCCCACCAAGGAAATTACATTCAATTCCCCCTCCCCTACCATCTGAATCAGGCTGCTCCGTACACTCTTAGGCAATTGCTCAGATATTCTTGTTTTTTCTATTAACTGCTCGCAAGCCGAATGTTTATTCTCTGATATGGCATTTCTAAGCTGTGCTTTCATCTTGGATCATCCTCCTTAGACCCTCTCACTTGGGTCTTTCTAACCCTGCTTTTTCTACTCAAGTCACAGATTGAGAAGGAGATCCCTCTTTGTGCTGAATGACGTTGAATCACCTGGCAAATGCCATGCTAACCTTGGGCTAGGCCCCCTGTGCCACTCAAGGGTTTGCAAGCACTCTCAGGGTATGATTTCAGGTCTTTCCACACTCAGAAACCTCACAAATTCAAAAGCCAACCGTCTGATAATTCCCACTTGATTATGCATTTTGTCTAGTTCAGATGCCTGCTGGTTTTTAGTTATTCTTTAATAAACTGACTTCAGACTTCTACTCTTTCTGTACTAAGACAGAGATCTTGACCAGAGAAGATTCCGAACATAGAGTAGACTTTTTGAGGTGCAGGAAAGCTGCACTTGACACTACAAGGAGTTTCAGCATCTTTCTCTGACTTACCCATGCCTCTAAGACTTTTTCTTGGCCATCATTCTCACTTCATACAATCTTCCGGCTTTTAAATAAACTCCTCTTCCTCAGAGAGTGATTTGGAGGTCTATTTCAAAGGACTAGCCTAGGGGTAGGGTCCTCAAGTGCAGCCTTTTGAATCCTGCAGCCTCAAGGCCACATGTGGCCCTCCAGACTGAATCCACATGTGGCCCTCTGAGGGAATCCTGTGGCCTTGAGGTAACGTGTGACCCTCTAAGTCACTCGATTGTGGCCCATTGACGGAATCCAAGTTTGGATTCCATCAGAGGGCCACACTTGAGGACCTAAAGGGGCTGCAAGTGTTCCCCACCCCTGGACTAGCCTCGGATGTCTCTGTCGGGAATTGTTGAGTAGTCAACAAGATCTAGTCATTCATAAAACAGTCCCAGTGTTATCCTGCTAATTATCACTTTATATTCTTCCCATTTCTTTTTCACTTCATTTTAGCAATCTCCTAATACCCTCACTCTCACACTCAGGATTTCCTCCCCAAATCAAGGGCTCTGCATGATTTTATACCCAGTGACTCGACGATCCTTATTAAACACGTCAGCTCCCATTTTGTCAAGTAGTTCTCACATAAAAGTTATGTTTAGCAAACCAATAGCCATCAACGAATCCTTCAACATTCAGCATATACTGAATGAGAAGCAATGGGACAACCGTCATATATAATTGATACATACCAAGTAAAATAGTAAAAAGGGGCAGATTAATGTAACTAATCACCAACAGCAATGTCAGACACTTTACACTGATCAGGCTGTGAATTTAAGTAGGTTTATAATGAGAGAGAAAATATCTTTGCAAGAAAATTAAAAAATCTCAGGTGTAAGATGTGACCATTTGAATGGATGTTTTTAAAACTCTTGGCAAAATCCCTTTTCCCCCTAAGCCCTCAGGCTGATGGAAGTAAAGTGGTAGGAGGGTTAGGGGTAAAGGAACAGTTGGGGATGAAGCCTTTAGACCACTGACCATCAGTGTGGGGACTAAGGAACAAGGGGATTTGTCATGATCATGAGAAATGCTGGGGGGGTTAGACTCTATCTCACTTCCCTGTCTTTCCCTCACCTCCAGCGGAAGTGACGTGTGCCCCCAACCAGTTCCAGTGTGCCATCACTAAGCGCTGTATCCCCCGGGTCTGGGTCTGTGATCGTGACAATGACTGTGTGGATGGCAGTGACGAGCCTGCTAACTGCAGTGAGTGACCCCCCCCCCAATCCCTTGAGAGTGCCAGCTCTGAGTGAGCTTTGCCCACCTCCAAAGGCCCACTTCCCCAATTCTTTCCCCAACCCAACTGGCCAAGTTCTTCTCAGGCTCCTGGCACCTGCCCCAGAGTGGGCCTCCTGAGAAGAGTGGTCTCAGGCTATTTCTCTCCCCCAATCTACAGCCCAGATGACCTGTGGAGTGGATGAATTCCGGTGTAAGGACTCTGGACGCTGCATCCCTGCTCGATGGAAATGTGATGGAGAGGATGACTGTGGGGATGGTTCTGATGAGCCCAAAGAAGAGTGTGGTGAGCTGGGCTTGCAGGGATTGATGGCTAAGTCAGACTGGACTTGAAGGGAGGGTGGAGGAAGAAAAGGCCAAGGTGGTACCATCAGTATGGCTCAACCGTTAACCCTGGGAGGAGGAGAAGGGAGGGAAGGGGGCCGGCCATGGGGAGGAGGGTGGCATCATTAGTTTGGAAAGGCTGAAGACTGGCTCTTTATGGAATGTGAAGCTACTGCCTGTTCAGTGACTCTACCCAGGAGCCAAACTGTCAGCTGCTCCTCCTTCCCTGAAGCTTCAGGCTTATAGCCAGGGGTCTCTCCCACCCTTCTCCCTCTGATGTTGCCCCTCCCCCAATATTATCTCCCTCATTCAGGGAACATAATTCTACCACACGCCTCAGCACGATGTCCTCTGAATAATTTGTCATTGTCCAGTGTGGGTCAGTGTTACTCCACACTTCTCTCTCCCTTCCCCCAAGGTCTTCCTCCACGCAGGACCTGTCCATGGGCTCTGAATCCTGACCCTCCTATATCCAACCCCCACACCCTGATAAGGAGCCACATGAGCTCCCCGTGGCTGAGACCTTGTACTCCCATCAGTGACCGGCTCATCTGAGATAACCTAAGGACAGTGATGTGTAAACGTTAAAGGCGTATATAAATATTAGCTGGCTGACCTCCCCGTAGTTCACCCCCCTGTATCTGACCCCTTTCATTCCCCATATCTGACTTCCTCCCACCCCTGGCAGATGAGAGGACCTGTGAGCCTTATCAGTTCCGCTGTAAGAACAACCGCTGTGTCCCAGGCCGCTGGCAGTGTGACTACGATAATGATTGTGGTGACAACTCGGATGAGGAGAACTGCAGTATGTGCTCCCCCTCCCCACCCCCCAAAAGAACCCCACACCCAGAGCATGCCCGCCCACTCATTGCAGACCTCATAGGCATGGTTCCCCCATTCCAGTGCCCCTCCACTGCCCAGCCAGCTTGTGCCAGGGCAGCTGGGGGCCAGGGGCCTCAAGCCCCCCTCCTCACCTTCCCCCCAGTTCCATGTCGTGTATTTCAGTTTGTACCATTTCACCTCATCTCATGTTTCTCTCCATTTTCACACTGTCCTCTTGGGGTTGCAGAGGTAGGTGTCTCTAATACCCCCATGTTCCCAGATACCTTCCCACCCACACCCCAAGAGCCGTCCTTATTTCTCCTCTCCCCTGTGCTGTCTTTCTGCCTATCCCTCCAGCCCCCATGGCTTGTCTTTGTGACTCCCTCCCCAATTCCACGATTCATTCCTTGCGGGAAGGGGTGGGCCACAATGCCTTCCAGATATCTCTCCCTGGAAGAGGCAGTTTGGGGGAGGGCCATCACTCTGGCCCAAGAGCTGTTCTCTAGAGAGTAGCCAGGTAAGCATAGCCAGTGGGGCTGGATTCTTAGCCCTAAGATAGCCTGGGTTTGGGGTCTAGATGCATAGAAGGTTGTGAGGTCATCCCCTATCCTGAGTTTGCTAGGGGCTGCATGACTTCCCAGTGAATTCTCAGGCCTATCCCCTTGGTGTCTGTCGTACCTCAGCTCCCCGGCCTTGCTCTGAGAGTGAGTTCTCCTGTGCCAATGGCCGCTGCATCGCAGGACGGTGGAAATGCGACGGGGATCATGACTGTGCTGATGGCTCTGATGAGGTGGGGAAGACAGCCCCACACATCCCTTGGGGACTTAAGGAGGGGGCCCAGGGCAGGCACTGTGGAGGAGTGCTATGTAAGACCCTGTACAGGTAGCCCTGGGGCCACTGGGCTGCCAAGGACCCTGACTGCCAGGCCACTTATCTCCATTCTTATCAAACCCACCCCACAGAAAGACTGCACGCCTCGCTGTGACATGGATCAGTTCCAGTGCAAGAGTGGTCACTGTATCCCCCTCCGCTGGCGCTGTGACGCAGATGCCGACTGCATGGACGGGAGTGATGAGGAGGCCTGCAGCACTGGTGGTGAGCTTTCCAGACTCTTCTGTGTCAGTCTCCTGACCCCCATCCTCTTGCCCTGCCCTCCTAGTGTGAACAAGGGACAAAATGTTTCCATGTCCTCACCAGCTCTGCTGGCTTCTCCCCATATGCTCCTCCCTGAGGCGGGCAGAGAGGGCCTTTCTCCTTTGAAGGCTGAGCCCTGGGCTTCAGTCTTCATCCACCCCCAGTGCTTTTCCTCCTCCAGGAATGTAAGTCAAGTCAACAGAGTGCACAGTTCCACTTCCTTACGGGGGTGAAGGTACAGGTTATTGACAGGCTTAATTAACTGGCTTCATTCCTATCAGCCCACTCTGCTTTCCACACAGCGTGAACAGGCTTGTAAAAGCCTGGATCAGCTTTGCTGGGAAACTGCTCATTTTTCTCCATTCTGCCTAGTCCAAGTTCATCGCCATCTCAGTCTTCAGCCTCAGTCTGAGCTCTCTTCCTCACAGCCTGTAGTAGCTGGCTTCTAGAGAATGAATGATCAGTCCCTCCTGTGTAGGCCCCAGATTTTGTGATTCAACAGAAAGAGCATTGTCTCTGGAGCCAGAGAACCTGGGTTCAAATCCTGCCTGGGGTGCTTACTGGCCGTGTGACCATGGGCAAGCCATCTATCACCCCGGGGCTCCTGTAAATTTAAGGAACTGAACTAGATGGAATCTGAGGTTTCAGATCAATGATCTAATTATTTTAATGGGCCTCAGGTTCCTAACTCAGGCTAGAGGCATCACCTTGGAGTTAGGAGGTACTTCTTTGGGCAGTTAGTCTGACCCACACTCACCCAAAGAAGCCCTCTTATACAGCACACCTCAAACAGCTAAGGTTTGAAGTTAGAGAAGCAGCCCATTCAAACTTGGTGCAACTCCGGTTGTTAGAAGCACTTCCTGTCTTAACTGGCCTCTTGGAAGCCTCCATTCACTGCTTCTGGTTCTGCCCAATCCCTCTTCCACGAGACAGACCTTCGGAGAGCCTGACCAGCCTCAAAGCTCCCTTCTTGTGCAGTGCTCTATGCCAGGCTCTGGCTTCTAGGAAGTCTCCCTGGGCTGTGCCTAGAGCATCCTTAGTGCACCCCACACATTGTTTCTGCCCTCTGTCCTTCACCTGTGTGAGCTGTTCAGTAACCTACCCTTCATTTAAGATCTAAGGTTATTCTTTCTAGTGTAGCCAGTTGTGTGACTAGGGCGCTACCCTCTTCATCATCTGCAGAAGTCTGGGGTTGGATTCTTGGGTTGACCTAGAGGGCGTCCAAGGTCTCTTCCAACTCTGTCTGAGCTGTCATGAGTAGATGGTCTCTACTGTCTCAACCATCTCTTAAAAAAGAGCAGCAGAACCACAACCTGTCTAATCCCATGTCCTCTAACTTTTTCCCTTGTCCCTCGAACCCAAAGTACGGACCTGCCCCCTGGATGAATTTCAGTGTAACAACACCCTGTGCAAACCACTGGCTTGGAAGTGTGATGGGGAAGATGACTGTGGCGATAACTCAGATGAGAACCCTGAGGAGTGTGGTGAGGCTGAGCATGGGAGATCCACCGAGATGGGGAGGGAGGGCAGAGGGGAGAAGCGGGGTGATGCCATCCCAGCATGGTGGGGGGGGGTATGTGGGTGGGCAAAGCATGCGGTGTGCCTCGATCCCCTTCATCGGTTTATTTGGGGTCCCCAGGTTCCCTCTGATTCCCACCTCTTAGCCTGTTTCTGTTTCTACCCCCAGCCCGCTTCCAGTGCCCCCCCAACAGGCCATTCCGATGTAAGAACGATCGGGTGTGTCTGTGGATTGGGCGTCAGTGCGACGGGACAGACAACTGCGGAGATGGGACTGACGAGGAGGACTGTGGTGAGAGGGCTTCTGGGGAAAACTCTTCCTGGCTGGGTTAGGCCCAGGGTAGTAGAACATGAGCTGGGTGAGCAGGGGAGAGGAAGGTGGAGGTAGGGGGAAAGGAAAGTCTGCACTTGGAGAATATGGAGATGGTGGGGAGGCCGGTCACCAGAGAAGAAGATATTAGAGGAGGGAGAAGGCTGGAGGAAGGCGATGGAGAGATAAAGGAACTATATGGATGTAGCCAGGTGATCAAGGTAGTTATGTGGAAAGTGAGGGGAATGTGGGAAGATGGTTGGGTAGGGAAAGAGGGATAGGATTAGGGAAAGAGAAGACCTAAGATTTAAAGCAGTGGTTCTCAACCTGTGGGTTATGTTCAATTTAAATACATCCTGCATATCAGATTTTACATTACGATTCATAACAGTAGCAAAATTACAGTTATGAAGTAGCAACAAAAGTAATATAATGGTTGGGGGTCACCACAACATGAGGAACTGTATTAAAGGGTCACGGCATTAGGAAGGTTGAGAACCACTGGTTTAAAGGGACCTTAAGGATGTCTAGTCCGACTCCTGCCTGCCCCCAGATGAGATAACTAAAGGCCAGAGAAGTGATTTGCCCAAAGTCGCCCAGCTAATAAAGAACAGAGCTTAGATTTGACCTCAGATCCTCCAAGTCCAGCATTCCTCCTGCTGCACCTTGCAAATTCCCACTCCTGTGGAGCAGGGGAGAGACAGGATTGTGGTGCAAGGGGAAGCTTAGGAGAGAAGGGGTTTTCATTGGAATTGGACAGAGGGAGAGAACAATGAGAGTTGTCTTCCACCACTGAGGGCTGCCCATAGGAGCAGAAGGAAATGGGAAGTAGGAGGGAGAGTGAGAAAGGATTGGAATATGAAGAAAGACTGAAGGGAGAAGAAGAGTTTGGGGCAAGTTACAAGGAAGAAAAGGCCAGCAGGAAGGAGGAAGCAGCAAAGGAGGGTTGCTAAACACGAGAGATTGCAAGGGTGAGGTTTAGGACCAGCTCTGCCATTGTCTGAGTTCCTGAACCGTTCCCTCTCCAATCCCCACCTCCCAGAACCCTCCACAGCCCAGTCTCCACACTGCAAGGACAAGAAAGCCCAGTTTCTCTGTCAGAATGGACGTTGTCTCTCTGCCACACTCCGATGCAACATGTTTGATGACTGTGAAGATGGCTCTGATGAAGAAGGCTGTAGCCCTGGTACTGAACCATCTCACTTTAATTTGTGGAATGGGAGAAGGGGCCGCAATAAGGGAGGCCTGGAGAGGAGCCAGCTAAGTCTGAGGATGGGGCAAGGGACAGGGGAAGCTGAATTCCAGTGTGTCTCAGGGATGGGGATCCTGATTACTTTTTCTCACCCAGACCCAAAGCTGAGCAGCTGTGCTGGGAATGGAAGTGTGTGTGGGGATGAGGCTCGGTGCATCCAGAGCCCCAAAGCCGTGTACTGCGCCTGCCGCCCAGGATTCCACACTGTGCCTGGCCAGCGTGGCTGCCAAGGTATGTTGGAGGTTGCAAGGAGGAGCATCATTGAAGCCCAGGGATATGACTGTCAACCAAGGGAGTGTGGGGACAGAGGCAGGCTGGCTGGCCAGGTCTTGGTGGAGGCAGGACTCTGGGCATGACAACATGTTGGGAACTTCCCACCCCTTGCTGATCGCCTGCACCCTCCCACAGACATCAACGAGTGTCTGAACTTTGGTACCTGCTCCCAACTCTGCAATAACACCAAGGGCAGCCACCTCTGTAGCTGTGCTCGAAACTTCATGAAGGTTCATAACACGTGCAAAGCAGAAGGTATGGGATCTCGGTGGGGAGGACACTGGGGTACCCAGGGGCATTAACTAGGGATACTTCAGTTCTTCCCTGACCCAGCCTGAACTCAGCAACTGCCCAGGCTCAGAGTACCAGATCCTGTTCAATTCACTCAGTACTTACTGAGGACCTACCGTGTGCTCAGCTTAAGCTCTGTGTTGTGGGTGACAAAAATAAGACCGAAGCACCGTCCCTCATGCTCAAGACACTTGAAGTCTAGCAGGAGGGCAAGACCCTTGTGCATGAAACAGAGAAAAATGGCAGACAGCCTATGACAGGAGTGCAAAATTGGGTATAATTCACTGGGATGACCTGTGGTCCCAAGAGTAAGTGCGAGGGCTCACTGTGGGCAGGAGTCAGCAAGAATGGGGAGGAGACTCTAGACAAGGCCTGAAGTATGGGAGGATTTAGACACAAAGTTGGCAGGAGGGGAGTCTTCAGGTACAGACGAACATCATGAGAAAGAGGATCCTATAGATCAATGAGATGGTCAGGATGATTGAAGAGGAAGGTTTGAGCTGGCGAAAGAAAGTTGGCTGCTTCTCAGTAGGGAGGATGGGCAGATTTTGGAGGGTCTTGAAATGATAAGATGAGAAATGGAAACAGTACAGTACAGCAGAAAGCATTCTGGATTTGGAGTCAAAGGATCTGGATTCAAATCCCAGATCTATAATTTAATGTCTTTATGACCTTGAGTAAGTCATATGCTCTCTATGAAATGAGGACTTGAGTTAGGTGGCTTCTGAATTCCCTTCCAGCTCCAGAACTCCGATCTTACAAACTAATATGTCTGAAAGCAAAACACGCCTTGTCCACACCACCCCCAACCAGGGATAAAGCCCCAGATCCCTTTTATCATAGATACTTCTCGTCCTCCCCTACCCCAATACACACACCCCACTCTCTAAACTCTCCCCACCCAGGATCAGAGTACCAGGTCCTGTACATTGCGGATGACAATGAGATTCGAAGCCTGTTCCCTGGACACCCCAACTCTGCCTATGAACAGGCATTCCAAGGTGATGAGAGCGTCCGCATTGATGCCATGGATGTTCACGTCAAGGCTGGCCGAGTCTACTGGACCAACTGGCACACAGGCACCATATCCTTCCGCAACCTGCCACCTACAGCTCCCCTCACCACATCCAACCGTCATCGGCGCCAGACAGAAGGGGGCGTCACCCACCTTAATGTGAGGGGATGGGAATGAAGGTGGGGTGGACATTGGCTGGATGGGGTGAGGAGAGACTGAAGCATCACACATTTCAGTGTTAGTGGGTGGGAGGTTTTTTTTAAATAAGGAGTAGAGGTATAGGACAGTTTGAAAAGAGTGGGAGAAACAGGAAGGACAGCTAGGGGTAGAAAAACAAACTGTCCTGGGGCAATAAGGGACAGTGATCAGGATGGGGAGGGTGCCTTGGAGGGAAGGCCTAGAGGACACAATGACCTAGTCTATAGTTAAGAGTAGAGATTGAAAGTCCAAGCTGGTCTAAAATTTGGCTGCAGGAGGCAATACGGTGCAGCATAAAAAGTACTGAATTTAGAGACCAGGGATTGACTCAAATCTTAGCTCTGCTACTTAAAACCAGTGACTTTGGGTTAATGATAATGGGATACAAAGCAATCTATTACCACATTAAACCCTGACTATGGTCACTGTGTCTGCCTGTATCATCAGACCAGACAGGAATATTGGGAATGGAAGGGAACATCAGTGTCAAGTTACACTTCTTGGAAGAGAGAAGCCAGGAGTGGAGTTTAGGAGCCAGAACAAAAATGAGCAAATTGAGAGAAAGTTCAGGTTTGATAAAAATACTTCAGTTCAGTTTTTAATGTATTGGGCTTGAAGTGCAAGAAAAAAATGCAAGTGATATTCAGTCATTTGGAAAAGGAGGGTAGAAAGTCAGAGGTGAGACCATCCAGATATATCCAGGAATTATTCTGTGGATTAGGAAGAGAATTGGAGAACAGGATCTTCCTAGAAGACTGAGCTAGGTGTCTACTCTGTGCCAGACACTTTACAAATTGTTAGGAATACAAGTATAAAAGTGAGACGGTCCCTGCCCTCTGGGAGTTTACATTCTATTTGTTGATGAGGGATGGATAAGGGCTGAGGAATATTGAGCATCCCATAGACACACATATACCCTTTCCAGATTTCAGGGCTGAAGATGCCACGGGGCATTGCCATCGACTGGGTGGCAGGAAATATATACTGGACAGACTCGGGGCGGGATGTGATTGAAGTGGCACAGATGAAGGGCGAGAACCGAAAGACACTCATATCTGGCATGATTGATGAGCCTCATGCCATTGTGGTTGACCCACTTCGAGGGTAAGGATAATCAGGATGTAGAATCTGGGTAAACACGATGCTGTGTTGGACACAGGAGAGCAATCCTAGAATCTCTTTTTCTTCCTTCATTCTCCCAGAGTTCTACTTAATTTCTCCAAACTCATTTACTAACTAGTTTTGGAGTTGAAAAATTAGTGACTACTTCCAAGCGTGGCCATCAGGAGTCCCCAAACACCCCGTCTTCCCATCTACCTATTGAGTCGTTCCCTTGGTTCGCATATAGGGCTAAAAAAATTTTTTTAATAATTTTTATTAGAGAGACTAAGGGGGAAATGAAAACACAAAAAAGACACACAAAAAAGAAAACTCTCCAAGTTCTGAATGGGGGGGGGGGGCGGTTGCCTAGTCTACAGTTAAGAGTAGGGAATCAAAAGTCCAAGCTGATCTAAAATCTGGCCACAGGAGGCAATATGGTGTAGCATAAATAGTGCTGAATTTAGAGTCCAAGGATTAGGATTCAAATCTTAGCTCTGCTGCTTAAAACCAATGACCTTGAGTAAAACCATCAACTTCTGTAGACCTTACTTGATCTCTCTGGGCCACAGATGCCTCATTTGTAAAACAATGGAGTCAGTAAATGACCTCTAAGATCCCTTCCCAGTTCTGAATCTAAATGTTTCAGGAAGAAAGTCCCCTCCCCTTCCAACTCTGATGACACTCAGTGTTTTGGCCAGCCTAACTTCTTGGGTCCAGAGAAGAGTTCTCTGCTTATTCTAAAGCTCTTCTTCCTTTCCCTGCTGTCATGTTTTGACCCTTCTCAGATGCACATTCATTGGTCATTACTCAGCGTGGCTTTTATAAATCAGACTTTCACAGGATCCAGAAGCTTTTGTACAGGACAGCCCAGATATACCCAAGGACACAAACTTTCAGGGAGAAGAGTTCCCTATTCAACAGGAACATCTCAGAAAACTGGAAAAGTTTGGCAGAAATTAGATTGGGACCGGCTTCTCACACCACATACCATAATAAGGATCAAATAGATATACAACTTAAATGTAAAAGGTTACATCACAAAAGAATTAGAGAGGAACGTAATGTGGTACCTTTCCCAACCATGGCTGGGGCAGGGGAGAGAAGGGAAGTTCTTAGACAAACAAGAAATAGAATTCATAAAAGGTAAAATAAACAATTTCAGTTATACAGAATTAAAGTTTTCACAAACAAAATCAATGCTGCTAGAATAAGAAGAGAGACTATAGAGAGGTGAAAAAAATCTCTGCATCAGATAGGTGTGATGAGAACATGATACCCAAGCTATATAGGGAATTTGCATATATAAGATGAAGAGCCGTTCCTTTATAAATAAGTAGTCAGAAGTTGTGGAGAAACTTTTTTAAAAAAGAATTACAAGCTGTCAACAATCACAAAAATGTTCTGATTCTGGAATATGGGCTCTGTGTAGCCCCCTACTTGGCATACAAGAACTCTCTTCTGCCCATTCATCAGCTTCCTTGACCACACAGTTGAGGACTTTTCTGATTCCAAAATCAAGATTTCTTCCTGGTTGCCCCTGGAAGATACCCATGGCTCATATGAAGGGTTGACTCCTACCTGATTTCTGTTTAGGCTCATCATTACCCTTTGAGGACCCTGGCTTGAATCCCTGAGCAAGGAGACCTCCCCAAATCAGTTTAGTTTCTTTGTTCAATAGAAGGTCTTTCAGATGTGTCTTAGAAGTGACATTAAATTAACTTTCAGAAAGAGAAGGGGGCATAAATGGTCACCTTGTTTGTTTCCCTTTGACAAGCTCCTACTTCGTATAAACAGCCAGTACTCATACCCTGACACACACTTGTATCCTTCTTCCCTAGCACCATGTACTGGTCAGACTGGGGCAACCACCCAAAGATTGAGACAGCTGCCATGGATGGGACCCTCAGGGAGACACTGGTACAAGACAATATTCAGTGGCCCACAGGTATGCAAAGCAGGGTGGAACTGGAAGAGAGCTCTGCTCTGGGGCGATGGTGGTAGAGTGATGGGCGCCCTGCATCTAGCTTTGACTTCAGTGGTTTGAAGGCCTTGAAAGTTAGGGGGACCTCAGCTTTGCCCCATTGGTTTGGACAGTCAGGTGTACAGAGGCTTAATGTGGGGAAGGTCCTTTGGAGGAGAAGATGTGTGAAGGCAAGTGAATATGAACCTCTGTGCATGTATGTTTGTGTACACGAGAGAGATGGAGAGAAATCCTTTCCTGACAGCACGATTTTGCTCTCTGGCTCCGTGGGAGTAAAGCCTTCATGCCTTCATGATGTGCTCTGTCCTGACTCTCACAGGCTTGGCGGTGGATTACCACAATGAACGGCTGTACTGGGCAGATGCTAAGCTCTCCATCATTGGCAGCATCCGGCTCAATGGCACAGACCCTGTGTTGGCTGCTGATAGCAAAAGAGGTGAGGACCTTTCCAGGGCACCAGGGCAGGGGCCTGAACTGAGGGGATGGAAACATCCTGTCGTGTAACACTCCATCCTTCTCATTGGCTGTCTCTCCTGTCTCTTCAGCTCTCTTGCCTTTTTCCTGTCTGTCCTCCTCAAGACTGAGCTCTCCTTGGAGCTCTTTATTGAAAAGATGTTCCCTCCTTCCTGCCCCCACCCCCAGGCCTGAGTCTGGCCTTTGAAACTTGAATTACATGTCTGAGGCACTGTGGGGGGTGTGAGGCTGCATAAGACAGGGCTTGACCTTCAGAAGGTCAAATACTTGACCTTCAGGATGCAGTGGGGGAGATTCACGTACACCAGTAACTCATATTCAGGGCAAGCTGCCAAGGAGTGATGCAAAGGGTGGCAGAGGGCAGAGGGAGGGGGGACATCACTTCTAGCTGGGGTGATTTAAGAAGGCACCATCAAGGAGGCTCCATGTGAGTTAGGCCTTGAAGGATGGATAGGATTTCTATAGGTAGATATGGGAGGGGTAGGAAATAGCAGTGAAAGCAGAATTATAGAGATGGCCAAGAACATAAGTACATGGAGAACGATGAAATTCAGCTGGGGAGCCATGGCAGAGGGAAGTTAGGACCAGGATGTAGAGAGCCTTGAATGCCAGACTTAAGAGTCTGAGATCTCTCCCTGTAGCCAGTGTGAAGCCATGGAAAGTCTTTGAGCAGGGGATTAATCTAGCATTGCTGTGCAGGCTAGGTTGGAGGGTGAGAGAGACTGAGGGCAGGGAAAAGTTAGGAAGCCTCTGTTATAGCCTAGATATTGGGTAATAAGGAACTGAATTAGAGTGATGGCGGAGGGGACAGGAAGGAGGAAGGGGGACGTGAGAGAGCGCTGCCAGGTAGAACTGACAGGCCTGGATGAATGACCGAATGTGCGAGAGGGGGACAAAGGAGAAGTGAAAGCCTGGCTGTCTGGTAGAACCTGGGTGTCACGGACAGAAACAGGCAAGTCAGCAGGAGGAGGCAGTTGGGTTTATTTTGGGGGGAGCAGATGGGGAGGTGATAATATAATATGTATAAACATCATATATATTGAGGTTAAGGTGCTAGCATTAGGCTGACCATTTAGGTCGCAATGTCTGGTAGGCAGATGTTCAGATGAGAGAAAGGTTAGTGTTGGAGATAGGCCCGAATTATTTTTGTCTTTTGCTCTTACCCTCCTTTTCCTGTTCCTTCCACAGGTCTGAGTCACCCCTTTAGCATTGATGTCTTTGAAGATTACATCTATGGTGTCACCTACATCAATAACCGGGTCTTCAAGATCCATAAATTTGGACACAGTCCCTTGATCAACCTGACTGGGGGCTTAAGCCATGCTTCAGATGTGGTCCTGTACCATCAACACAAACAACCTGAAGGTAGAGGACTTGGAAGTAGGGGAGTGTAGCAAGGGATGGGCTTAGTAAGTGGCCAGAGGGTGTCAGAGGAGCAGAGGGTCTTCAAAATGGAGGAGAGGTGTAACCTCCGCCCTGATGGTGGTGGCACAGGGGATGGGAGCTTGACTACTGGGTCCTGAAGTTTTTTGGAATGGAAAGGGAGTTTCTGGGATATAATAGGAAGAGGAAGAAATCATGGAGAAATGGGGCATCTTGGGTCTTATGGGTGAAAGAGCCTGGATTAAAGGAGATTGCGGGGGGGTGGGGTGAGAATACTGGGTCCTGAGGGTCACAGGGCTGGAAGGGAATGTCCTTGGAATTAGGATCTAGTGGAAAAAGAAGAGTCAGGGGGGCCTGACTTAATCCAGTATCCTGAGTCTTTTGTTGAGGTGCTGAGGAAGGGACCTTTGTACTCCCCTCCCAACCCTGTCCTCCTTGCAGTGACCAATCCCTGTGACCGAAAAAAATGTGAATGGCTTTGCCTGCTGAGTCCCAGTGGCCCTGTCTGCACCTGCCCTAATGGGAAACGGCTCGATAATGGCACCTGTGTTCTGCTGCCCTCACCTACCCCTCCACCAGATGGTACGTGCCTAGCTTGGGATCTCTGGTCTCTTACCCCCAACTCTGGAACCTCCCTGATGCTCGGCCCCCAATCCTTGACCTGCATCAGGTATTTCCATGTCTAACCCCAGAGCTGCGACCCTTCTCCCTTGCCCACTAGATCTTCTATCACAGCCAATCATCCTGACCCTCTGGGTTTTACCTGCTGCTGAATCAGTCATTCACCCCAATCCCAACTCACTGACCCCCATGAATACCCTTTGATTTGTGGTCCCCAGTAAGTCTCCCCATCCCATCCTGTCCAAGATCCCAGATTCCCAATTGATTCCTAAAGAGAAGGGGCAGAGAGAGTGTGCACACACCTGTTGGGGGGAGCCCTGTGTCACCTCTGACCATTGCCTCCAACAGCACCCCGGCCGGGTACCTGCAGCCTGCAGTGCCTCAATGGTGGCAGCTGCTTCCTCAATGCCAGGCGACAGCCCAAGTGCCGCTGCCAGCCTCGATACACAGGCGACAAGTGTGAACTGGACCAGTGCTGGCAGTACTGTCAGAACGGGGGGACCTGTGCTGCCTCACCCTCTGGTATGGGGGCATTCTTGCTGCCTCACCCCTTTCTCTGCCTCAGTTTCCTCCTCCTCTTTTTTTCTCCTCTTTTGTTCAGCCTCCCTCTTTGTTTCTCTCTTTTCTCTTGAGCTCAGTTTACCCCCTTTTTCTGTCTTAGTCTTCTTGCCCCTTCATTTTCTTGGTGCCTCATCTTATCATTTCCTTTCCCCACCCTACAGGCATGCCCACGTGTCGGTGCCCAACAGGCTTCACAGGCCCCACATGCAACCAGCAGGTATGTGCAGGATACTGCACCCACAATGGTACCTGCTCCGTCAACCAGGGCAACCAGCCCCAGTGCCGGTGCCCGCAAGACTTTCTGGGGGACCGGTGCCAATTCAGTAAGTGCCATCCACCTCCAGGAAGGTAGAAGGTGGGGTAATGAGGAATGGGTCCTGAGGACATAGTGGGGTTGCCAGGATGAGGAGAGGACTGGAAACAGATGGTGCTGAAGGATCTGCTGAAAGGACTAGGGGTACAGGATTCATTTCCACTGTCTACTGGTGTCTCCTCTGTAGAGCGAGGGTGACAAGGAGGCAAGCGCACATTCCATCTAAGAAAGAACCTTCAAGTACTTTTTGTTGTTGTTTCTCAGTTGTGTGAAAGTCTCTTTGTGACCCCAATTGGGGTTTCTTGGCAGAGATACTGGAGTGGCCTGCCATTTCCTTCCTCAGCTCAATTTACAGATGAGGAAACTGAGGCAAACAGGGCTAAGTGACTTGTCCAGAGTCACACAGTTACTGAGTGTCTGAGGACAGATTTGAACTCAAGAAAATGAGCCTTCCTGACTCCAGGCCCAGCACTGCATTCACTGCACTGCCTAGCTGCCCCTTTGAATAATTAGAGCAGTCCAGAACCGTGAAAGTGAGGTCCCCTGGTATTGGAGATTTTCAAGAAGAGGCTAGAAATATTGTAGAAGAGATTCATGCATCAATGTAGGAGGCTGGACTAGGTGAACCTAAGGCCCTTCTAAGCCCTAAAGTTCTATGATTAGTGAACTTGGGGTGACAACCTGCTGGGTACAAGGTTGAGTCAAGGGGCTGTATTAAGGGCTCAGATCACTGCATGTCTCTTACTGTGCCTGATGCTGCACTTGGCCCTGGGGATACAAAGGAAGGCCCAAAGAGCCTTTGACCTCAAGGAGTGTGTATTCTAACAGGGAAGACAACATGCAAACAGCTGTCCAGGCAAGCTATAGACAGTAAAAAAGAGACAGCGTCAGGGAGGGAAGGCACTAAGATTAATGAGGAAGCAGAAAGGCTCCCTGGAGAAGGTGGGATTTCAGCTGGTCCCTGAAGGAAGCCAGGAGGCAGAGATGAGGAGGGAGCCTTATTCCAGGCCAGGGAAAATGGCCAGTTGGGAGATGGGAGTGTCCCGTGTGAGGAGTGACAAGGACCCAGTGTCACAAGGGAGAGCATAGAAAGAGCCCCTGTTGGGGAAGGAAGGGTTTCCACTGGGAGGGTCACTGGAAGAGGGAGGGCGATGCTAGGAGAGATGGGGATGGGGAAGGTGTGAAGGGATCATCTCTCCTTTTCTCTCCCATTCCCTCCCTTGACTCTGACCCAAACAGAGAAATGCTTTGACTACTGCGAGAACCTCGGGGTGTGCCAGATGGCTGTAGACGGCACCAAGCTGTGCCGGTGCACAAACCAGTTTGAGGGAGCACAGTGCCAGGTGGACAAATGTAGCCGCTGCCTGGGTGGGACGTGTACTATCTCTAGGCAGACTGGGGATGTCACTTGCAAGTGAGTGGAGGGGAGAGGTCTGGACCGTTCGCTTTCCTGAAGCCTTCCCCCTCCCAGCCATTATCCCTCCTTAACTCCTCACCCTGGTCCAACCCCTTTTGTCCCATCCTCACTCACTGTCCCCCTACCCCAATGCAGCCCCCAGCCCCTGTCCCTCTCCCAGCAGCCCAGACTTTCAGAACCCTCAGCTAATTCCTCCCTTTGAACAGCTGCTCCGATGGCCGGGTTGCCCCCAGCTGTCTCACCTGTGATGGTCACTGCTTCAATGGAGGCTCCTGTACAATGAACAGCAGACAGATACCAGAGTGCCAGTGAGTTCTAGGGAGCCTGAGAGGGCCTGGGTATCCCTCCTTGACCACACCAGTCTGCCACCAAGGGACACCTTGACCCCTCTTCCACCATTCCCATATACAACTTTCTCTGGGGACTCTCTGGGATGATGGAGGACAATGCCAACCATTCCTGTCTCAACTTCCTTCCTTCCTAGGTGCCTTGCCCCAAATACAGGCCCACGGTGTGAGCAGCTAGTCAACAAGTCACAGCCCGGACGTAGGTTTCAGGAATATGGGAAGGGGGGTGTGGTAAGGTGAGGAGGGTGGTGGCAGGAGTCAAAGTTGGGAGAGGAGACCTGGCAGCACTGAGTCCAACCTGTTTCTAAACAGGCTCTCCCTGACAAATGGTCATCCAGTCTCCCCTTGAAGAATCCCAGTGCTGGGGCCCACACTCAGAACATAGGGCCCCTCCTAGGCCTGGAGTCCTCCTGACTCTTCCCCCCTTGTTTCCTCCCTCTTCAAGGTATAGCCTCCATCCTCATTCCACTCTTGCTGTTGCTGCTGCTGTTCCTGGTGGCTGGAACTGTCTTTTGGTACAAACATCGAATCCGTGGGTGAGTAGGAAAGGATCTCATTCAGGGGAGGAGGTTGTGGGGATCAGCCCTTGAAGTCTTGTGATGTCTACTGGCTTCATCTTCAGCGCCTCTCAAGCCTTGCTGATGACCCCGTCACATCTGAGCCTTCTTTTCCTGACTCTTGACATTTTTTTCTTATTTTTTTTTTATTTTTAATTGATTTATTTACTTTTAGTTTACAAGATTCAGTTCTACAATCCCTTGAGTTTCAAATTTTCTCCCCTCCCTGCCCCGCCCCCCCATGACCCCTTTTGACATTACTGCCCTTCCCTAGGGCCAAGGGCTTCCAACACCAGCGAATGACCAATGGAGCCATGAATGTAGAGATTGGGAACCCCACTTACAAGATGTATGAGGGTGGGGAGCCAGATGATGTTGGGGGCCTGCTGGATGCTGACTTTGCTCTGGATCCTGATAAGGTAGGCACGATGGGGAGAAGGGCAGGAGAAGTGGGGGAAAGCACAGGAGGCCTCCCGGTGTGGAAGATGGTAGGATCTGGGCATGACACAGGGTCTAGTGAATGGAAGATGGGGAGCCAGCCTGAGGAGGGCAGCAGAGGAGAGACAGAGCACAAGGAATTTGGGTTTGGAGGGTCAAGGTGGGAGGTAGGGAGTGGATCAGGGCAGGAAGAGTTTCCCCCTGACTCCCTTCTGTTCTCCGCAGCCTACCAACTTCACGAACCCTGTGTATGCCACCCTGTACATGGGTGGCCACGGTAGCCGACACTCACTGGCCAGCACCGATGAGAAGCGGGAACTGCTAGGCCGGGGGCTTGAGGATGATCTGGGTGACCCCCTGGCATAGGGGCCCCTGCCCCACCCCAGCCTGGACTCCAGAGTTACCTTTCCCCCTACCATGAGAAATCCTTTTAAACTTTCCCTTCCTCACCTGAGTACTCCTCCCTCCCCAAACCCGGCCCCCTGGCCGATGTATAAATGTAAAAATGAAGGAATTACTTTTTATATGTGAGTGAGCGAGCGAGCGAGCAGTGTTATTCCCTCTCCGTTTCCCTCTCTCCCTTTCCTTTGCCCCCCCCCCAATGCTGCCTTCCAGGGTGAAGGGCAAGGAGGGCTCTGGGGGTCTGTGTAGCTCAGACATGGGGCTAAAAGGGGGGAAGGTATCTCTCCTCCACTCCCCCCCCACCAGACTGTCCTAGGGTGAGGGAGAGTTAGAAGCTGCCACCCCATCCTGCCCTGTACAAGACACTTTGTTGAGGAAATCCACCCTCTCCTCCTGGCCTCCAGTTCCCCAAAGGCTAACCTGAGGGAGGAGGAAACATTTACAGCCTTGGGGTGAAGGGGGACTTCTGGCCAAAATCAAAGCTACTCTTATTTCTAGTCTTATTGGGGGGGTGGTCACATCCTACCCCTGGCCTATCTAAGATGGATGCTGCCCTGGCCTCCCATCCCAGACAGAACTCCCCCCCATCTCAGACACCCCTCTTCTACCCATCACTGTGGCTCCCACAGTTGGGAATTTTTTTGGGAAACAGCCCCTCCACACTCCTCAGGGTGGCTGAGGAAATCCTGGGGCACTCCTAGGAAGGAATGGGCAGCCCCTGTTTTGGGGATATGAACGTTTTAATAATTTTTGCTGAATTCCTTTACAACTAAATAACACAAATATTGTTATAAATAAAATTGTAAAAAACTAGGAGTTGCAATTGGCCTCTCTTAGGGGAGGAAATTCATGGGGAATGCATTAGCTTATTCTGACCACCAGAGGGAGAACTACCCTATTCCCACAAAAGGCAAAGCTTTTTTCCCCCTAGCCTGTGCCTTCTCTACCTTCCTCTGTGGGTCTGTCTACAAAGCCTTCCAACTGCTTCCTCTAATTAGATGATTGCCTCTAATTAGATTACCACCAGCCCCAAGCTCGGGACCCCCTTATCCAGCTGCATTTTCACAGAGGTCTTAAGAACACCCCAGACTTAGTATGTCCAAAACCACCTTCATCACCTTCCCCCTTAAAACCACACCTTCTCCTGCCTTCCTGAGGTCTGCTAATGGTTCCACCTTCCTCCCAGTCACCAGAAACCCCTTGTCTTCTTTGACTCCTCCCTGTCTTTCTATTTCCCCACAGCCAATCAGTTGCCAAGTTGTGCAGATTGCATCTGCAATATCTCTCCCATCCATCCCCACTGCCACCACTCTGGTCCAGGTCCTCATTACCTCTCACTTGTACAATTGCTATAGCATCCCCTTCTCTGGTTCAATTCATCCTGCACACCAATGGCAGGTTAATCTCCAAAAGCACTGCACTGACGACCTCCAGTACTCAGAAAGTTTGAGTGTCTCCCCATTGCCTTAGACTCAAATCTAAGGCATTTCAATCAATGGCCCCAAGCCTCCAGCCCACTTCTCCCAATGTACTCTACCCTCCAGCAAAACTGGACATTCTAGGCTCTTCTATCTCTCTGCTTTTGTCCATACTGTTCCCTTTGAGATGGAAAGCAGCCATAATAGGAAGAGCGCCAGATGTAGAGTCCAAAGCTTTTGGAGAATTAATCTGAAATGAGTATGCAGAAGAATCCATTTTACCCAGACCAGACCTGGGCCCATCTTGTCAAATGTCCCACTTGCTATCTGTGTGACCATGGGCAAGTCACTTCCCTGAACCTAAGTTTCTTCTTTTGAAAAATGGACTTGGGACTAGATAGCCTAGGTTAGTTTTAGAGCCAGGAAGGAACCATAGGGATCATCTAGTCCAAATCCATTTTACCGGGGAAAAAACTTAGAAGTGAAAGGTTCTAGAGGTGGAAGGGACCTTGATGGCCACCAAGTCCAATCCCCTCAATTTTCCAGAGCCAGCACCCTTTCTTTGGTACTGTGTTTCCATGATAACAATGTACTTCTCACATTCTCCTTGGAATAATTGGTTTTTGTGAGTTTTGTATTCCTTCCTACTGGGTGGTAAGCTCCCTGAAAGCAGGTACTGTCTGCTTACCTCATCCTGAATTGTATTAACCCTCTGGAGTCCACCTGACCAAGAGATTTCAGCTGTTTTGTGGAGGTGAGCTCCCTCATCAAGACTATCCCCCAAAGAGAGAAATCCCACCTTGAAAAATGAATTCCTTTGGAGTGTGAAGGGTTTTCCCCCTCCCTTTAGAAAATTTACAAGGGTCTCTTGAAGCAAATACTTGTAATGGGTGACTCAGGGCAGGTCATTTTCCTTGTGCCTGAATTTTCTTATCAGTAAAACAGATAAAAACTCAAACTTCTCAGTCTCACAAGGTAGCTTATGAAGAACCAATACATGTTAAGGATTTTATGTTCATTAAGTACTACATAAATGTAAGCCATTTTCATGCTTGGGGTAGGGGAGCACCACTGTATACCTTGGAAATCATAGTCGGTTCATCAGAAGCCACGAATGAGGCCCCAAGGGAATGAGACCTAAGATAGACCCCTGGGAGCTAAGGAGGGCTCACTGAGGGTTGTGGCTGAACAGCTGGCTGGATTAGACAGAGGAGAGGAGCTGCCAGAAATAAAGGTATAATTTCAGAATCACACTTGGAGAGCTGGAAGGAATCCCTTGGACATTCTAATCCGACTTCATCCTTTTGTAAATGAAGAGTGTGAAAGCAAGACAAAGGAAGTGACTTTCTGAAGCCACACAGCTCATTAATGATTAAAAAAAAGGGAACCAGAATTCAAGTCTCTTGACCCCCAGACCAGTGTTTGTTCACTAGACTGAGCATTCAGATACTTGGAGAGCAGACAGGAAGCATCTCCTCAATCACTAAGGGTACGCTGGTTCCAGATTCCGTCCTCCCCAGAGGAGGTGGCCCAGATAGGACTCCTACACTGAGACATTGCTTATCTTTACATTCTGCTTGTAACCCGATTTCCCATGGAGACCCTAACTTCCCACTCCTGCCCTTCATGGGGTTTGCTCTCCTCCCAAGAATGCCCATGCAAAGTCAGAGGGTCCTCCACTTTTCTCCTCAAGTGATGGATATATGGCCAGCTACCCGGGGTGCTTAAACTTTCCCCCTCTTTCTCCCATCCACACCCCCAATCTCTTTCCCAGACCCCAAACGGTTCACAAGACTCTTGTCTAGGGGACCAGAGCAGCGTTGCCAGAAATGAGAGATCCAGCGCTCTGGACCCCCAACAGCCTCCCAAAGAAAGGCTCTCGGAGCGCCCCGCGTAGATGATACGGAGCCCACGAGCCGGGGCTCAGGTGGATGCAGCGCCCAGAAGAGCCCCACCGCATGTATGCCGAGCAGGGAGACCTCGCGTCTCAGCATGGCCGCCAGGTGGCGTCAACATGTTCTCCACGAAGCTCTGATAGCCTGAAAGCCCCGTGCCCCCCCAGGCCCGCACACTACCCTTTCTCCTGTCCGACCCCGCTAAGCCAGCTCCTGCTCCCAATACACACCCAAGCCCACTCTGCTCCCTGGTCCAGCTTCTGCACGCTCCTTCCCTACCTCCGCCCCTAGACATCCCTCCACCTCCCTGCCCAATTCCCTTCCAGCAATCTCCCCAGTCTAACCCTTCCCCGGCCCCGTGCCCCAATCCGCGCCCCTGCGTCCAGCCTCCCTACCTGGAGGGGGTGGCGCTGGATGGCTTGGCAGCTTCTTCCAGCTGCCAGAGCTTTTGCCAGCCTCACGGTGCCAGCCGCACACCTGGTCCCCGGCCCCGGGGAGCCGCCTGATTCTCTGCCTGTCGCGCTACACTAAGCTACCAGGCAGTTTAGAGGGAGGTGGGAGGGGAAAGGGGGGAGACAGGGGCTGTGTATACTACCCTTTAGGCGCAGCCCTGACTCACCTTCAACATCCGGGACTCCCTCCTCCCCCACCCACACCCATACACACCCACACACACCCACACACACACCCACACACACACACACACACACACACACACACACACACACCCCACACACACACACACACACATATTCCGTCCGGGTCCGAGGAAGTATTTCTGAGCGGAGACAGCAAAGCCACCCCTTCTGTTCACTACCCCAGGCCAGAGAAGGAGAAGGAGGCAGAGAGAGGAGGGAGAGAAGGTGAGATAAGGAGTAACAAGCAGGACTGGAACCCGAGCAAGGGAGGATAGCCCTGGGCTAGGGCTCTGGACTGGAGGAAAGCTTCAGGAAGCCGAGTTTCCCTGGAGAAAGCAATCTCGGAGAGATTGGAGCCTTTTCTGGGTGGGTGGGCGGTGTGAAGGCAGGGGAATGGATGGGATGACTTTCATCCTCTGGAGACTGCCCCTAGCGGCCACCTGGAGCCTTACTGCGTCCCTGCAAACCCTCGGGGGCGGGAGCTTGGACGCCCAGGTTTGTGAACCAGACGCCCCGTGTGACCTAGGGTCTCGGGTCGGCCGGACCAGCCCGACTAGAGCCGCGCCCTCCAGCACAGGTGCAGACCTGTGTGTTCACAGTCTCTCCTCTTTTCTCTCTCTCTCTCTCTCTCTCTCTCTCTCTCTCTCTCTCTCTCTCTCTCTCTCTCTCTCTCTCTCTCTCTCTCTCTCTCTCTTTCTCGCTTCTCAACCTGTGTTTTCTGTGGCTTTTTTTCCCCCTGCCTGCCTACCTATAGTAGGCAGACAGACACCATACGTGTCTGTGCTTAGGCTCTGTGATACTCTTGGTCTCCGGTGTCCGTCTCTGTCTACGCTTCTCGCTGTTTGTCTCTGTCTGTCGCTGTCTCGGTCTCGGTCATACCTCAGCCTCAGTGCGTAGCAACAGCTGACAGCTGGCGACACCGCGGGCAGAGAAGAGAAAGACTGGGTCGGGGGAGGGGGAGACAGCCGGGGGCAGAGATACAGACAGGGACAGAGTCAGACGGTTGATAAGCAGAAGGAAGTGAAGGATAGGCTGAGACCTGAGCTGAACTGGGGCCAGAGGAATAGGAGAGGAGGGCTAGGGTAGGGAGAGTGGGGGTTAGACTTGAGAGAGGATTCCCAAACCTTAGGAAGATCTGGTATGGAACCTGGGGGCCTCCTGCTTTGGTCAGAAGGCCAGGGCTCAGGAAGCTGGCAACTGACTTTGCGAGAACTGGAGTATGTCCTGGGGGTCATGAATTAGGAATTGGGGGCTCTAGAGCTTTGCATGGAATGGAATCAGGAATCGGAGAGTCAATTGTGCAATCGGGTCCTGCAACGCCGGGTCTGGGGATCTTGGAAAGGGAAGGAACCAAGAAACGAAGAAGGGCCTGCGTCGGGGGAAGCCGTGGGACAGCTCTGGGACCGGCCCCGGGCTGGTGGGAGGGGGGCCTCAGGCGGCGGCGGCGGCTGTAGCGCTGACGGGGATGGATGAGGGCCCGGTGGCTCATTCGGCCAGGAGATGAGAATCATTGATCACGGGCGGAAACCCCGTCACGTTTGTCAATAGGACTGACAAACGGCTCGGGCAGGGCCAGCACCCCCCCCCCAGTTCTGCCCCCAAGGGCTAGGCCTCTCCTCCTCCTCCAGACCCCTCCCTTCCCCCTCCTTGTCCTCTAGTCTACAACACCCCAACCTCCCTTCTCAGTCTCAGCTCCATTACCCCCACACACAAACACACACCTTTAAATGGTTTGCCCACCCTCATCTCCCAGTGCTTCTTCTCACGTCCTAACTCCTTGCCCCAGTCCCTACCCTAGCCCTCCTCTCCTACTCCTCTGACCCCAGTTCAGCTCCAGGCTCTCTGAGGACACTTCCAATCACTTCATGTTGCCCATCTTGTAGCTGGCCAGCCTCAGTCCTGATCCCCTCCCTTCTAAAGCTCCCTTAATCACCCCTTGAACCACAACCATGTCCGGGCTCCATGCCCCCAGTGCATCTAGGGTACCTGATTTGAGCCCGGAATGCCCGTCTTCTCTGTTTTCCCAAGGCCTTCTGCCTCCCCCGCAATGAGATACAACTCAGGTGACATCCCCTGCCCAAGCACGAAAATCCCCTGTCCTTCTCCAAGCTTACTGTTTCAACATCCTCAAAATCAGAGTCCCATAACCCCAACTCTCTAGCATCTAGGCACCTAGACTTCACTCCTTCCTTCCTTCAAGGAAAGGAAGTATAAGGGGGTCGACTGCTCCTACCCCAGCAGCTAGGGCCCGAGACGGGGGGGCGTGGTCCTATTGGGAGGGGGCGTGGTGCTTCGCGAGTGGCCTTGGGGCGTGGCTTCCAGACAGAGGAGGGGTGAAAGTCACCTTCTCTCGTCACCCCACCCTCCCCGAGTTCTGCGAGGAGGGGGAGGTGGGGTGTGGAGGGCGCGGCCCGGGATTGGTGGGACTCAGAGTCCCGCCCCCCCCCCGCCCGGGTGCCAGACTGAACTTTCTCCCCCCGCCCTCTCCACCCCCCCCTCGTTCTCCCCCCAATCTCTTTCCTTCTCTCTCCTGCGCTCAGTTCCCCAGGTCCATCGCTCAGCTCCTCTCCTCTTTTCCTTTCCTTCCCTGTCTTCCTTCTCCCCTAGTCCCCGGCGCCCGCAGCTGGGGACTATTCCCCTGTGGTGCCTGCCTACCCCTCCCCAACCCTTGCTCCCCACCCCTGAGCCCCGGGAAGATGCGGCTGTTCCCTGGATGGCTGGCCCTGCTCCTCAGTCCCTGGTTCCTGCGGAAGGTAGGGGAGGCGGGGGCTCTGGGAGGAGGGGGCGGGGAAAAGGGCTGGGGACCCAGGAGTCTGGGCCTCCAGGGCCCTGGGGAATGCTAAGCGTCAGGGGGTTGTCTCGGACTCCTGGGTCCACGGGTTAGAACTGGTAGGGGCGAGGGGAGATTCCTCTGCGCCGCGCCGGTCCCCTTTACCCCCATCCCCCATCCCGGCGGGATCTAACTTTGCGCGGCATCTGGGAGCCTAGGGGAGTGGGATAACGTGGGTGACGGGCTGACAAAAAGACCCCGGTACCCCTGGACCCGCGCTTTCTCCAGAACAAGTTTGTGTAGGCTGGGGCAAGGGAGAAGGGTCAGGCCCCAAGTGCTCCTCCAGAAAAGGGAGAAGGGAGCGTGTCAGAGACACAACTCGAATGTGTGAGAGACAACGGTGAGTGAGACAGAGACAGTGCCAATCTCTCCCTGTCTCTCGGTATCCTTTCCGTGGGAAAAGGAAAGCCTCTCCCTTCGGTCTCGCTGTGTCTGGCTTGCCTGGTCCATTTCTCCTGTACATTTTATATGTGTTGTATTACTGTGTATATACACCCTTATCTGTATACACACACACTCAACACATACACAATGTCACATACACACAGCATCATAGGCTTACAAGCTCACCCACTATTTTACACTGGCACACAGCCTCACAGGTTGACTGAAGAGATTCCCATTTCATTTCCCTGCCTGGGGGGAAGAAGGGGGGGGAGAAGCAACATGTCCCCTGCCGTTCAATTACAGATGCCTGACAGCTGTACCCTCCACCTTCCTGATGAAGCCCTTTAGCCCCTGAGTGTGAGCACACATGTGAGCATGTCCTTGTGAGGAGTGTATCTAAAAGTGCATTTGTGTGCTACTGCACTTGTGTGTGTTTGTGAACAGAAGTGTTTCTGTCTAAGTCCCCAAGGCCTGTAGATGCAGTGTATGTGTGTATTTGCGTGTGAATGTGTGTGTTTGTATATGATTCTTGGTACGTAATTGTGTACATTTGTGTATTTCTGCACAAATGTTTATCTGTGTATCTGAGTATGCCTGTGTGTAAATGCATAAATGTGTATCTACAGCTAACCATTTGAGGAACATTCTGAATCTTTTTTGACCTGCCCCATCACCACAGGGTTAGGGCTGGAGCTGTAGCAGTGGAACTGCAGCCCTCCCCCCACCCCAGCCTCCCTTGCCCCCATTTGGTCCTTTCCTTCTATCAGCTTCAGCCCTCCACACAGCTGTTGATGGCCTCATGTTGGGAAGAGGCAAGGAAGATAAAGGGAGGAATGTTCCTTAGGGAAGACTAGAATTTCTCTCTGGGTGTTTAACCTATTTGGGAGCAGAGTCTGGGCTGGTCATGGGGGTAAGAGGAGCTCATCACCCCCAATTCTTATGACCCTTTTCATCCTAGTGGCTTCCCCTTCAGCCAACCCAGAGCCAGGGGCTAGGTCTGATAGATATCCAAAACCCCAGGCATTCACATTTCTGGCTCCTCTTCAGACTCTCTATTTGACCTTGGGGGGAAGAGGCTGAAAGGTCACTAGGGGATGAGTTAAATTTCTAATGCTGCCTCAGTCATTCCCTTTTACTCTTTCCCCCCACCCCAATCACAGATTCCAGGAAGAAAAAGGGCAATTAAATAGAGCACAGAGACAGTAGGAGTCTACCCCCACCACCATCCTCAGGCTTCGCCTTGTCAGGTCCAATCCCCAGGTTCAGAGCAACAGGGAATGGTTTGGGGGTTGCCTGGGTCGTCACCAAAACCATAAAGATTGCAAGATTTAGGGTTCATACCTTTGACAAACAAGCCCACCTGGCTGGAATTCAGGTTCAACAGGGAGTGATGGGGGTTCCTAACTGGAGCTCTGGATTCCCTAGTCCCAGAAGCTGATCAGCCCTCTACCCCTTTTCTACCTCCCCCTCTGCTACCCCCAACTCTTTTCTCCCTTAACCAAACTCCCCCAGCTGACCAAGCTGGTTTAATTTCCTTCCCCCCTGAAGGGAAATGAAACATCTGTCAGAGACTTAGGCAGAGTGAGAGTGAAAATGATTGTGTGTGCACTGCGCACGGTGAATCTGTGTGTATCCGTACATCTGAATGTGTGCACCTATGTGTCTGAAGATGTGTGTGTATCTGTGTGTGTCCAGGTATGTTTATCTTCGTGTGTACCTGTGTATCTGAGTGCATCTATAGCTGTGTCTATCTGTATTGGTGTGGGTGTGGGTGTGGGTGTGGGTGTGGGGGGTATCTATGTCTAAGTATGGGTCTGTGGTGTGAGCTAGCTTGTGTTTAGAGTATATATGAGAGCTTGGGTAATTGCCAGATATGTCAGAGTATGTATCCATGCCTACATGCCCTTGGGTTGTTTTTTTTGGGGGGGGGTGAAGCATAGATCATTGGCAAGGAGAGCAGGGATGAACTGTCTGGGGAGTATTCACCCCACAAAACCACTCTATCAATCTGTCTCCCTTGGCCTATTAAACCCCAACCTTCCCCCTTATCTATCTTTACTGTTCTTTTCTTCATTCTCCTCTCCCCCTTATCTCCTGTCTCTAACCCAGCTTTTTTTTCCATCCATCTCACACCCCTCCTTTATCTCTGTCTTATCTCTCTATTTCTCCTTATCCATCTTTCTCTTTCTGCTATCCATTTCTCTAACCACCTATCTTTGCAGTTACTGTCTCTCATGGCTTCCTCCTCCCCCTTCTATCTCTCTCAAAATCTGTTTGTTTTCCTTACTCTCTCGCTCTCTATTTCTCTAAATACATTTGATGTCTCTGCCTAGGTTATTTTTTTTTCTGCCTTTTTCTATCTCTATGTGTCACTCTCCCTCAGTCTCTGCACATCTCTGTTTCTCTCCTCCGGCAAATGAAGCCGCCTCAAGAACAAGCCCACCCGCAAGGAAATGGGGCGGGGCAGGATCAATACTAACTAATCACTAATCACTAATCACTAATCACTAATTAGCTTCTGGAGCGGAGTGGAGGCTTTCTAGGACTCCCCAGCCTTGGGAGCAGAGAGTGGGATGGAAGTGGGAAGAAGGCGCATTTGGACAGAACCCAGGAGTCCAGGCCTCAATAGAGCTGTGACCGGCTACTCCCTGGGCGCCGTCCCCCACCTCAGCGGCCCGGCTTCCCGTTTTCTTTCTCCCCTCCCGGTCCCCTACTAATCTCTGGTTTGGCCACTTAGACACGCGTAGCCCGGCCTCGAGAAGGGAGCAGCGCACAGGGATTTGGGGTAATTTGGGGCCGCAGCTGGGGCCAGGTCGGCGGGGAGGGAAGTGAGATGGGCAGCGAGCGGCTGGCTTCAGTAGCTGTCCTGAGACCAGAGCTTCTGAGGAGAAAACATCGCGTCTTCTAACCGGGAAGGGAGCGAAGGGAACAGAAATAAGGAGGTGAGGGAGTCGGGAGAGAACTGAATAACGAATAGCAATAATGAGGGCCAGTGGAATAGAGGGGGCAGAGAGATAAAGCTAGATATAATGGGGACAGAAAGGGAGAAGTGGCAGACGAGCAGGATAACGGAAGAGAAAGCGAGGGAAAAGAGCGGGGTAACGGGGATCAGAGGGTGGGAGTGAGGAATGAAGCGTGTTAAGAGGGTTTGGTTGTGGGGGAGAGTGTGATCAAGGGCTGTGGAAATTGATGAGTCTTTTCTCCCTTCTCCAGTCCCCTCCCTTCTTCCTCCCCCCAACACCTTCCTCCCCCACCCCCACCCCGCCTCGCCGGCCTCCGGCTCCTGCTTCGGGAAATTACATCCCTGCCCCCCCCGGCCCCCCTCAGCCCCGCGCCCCGGAGCCGGCGCCTTTATAGACACATTTATTGCAATAATAAAGTGAGGCGCGGGGCTAGGGGGGGCGCGGGCGGGGGGGCGGACCGCTCCCGGGGGGCACCCGCTCCGGGAAGCAAGGAAATAAAATATAAAATAAAATCAAAATTCAGATAGCAGTGAGCCCTGCGCTGCGGCCGAGGAGCCGGGCTTGGGGGGAAGGGAAAAGGGGGTAGACGCTGAGAGAAGACCTTTCAGCTCTGCAGCCCTGTGCCCTTCCTTCTTCCCCTACCCCAGGCCTCTCCCAAGGTCACAAGGAGGCAAGAGTCATGACCTCCGAAACGCTTCACAACCCTACGCCTTCTACCCGGGCTTGCAGGATGGGGTAATGGATTAGCGATTTGTGGCCACTTTCACCGTCCACCTCCGGTCACAGCTCGGTTCTGGAGGCTAAGGAGAGAGGTGGTCCAGGGTATGGGGATGTAGTTGGGCGCCGTAGGTGGGGAGAGCCCAGAGGGAAACGAGTTCTGCTCTGAAGCTCCTGGGAAAAGTAGAGGCGCTGAGGTCAGACCCTATTTTCTCCTCCACCCACAGAGTGATTCGTGACCTCCTCTCTTTCGTTTTGCAGTCCTGGGGAGAGCCCACCTAACCCTTCTGGCCCGCCCTGTGTGATTAGAATGAGATTCTTCCTTCAGGACACCCCTACCTCCAACAGCACATAATGCCCTGACACTAACACCAGTTGTCCCAAGTGTCCTGTCTTAGCAGGGCCCTAGAGGATGGAGATTGGGTTTTGTGTGCGTGCTTATAGCTTCAGCCTCCTTCCTCTTGGCTGAGCTGAGGCCAACCCTAGTCCCTAAACCACTGCCCTCAGATACCAGAGCTACCAACTGTGAGATGGCTACTGTCCCAGCGCCTCTCAGCTGATCTCGCTTGGGGACAAGGTGAGGGCAGAAGGGGGGGGGATCCCTGCAATGCGGCTGGGGGGGCATTGAGTTCTTCAAAGGCCCTTATTCCTACTATCACCTCCCCCAAATAAGCCTACTTCTTTTCCCATTCCAGACCTTGACCCTTGACTAGATGTTTGCCCATTTACAAAGAACTGTTGGAGGGTTTATGGGCAACAGCTAGAAAACGGACCCCAGGACGCACCCATTTGCCCCTTTGACTAGGATGGACAGCAAAATCGAAGTTCTTACCCAACCCTCTCAACGTTCTCTCCTCTCTGCGCTCTCTTCACGCTCTTTTTGTAGTGGAGGGAGACTAGTGGGGGGGGGGGGTGTGTGTGAGTATTTGGTGGTGCTGCCCCCTCTCCAATGCCCTCGGTCCCTTCAAGCCTCTCCAACACGCAGGCCTTCCTCATCCCTCTACTTTCCTAATCAATATGCCTTCCTAACGCTATGCAATCCCTTTGCCCCTTACACTCAACTGCTTACACTCGGGGGCCGAAGGAGTTGATATTAAGAACCCCACTCCCCCCCTCCATCTAGTACCACCTCCGTGTACAGCTTCAGTTGGTAATACAGCTCCCGCCCCGCCCCCTCCGGTCCAAGGCTGGCTGCAAGACTATGGTAAAGACAAGCTTCTCTTCCTTTTCCCTCCCCCCCCAACCCCGCGCTGTCAACCACGCTCGCCTCTCCCCTCTGCAAATGTCACTGCGCCCAATTAGCTTAATTAAACGAAGCCTAGGCGAATGTTCGCCCCCTCCTCCAGTCCCCCACTTACACACTTCTGAACAAAGTACCCCATCCCCATTTCGCCCTGCCAAGGGAGCCCTTGTCCTCATCAGAAAGCTGAGTAGGCCCAGAGGGATCACCAGAAGCTTCCAGGATCCAGGCATACCTTGTTCTGTCTCTTTGGATCAACCTGTGTCTCCCCCAGGCCCTCTCTAAGACAGCCAAAAACATCAGTATAAGGAGAGACTGAGAGAGAGAGAGAGAGAGAGAGAGAGAGAGAGAGAGAGAGAGAGAGAGGGAGAGGGAGAGGGAGAGAGAGACTCTGAAAGAATCAGAGACAGAAACAGAAAAAAAAAAGAGGTGACAACGTCTAGAGAGGAGTGGAGAGCCGGGATAGACAAAGTCAGAGAGAAAGAGAGACAGAGACTCTGACCCAGAGGTTCAGAGATGAAAGTGTGCGGGGGAGGGAGAAACAGAGAAAGGGGACTTAAAGACAAGAAGAAAAAGATTGGATTTCATTGTTTTCTCTCTTGTTCCCATTTCTCAGTTCCTTTTCCCAGTAGATACACCCCTTCCTCCACCCAGGTCACTACCCCTCCCCCTCATCCAAGGTCGGCCAGGGCACACACACACACACACACCCCAACACACATATGCACACTTTCCTTTCATCTCTTCCAGACTCCTGCAGTGAATGGGGAGGGGGGGAGAGGACCAAAGCCACGGGATTTGCAGGGATCAGAGAAGGCGAGACAGCAATTTGTCTGGAATCAGACACTCGGGGTGGAGAAGGAAGGATGGACAAACGACTTTCAGACACCCCCTCGCAGCTGTCTTCGGACTCCCCAGTTCCCAGTCCCTCCCCCATTTCAACTGAGTTGATCTCTGGGGAATTGATAGAAACCTGTCTGGGTTCCTTCCTAGCTGGCCTTCCTCCTAGTCAGGGGAGGGAAGACCCTGGGCCAGCACCAGAAAGGAACTAGGACTTGGACTAGAAGTGGGTAGCATGGTATGCCTGGAAACCTGAAAGGGGCAAGGGGCAAGGGAGGGAAACTGGGAAGGGCTCGGAGTGAATAAGGGAAAGAAATAGCTTAGATTGCCGTCATCTAGAGAAGCAGTCGAACCCGAGGCAGGAATCTTCAGTCTGTCCCTCCTGCAGTCTGGATTTCTCATCTACTTGTGTAGGCATCAGGGGAGTGGGAGTGAGGGGACTCTTGGGCATGGGCATAGTTCGGGGCTAGCGCTTCTTTGTCGATCCTCTTTCCCAACCCAAAGGGCTCGACAACTCCTTCTCACTCACCCCTACTTTCCCAGCTCAAGGGGCTTATCTCTCCCAACATTATCCCGTAGACCCAAGAGCTCACAGGCTTTCCCAGTCATACACCTCCAGTCCAAGAGTCCCCCTGTCTTCCCTTGTTCCACCCCCAGCTCGAGGCTCAGTTCCTCTGCTCCCCACCTCAGCCCAAGGGGTCCTCCTCGTTTTCCCCTCCTTTTCGTTCCCCAGCTCAGTCTCTGTCTCTTACGCTCTCATCGCCCCTCGCCCCCCTCACCTGGGCAGGGCTGGGGGATGGGAAGGGGGGCGCGATAAATATGTATGATGAGCAGGCGGTGCATTAATAACCCGGGATCGCAGCGCTGCGGGGACTGAGGCGGCGGCGGCGGCTAGACGGAGATTCCGGCTCATCTGTGGCTCCCCACGCCCCACACTAAGGCTCCTGGGGCCTCCGGCACGCACTGGTGTGTACACAATGTGTACACACACAACGTATACAAACACACAGCAAGTTCACGAATGGTGTGTACACAGTCCCGGAACACCTTGAGTGCACAAGGGCAACGTATGCACCATGTCCACACGCACTATGTACACACACCCTTCGAGTGTATGCACACACCCCTCGTTGCCTCACACACGGAGGAAGTACACACTGTTGGATTCTCACCACTACCCAGTGTAGACACACTTCACACACGCACACACACACGCACGCACCATTCCCTTCCTCCCTCCCTCTCCCCCAGCTTCCCAGCATCTCCATATTTCTTCACTCTCGCTCTCTCCTCGTCTCCTTCATTCCCTGCACCCTCTTCTCCCGCGCCCCCCCCCCTCCGCCTCCGCCCCCGGATAATTGATGGCCCGGGCCTGGCCCGGCCGCTCCCGCCTCTCGATCCATCTTGTACTCGCGCCAGCGCTGTCTCACCGGATCGGCCGCCACCTGAGACACGGAGAGACAGGCAGGAGGAGAGGGGGAGGCGGGGGAGCCGGCTAGGTAGCAGCCGCAGGAGAGGAATAGGAGCAGCACCCTCACACCTGCCTCCCCCTGCTTTTCTGCAAGCCCTTTGAGGCAAAAGGCTCCCCACACCTGCTCACTCCAACGGGAGCTAGCTGTGGGGATCTTATTTGGGGCATCACTGGAGTAGGGGTTTAGTCCTCGCAGTTTAAGACTGCTCTGCCACAAACCCCTTCCCAGATCAACCTTCAGAGCACTACCTGCAGCCAGCTTCTATCTCTGGCTCCGCAGCGCCCCCCTCTGACTGGGAAAGAAAATACAGCGGGCAGCTTGAGAGGATAGGGAGGCCGTGCAAGAAGCTGGGGAAGAGCCGACTGGGCTCCGGTCTCTTCTTCCCTGTTCTCACCCCGCGCCGGGGTCGGCATTGGCTCAGCCCCATCTGGCCCGGCCCTGAGTTGCTGAGTCGCAGTTTCCCGCCCCCGTCCCCTGAGACCACCTCCAGATTTTGATAGATTGCTGCCCCCCCACCCTGATTAATGAGCAGACACGGGGGCCACAGATGGAGCTGACCGTGCTAGGCGGCTGGCCTTGCTTCCCCCTATCTTCCTGTCCTTCCGGCCCTATTTAGCTTTCTCCCCACAAACCCCAGAACCTGGCGTCCTCTTCTCTCCTCTAGAAGGAGAAGGAGGGTGAAGACGACAACCGGCCTAGGGATAAAGGGGTAGGGCGCTGGCGATGGCTTAAGAGAGGCAGAAAGACCATAGGCAGTTCAAAGGAAAAGGAAACAGAGGCATTAGAAAAGGAAACAGTGTTTGGTTTCCCCCACGACGGTTCCTAGAAAAAGGGGAGCACCTGGGAAGAAGGGTGCATGAGCTGGAGTAAGAGATCCTGTTTACCTTCCCAACACCTCCTCCCTTCTTTCTTTCTCTCTCCTCTCTCTGTCCCCTCCCACACCTCAGGCCTCCAGTGCACAACTCCCGGTGTCCCGGACTCCGCGTTACCTGGAGCTGCGCCCTGCTGGGGCTGGAGCGAGCTCCCCAGGACGCCTCTTTCCGGCCCCGCGTTCCTCTGAAGGCTATGGAGCCGGCGACACCTGGAACTGGGCCTGGCCAACTAACTACACGGGGGCTGGGGGACCTGGAGGGGCTGGGGCCGGTTTAGCACCCCCAGCACAACGCACCAAGAGGAAGCCTTCGGTCAAAGCAGCCAGGGCGAAGAAGATCTTCGGTTGGGGGGACTTCTATTTCCGGGTGCATACCCTCAAGTTCTCTCTGCTGGTGACTGGCAAGATCGTGGACCACGTCAATGGCACTTTCAGCGTTTATTTCCGGCACAATTCCTCTAGCCTGGGTAACCTGAGCGTCAGTATAGTGCCTCCGTCAAAGCTTGTAGAGTTTGGGGGTGTTCTGCTTACTGGGCCGTCGCCTCACCCCCTGCAGTCCACTCTGGCCCTGGAGGGAGCCGCCCTACCTGGCCTGGGGTCTCCTCTGGGGGCGCCTTCGGGAGGATCACTAGGGATGCCGTCGGGGGGAACTCTGGGAGGTGCCCTAGGGGGCGCGCTCGCAGGCCCCCTTGGAGGGGCACTGGGGGTCCCCGGTGCTAAGGAGTCTCGGGCCTTCAATTGCCACGTGGAGTATGAGAAGACCAATCGCGCTCGGAAGCACCGCCCTTGTCTGTACGACCCGTCGCAGGTGTGTTTCACCGAGCACACACAGAGTCAGGCCGCGTGGCTCTGCGCCAAGCCCTTCAAAGTTATCTGCATCTTCGTCTCCTTCCTCAGCTTTGACTACAAACTGGTGCAGAAGGTGTGCCCGGACTACAACTTCCAGAGCGAGCACCCCTACTTCGGATAGCGACTCCCCCTGCTCCCCCAACTACGGCCCTTTGCTTCCCTCAAACCTCATCCTCCCGTAAATGAGGGTGTCAAAGAGTCCCTTATCCCAAACATCTCCTATATTCCCACATTCCCTTTGCCCCGGAATCTCTTCAGATGAGGCCAACGGCAGAGCAGAGACAGGGAGGCCTGGCTGCAACCCGGGCAAGGGTGAGGGAAAAGGGGTTTTCATTTTGGGGGAAGAGCGATGACGAGTCCCATATGAAGGACACTACTGTCCTCTCCCCTATCTCCTTCCCCATATATTACTTCTCCTTTCCTTCACCGTCTTAAGAGTTTTCCCTTCCACCTTAGCAAAGTGTTGCTGCCCATCATCCCAGGGACCTTGCCTTAGCTCTGTCCTCTTCCAACCCGCTTCTCTTCCCAAAAGACCCTAAGCCCCTCCTTCCTAACCACCTTCAAATTCCCCAGGGGGAGGGGAGAAGAAAAGGGGAGGTAGTTCAATAAGGGTTTCTATTTCCTCTGCCCTAGGCTTTAGAGCCTTCAAAGCACTCACTTTGGTCAACAACCTCTCCCCCACCAACTTCTGACCTAGCTCCCTGTAATTCCAGTCTGCCTCCCCAAGATGTTTATACTCCAGTTCTCTTCTAGTATTATCTGGCCACCTATAATACCTGGCCTACCCTTGTAATGTCTAGACCCCACCTTTATTCTGCCTGTTCCCTTATTATATCCATTCACCTCTCTGTGACCACCCAAGACCCCAGCTGGGGCAGGAGAAAATTAGTGCTGGAAGGATGGGGGAGTTACAAGGCCCCTGGTCTTATTCTGTCCCCTCCTTACCTTCTTCAATGGGCAGTGGTGTCCAGCCCTATCCTGCCTCTCCCTCCTGCTGCTTCTTATTTTTCTATGTCCCCCCCACCCAAGTCAGGTGAAAAGGGAAGAAAATAAAGTCAAATCCAATATGAGTCTGTGTGAGCCCTTTGCAGAGGTGGCTGGAGTTGGGGAGAAAGGTGGTACCATGAGGATCACCTTGGCTACCTCCTTCCCCACTCCGTGAATAAATGAGGAAACAAGTGGAGGTGAAAGTGTAACAGAGAAGAGGAGACAGAAGTCAGCTTTGAGAGGGGAGGGCCACCTAGCCCTGAAGAGACCAGGCTGAGGACATTGCTGCTGCCTGAGAAACACTGAAGGATGTCTCTAAGATCAGTGAGATGCACGGTTCCCTAGAGGGCGCATTGCAGAGGGGACACGCTGACTAGAGTAGGGAAAAGGGAGGTTAGACCTGAGAGGGGACATAGATATTAGTGAGACTAGACGGGGGTGGGTCAAATAGGAACAGGAGGAATAAAGAGACTGGGGTCTAGAAGGCAGAAGGAGGGTGTGGGTGATAAGGAAGGTGAGGTGACAAGCCATTGGGCTCTGTCCCAACTAAGCTAGACATACAAGCCGGGGAGCAGAGCGGGAAGGGAGGGGCTCACAGTGTTTGTGGCATCTGGAGCCATCGATCTTCCTTTTACTTCCTTAATTTCATGGGCGCTGAGTTTGCAGACCGTCAGGGGTGGGAGAAAGGAGAGAAGAACCTCGGGGAAGAAGGAGATGGGAAAGAAACGTGGGCCCCCCAAGCTGGAGGTGGGAAGACGTGGGGATGTGCGAATGCTGCAGGTATACACCCCACCCCCCACCTTGAGTCTCCTGGCCACCCCCAACTGCCAGCCCCCAACCCTAGACTTCTCCCTCCTTCTGTAGCTGTAGCTAATTTTATCTGCCTCTAACCCCTGCCCAGGCGTTAATTGGCAGCAGCTTCATTAACAGCTCTCCAACACCCAAAGCCCCTCTGCTCTGGGGGACTCCTGTCAGAGGAGGCAGACAAGCTTAGACACAGAGTTCCCTCCTCTCCATCCTTCAACACCTAGGGACAGGTGGAGCTGGGGTGAGGAAGAGGAAGGGAAATGTTCCCTAGATTAGGGTAGCTGGACTGAAGCAGTCATTAAAGTGAGATCGAGGTGTGTGAGATTCAAAATAGGATTCTCGTCTTGGTGAGGAAAAGACCTATGGAAGACACAAGCTCCAGGGAGACAATGTAAAGAAAGCATACAGACCTGGGTTCCCTAGCTGGAGGGCTTTGAAGGCCAAGTCCAGTGTATGGGGATGGGGAGGGAAGGGGAGGAGGGTCGACAGATCTGTTCCTCTATGGCCATAGAGGTGAAGAACCAGGAGATGGAGGAGAGGCTTGGATTGCATTGGGAGGGAGAGACAGAGAGAGGAGAGAGACAGAGATAGAAGACAGAGACAGAGAGAGAGATTTAACCTGAAGGTAATGATAGGGGCTTTTACCACATCAGCATCTTTTCCTGGAAATCTTAATACAGGTGGTTTTTGTAAATGTTGTTTATAGGTTCCCAAAAAGCAGGGACCACTTCATGTTCTCAAGGTCTGTCTGCATGTTTTTACCTTCTAGGAGGCAACTTGAAGTGAATGAAGAATGTGGAGGGGGCTGAGGGAAGTAGTTTACCCAAATGGTCCTAAAAAAGTTTCCCAAAGATATAGGAAGTGTCTGTTATGTGCTAAATGGTGGGCATACGAAGCTGAAAAATGACACAGTACCTGCCCTCAAGAAACTTACCGTCTAACAGAAGGACATGCCAGGTACATACATATAAGTATGGTACAAGTTATAAAGTAATAGGAGAAACAAAGGAAAGCCAGACAGAGCTAAGAAAAATTTGAGAAGGCAAGAATTACTTTCACCTGAGGGGGAAGAGGAGCAGCATCTAAGGCTCCTATCCCCAGTACCTCCTCCAAAAAAGAAAAAAAAAAGAATCCCCATCAAAGCAGGCGATTGTTCTATCCGCTCTCTTTTTACATGCCTCCATCATTGTCCTTTTATTATTTCTTTTCCGTTTCCAGGCTTCGTTTGATGGTCACAAGACCTTTGATGGTCATAGAACTTCAGAGCTGGAAAAATCACAGAATTCTGGAGTGAAATGGACCTCAGGGGTCATTTAGTCTACTTGGGTACCAGAAGCATCAGCCTCCTTCTCCAACATCCCTGAAAAGTGGTTCAGCCCTTGCTTGAACATCTCCAGTGATGGAGAGCTCATTACTTCATGAACAATCCATTCTACTGTTGGGATGTTCTATATACTAGCACAGTTGAAAGGAACCCTAAGAGATTGTCTGTTCTGACCCTATCATTTTATGGATGAGGAAGCTAAGGTCTATGGAGAAATGGAGACAGCATGGTTTAGTGAAAAGAGAGAATCAGTAAGCATTTATTAAGCACTTACTGTTAGCCAGGCAGTGTTAGGCCAAAGGGAGACAAAGACAAAAGTGTGAATGGTCCCTGTTGCCTAGAAGCTTACAGTCTAGATGAAGGAGATAGCATGTAAATAAATACATATAAGATGTATGTAAAGGTGGGGTGGCTAGGTGGCGCAGTGAATAGAGCACCGACCCTGGAGTCAGGAGGACCTGAGTTCAAATCCAGCCTCAGACACTTGACACAAAACTAGCCATGTGACCTTGGGCAAGTCACTTAACCCCAATTGCCCTGCCTTTCCCCCCTCCAAAAAGCAGCCAAAAAATTTTAAATTAAATTTTAAAAAGATGTATGTAAAGGAAAATTGGGAGGGAAAGGCACTAGCAGCTAGGGCATGAGGAAAAGTTTCATCCAGGAGGTATTTGAGTTGAAACTTAAAGGAAATTAGGGATTCTGAGGGACAGATGTGAGGAGAGAGAATAACCATTGCAAAGTCACAAAGGTGAGCATGTAAGAGCTGCAACCTGCCTGGACCATAGTGTTTATGGCAACGAGTAACATGTAATAAGGCTGAAAAGATAATTTGGAGCCAGATTGTGGACTTAGATGCCAATCAAACATATTTACATTTGTTCCTAGAGGTACTAGGGAGCCAATGGAGTTTGTTGAGTGGGGGAGTGATATAATCGGCCTGAATTTAGAAGTCACTCTGGTAATTTTGTAGAGAACAGATAGAGTAGAAACAGATTTGAGTCAGGGAGACCAATTCAAAAGCTATTACATTAGTCTAAATAAGAATAGATGAGGGGCTATAGTAGGGAGGTGACTGTGTCAGCAGAGAGGAGGGAAAAGACATCAGAAGTATTATGGAGGTAGAAATGACAAGATCTGGCAACTGAATGAGCATGGGGGTGAGAGAGAGTGGTGAGTTCAGGATTCCACAAAGGTTGCAAACTTCAGTGATTGGAAAGATGCTGGCACCCTAAACAGAAACAGAAAAGGAGTGGGTTTGGAGGGAAAGAGTTCAGTTTTAGAAATATCAAGTTCAAAGGAAATCTGATTTGAAATATCCAGTAGGAAACTGATGATGCAAGACTTAATTAATTAATTAAGGCCAGGTTGGTAGATTTTGAACTGGAAGGCACCTTAAAGGCCACTTAGTTCAACTCCATCATAGGAAAAAGTGACAGAGAAATGTTAAAGGGTCACACAGCCAGTAAGAATCTTAGGTGAGATTTGAATTCAGATCTTCTTGACTTCAAATCCAGTCCCACTATTAGGGACTAGACCTATGATTTCATGAGTAGGGGAAGCTCCCAATCCACTATATCATACTGAAAATATAGATCTGGGAGTTATCAGTATAGAGATGGTAATGAAAGCCACGGGAGGGAGGGGAGGAAGACAGACAGAGAGACAGAAAAAGATAGAAGGAAGGTGGAGGAGAGAGAGAGACAGAGAGACAGAGAGACAGAGACAGGGAGAGACAGAGAGAGACAGAGAGACAGAGAGAGACAGAGAGAGAGAGAGAGAGAGAGAGAGAGAGGGAGGGAGGGAGGGAGAGAGGGAGAGCGCCCAGGACAAGCCTTGGGATATGCCCACAGTTAGGGAGCAGGATATGAATGATAATCCTGAAAGGAGACTGAAAAGGAGAAAGCCTGCATGTAGGAGGAGAACCAAGAAAGCTCGGTATCACAAAGGTTGTCAATGGTGTCAGATGTTTCAAAGAGTCCAAGATGAATAAGAATTGAGAGAAGACCTTCAGCTTGGACAATTAAGAGCTCATTAATGATGTTGGTGAGGGCAGTTACAGTTGAGCAATGAGGTTGGAAGCCAGATTGACAAAGGTTAAGAGTGAATGAGAAGAAAGATGAGGCAAAGGGTGTAAATAGCCTTTTCTTGGGAATTTAGAAAGGGAGGAAAGGTAATAGGGTCATAGCTTGGATTATAATTTGTGGTAGGGTCTAGTGAAGATTTTTTTAAGGATGGGGAAGACTTGAGCATATTTATAGGAAGCAGATAAAGAATCCTGGGGCTCTTAGGGCAAAACTGAAGATAAGGGATGGGGGTGGGGAGGGAGAAAATAGTGGGGGTGGGGTGGAATTAAGGGTTCTGTGGAATTGGAAGACTCAAGTTTGAATCTTCTCTGTGACTGTGATTTAGAGCTAAGAATAGGGAGCCAGGGGCGGCCAGGTGGCACAGTGAATAGAGCACCGGCCCTGGAGTCAGGAGGACCTGAGTTCAAATCCAGCCTCAGACACTTGACACACTAGCCCTGTGACCTTGGGCAAGTCACTTAACCCCAATTGCCCTCCAAAAAGCAAAAAAAAAAAAAAAAAATAGGGAGACAGCTGTCAGTGGATCAGGAAGCAATTATTAAACGCTTATTATATGCCAGATCCTGTTAAATTATGGGGATAGAAAGGCAAAAACAGTCCCTCTTCTCAAGGAGCTTCCAATCTAATGTGGGAGGGAAAGGGGGATACAACATGCAAACGACTATGGAAAACCAGATATAAATCTCGGAAGGAAGAATTTAATACTGTAAGTTCTTCCTGATGAGGAGACCCAACCCACGCTCTTTCCCGCCACAACCCCACTCCTCTCCGCCCAGAGTGTCTAGGCTGGAAACAAGAACGGAAGACACCTACAAAACTACAACTCCCAGAAGGCCATGCTGGAGCTCTTCTGCGCATGTGCTAGCTCCGCCTCCTCTTAAAGCCGGGAGCTACGAGCCAGTCTTTTTCTAGCGCATGCGCCCCTGCGTCCTTCTTTTCCGAGCTGCTGGGGGCCCAGGTGCTTAGCAGGACTTGCTGAGTCTCTGAACCGCGATGTTACCTTTCCCCTTGCTTCGTGCATTCCGGGTAAGGCCAGGGGTGTCTGGGCCTTGGAGGCAGCTTGACACAGCACACACTCCCCGCCCCATTGGCTTGCACGGGGCCTGGGGCTTTTGCCCGGCACTTTCTAGCACGTGGCCCGCAGCAGGGGGTCGGGGGGGATTAGAGGTGATGGGAAAGGGCAGGCCCGGGACTCGGAGCACTGAGAGCTAGTGTCCCCTCTCCCCATGAACGGGCAGCTTGGGGTGCTGCTCATTCCCCGCCGTGGTCACGTGGCACAGGGGAGAGGACACCCGTTATGTGGCCAGAGCCGACCTATTGGAGCGCCCCAACTTTCAGGACCCCTCACTTTCCAAACTAGCACCAGACTGAAAGGGAGTGCGGGGTTCCTATTGTTCCTTCCCCCCACACTCAAGGGGAGTAGATGGGTGGAGGCCTGCCTGGCTACAGGTGTCTCGGAGTGGATGGGGTGGGTTGGGGAGAGATGGGACAGAAGGACCTGTCATTGCAACACTCCAAGTTGTCCTGGGCGGACTCGAGATCTGCACCCCACCCCCACCCCCAACACCCCCATCTCTGCTCTGTGTGAGGGATCTCCCTTAGTATGCAGGGAGCTGTCCCATGCCAGCAGCAGAAGTAAAAAAAAAAAAAACAAAACCCCATCGAAGATGATGCAACTGTCCCCGAAGCGTTGCGTCAGGGTGGGTGCGATATAGTTGACAGGGGCAGTGTGTGGTCCTCATTCTGGTGCCTCCTCTGGATCTCCGGTCCACCAGGGATGGTGCCTGCTACCTCGGAGGCCAGCAGGTTGGGTCCTGCCTCAGCCCTGCCTCCCGGGCTACAGACTCAGAACTTTGTGCCTCCCCTCTGCTCAGCATCCTCCCCTTTTCCCTGGGTACTGTGGGGACCAGGCTTGCGGTGTTTATGTAGGATTTAGGGAGAGTTTCCTTGGCGGTGATAGGAAGGTACAGAGGCTGCTGGGTTATTGTGGCCCTAGAAACGCTGACTCTAAACTTTGCCCAGTTGTGGGAAGCTCCCCTGCCCCCATCCCTTGCTGTCTTAGTAGAGTGGATCAAATCAGAGCCACCCCCCTCGGACTTTCTTCTGAACTTTGCTCTAAAACTGTTTTCAGGAATGACCGATCTCTGCTGCTCTGAGCCAGACACTGGGGGTGGGGCAGAAGTGATTGAGTCTGGGTGGGGTACCTTGGGCCCCAGGCCACATGTGACCCTCTAGGTCCTCAAGTGAGGCCCTTTGACTGAATCCAGACTTCACAGAACAAATTCCTGGGAGTTTGAATTTCATCAAAGGGCCACCCTTGATGACCTAGAGGGCTGCTTGTGGCCTCTTGATCAAAGGTTTCCCACTCTTGGTCTGGGTTATGGAGTCTGTGGGTGTATGTATGTGATTTTTCTCTGCCCTGGCAGCCCTTCCAGAGATGCGGTCAGCTGTTTCAGGCAGCTTTTCGGGCCCAGCATGGAGAGGCAGCCAAAACCCAGGCTGGAGAAGCCTCCAGAGGCTGGACAGGCCAGGAAAGCCTGTCTGATAGTGACCCCGAGATGTGGGAACTCTTACAAAAAGAGAAGGATAGACAGTGTCGGGGCCTAGAGCTGATTGCCTCTGAGGTAGGTGCACCCGGGGGCAGGGATCTATCTGGGCTGGGGCTGGGTGGATTCTGGGCATGCCTCTGATTCCAAGGACAGTGGTGTCATACTCTTTATTGAACTGGATCTCTTCATGCCTGCAGGAAGCATTTGACCTAGAAAGCCATAAATGAACATTATCTGTGTTGTGTTGTATTCTTATTTGTTTTGTTAAATATTTCCAAACTATCTTTGGGAGTTTTGAAGGCTTGAGTTAGACACCTTAGCTCTAGAGGGAACCCCTCTTTTACTACAGTTATCCACATCCCACATAATGCCCCTTCAATCTAGAAAGGTCCACATAAAATTCTTTGGCCCTCCTTTTGTTCCAGAGAAATCTGAATTATTATGATATTAAAAGATAAAATATGTGGATGTCATACAATAGTATACATTTATTTTATGAATTTCTGAGTTTCTAAACTTTTTGTGTGTCATCTGCAACTTCTGCATAATTCCCCCAAAATTCCCATTTAATTTCTTATACCAACCTGTGATATATTGAAACCTTGATGGGGAAAAATCTCGATACAGAAGGGATAACTATTTTTCTCCTTGGTACAGCATTGGCTCTAGTGAAAGGAAGGATCAGGCTGGCCTGGCATTGTAATCTTAGGGAACTGGGATGAGGTGGGGTGCTCCCTTATAACACCTTTCCATATCTGTCATCTCAGAATTTCTGTAGCAGAGCAGCCCTGGAGGCTTTGGGATCCTGTCTAAACAACAAGTATTCCGAGGGCTACCCAGGCAAAAGGTGAGATGAGGAGACCAGGGCCAATGGGGTACTGGAGCTGTGGGGGAGAGGGGGGGATGGAGTGAGCCTAGCCTTTCAGAGCACCACCCCCTGCACTCTCTCTCTCTCCCTCTCTCCCTCTCTCCTTCCCTTCCTCCCTCCTCCTCTCTCTGTCTCTCCCTCTCTCTCTCTTCCTCCCTCCTCCCCCCCCTCTCTCTCTCTTCCTCCCTCCTCCCCCCCTCTCT
>CM053581.1:380741989-380816615 GCA_028627135.1 Pseudochirops cupreus | reverse complement strand
CCCCCCCCCCAGCCCTGTTCTCTTTCACTCTCATGTCCTCCTTTCCCTCTGTCTCCCTACCCCCAACCCCCATGTCTGATAAGAAAAAAAATCAAAATCCTATTCTTGCCTCTGCCACAGCTGGACTGCACATCTGGTTCTGGTATGTCCCATAGCCGGGGGAATAGAGGAGGTGCTGATGTGGAGGAAGGAAAGAGGACCCCAGAATGGGAAGCTCATTCCCACCTCTCCTATTATGGAAAAATAACTTAGAAAAAGAAAAAAAAAACCAGGCGAAGGGACTGTGTTAAGCATCTGAGGGAGGAAGACCACCACTTATTCTAATTCAGGGGCAGAATATGATAAAGCTAGAAGGATCCAGTCTACCCAAACCTCCTTCCCTGATTCCTATTTTTCAGTTGCTGAGTTTGGGGAGCTCTTAGCCAGTTTTTTCTCTTTAGTTCTGGCTTTGGCTTTCCTCTGCTCTTTGCATCCTTCCTGGCCACCCCCTCCCACCATCTTCCTGGTCACTCTGGGTCCCTGAACTGGTCAATCTCAGGAAGAGCTCAGAGAAAGTCCCTTAAGTCTCTTCGCCCATTTCTCCTCCGATTCTGTATCTCCCCTCCCCTTCTTCATCTTTCTGTCATCCACTTTTCTCACAGGAAGCTCTGGGTTCTGTCTTTCCTCCTTCCCCCCATAATTTCTGATTTTCTTTTCCCATCTCTCTAGCTCTACCACCCCCCTCCCCAATTTATCTGTTTTTCCTTGACTGGAGTGCCCTTTCCTCTGAGTCTCTTTCTAAGCCTCTCTCTGTCTGTTCCTCTCCCAGTCTGTCTTCTCGGTCTCTCTCCCTTTGTCTCTTCTCTTCTCCAGCTATCTGCCACTTCCTCATCTTTTCTTTGTTTCTTCTTGCCCCTTTCTTACTCTCTTCAATATTTTTGGTCCCTCTTTGTTGTGTGTTTCAGTTTCTTTCCCCTTTTATTCTTGTCTCCGAACCCAGGTCTTTCTCTTTCTCTGGCCCCAGAGCTAACAGCTCCTCTTCCACCTAGGAGGTGAAGGTTGCCAACTCGGGGGACAGGACTCAGGTCCTGAGAAGTCATTAGTTGTGGATTAGCTGGGGAAACTGGGGGGGGGGGGCGGAGCTGTATTCCGACGACTCAATCCGTCTAATTGGAGCTGATTGGGAACACTCTAATCCAACCAGTCCTCCCCATGCATATTAAAATGAGTTGGGCCCGGTGGGGAAGTCCTGAGGCTACTGGACTAAGTGCAGTGTGGGTTCCCACTCCAGGCTTTAGGTCGGAGCTGCTCAGTAGCAGGACGGATGTGCAGAGCAAAGCCTCAGAGCTCCACCTGCTGGGCCAGGTGCAAGTTGCCCTCCAGGGCGTTCCCAGCTACAGAAAAGGGCCTGGCCTCTTCGAGAGGTCCAGGGGCTAAAAGTTCTTGACAAGGATAGGAACGAGGTCACTTCAGCTTAGTTACCCACCCCTGTTCATTTGGTGGGGGGAGGTAAGGGAGTGTGTGTGTGTGTGTGTGTGTGTGTGTGTGTGTGTGTGTGTGTGCTTGTGTGTGTCTTAAGGCCTGGAGTGGTTATATGGGAATGCAATCGGGGCGGCTCTGGCAGATCTCCAGAACATTGAGGGGGCAGGGTTTAGAAATTGGGGCTCCCTGGGCATTTGAGCCCAGTAGCTCAACTGACACCGCCAGTTCTGGAGAGTTCTGGCAAACTCCTCGGTAGGGAGAAAAGGTGACTGGGCAGGGACATGTTGGGTGTGGGTAGCAGGAGAGGTAAGGGAGAAAGTATGGCATTCACTCCCCCCCTTCCATCTATGCGCCCCCCCCCAACGCCTCCCTCTAGGGCGCTATCCAAGGTCCTGGCATTTTGCTCCAAAACCTTCATTTCCAAGTCCTCCGACCAACTTCATCTTACCTTTCCTGTCTCTGCCCATCTGTCTCTGCCTCTCTTTTCCTCCCACCCCCACCCTCATTCCGACATTAGGACTCCGGGGTTGCAGCACTCCCAAGAACATCCCTGGAGCCTTATTCCCCTTTTCTCATCCTCTTCTCAGGCCCTGTATGGTCTCAGTTTTCCCCGATGCAGCTGCAGGGAGGAGATGGTGTCCGGGAAGCAAGACAAATCAGCATCTGCTCGAGAGCTGCTCTTCTCCCCCCGCATTCCCCCCCCCCCGCCGTCCCCCTCTCCCTGACCCCCCTCTCCCGCTATTAAGGGAGCTGGGTCCCGAGGCTCCGAGATGTGCATTATTGCATCAGCCAGACAGGAGCGGAGACGGAGAGCAAGAGAGACAAAGACATCCGCACCATCTGTTTATGCAAAGCGCTCTCCCGCTGGGGGACCCAGGCATCCCGGCCCGCGGTCCCAGCCCTCCTCCCCTTCGGCCCAGGGCATGAGGTCGTGAGCTATATTCCCCCAGCCCTTGCTCCCCCTTCCCCACACAGCACGTCTTTGATCCCCCCCTAACTCCTTGGCTCCCCCTCCTGCGCCCCTGGTGAGGGGGGGTAGAGGGGTGTCAGTGGTGATGGGGATTTGTTGATGTGATTGGAGCGGACGCGGCTGTTTCTTCAATAATGGATGGAGATGATGGAGGCAGCGGAGCCGGGAGCCAGGCCGGGAGAGGAGAGGAATAGAAATGGGGAAGAGGAGAAAATAGGAGGGGGCGAGTTAGATACACACACACACACACACACACACACACCCGTCACTTTGTCACACGGACACATAGCGCGTCTCACACCCAGGCACACGCCCACGCACTGTCACCAAGACACAAACACACTCCGAATCTCTTATACACACAGGCTCACACGACACACCGAGACAGACAAAAGGACACACACAAAGAGACACACAGATAGTCACAGCCAGACACGAAGACGCGCTTTTATGTACACAGTGTCCCGTCAGTCTTTCCCTCAGTTCCTCAATCCAACCCTTCCCAGATCTCCAGGCAAATAGGCAGAGGGGGGCAGGTTGGGGCTCTCGGGGGATCGTGGCCTCGTTAGCGGTGAAATGAGGTCGTGGTGACACGAGATGCCTCCGGCTGTTGACTCAACAGCTTCCCGCAGCCCCAGCTTAGCTTCGGGCTCCTGGGGGTCCTGGAGGGCCGAAGCCACATTAGGAGCTTGCCCTTACTCGAGGGGTCCCAGGGGCTTCAGCCCCTTGAGTTTCCGTCCGTCTCTTCCGGGGTCTCCCCTCCCTGGACAGTAGGGGAGGAGGGAATGAATTCATTGAGTGACTTCCCAGAGGTGGGAATAAGGCTTATCTTCAGAGAACATAGAGTGGTAGCTGCCGTCGGTAATGCAAATGGGGGAACGTCTGCAGGAACCCCTGGGTCCCTTCTGTGCCACATTCCCCCCCCCAGCAGGACTTGTAGGGGAGCTGCATCAATATGCAAATTGGGTTTATGCAAACGAAAGGAACCACTAGAGAGATTTAGGGAAAGGCCCAGTATCCTTGGCCCAGAGTGGAACAGGAGGCAAAAACTGGAGGGTCAGCCCAATAAGCCCGGCCTATGGGGGAGAAGCATCCTGGGACCGAGGGAGTGAGAGCTCCAGGTCGAGCCTTGATGCGTCTACACGTCTCCAACACTCCTGCTCAGCTCACTTTTCCTTTATCTTGTGGTAGGGGTTGGGGGGGGATGGGAAAATTGGAGCTCAGGAAAAGAATTAGGGAATGTCATTGGTGGAAGAGATTTTAGAGGTCTTCTAGTTTGACCACTTCTTTCGCAGCTAAAGAAACTAAACTACAAAGTGTCTTGTCCAAAACTGCACAGCTGAGTGGTAGGCTGGGATTCGAATTCAGGTGTCCTGACTCTTAATTAAAGTGCTCTTTCCACCACGGCAAGATGCATTCTTTGTTTAATTTAGGAGAGAGGGTGGGTCGCAGCCGGCTTCTTTCAAGAGTCTAGTGGACAGTCTGCCCACCCTAACCCCAGCCTGTTTTCAATTCAGTTCGCTTTCTGGGCTAGACTTCTTGACCTTTGCTGAAGGCCGAATCATTCATCATAGCTACAAAGGAGGGGGTGTTCTGGGACACACTAGTTCCACCTGTCCCTTCTTCACACGCTCTTCCTGCTGGCTCCCCGAGAAGGCTGGTTTCGCATTCTGATCCTAGAGCTCCAAGGTGTTGGGGACTTGGTAAGGGTTGAGGCAGCCTAGCAATAAAAGTCTGGTTGCGATTTGGGGTCAATATACTATGTAACCAGGTAAGGGGATTCAGATACATACTATCACTTTCATCCTTCCTAATTTCTGCAGCTGACCTCGACGACCTTACTCCCCCCCACAAAAAAAATACACAAGCACACTTCCACCCCAAACCCCACCCCGCCTCCCAATCTGTATTCTCCCTACCCCCTCCCCTCCGCCTCTCGGGCCCTTTGCTTAATTTCCTATTAACTGCTGATAAATCCAATTAAACCTCCGCTCTAATTAGGGACAGCTGCCGGCTCCGAGAGGGGAGCGCACGCCCCCCCTCCCCATGTATGTGTAAGCGAGGCGGTGGGGGGAGTGGAGAACAGCAGCCCTCCCGGGTTTCCCGACCCCCCAGCATCGCAGCAAATGAGCCGGCAAATTGGTTTCGCTTCAATGTTGAAACGGGGTGGGAGACATCTTTCCCTCCACCCCATTCCCAGGACTTCCCTCGGGTCTGCTCTGACTCCCACAATTTATTCTTCGCAGAGATAGGGACAAGAGTAGGTGTGGAGGAGGGGGTTGGGAGAAGCAGCGGACGACCCGATGTCATTTCTACTTCCCACGCCTTCTAGTGCGTCAGTGAATTCTGATAACGGACTTGGAGTATCCCCTGGGGTATCGGGAGCAGTGGGAGGTGAAGGAGAAGAGGGTTGGACTGGTGAACTTCGTTTTGGGAGGCTAGACTTCTCAGAGACCCCCCTCCAGTCTCATTACCCTGACTTAATAGACAAGGGTGGGGCGGGGCCTTTCTCAAGACGCTTGCCCTTGGGTCTTTCCCCTCATTGTGTGCGGAGGAGTTAGGTGCAGAGGGTTCTAAGAAAAGGAGCCCAGACTCCATTGCCTACTTCACGATCTAACTCCTCTCTCATTTAGGGATGGGAGGGGGTCTCCCTAAATATGTCCCAGGGTCCCCTCCTCCAGCCCAGCTGAGCCTCCTCCTTCCCCGCCTTCCTTCCCGCTGCCAACCTTGCCAAGCGGTGCCAACCCCAAACCTAACAGAGGCTGGACAGGAAGTCTCAAGCAGACCTATACCTTTTTAAAGACTGAGACTCCCCCCACTCCCTCCTCAATAATCTGAAGCCTACCTCAATATTCTCTCTCTAGCCATTCCTAGCCCCAAATTAAAATTCCTACCCCTCTATCCTCTCCCTTCTCCCCTTACCTTCCCAGTCCCTGCCACCTGCCGCTGTGACCCGGCCTGGCATATTTGCATATGCAAACCATAACATTTGCATACGGCACGCCACAGGAGGACTCGGACAGGGAGCGTGCGCTCACTCACACACCCCCTCCCACCCCCAGTCCGGAAAGCTTTCGGGGGTGAGGACCAGGAGAGGTCACCCCCCCCCCAAGCTCCGCCCTTCATCCGCCCCCGGTCAAGCTCCATTCTTCCGTCAGGACGCATGTTGCTGTTGCTATGAAAACAGCACGACACCCCCCCCCCCCCCACACACACACACCCGGGGTTTCTGTACAGTGTGTCTCCCTCTCCACCCCCGCCACGCACACTTTCTCTCTCTAACCTAGATCTTCTACCTCCCCCTGGCGGCCTGCCGCGGCTGGTGTCTGTGAAGGCCCTACATCGGACGGCCGGGGACCCTTTTCCGTTTCGCTGGAGCTCCCCGACCCCGGGGCCTCCCTGTTACCCAGCTACACCGCCCCCATTCCCTACACTCCTTCCCAAATTTAAAGAAGCGTGCTGCCTCCACCCAACGAGGCGGAGAAGGGCCAGGGCCGCCCCAGGGCTGAGACCCTCCTAATACTCTCTGGGTCCCTATCAGTCACCAGGAGGGAGCTGGGACACAGTAGCTGTTCCATGATTTTTTCCATTCTCAGATTTATTTCTTAAGCTGCCAGTTCAACTTTTTGGAAATTGTTTTTAATTGATTCTTTGTTTTTACAACAACTTCTTGATTTCTGAATGGATTCCTATCCCCCCTTTCAGGCAAGCCTTGCCTTCTAACAAAGATTTAAAAAAGACCCTCAATTCGAAGACAACTTTTTTCCAACCCTTTTCCCACAAAACTTTAGTGCGCTGAGGGCTCTGCCAGCAACTCAGCCTCCTGAATGCCCCTTCCCTGCCTCCCCAGACTCCTCCCCAGTACTGATCACAGTGCCCAAGTGCAGAGAAGAGGGGGGGTGTTCTTGTTGGGGGGAGGGTGCTGCTGCGTGCCCAGGGCTGCGGGTCTCACACTAGGGAGGCGAGTTTAAGGGGGAACCAGCCCTCTCAGAACACAGCCCCAGCGCCAGCGTAGCTGCGCTAACTTTCCAGCCCTCCCCACAATTCAGCCCAAAGGGTGTGTAAGAGTGTTCTCTCCTAAAGAGAATGGAAGCTCCTTGAGGGCAGGGATTGTTGGGTTTCTGTAAATCACACAGTGCCTGGCACACAGCGGGCACTGTATAATACGATTCTGGATTGCTTGGGGCACCTGCACCCCTAAATTTCCTCCAGGAAGTCAGTGGGAAATAGCCCCACCTTCCGACCAGTGTAGACTTTGACATAGCCGCCAGCCTCGTCCCCTTTCTGCACCACAATCTGAAGGAGGGACAGAAAAGGGGATTAGGAACAGGGAGGAGATACTTCAGGGGTTGTTTCCCAGGGATTCCCAAACTGGAAGGGTTCTAGGCTAATAGGCAATTGGTGGAGAAAGGATACGATGGTAGTAGTTGGATTAAGGGAGGGTCACCTGGTCCTTCTTGAGTGTTATCTGCCCAATTTCACGGTTTCCCACAAAGGATCTAGTCACCCGGTGCACACGCTCACCAGCCCTGACTCGGATGATGAAATTTTGTGGAAAAAATCCAACCTTCTCCCCGATCTTGCCCTGAGGAGAAGGATAAGAAGCAGTGGGAAGGGGGGTGGATGGGTCAGGTCCTGATCCATAAGCCCTGGACATCTGTAACAGGTGAAAGGTCTAAAGAGCCCCCCCTACAGAACAGTCTAGCCCAGGCTTTGTCCCCTCTCACCCTCCACCACTCCTCATTAGAGTCATCGATGACTGTGATCTTCTCTCCAGGTCTAGAAGAGACCAGAAAAGACTGTAAGATGAGGGAGTTTCCCAAGAAGACATCTTTCTGTCCTCCATCCCAGAGCTACACCTTGCAGGCTTGGAATGGCTCCACCCCTGAGCTCCCCCCACCTCCCTTGCATATAAATCTCTGTTTTCTCTCTCCCCTCCTTTGCCCTCACGGGAAGTCCAGATCATCCTTTTCCAAAGCCTTGAACCGATAGAGGGCCACAAAGTAGTGAGACTGCTGGAATCCGGGTTGCTTGTTCTGGGGAGCACAGGACAGAAGGATGGAATGAATTTTCATCTTAAGGAATCCAGTCGTTAACATTTTAACTTATCATAAAGCCTCCTATTTTTTTGGGGGGGGGAGCAGGGGCAGGATGTAAGTGGGGATGATTAGGGAGTGTCACCATCAGAGCTAGTGGGATGAGGGCTAAGAGAGCACCTGGAAGGAGAACAGCACTAGCTGAGGAGAGATGGAGAAAGATCCTTACTTTGTCCTCAGCTGCCTTCTTGTCGGTCTTCTTGTCTCCCTCTGGATTTCCTGAAGTTGGAGACAGACATCTTTATTGCTAACTTAAGTGTCTCATCCAGCTCTGCATGGCTGCCCCTTTTCAAATTTTTTTTTGTTTGTTTGTTTTGCAGGGGGGAAGGCAGGGCAATTAGGGTTAAGTGACTTGCCCAAGGTCACACGACTAGTAAGTGTTAATTGTCTGAGACTGGATTTGAATTCAGGTCCTCCTGACTCCAGGGCCAGTGCTCTATTCACTGCGCCACCTAGTCGTGCCTGCCCCTTTTCTTAAAGACACAACCTGGTCCACAGTTATTAACCCTGTCGGTACTCAAACCCATCCCTGTAGGAGGTAGGGTTTTACTCACCAGCCTGGGGTTTTCCTTCCTCAGTTTTAGGGGTTTCTGGCTCTTCCTCCATCATGGCTGCTAGGGGCTAAAGGAAGAGAGCCCCAGAGTCAAGGAGTAGATGAGGGGAGTGAGATCCTTCCCTTGACCGTAACCTAAAACCCAGGTCTGTGTGGAATTCAGAGGTCACCCAGTGGAAATTCCCACCCAATGCAGAAATCTCCTCTATATCCTTGATCAATACTCAATCTCTCCTTTGACATTTCCAGTCACAAGGTTATTTTGTGAAGGCAGCGCATCTAATGTGGACGGGTTCCAAACGTTGTGAAGTTATTCCTACTAATGAGCCAAAGTCTCCTTCCCCGCCACTGCCTAAGACAGAGAACATGCATTCTAATCACAGACCTGACCGAGTCACTCCCACCATCGAGCCTTTTTCGGCCTATTTGCTTGCACGTTTGTTTGCTCCCTGGTATAAAAATGTTAGCTTCTGGAGGGCAGGGGCTATGTCATTTTCCATTTTTGTATCCCCAGTAGACACTGGGCTTTTGGCACTCATTAACAGATGTGAGATGAACTGAAATTGCTACTGCTGCCGTCGCTCCACTCTCCAAAGCTGACCAAGGGCCGTGCCTGGGAGGAACCAGGTCAGATGGCCGCCACAGCGGCCGTGCATCTTCGGCTTCACCCTGGCCATGTGTGCCCTGCCTCTAAGCAAATAACCTCCCTTTCCACCTCTTTCTCTGAGAACTGTAATCAAATCATTACCACCATAGCCTCGGGAAAGGGGGTCAGCGGCCTGCCCCCACTCCATTAACCGTCTCTGTGACTTCCAGAACCATAACTCCCTTCCCTGGCCACAACCCCCCTAAACATGCTGTCTCCTCCATTAGAATATACACTACTTGCATGCAGGGACTGTCTCAATTTTATATTGCACTTAGCACAGTGCCTGACACATGGTAAATACTTGACAAGTGCTTTTCATTCATTCGTGATTCTAGCTCTGTCTTCTGGAACTAGGTAGAACAAGTCCATGTCCCATGTAACAGTCCCTTATAGCTGAAGACAGTGATTATACTTCAATTAACTCGGCCTTGTCCTTCCTGAACAATTAATTGCTCTTCACATGAAATGGCTTCAAGTCCCTTAATAATAATAGTAGCCAGTATTTATATAGAACTGTAAGGTTGCAAAGGGCTTGATATTTAACTCATTTTATCCTCAAAACAACCCTGTGAGGTTGGTGCTATTATTATCCCCATTTCACAGATGAGGAAACTGAGCCTGGAAGGGTTAAGTGATTTGCTTAGGGTCCCAGTGTGTGAGGCAGGATTTGAACTCAGGCCTATCAGGTCCAATTCACTGCACCACCTTGCTTCCACCTGACAAAATATGCACTTGGCTCATCTAAGGTCTGATAAAAAGGCCTCTTCTTTTCCACGAAACCTTCAAATGAGGCAAAATAGGAAAGGAACAGGACCAAGGTAACATAAAAGAGGTAACCAAAGATATTTATTCTGGGGAGGCTAGGTGGCACAGTGAATAGAGCACTGACCTTGGAGTCAGGAGTATCTATATTCAAATTTGGCCTCAGAAATTCACACACACACACACACACACACACACACACACACACACACACACACACACACACACACTAGCTGTGTGACCTTGGGCAAGTCACTTAACCCCAATTGCCCTACCTTCCACCCTCCAAAAAAAAAGCAAAAAAAAAGATATTTATTCCTATTAGGTTTCATCTTGTTAGTTTCTGCCTATCTTTTCAGCCTTAAAAGAAGTTTTTAAATTGTAATTCTGTCAACTTGCACTTTGGTTACTGTCCCTGCTTCATGTCAGCCACAAACTTGATAAACATGCTGTTCAGGGCAAGGTCTAAGACAGAGCACCTGGGCACTCCACAGAGCATTCAGCAATGCTTTGCTGAAGTCAAGGCACAACTAACGTTCTCCTGATCTATTAATCCAGTGGCTTCATCAGAAAGCGAAACAAGGTTAGTTTAGCAGGGATGAATTTCCCTCTTCTTAAAATCGTTCTACCCAATAACTTCACCATAATGCCTAGCTAGTGTTCTCTTCCCCTTCAAGTAGAGTCCCAGAGGTGGCTCTAGTCCCCCAGTCGTAGTTCTAAGGCAGTGGTTCTCAACCTTCCTAATGCCACTACCCTTTAATACAGTTCCTCATGTTGTGGTAACCCCCAACCATAAAATTATGTTCAGTGCTACTTCATAACTGTAATTTTGCTACTGTTATGAATTGTAATGTAAATATCTGATATGCAGGATGTATTTTCATTGTTACAAGTTGAACATAACCCACAGGTTGAGAACTGCTGTTCTAAGGGATAATCTGGAGAATTCAGAATAGCTTGGTGGCATAGTCAGGAAAATGTGAGTTCAAATGGGACCTCAGATACTTACTTAGCTGTGTGACCCTGGGCAAGCCTCTTAGCCTTTGCCTGCCTTTATTTCTTCACCTTTAAAACTGGGGTAGTAATACTACCATCACCTGCCCTCCAGGGACAAAATGAGCCATTCGTAAAGGGTTCTGCGAACCTTAAAGCCCTACAGAAATGCTAGCTGTTATTTCAGACACTCTTGGGAATGATGCTATTCCAAAGTACAACCTTTGAGGACTCAAGGTCTCTTGGGGAGGGGGGGGCTCCGACCATGAAAGGGGCAGAGGGGGCTCACATTCTTCTTATCTGCTTGTCCCTTCTTCCGCTCTTTGTTTGCCATTATCACTCCAGTTCGAAGTGTCTCAAAAACAGGGTCATTTCGGTTGGCTAGGAGTAAAAGGGGGCACAGGAAAGAGAAGGAAACATTACTGATCTTAAGGGAGGGCTTACACTACAGAAAGACAGCAGGACTGAGTGGATACAGGTGGGGAAGAGCAAGGTCTGACAATCTAGCAGGGTGGGGGGGTGGACATTAGAAGCCTTACTTTCTACTTAGAACTCAGGGAGCCTTGAGCCTAGAAACAACAGCCTAGAAACAGTCAAGATAGCTGTGGATTCCTTCCAAGAGTCTACAAGCTGGAGTGGCTAAAAATTTCAGGATGCGAATAAAACCAGGGTGTCTAGAACTCAGGCACCAAGAGATTTCAAAGTCTTAAGTTTCAGTTTCCCAAGTCAGGAGTGGTGCGCTCATGGTGACCAAGAGGCTTTCAGACTGTAGAAACAATCAATCCCCTGGAGTATTTCCCTCAATTGGGTGGAGAAATGAAGGAAACTTACAGAGTAGGTCCTTGACACAGGCATACTGCTGGTCGCTATAGAGTGGAGAACTGTAGGCTCGGCGGAAACCAGGGGGCTATGGGGGAGACAGGAAGGTGACTGAGACAAGGAGACAGGGCTCTGGCCCCAAGAGCCTCCTTCATTCAGGGAGGTCTTGTCCTATAAGAGTGGGACTAGGGAAGCAGAAACCAAGGAATGAATGGGGGTAACTCATGAAGCATTCATCCAGAGTACAGCTGTCCTCAATGCTACCCTCCACCCCCGTGCTCCCAGATCTAACTCACAATCTTGCCAAAACATCTCTGCATCTCCACAAAGGATTGGCAGTGTTCATGGATATTGGTTTTGCAGTTCTTGCATCGCAGCCCAAATTTGTTGTTAACTTGGTAGAGGGAAAGAACATTTGGGTGAGGTCACAAAACCTTTCTCTACTCCTGTTGCCAGAATCACCCCATTCCCTCGTGACTCCTCTTTCATTTCTTAGACTGCCTCAACCTATCCAGGCTTCTCTACATCCATCGGCAGTCCCCACCTTCATCTAAATTTGTGCAGTACTGATCTCTCCCCATCCCTTCAACCCACAGTCCCATGATGCTCTACATGTCCCTATTTCCCAGACTCACGAACAATCATTCTGGCACAGACATCACAGAATTTGGGCTTCTTGAAGAAATGATCTTTGAACTTGTGGGGTTTGTCATTGACAGGCTTAGGGGGTTCAGGGGGCGGCTCCTTCTCTTCCTCCTCCTCTTCTTCTTCCTCTTCCTCATAGATGTAGTAGATGGGTCCCCCTTGAGCCCCTACTGCCTCCCCATTGGCCTGAGGCTCAGGGGGGAGCTCCATCTCCTTCCTTTCCACTCTCTCCTTCCTGAATAATTGCTTCAGCCTCTGTAGCTAGGGAGGAGCAGAGAGAAGGTTCAGACTACAGTTCCACTTCGTGAGGCTACAACTACCTGGGAAATGTTCTGGGTCAAGGGATGGGATGTTCCCTAGAGGAGAGATGGGGTGTGTGGGGGGGGAGGGGAGGGAACTGTACCTTAAATAAATTACAGCCCCTGGTTCTGTAGCCATCAATTCAGGTACTTTCCCCAGAAGGCTGTAGTGTGCCCTCCCATCGATCAAAGCCCTGCGTCAGAAGCTCAAACTCACCCCACTCTTTGGCGTTTCTGTTGTGAAGGATTTGGGAGAATCCAGAACCTCTTTCTCTGTCATCCTGCAAAAGTGGGGATCCCACTGTAGATTCTTCATCCTTGCTTGCCTTCCCTCCCCCCTCCCTTTCTTACTCCTGGGGACTCACCTTGTAGGGTAGGACAAATAAAGCTTTGGGAAGAGAATTGCAGGGCTCTTAAGCTGAGACACCCAAAGAGGGTCTCTATCCCCCTCTTCCAGAACGAGAGACTAAACAAAGGAGCCTAAACAATGAGACTCCACAAAAGGGCTGGCCTACAGAAGACAGCCTACACAAAGGCTAGCTCCACTCTCTTGGAGAAGTCCCATTAAGACAGACTTCTCATTTTGGGGAGTTCTCTTTTCTTTAAGGCCACAGGCAGCTACATATGATCCCATGTAACCTTTCCCTGGATTCCTCTTCTCCCTCCCCCAAATTCTCTCTTTGGAGCAGAGAGGTAGAGGATTCCAGCTCCCCTCATCTCTCCAAGCCTGTGGGTAGAAGCGGGTTTTAACACTACCTCCAAGGCAGGCCCGTCCCAGCCTGCTTTGGGGGTTGGCTATTTTTAAGTTTTCAATGTAATATGACCTCCCTTCTCTACTACTCTATTCCTTGGACATTAACTCCCCAACCTCCTTCCTGATCCCAGCCCTTTCTTCAGGGAAAGAAATGACTGAAACTGGTATACCCCCAAATTACTTAATAGCCAGGTGAGGCAAATGGGAGAGGTGAAATGGCTGAGGGGGGTGGGAGCCCAAGGAGCCACTGTCTGGTAACTAGTAGGAAAAGGCAACTTACGTTTGGGATTCCCTACGTCAGTCCACAGCCAGTGGAGGAAAGAGGATGCCAGGTTAGGCGGCTTGGTGGTGATGTTGGACGGGAATGGAAAAGGAAGACTTTGTCCTCTTGCCTGGGGGGCTTTATACCCCCAAAATACCCTTGGTGCTCACGTCTCCCCAGCTGGTGTGTGCAGACCTAGCCTTTCCCTTCAGCGTCACAGTTTAAGTGACAGGGCTAGAGGAGAGTGGACAGCTGAGCAACACAGCTGACACAGAGAAATTGGAAACTAAAAAGCCTGGGGCAGTACTGGACCCTGCCCCCCCCCCAAACCTCTTCAGCCACAACTGGCTGGGATAACAGCTGCCCTATCCCCACTCCTTCACCTATGTTCAGTATAGTAGTAGCTCAATGTTTAGAGGGAAATTCTGCTCATATTTTGTGCCCCTTTAGGGGGGATTTTGGAAGGTTGACTGGAGTAAAGAAAGGCTGGAACCTGCCCCTCCTCCACTCTGAAAACTAGATACTACCCTCATCTCTCTCTATTCCAGACCCACCCTCAGAAGCCACAGGGTACTGGCTTCAACTCCACCTATTCACATCATCCTTCTCCAAGTCTTTGTGGAGCACCTACATTTTGAATACGTCACGTGTGGCTTTTTGTCCCTTTATGAACACTTCAGGCAGATGTAATCCTAGGCTGAGAACTGGGGAGGATAGAGAAGGACAATTCAAGTCCCACAGGGTTACCTCTCAACGAGGCACGGCTGCTTCCTCATCCCTGGTGAGGGGATGGGATAGCTTACCTGTCTCGAAAAGAACTGGACAATCTAATATGATCCCTTTCTTGAATCATCTCTGCACATTCCCCTCAACTTCCCACCCCAATGATGCTGGCAGGGAGACTGAGCGTGACTGGCTCACTGAAAGTGCTCTGGGATCCGTAACGTGGAAAGGCAACTAAGACTGTCAGCAACCCAAGGAGCAGGGAAAGGGGCAAGAGGGGGAGATGTCTACATGTTTACAAGAAACCACAATGGAAAGATGGTGTCAGCTCCTTAAGAGAACGATATCATAACCAGCATATCACTGGCTCTCTATTTCCTGTCCCTCCCACCACATGAGGCAAGAAGGCTCTAGGGGCAAGATTGCCCTCCCCTTTTCCCTCCCCCACACCGGAATGCCCCAGAAGGGGGACTTCACAAATATGGCCGATTTGTACCTGAAGTGAAAGTGAATTCCACAGGATCGTAGGATGACATATTTCTAAAACTGGAAGAGACCTGAAAGGCCATCTAGTGTGACCCCCTCAGTTTACAGATGAAGCCATTGATACCAAGAAACCTTGTGACTTGCCCAAGGTCACCTAGGTAGTAACAGGGCTAGCAGAGCCAGGATTCTAACCCAGGGCCTCTAACTTTAAGTCCAGGCTCTTTCCACTGCACCAGACCATCCTTCTTCTATTAGTTTGGGTGGGGGTATAGCTTGATGGGGAGAGATACTCCTATCACAGCAGAGAACACATTGTTGATGACAATATATTACCTCACCAATTCCAATACATATAAGTATGAAGACCCTCCAAAAGCTGGATTAGACTAGAGGAAGAAGGGTCAGAAAAAAACCCACCAGAGAGGTTACCAAGGCCTAGTGAAGTTACTGACTCAACATGAGCTCAGGCTCTTCAACCCGTTTCTGTTCCCTCCTTCAGGGGGTCCAATGGGGTCAAAGATCACCAATAAGTTTCTGGGCAGTGAGGTTTTGTGTAGGCTGGACTTGAAGGTGGATCTACTTCTAGGCATTTGGGTTCTTAGATATCTTAGAAACAAGGGCAACCTGAGGACAGTGAGATTTACTGAGAGGCACAAGGGCCAAAAGGGGGGGATCTGTTGGTATAGCACAGGGCTGATTTTTTAGGTATGATTTCTCTATCTCCTGTATGTATGTAGGAAAGAGGATGCTGAGACTATCCTGGCTGACAACGTAAGTTCTGCAGCTTCTGCAAATGCAGTGTTTATTGCAATCCTCTATTACCTGCCAGTACAGAATTAAAAAAGACTTCAGGGGGAAAGTGGAAGACAGGGGCTGGGCCAGAAACTCAGCTGCATTCAAGTCCTCACTCCATACCTGCTCCGTCAGGGCCCTGAAGCCAAAGGTTCAGTCACCTACAGGAACAGGTGGAGGATTGAGGGGAGAATGAAAGAGGGTGGCAGGATCACATGCATCTGGAAGACAGCCCCACTTCACTCTATCCCAAAACCTTCCCTGGAACCCCCTCCCAAGGGCAGTAACAGAGAAACCAGGACTGATGTCCAATGACAGATGATTTTTTTTTATATTTAAAAACAAAACAAAAATAAAATAAAATAAAACCCCCCAAACAACCCCCCAAAACAAACAAAAAACCCAGATTAAATAAAATTTACAGTGAACATACCCAGCAAACATCTGTATGTGCAATTAAATACTGTGTCTGTTACTGCGGCACAAACCTCAAACAAACAATATACAATTGTTCTGGGGGGGTTGGGGTGGATAGAGGAGGGGCAGGCACAGGTTTGACTCATGGGATAGGAGAGACAAGATGGAGGGGAAGTGAAAGGAGGGGGAAATCAATTTATTTTTTCTTCTTAATTCTGTCCATATAAATATATTCATAAAGACCAAAAAGAGGAAGAGAAGATGGGGTGGCAGGAGAAGGGGAGGAATGGGGGAGTGTGGGACCCCTCCACACCCCCCCCCAAAATGAAAGAAATGTATTGGGGACCAGGATGGGGTCAAAAAAGGAGGGAAAGGAGAAGACTGGAAGAGGGAGGCAGAGAAGAGAGAAGCCACCCAGAGAAAGAGGGAAAAGGTGGCAAAGAAAACCCCAGACTGAGTCCAGTGAGTGTGTGTGTGTGTGTGTGTGTGTGTGTGTATGTGTGTGTGTGAGAGTGTGTGTGAGTGTGTGAGTGTGTGTGTGTGTGTGTGTGTGTGTGTGTGTGTGTGTGTGTCTGTTTCTATGGCCTCAGTCTCCATTTCTACGTCTTGTCTCCCTAGCTCCATGTATGTCTCCTGTTTGTCTGGATCAGCATCTCTATCTGTGCTTTTTCTGCATCCCTTGCCCATGCCACCCTGCCCCAACCCGTGGTGCTGGCCTCTTCCCCTCCTCTGCCTACTGGGAGCTGGCCCGCTCCAGGATCCTCAGGTCATAGTTCTTTTTGGCCACTCGAAGTTTGAAGCGACTCACGGAGTTGTTGAGGCGGAGGGAGGCATTCTGGGCCGCCAGGGGGCTGGGGAACACAGCCACGATGGTGTATAAGGCAGCGAGGTCTGTGTGCCGGCCATTCTCGGCAGTCCCGTTGTTGTCCCCCCCGCCTCCCCCACTGCCCCCGCCCCCGCCGCCTGGCAGCCCCTGAGCGTCCTTGAGCCACTGGATCTTGGCGCCGGACATGGCGAGCTGCGTGAAGAGTTTGTCGGCCTCTGTGCGGGTGATGCCCTCAGGGAGATCTGTCACCTCCAACACCCGCCCCAGGACTGGAAGGGGGAGAGAGGATGTGGCTGTGAGGGATGGAGGGGGCAGGAGGAGGCGGGGACTGGACAGTGTCCTGGCAGAGAAGGATCCAACTGACCAAGTCCATATACACTGTTCCTAGAAGTCCCACCTCCCCCCACCTCTATTTCCACCCAATCTCCCTACCTGCCCTCCCACCTGCACTTCACCCTCTCTCCCTAGCCTCTGACTTAAGGCAGCAAAAGTAAGTAATTAAATAAAATAAATTAAAACAAATTAACCTTTCCCTCCCAGATACATGTGAGACAAAAGGATCATCAAGATTAGCTACGTATGAACTGGCCTGGGAACCCATGTATTTCCTTGGGTGGCCCTGTCTTGACATAAGCTTAGGTGTACTGGTGTTTCTTTTTTAATTTATTTATGACAATCTGGGACTATTTGAGGTAGAGACAGACAGCCTACACATGTCAACACATACTAGCTGTTCTTAAAGGAAGATATCAACAGATAGGTTTTCAACCTTTAATCTGCTGCACAGACTCCTCCTTGCCTTGCCCAAGGGAACTGTTTTCCAAAGATTTTTCTTCCCATCACCTTGGATGCTTAGTTCCCTTCATAAATCTGCCAAACTGCTCCAAGTGGGGAAACCAGGCCCTAAATCCTGAAAGATCTATGTGCCTCAGAGGAAGGGGTAAACCATTCTCTGAAACTCCCCCTTGATTTTTCCCCACCTCCAGCCTCCTTACTATCCAAAGGTGTGGGCAGGGTTGTATCTCAGAAGATATTTTTGCTAACATTAGCCTTGGCCAATACCACCACCTTTCCTGGCAGCTGGGGCAGCTAGGTAAAGAGGGAAACCCAGACATTCCATCTCTCCTTTGTCTCCTCCTTGACTCTGGACACAGAAGGTTACCACTGCTGTGGATGTTCCCCTCCCACCTCCCTTGCTACTGGAATCTATTTGCCCTCAGAGGGCTCGCAAGGATGGGAGGGGTGGCCAGGGTACCCTTTCCCAGCACACAGACACTCACCAACATCTGCAGTCCCCAGGTCAGTGGAGGCAGATTTGAGTGCCTGCCTCTTCCCCCGGTTTCCATGCTTCATTCCAGTCTGTCCCTTCAACATTAAGAAGCCAATTTACATTTCAGGTAAACAGCCGTTTCCTCAGCCTCCCAGTGTTCTCTGGGTCACTGAAAGGAGTTAAAGGAATGACATCCAACTCTGAGGGCCTTCCATGAACCCTAGCATTTAGTCACACTGGCCAAGACGTAGTTCCTGAGAAGTGGAGAATTGAGGACTAGAGTAGGTAGCATATAGGTTATAACTCATCAAGGCCCTTCTAGCCCTTCAAACCATCCCAACTCCAAAGATCCCTTTCCAAACTGGAGCCCTTGACCACAGAGAAGCTGGTGGAGGCTGGTACTAAAAGCAAGGCACCTGAATAGGAAAAATAAAGAACCATAAAAGAGAGTGGAAGGGCATAGGGGAGAGAAGTATACTTACCTGGTGTGCTGTGTAAGTCGACTGGCCATGGAGCAGGGGAGGACAGATGGACAGATTGTACTGCAATGGCTGGCCCAGGAGGGAATATCGCCCGTCGCCTGGAGAGAAGGAAAAGCAAATTTTCTGGAGGCTTAAAGGAGGGATGTAACATTTGGTGTGGCTTCCAGGGAGCTCAAAGCATCTGGACAAAGTAGGTGCCAACAATACTGACCCCCAAATTCTCTCTACTACCAATGGTATTCCACAGAGAATTCATGGTAACTAAAATGGAATCAGTTGGCTCTACACTGGAAGAATTCTCTTTATTGGTGGGATTGGAGGAGAGAGATAAAAGAACCCAGCAAAGAAACTGAGCTGTAAAGGGGATATCATCCATCCCCTTTGCATCCCTTCCCTTATACACACTCCTTGTGGGGTGCATTCTTCTAGTCCATGTAGGTCAGAATGAGAGTCTGAGAAATGAGAGGGTAACATTTCTCACATCCCCAGGGAAAATGTACTTTTCTGTGGTTCTTAAGTCCATTAAGCTTCCTTATCCCATCACAGCCAAGGACCCCACAGGACATGTTGATGACTGGGCACTCAGTAGCTACAAGAACTCTTTAAATGGGACCAGAGAGAGGAAGTGAAGAGGAAGAGAAGCACTGGGCCCAGGGTAAGTGCCAGGTCTACATGGGGATGATATTATCCCATGATCAGAGATTTACGACTAGAAAGGATCTCATTTTATAGATAATGAAATCAAGGTGCAAAGCTGAAGTGACCTGCCCAAGGTCCTGCTGGTGGTAGCAGTGCTGAGATCTGATCCCAATGCTCTTTCCACTAGATGCTGCCTCCTACCTCACCCCCTAGGAGCAGGGGGAGATGAGAGCTGTTCTTACCCTGGGCAGGGCCAACAGGCCGGGGGAACTGTGTAAGGACAGGAAGAGGGCTGAGTCCTGTGCAGACGCTGCTGAGGCTGGTGACAGGAGATGGGGTCGGGGACTGAGTGGGAGATGTGATAGGGCTATTCATCTGTGTGCTGGCCTGGAGGGGAAAGAAAAGCATGTCACACACTGGTCAGAAATCAAACCCTGATCCTAGGACTGGATCAAAACATTTCCAGTCTTAATATGATTCTACTGTGTAACTGTTAAACTGTTAAGCATTCAGGCAATCAATTTAGGTGACATTAATTTCCACTTGTTGATACAAGTATAACCTGCTTAATGTTATCTGAAAACATTTGAGTTGAAACTGCCATGACTCATATACTTAAAAGTCATTGAGACCAAACTTTTTATTTTGCAGATGAGGAAATGGAAGATCAGAGAGAGTGACTGGTTTGAGGTTGCATAGACCGCATTTAGCAGTAAAGCAGGATCTGAATCAAGGCCCTGTGACTGCAAACCCAAGCTCTTACACAGTTCTGGGCTACTGTCCTTAGTTTCATAAGAACAAAATGTTAAACTATATAACTGGTCAAAAGGTCACAACAGGGCTTTGTGCACTTATGGTAGGGATGCCATAATGCTACCTTTAAAGTACTCTTAAGGTCAAGTCTGGGGTTGCCTAGACTTGGCCTCCCCTCCATGACTGCTGGGTCCCACTGCTGGCTGCCCTCCTCACCAAGGGAAAGGTGCCTCTCTCCCCCCATGAGGCTGGGCTGGGAACTCACCTGGGGGCTGCTCTCAGGGTTGTACAGGTCTCCAGGCTTCTGCCCCCGCTGGTCCATGCTGTAGTATTTACAGTGACTCCACTGGACCATAGAAGGGGTCTGTGGGGCCTGAGAACCATTGGGAACACTGGGGACATTCAGCTGCATGACTACCACACCTGGTCCAGATGGGGACACTCCTGAGAAGAAGAAAGCAATGGATTACTGAGCACAGGCTCTTTGCTGGCCCTCCCAGCTGGGCACTACGTGACAAAACCAGTGAAGAGAGCCATCAAACAGCCCCAAGGTCACTCATTTGCTGTTCTGCTGGAGATTTAAGATGAAGCTGACTCTTTCTGAACCCCTCCTTCCTTTTAGATGCTGAACCTATCCTAGAAGTCAGTGCTGACGAAGAATACTTTAGTAGTCCAAGGAGAGAAAAGCTCTACCGCAACACAGCAGAATGACATGAGTGTCTGAGTCAGTGTTTAACCTCAATGGGCAGTATGACACCGGGACGGTGGACACTCAGGGCCTTCAGGAACTCTGAATATGTCCAAGACGTCAACTGGAGATGACTCTCCCCACTCTGAACTTTGAGTCACTTTGACATTTTATATTACAGACAGCTGCTGTTTCTATTTGACTGGAAACTCAGTAAGAGCAGCCTTTTTTGTATATTCCACAGTGCCTAACATAGTGCTTTGCTCAAAAAAGGCACGTGCTGATTGGTCAGCGTGGTCAGTATCAGATCGGTCTGATAATAGCAGAGGGGTTGTACAAATATGGCTTCCCCAAGTCAGATGAAGGTTTTTTTTTTTTAAGATGGAATCTCAAACAGCTCAGGGGCTTTAGCATCTCAAGGGAAGCAAAGTTGGGGGGAGGGGGCTGATATCGTGAGGAGGAGGAACATGAAGAACAGTCCACAATTCCTCTCACAGCTGAACCCTGAAAGAGAGGAGGGCTATTTGACAGACAGGCCCTGCTGGTATGGATGGCCAGGGGATCTACAGGAGCCCAGCCCCCTAGCAGGAGACTGTCCTGGGCGATGGCTCATACCTGACCTCTCAGGCCCAGCTTCCTTTGGCATGATGGACTATCCTGTGTGGGGAGGGGGCAGTAGCTGGGAGGGGGAAGGAGAAGGAGGGAGTAAAAAGGAGTTATAAGACTGCCATTATCATGGCTCAGTGCTCTGGGGCCTGCTGCTGCTTTTGCCATCACATCTTTCTCCATGACGGAAACTGTCGAAGCCTCTGCCCCGGGCACCAGTCATGCTGTGAAGGGAATGTGATAGTTTCTTGGGTAGTTTTAACCAAATAGAGAGGAAAGGGAATTGAGGCGGGCCAAGCAGAAAGGCTCAGGAGATACAGCAATGAAGATCCAATATGCTCCCTACCCTCCTGGGCTCACCTAAACAAAAAGCCAAACTACTCAATGATGGATTTGTGTCTCCCCTAGATTCCTACACAAGGGAGCCCATCTGTCTGATTTAGAGGGGGACAATTTTGAGAAAAACTATAATTGCCTGATGTGGTATATTTAATGACTCTTCCCTTGCCACAGCAGCTTTAGGTATTTCATATCCCATTTTAAACTCTCTTTTCCCCACCCTCCACCTGCCAACAAAATTGCAACTGACCTTATTCAAACATCCCAGTGCTACCTGAGGGGCCAGAGCAAAGAATCAAATCTATGGCTTTTCTGGGAGGATGGCTCATAATCTGTGCTGAATGCCCTAGGCCAAGGGAGTGAGTGAGAGTGAAAGTGAGAGTGAGAGTGAGGGGGGGGGAGTATATGTGTGAGAGAAGAGAGAGGGGGAGAGTGTGTGTATGTGTGAGAAGAGAGAGAGAGAGAGAGAGAGAGAGAGAGAGGGAGTGTATGTGTGAGAGAAGAGAGAGGGGGAGAGAGAGTGTGTGTATGTGTGAGGCAGAGAGAGAGAGAAGAAAGAGAGAGAGAGAAAATATGTGAGAGAGAGAAGGGGGAAAGAGAGAGAGTGTGTGTATGTGTGAGGGAGAGAGGGAGAGAGAGAAAGAGAGGGAGTGTATGTGTGAGAGAAGAGAGAGGAGGAGAGAGAGTGTGTGTATGTGTGAGGCAGAGAGAGAGAGAGAGAATATGTGAGAGAGAGAGAAGGGGGAAAGAGAGATAGTGTGTGTATGTGTGAGGGAGAGAGAGAGAGAGGAGAGAGAGGAAAGAGAGACAGAGAGAGAGGAGAGAGACAGAGGGGAGAGAGAAGGAGTGTATATGTGTGAGAGAGAAGGGGACAGAGAGAGTGTGTATGTGTGAGGGAGAGAGAGAGAAAGAGAGGAGAGAGAGGAAAGAGAGAGAGAGGAAAGAGATACAGAGAGGAAAGAGAGAGGAGAAAGAGAGAGAGAAACGGGGGGGAGAGAGAGGAAGAGAGTCAGGGTGTCAGAGAGTCAGAGAGTGAGTCAGTCTGTCTTTCTCAGGGTGGGAGAAAAAATACGTGCAAATAAGTTCTTCCCACAAGCAACTTGAAGGCAGGAGATTGTCATGAAGGGAAAAGACAGACACCTATCACACCTGATCCCCGAGAAAAACAAAATCAAGCTTTTCAGTGCTGTGCTCCCCCCACCCCCACTCATAGCCTCAAGCACTGTTCCTTCACTCAGCCGAGGACACAGAGGCCAGCTCTGCTGATGAGCTGATTTTTATGCTTCCCCTCCTCAAGCCAAAAGCAGGTGGCATCCGTTAGCAGCTGAAGTGTCGCTACTTCTTAATGGACACAGCAATAAAAAAAAATAAAATCCCTACTGCCAAGCTACAGGATCTAATCAAGCTGGAAGAAGGGGTCTAGGGGAAGCTCTATGTTGGAGTGGGGGGGGTGATGGGGGGGGGTGAGGATAAGGAAATCAATTTCAGATCGAAAGCCTTGATAGGAGAGAGGATATGTGAATGGCTTTTTAAGTAGCATCATTAAACTCGAGCAGGAAGGTCGATGGGGCAGAGCAAGCTGCATAAATACAAACAGACGACGTTTATGTTTGGTGAAATTGGTTCCAAAAAGAAATCACTAAGATGGCCAAGCCCTGAGACTAAAAGGTTTCCCCAGACACTAAGTCCACAGCAGAGAACGCCATATAACCAGCTTAGAGCCAGGCTCTCTCCAGGCCAGCACTGACCAGGGCTCCCCTTTGCTTATTTCTGGTGTGCAGAAGATGAAGAGGATGGTAAAGATCTACCCACCCCACAGCTTTGGAAAACTCTTGGTCACAAAGTAAGAGTATGTCAGAGAATGTTTTCTGTATTTGTGTCTTCTTCAAAATTATCTGTCTGAAGCATGAGCACACTGTGTCTATGTGCCTATATACCTCCTCCTACAAGCACAGTGACACAGGGAAGAGAGGCACCCCTCCCAAGGCATCTACGTCATCTTTTCAGGGAAGGAAAGCAGAGAAAATGTCCGTGGTTATCAGTTACTGTCATCACCAGCAAGGGAAGGGCTGATTATTATAAGACCTCAGTTGGGAAGTGATCTGAGATTTCTGATGTCTCTAACAAACAGGACAGAAGTTTTATTCTGTTCTAGAACAGACCCACAATGCAGGTCTGTAGAGGTGTGGACCAGCTTCTTCCATCTGGTAAACAGCCCAAGTGAACAAAAGTCTAGAATCAGGGCAAGTGGTGAAAGGGAAGGACACAATGGAGAAATTTCCAAGAGAACTAATGGGCATCCCCATGAATTCCCCCCAAGGGTTGCCTGTTTTCATCAAGCTGATTTTAGAAAAAATCTTAATTAAAGTCTCTTCTTTCTGCCAACTCTTAGACTTTCCCTGATGCCACTCACTAGTCTAGTCCAGTTCTAGAAGTATATACAGCAAGCACTCAAAAATACTTGATTGATGAATGATTTTGTTTCTAATTCTAAAATGCATGAGCGTGCACACACACATACACGCCTGCATGCGCATATACACACACGCATGCATGCACACACACGCATGCATGCGCATATACACACATGCATGTATGCACACACACACGCATGCGTACACACACACACACACACACACACACACAACCCTGCACATCAATACCTAACAGATACACAAAAGGACATACATCCAGGTATGCGTGTCTGAGTGTGTGTATATGTACACACAAATGTTAGCAAAGAGGATAAGAAATGCCCTAAGGTTCCAAGAACCACCACAGGCTACAGCGGCTCCCAGAGCAGGTTTTTCCAATTTCCATAACCCCACTGGGAAATCTGGGGCCAAATGCCCCTGGCTGACACTTTGGTGAAACAGCTAGTGAGACTAGAAATGGAAAAGGGGAAAATACTGGGGGAGTTGAGATTTCAGCCCATTTGGGCAGGGTGGAGGTAGAGGAAAGCAAGACATTACTACAGAATGGTTCCAACAGAGACAGGGATGATAAAATTATGAAAAATAGCCCAATTCTAAATGGGGACACTGTGAAGATGCCTCTCTATCACCAGAAGAGGGCACTCTAACACCCCTAAATGAAATGTCATGGGAAGGCAGGCCAGAAGCAGAGGATATCAGCGGAGAATGGGAACAAATGGGAGCAAGGCAAGGTTAAGTTACTCAGAGAGGTCATCTTTGCCACAGAGCAGGGTACAGGCTGCCTACAAGCTAACACTGATATAGAGCTTTGCAAATGTTACAACATTTTATCCTCACAACCCTGGTGGGGGGTAGGTGCTATTATTAACCCCCTTTACAGATGAGGAAATTGAAGCAGAAGGCTTTTAGGGTTAGGGTTAAGTGACCTGCCCAGGGTCACATAGCTAGGAAGGTGGAATCTGAACTCGGGTCTTTCTGATTCCACATCTATCCAAAGCATCACTTTCCCAAATACCTGTGTGCCCACCGTGGCACAAGCTGGACACTAGGGAGATTTCTATGCTTCCCAGCAGGGAATGGAGTGTCTCCCCTTTCCCATTTTCTATTGCTCCCATACAGGTGGGGCTCAGGGTGATTGGGGGAAGGAGTCCTGGGAGGGGAGGGAGAATCTGTTGCCGAAGCTGACTGGAAATAGATTTCTTTGTAAGCAATTTTAAAAGCCTCTTCTTTCTACAAGAATGGTATTTAGCAAGAGAGATTAGAACAGGAGGGGAGCTTGGTAAGAGTAAACCAAGACTGCCCACTTTTCACACAGCAGCACTGCTAGAGCACAGTGACAGCCATCACCATCCACATCCACATCCCTCATTACAGTTTATATGCCTCCTTCACTTAAGCATGGCAGTTTAAGTGTTGTTCTCCTATTTTAGATTAAGAAGTTAAGCCTCAGAGGAGTTAAATGTGGAGACTAATCAAAGAGGGTGCTTTCCTGGCCTGGACACTGATCTTCAGCTCACAGCCTTGGCCTTGGGAAGCCAACGCCACACGCCTCGGTCTTGTCTTCGGCACTGATGGGAGGAATGAGCCTCCAGAAATCCTCCTCCTTACTGCCTCTCAAACGAGCCTTCTGCCTGCCCAGTTGCCCAAGGCTCTGGTGCACCTCTTCTCCCTCATTCCTCATCCAGCCTCTTACCTGAGTACTGTTGTGGCATCTGTGGTGGGCTGCATGGGGAAGGAGACTGAGGCATCTGGTACTGCTCAGAGCCAGGGGGCTGCAGAAACCCTACCGAAGGGCTGGAGAGACAGAACAGAGAAAAATGCTAGGGGAGAGGGAACAGAGCCTCCTGGCAAACAGCTGCTATTCCCTGATCCTCCCCCTATGGGAAGCAGCAGCAGCTCCAAGCTATCCCCAGACCAATTTGCCATGCAATTTCTAAAATCACTCATCAGTTCAAAGTTAATTATATATATTTGTACTTGATCATCTTTCAATTAGAAGGCTGCTAATCAGTGCTACAGATGGAATGTTAGTGACACATGCTCTTCCCAGAAGCTTGGAAACACCACACTCGAGACCCAGACAGAGAGGGAGACATCAGGACGCAGAGAGCTGCAGACATACAGATACGTCTACTGATGCGCTGTCTCACTTTGAGAGTTAGTCATTTGTAGAGAAAGAAAGATGCAGATGCACATACAAATATCCAGAGATAGAGGGAAATATATGCAGACCGATACTGAAAGAGCACAAAGCAGGGCGTTTAGGAGACCCAAGCAAGAAGTCCTAACTCCGTCATCTTTCCTCTTGGTAAGGTACAGAGAATAGTACCAAACTATGTCTACTACTTTTGGACCCAGGTAGAAAATGTAGGATCCTGGGGCAGCTAGGTGGCACAGTGAACAGAGCACCGGCCCTGAGCTCAGGATGACCTGAGTTCAAATTAGACCTCAGACATATGACACACCTGCTAGCTGTGTGACTTCGGGCAAGTCACTTAACCCCAACCGCCCTCCAAAAAGAAAAAAAAAGAAAATGGAGGGTCCTACACACTGATGATCTTTCCTTTTGATCCCAATAAATACAAAGAAACAAGAGATGACTGAACACTGCAAGTTTTCCAGAATTCAGCCCCATTCTCTGGCCAAGGTGTCTACCTTGTGCCATTCTGCTGTGCTGGTGGGATCACACTGTAGTACACAGGCATGCTCCCTGCTGGTAAGCCCCCCTGTACTGACTGGCTAGCAGGGACCAGCACAGGTTGCTGAAAGGGCTGCTGGACCACATTCTGGGATTCATTTCCCACTGGAACCTGGAAAGAGATGGGATTAACTGTAATTCTTTTGTTCCTTTTGGACACACTCAGAGAGCAAAAGACTACAACTACACCTTCCCCTCCTTGCTCCTTAGTACCAATAAATTTAGAAATATCTACCCCTCCTTCTGCCTGCAGAAAATCCTGAAAGGTACCTTCTCTACCTCCCCCACCCCCAGCCCCCACCACAGACACCAAGTGTCATGAAGGTTTGACCCAGGAGGAAAGAGAAGCAGAACTCCATGTTTCTGTTCGGTCCATTGCCCTACTTTTTGGAAGCACCTAATAATTTGCACAGGAATGAAAAGACAAAAAACGATTTAAATCAACTCAAACAGACTATCTAGGGAAGATCAGGTCTCATCTTCAAAGAAAAATGTAAAAAGGGCTGAGGAATATTTAATATACTGGTAATGAATTTCTAAGCATGGATGACCCTGGAAAAGACTGTCTTTTACTTCTTTCTGAGGAATGGAGATAAGGTATCTCCTCTTCCCCAGAGTAATACCCACTTGGTATGAAGGTAGTGGAGTATACTGGACCACTAGGCCTTGCATCTGGCCCCCCATACTGTTCCTTTGGTTGCTGAGAAGGCCTTGGTTCTGTGGCTGCTGGATCCCCATCAAGCCCTGGTAAGCTGCCTGCTGCTGGTTGGACATTATGGGCTGTAACCCTAGAAGGAGAAGGGGTGGTTAGGGTTAGTGTGCCTGACTTTGGGCACTTCCCCTGCTCTGTCCTGCTTCATTTCCCCAGGGGGCCTGATGCCTCCTTTGGGGTCATTTGGCTCTGGCACACCTGGAGGGAGAAAGTGCTGTCCTTGTCCCAGCATCCATCTCATTTCCAGATTCCCATTACCTACTTGGTGTCTCCCTCACAGGAAGTTCCTCTTACCAGGCTGCTGAGATGGCTGAGGCAGCTGCTGACCACGCTGGGGGCTGTAGGCCACCGGGTGAGAAAGAGGTCGGTATTGCTGGTTGGAGTTGGGATACTGCCCAGGAGGGTAGTAAGAAACCTGTATCTAGAGTAAGAGAAAACAGCAAGATAACCAGTCTTCTCCCCAGTCTTCCTCTATCAAAACAAACAAACATACAGAAACCTGACTGGGAGCTAGAGATTTATAAATAGCTACTTTCTTTGTGTCTGTAATCGGAGGGTCAACCTCCTGCCTAAAGATGGATTTAAATCATGGCAGGTTTATGGCATTGCTCTCAGGAATGGAAAGGGATATTGGGAAAAATTCTGATGATATAGAAACAAAAGATATTCATAAGGAATTTCCTGTCAGAATGCATTCAATGTAGGAGGGCTAGGACACTGACAGCTTTTTGGCTGTCTATCTGGAATGGAGAAAGAGAAGAAGGAAGATGCAGGAAAGACTTTTAGCCCTGTTAACAACCTAAAAGATTAAAACTAGGACTCAAGGTTTCCTACCTGTTGTGGGGGCTGTATGTAGCCCTGAGGCTGCAGGACTTGTTGGGCTGGGGGAGCGTGGTTGGAGGTGGAGTAGTTGGAGGTGGGGAGAGGCTGGCCTGTGGAGGCCATGATGAAGCCAGGCTGTTGAGGGTGTTGGGAGAGAAGTGGGGGCTGGAACAGGGCTGAGGATGGATCAGCTGCTTCGGCAGAACCTTGTCGGCTAAGGCTCATCTGCCCAAAGGGGTTGCTGAGATCGTCCGTCTGTGGAGACAGGTGGTGACCCAGACAGTGAAGGCAAGAAAAGTCTTCCTTGGCTTAGAGAAAGACAGACAGACAGACAGAGACACACACAGGGAAACCTATTCTACCTACTTTCTTTTACAGACTCTGTAAAGGACCATGTTTCTATGTTTCTATGGCTCCCCTCCCCAGCACTTGGTCCCTCTCATGAGGGCTGAAAACATTTTAAACTCTTTAAGTGAACAACTGATATTTGAGAGAAAAAAAAATTGCAAATAATACTAAGAACCCTCAGCTCTAGAGTTACTCTTCCCACAGCAACAATAACTACAGAGTCTATAAATATGGCAGAGCAAGTAGAAATAGGGGTGGGGGAGAGGGAAGGGCTGGATACTTTCATGTGCAGGGAAATTCAGACCAACTGATATAGTTGAAAGATTATAAACTACAAAGGTTGTAATCTTTAAAACCATCTCATCACCTCCTTCCCTTCTGGTTTTAAAAGCACTCCCTTGAGAGAGCAGTGATGGTAGATTCACACTGACCTTGGCCCAGCCAGCGTCGTCAAAGGGCTGTCAGACACATTCCCTGCTGCCCTCCTCCAAGTGGTCATTTCCACCTCAGTGGTCTGATTTTGGTCTCCAGTTTTCTGGCCCTTCAGAAGCCACTTCCAATTCTCACCTCCATAAGAAGGCTGAGGTGGGGGTGGGGCTGGTCCCTAATGACCTCATCTCTTAGCCTTTTTCCCTAAGCAGCAAGGGCCATAGGGCTACATCTCTCATTATGGTGCTAGGTTAGGGGCTGCTAGCTCTCTCTGCTCTTCTGTTCACTGGTGACAGACGCATACAACACACAGAGGTGAACACACACACACACATACACACACACGCGCGCACGTGCGTGCACGTGTGCCAGATAACAAACTAAGCAAGAGGGGTTCTTTTGTAGGAAAAAAATCAGTGGCCAACAAACATCAGCGCCCTCCCCCTCATCCCCACTTTTCATATCCTCAGCCCAGCTGTGTCACTGTCCCTGCCACCTTCCTCTCCTTAGGCCACACTGTGAGGAAATGGGCAAGAGGATAAGATGGGACTGTGCAATAGTTTGAGGTCTGTGTCCCAGGACTTTTCAGAAGGCAGGTAGAGGATAAGAGGTAGAAGAGGTAGGTAGAAGAACAGAGGGGATCCTGGTGAAAAAGCAGAAATACGGGATCAAAATCAGGGTCAGTCTACCCCCATAACCAAGATGGGGGTTAAATTGGGGATAGTGCTCAGATGGTCCAGCTCTTCAAAGGGCTAGTGGACAACTGGTGTAAAAACACTTTAATCAGGGATGCTGACCATGCAATGAAAGAAGGATGAGAGCTGGTCTAAGATAAATACCCCCACAGTCTCAGGAAGAGGGACCTGGGAGTTCCCAGCAACCTGGGCAGGCCCACGAGCCATGACCTTCAGTTAAAGACCATAAACAGAGAATGAGGCAAAAGGAAAAGGCAGTGACAAAAACTGTGAATTTAATTTTTAGGGTCCTTGTTTTAGCTATTGCTACATGAGCTTTCCATCAAGTCAGATGCTCCTTCAAATATTGCAAATTTGCTACTTCAAAGCTTTCTCTAATGCTTTTTTCAGTAATCAAGTATTTATTTTTGCATCCCTCCCTCATTGACCCCCCCACTCCCTAAAAAAGCTAACAAATTCCCACATTGGTCATGTCCAAAAATGTGTTTCATTCTGCATCTCGCTGACCATTCCTTCTTAACATTCTCTCCTGACTCTTCTGAACTTAGGGGATCAGTTTGCACTATATTCAATTGCACTCATTAATTCTTGAATACTATACTCATTCTGTACTCATTTATTCTTGAGTAATTCTATGTGCTTTGGAAAGGAGCTAAACTAGGATGCAAAGTCCCTGAAACAAGAGCCACATTTTCTATTTGTCTAGTATACAGTAGGGCCTTAATATTGACTGACTGACCTTGGATAAGTTTCTCTGGTACTTCACCACAAATACAGTGATATAGATATAAAAGCACTGTGCTCTTCAGTGTAGAGTTATCAGAAAAACCCTGTTAGGTCTTCTCTCTAAAGAAATGAAAGGGACACCATGGGCAGCGGAGTTCTTGATATGGGGAAGAGGAAGTGATAAGACAATGGTAGATTATATTATAATGCGGAGGAGGCTGTTCCAGAATCAGACCCCCTTTTCCTTTCTCATACAGCTCAGGGGGTCAAATACTATTCCCCACTGTCCTATATTCAGCTGTCTTCTAACAGAGGAGTTGGCTGAAGCCAACAGCATACAGCCTGGCCCAAATCAAATCCTCAAGGGGCCACAGCTTTTAATACACTGCTGGACAGAAAACACCCTGTGTTAACCAAGGAGAGACACACACATGAATATATACATAAATACAGAATCTGATACACTAACATAGACATGTTCACGTACAGGCAGGGATGAGAAAAGGAAATGGGGTATACCATATTGTACTGCTGGGGCGGAGAAACTGGCAGAAGGACTTGGGGACAGGAGCTTGGAGAGTATTGAACAGGCTGCGGAGAGGGCTGCAGAGCTGAGACTGGCTGTGGACCAGTAGACAGGCATGCAGAGAAGGGAAGAGAAAAGGGTACAGTTGAGGGTGGGGAGAACACAGAGAGAGAAAGGAAGGAAGAAAGGGAGAGAGATGGAAAAGGAGGAAACAACAAAGTTAATCATAAAAGAAATTGCAAATGAACAACGAGGCTGCTGGGGAAGCAGCAAACTGAATCAGCGATTGCACCTGGGCGCAGCCTGTGTCTCTGTGACAAAAGCTCATCTTACCTTCTCAGAGGAAGCCCTCAGAGGACACCCAACACTACTGCTGGGGTATGTACCTATTCCAAACAATCTCAGAGTAGGTTCCCTGGGCCAGAAGCCAATCTGCTCTCTTACTATATACATGGCTTTCTAAACAAGTGATTTCTGGGGAGCACTGCTGTGATACACCTTGCTTCTCGAGCCTCCTCTGAAGAGGATGGATTCCTATTGATGTTGAAATGTAGCTGCAGGAAGCCTGATTTGGGGGGAGAGGGGGTCATGTGAGGTCTGGCTCAGCTCCCCCTGCTGCATTCCCAATTTCACACCACAGCTCTCCTGGATGATCTGCTCATTCACAAAGATTCTCTCTCTGTCTCTCCCTCCCCCAAGGACAGAGAAGGAAAAAAAAAACCCACCCATTTAATGCTTGGATCAGGGCTGCTGCTTCTTCTCCACAGCTGCCCTGTGCTTTAGAGCCTGGGAGGTTAATATGAAAGATCCCCCAGTACATAGGCAAGGATCTAGGAATAAAATACAAAACAGCCTGGTTGAAATCAAACAGCTTTTGTTCCCATTGCACCTTCACTGGTTTCGAATCAGGGGATTTGTTTGTCAGGAACGTGCTGTGTTTCTAAACCACTTCTTTAAGGATGGGTCTTTCTTTTTTCTTTCTCTCTTCCCTTTTGGCAGCTCTGATTATTTCTTCAATTTCTCTCACTACAATCCCAGTAATAGTGATATAGAGGGAGAGTGAAGTTGTGGGTGGGGAAAAGGTGTGTGAGTCTATGTTTGGGGGTGGAGGGATGGGGAGGGAATCAGGGAAGGGTCTCTGTATTCAGTGCCTAAGCAGCCAGAATTCTCATGCTCCACACTCTTCCTCCCCCTGGCTTCTCTCAGCAGAGGGCAGCGTTTGGACAGTGGAGACATTTCAGGGACTGGGCCAGGACAGTGGAGTATCTAAAAATATGAAAGAACTCTGTAGGCTTGGGTTCTAATATATGAGTTGCAAAGAAAGCAAAGCCCATTCTCAAACTGGGTAGGAGGAAACTATTTAATCTGCTATGTGACCCATTATGTCCCAGTCTTAAAGAGAACCCCCTAAACAGCCTACCCCAACAGACACTGCAAATATCAAACACTAAGCATAGAAAGTGCTAAGGACTTTTGGTGCATGATGCTTTAAAATTAACATTCTTCTCCAACCCTATGCCATCCAACCCAGCCCCAATGGGAAATTTTAGTTCCTTCCCCTAGTAAACATCAAGGCAGAGAGAAGCACAGGACGAGGGCTGTCCTCTAATCTATGTGTTTCTGGCTAAGAGAAGTACAGAAAGAGGGTCTGGATGGCATTTCAACTTCCACACTACCCCCGTCTCCTTCCCAAGAGAATGAAGTTCCCAAATCCTGGGAATCTAAAAGACATGCAGAGGACAATCCTGCCACCTACTGGGGAATCCTGGTTAATGTCACCAGGTTTCCTCTGTAACAGAAATATTGCACAACATTTTGGAGCCCTCCTTAACTCTGTTTTAAGCACACCGAGGTCAAAATGGCCATAGTCTCTTGTAGCTGTTCATGACACACAGGCCAGGCCATTACTATCCCTGCAGTCATCCTGGACTCCTCACTCACCCTCCCCGCCATATCCAAGCTCTTGGCAAGCAAGGCCTGCCAATTTTACCTTTGTCTCACCTCTCAAATATGCCCCCTTCTCTCCTCTGACCCTACCACTACTGCAGGGTTCAGACCTTCCTCCCCTCATACCTGCCTCAAGCCTCTCCCCACTCCAGCCCATCCTCATTCAGACAACACTTAGGAAGAGATCTTCTTAAAGTATAGCTCTGACCCTTCTCACAGCCCATGCCCACCCCTCTAATTCAGGGAACTCCAGCTGCTCCCTGTTAATTCTGGGTTCAAATATAAAACCTTGCAGCATATACAGCCTTTCCTACCTTTCCAATCTCCTCCCACTTTACTCTACAACTCCATGCACAGGACAGTCCTTCTCCTGCCTCACATGCTCACTGGCTAGCTTACATGCTTAGAAGGCTTTCCTTTCTAGTCTTATGGTTCCTGAATTCCTTCAAAGCTTAGTTGAAATACCACCTTCTGCAAGAAGCCTTTTCTGATCCTTCTTAATACTAATGCCTTCCCTCTGAATACATCTCCCAATTTACCTGGTCTATATTTTCTACGTACATAACTGTCTACACGCTATATCATCTCTTAGCCTGTGAGCTCATGAGCAGGAACCATTTTGTCTTTTTTATCTCCAGCACTCAATAAATCCTGATTGACTTGACTCCATTGGTAGGTAGTACCCCAAAGGGGAAGAACATGGGAAGAATGTCACCTGCATCCCGACCATTGTCCTCATCTTGTCTTCCACCTGCTGTCCTGGAGAAGTCATGCTCATCTTATCCCACCCAGACCCAGACCACTTCCTGACTATCAACACATTACAATCTCCCAAAAGTTTCTCCCCATTTCTTCTAGCTCCCCTTTATGTGTTACCTTGTCCCATTAGATGTACACTCTGGGAGGGCACGGACAATTTTGTTTGCTTACATTTTTAAATTTTTTATTTATTTTTAATTTATGGAATAAAACAAGCATTTCCATAACATAGTATAATAAAAACGATGATTGCACATAAAACTGCAATTTTTTGTGTAACTTGCTATTCTTTTAAATATATAATAGAATTATCACATAAATCTCCACACACACCCCCAGAATGGCTCCCATCAGATGTGTGTGTGTGTGTGTGTGTGTGTGTGTGTGTGTGTGTAAAATCATTCTGTACAGACTTCTATTTATCAGTTCTTTCTCTAGATGCAGACGGCGTCTTCCTTCATATGTCCTTTCTAGTTAATTTGGGTATTTGTAATAGTCAAAATGACTTTTTCACCCAAAGTTGTTCTTAATACTGTTGTTACTATATACAACATTCTCTTGGTTTTGCTCATTTTGCTCTTCAATATTTTGTGAAAGTCTATCCATGTTTTTCTAAGATCACTGAGCTCATCACTTCTTATAGTACATTAATGTTTCATCAAAATTATATACCACAACTTATTCAGTCATTTCCCAATTGATGAACCTTTTCCCCCAAATTATCTCTGGAAATAGACCTAATAGTGGTATTGTTGGGACAAAGGATAAGAGCAGTTTAATAATTCTTATCCTAATAATTCCTCTGGGAAGAATTTTAGATTGCTTTCCAAAATGGTTGGATTATTTCACAATTCCACCAACACTGAATTAGTGTCCCAATTTTTCCACATCCCCTCCAACATTTGCTGCTTTACCTTTCAATTATTTTAGCCAGAATGGTAGGTGTGAAATTATACCTCAAGGTTGTTCTAATTTGCATTTTTCTAATCAATAATTTAGAGCATTTTTTCATATGACTATAAATAGTTTGGATTTCTTCATCAGAAAACTGCCTATCCTTTGACCATTTATCAATTGGGGAATGACTCATGTTCTTAGAGATTTGACAAAGTTCTTTATATATTTGAGATATGGGATCTTTATCTGAGAAAATGTCTATAAAATAAGTAATTAATTATTAAATTATCCATTTAGCACCTTACTCTGCCCTAGAACAAAATGACAAGAATGTAAAAGGAACTAACACAGGGAATTTAGCAGTATCAGCTCTTAAACTATGTTATACGGCAGTAATTATCAAAACTATCTGATTTGGGAACAGAGTAGACATATAATTTACAGCAGCAAATAAAAATAGTAACCTGTATTTGATAAGCGTAAAATTAATATTCTGGGATAAGAATTCATTGTTTGGTAAAAAACTAATGGGAAAACTGGAAAGCAGTATGGCAGAAATTGGGTATAGATCAATATCTTACACCATTTACCAAGATATGGTCAAAATGGATACATGACTTACATATAAAGATATATTATGAGAAAATTTGAAGAACATGGAATATATTACTTACGAGACTTACAGAGAGTCCTGTCTATATTTGTATTACTAGAACTTAGCACTTTGGCTTGTACTTAATAAATGTTCTCTCCATCCATCCACAAAAAAGAAGGAGAGAAAAATGCTTTTACCAAGGCTATGCTACTAAGCCAGAGGAAAAGCTCACTGAGCTGGTCCGTTGGTAAAGATATCTTGGAGAGATGGATAATAAACTTGGTCAGGAACTAGGGAGAGGAATGTGGTGCTGGCCTTGAGAAATCCCACAGTTCTTTTAATGACCACTAAGTTCCCTGAAACAAAGGTCAATCACTTTAATATCAAGATCTTCTGGTAGATGCAGTATGGGAACGAATCATGGAAAACAACAATCTCCACAGAATAAAAGCTATAAATCACCCAAGGACGATGGAGAGGCGCATAGTAGGTGTGATTCAGCTGCAGAAGAAAACCAATTATGAAACTGTCGGTGTGAGAGGTGTAAAGAAAATTATCAGAGAGCTATGATATGAAAAAAGGAGGGAAAAGCCAGTCATATACTGAGAGCAAGGGATAACTCTTGGAAAACCCAAATATTCTACTCAAAGAACGTCAAGAGATACAGACAAAGGGCTCCTGTGAAGGACCTGGAGGATGCAGACAAAAGCAGTGTGAGAAGGCAGCCGGGCTGGGGAGGATACAAGCGTTAATGACAACATCGAAGACTCATTAAAGCAACAGGTCCCTCTGTACGTGTTTTAAAATTTATGCTTGTCAATGGAGTGAAAATAAAAACGTAATTAACCCCAATAAAAGTCCTCTCACGTTGAGCCAGGGGTCACGTGCTTCCCACCAAACATCTACAGTGCTGTGCGTCCGGCGGACAACGAAGGGCGACTCAGCAGCCACTGCAGCTCTGAGCGCGACCCTCGCGGCCGTCACGTGGGGGAGCGCGGCCGAAAGGGAGAGGCACAAGAAAGAAGGACACACAGAGAGAAGTACCAATAGAACGTGTGTCCCAGACGTCATCCGGGAACAAAATCCCACGGGCCTGATTCGCTGAGCACACAGAGAAGATCCAATCTAACCCAACGAGCATTTATTAGATGCCTACTATGCATCAGACACAAAGGATAAAAAAAAGATAAAAATTGTTCCTGCCTTCAAGGAATTTATAGTGTATTGGGAAGACACATTATGTGGCCAGATAAATATGTACACAAAATCTGAAAAGAGAATGAACTCTAACAACTAAGGGAAGTGTTTCTGGTATTAAATGGCACGTGAGCTGAGCCAGGAAGGGAACAAGAGATTCTAAGAGCAGGTAGTGAAGAAGTACAATCTAGGCATGCAGGACATCATATGCGAAGGTACAAATCTTGGAAATAAGTACAGCGAGTTCTGGAGAACTCGATATGTAAATGTGAGAGCCGTTTGCATCGACATGGGAATTTCTGAGATCACCATAAGGAAGGATCCAGTGGAGAGTACAGAATGTGGATGTCAAACCTGCCAAGGACAATGGGCAGAAAAAGAACCACAACAGAAGTGTTATAGAAGTCCCAGGAAGAGAGAAGACCCAGGGGGAAGGGGTAATTAACAACATCATGCAATGCAGAAGGAGAATGAAGCACAGCTTCGCGAGAAGGGTGGGGAGAAGAAGGCCACATTGCAAGGAGCTCAGAAGTGAATGGAAGGGGAGAAAGGGAAGGCAACTGAGTCTAGAGGTTTTTTTCCTAAGAAAGCAAATGTGAAAGGTGGAAGAAACACAGGAAGACAGTTTGAGAGATTCAAGTGAATTTTTTGTTGTTGTTTTAAGACTAGTGGGGAACCTTGTCATGTTTGTGGGTAGCAGAGAAGGAGCTAGTGGATAAGGAGATATTTAAAATCAGGGACAAAGTGGGGATAACTGAAGGCGCAAACGCCAGGAAGGGATGGGATCAAGGGCATAATGGAGTTGGCACTGACAAGGCAAGGAGACCTCTTCATCATGCACTGAAGCAAAAGCCTGTAGTAGTGGACACAATCAGCATGGCTGCATGACTTCCTCTAGGTGTTCAGCATGAGTGGAAAAGGTAAGTGTATGAGGAATCTAGAGCTACAGCATGAAAAGGAATGAGGTTTGGGGTAATGACAATGCTAATAATAATAATGGCTTCATATATGACATTTTAAGGCCTGCAAAGCACTTTATAAATACTTTCTCATTTAGCCTCTCAACAACCCTCGAAAGCAAGCACTGCTATTACTCTCATCTGACAGATGACAAACCAGAGGGAGAGTTAAATGACTTGCTCAGGGTCACATGGCGGAACACCAGGGCCAAAGGGTCAAGGACAATCTAAGCCTGAACCCGATGACTAAAACGGACATCTCTGAGGCAGGAAAGCAAGGCCAGAGCAGGGAGGCGTAGGGTGCCTGGAGACCAACACAGGAAGTTCAGAGTTACGGACTGCAAGGACGATGGGTGCAAGGGGAAGATCGCTCCTTCATACCGCTGAGGTGGAGCAGAAATGTAGAAAACAGTAGTTAAGGACGCTGATAAACTGGAAAATCAGGAAATCTGAGGGGAATTCAACTTAACGAGTCTTCAAGTATAAGGACAGTGTTTGGTGGGGAGAGAACAACTGTGAGCCGCACAGAGCACTCCTAGAGAAAAGAGAATGATCTTGGAGCCATCAGGCTCTGACAAGGATGAAACACCTGAACAGAGTGAACCCTAAAGCAGAGGCTGCTGGGCCAGAGTGGTTGGCGGACGCCCTGGGTGGGAATGAGGAGTAAGAAGCATGTCTATGTTCTTCCTGGCCCTCTGCATCAGGGCATGAGAAAAGGTGCACCAAGTACTGGAGAGAATTGCTAGAGATGCAGTGTCATCAGGGAATAGTCAGGTTTCTGTGACTGCAAAGGGATGGAAAGCTCATGAAAGGAAGAGATCCAACATGAAGGGCAGTTGGTTAAAAATAGGAGGGAGTTTCTACAGGGTACAGTAGAAGCAGAGGGTAGAGCTGGACAGAAACATGGGAGGAAGAGGGCTGACATGGATGGGTACGAAGAATATCTATCCATTCACCCATCCATGCATCCATACATCCAGGGCCTGGTGGCCAACAAAGAGTCGTTTGGTCTAAGTTGTCTATGACTCAGAATCCCAGGAATTCTTGAGTCACAGGGGAGTCAAAAAGCAGTTAAGACTGTTATGATCTTCCCAAAAACAACAGCAATGTTGATTTGATTATTGTGTTCTGAGTAAGAGGTGGAAGTGATAGGGAGTTACTGAAGTTTCTCGAGCAAAGGAATAACAAGGACTTGTGCTTTCAGACGATTATTTTGGATTTTTTTTTGAGGCAGTCAGGGTTAAGTGACTTGCTGAGGGTCACACAGTTAGTATCTGAGGCCACACTTGAATTCAGGTCCTCCTGACTCCAGGGCTAGTGCTCTATCCCCTGCCATCTAGCTGCCGCCAGATTATTTTGGTAGTTGTGTAGCAGGTGTATTGACTGAAGAGGAGAGATTAAATGCTAGTAACCTAATTAGGAAGCTACTGCAATAGTTTTTTTGGGGGGGGAGGAGGGAAGGCAAGGCAATTGAGGTTAAGTGACCTGTCCAAGGTCACACAGCTAGTTAAGTGTCAAGTGTCTGAGGTCACATTTGAACTCAGGTCCTCCTGACTCCAGGGCCAGTGCTCTATTCACTGCGCCACCTAGCTACCCCTGTTGCAATAGTCTTGATGAGACTCAGCTAGGGTCACAGATGTGTAGTGGAAAAGGCACAGACATCAGAGACATGGAAACAGAATGAAGAATCAGTAAACCAATTATGGCTCTGAAAAGAGGGCTGTGGCATTCAGGGTAAGTCCCATGGCACTGTAATACTTTCTCAGACCCATTACTGCGAGTCTCTCTTTTTATCCCTCCCCATTTTTGTCTATTTGGGGGGATGGGTAGAGGCAGCAGTAAGGATGAAATTTCATTAAAGAACACTATTTCAGATGAAATTACACAAACACTAGAGGTCTGGGAGCCTGGAAATCCTGTCTAAAGATCAGTAATAATAGAAGACATCAAAAGAGAAAAGCCCGAAAGTGACAGGCACACATAGAAAGATGCCTGAACACACCCAGATGAAATGAAAGACACATATGAATGAATGTGCACAGAAAAACATACATACTGAGTCTCTGTGAGTGAGGTGAGGCAAGCCCAAGTGAACAATGTTAGAAAGAGACAGCAGAGAAAAACCAACAGACTGAAACCACCGACTAACAGACATGTGCATGAAGAAGGAAGGGAGGTTTTTCTAGACAATCACCTTTGCAGGCCTGAGTTCAATGACAGGAAGGAAGCACTGATTCTCAGAGATGGAAGGGCCCTCTCAGGTGATCTGGTACAATACCTAACAGTGATCCTCTCTACAACATCCCTCAATAGTGAGTTAAGTCTCCCCTTGAAGACCTCACCCAAGGAACTCACTACCTCCCAAGGCAGCCAAAGCTACTTTTAGTTTTAATTGTTAGCCTTTCCTTATACTGAGTGCAAACTGGGCTAGCACTGGGAAAAACAAGTCTACAGGATTTCAGGTATTGCAACTCTGAGCTACCTGAGGCCTGCAAAGGGGGAAGCAGGTCTTTAAGTACCTGGAGAAGATATATATGACATCTCTGTCCCTCTAGACCAAGTTTCACTTTGAAGAAAATCGGTTCTTGGTAATGAGAAAATGAGAGGTGTGGACAGCCTGGCAGATAAAAAGTAAAGCAAAGGAGAAGCGGGCACCTAGGTGGCCCAGTGGGCAGAGCGATATGTCTGAAGTCAGGAAGACCTGAATGCGAATCTTGCCTCAGATACATCCTAGCTGTGTGGCCCTGGGCAAGTCACTTAAACCTATTCAGCCCCAGTCTCTTTATCTGCAAAATGAGAGTAATTATGGCACCTCTCAATGTTTTTCTGAGGAACAGATGAGATCACACAGATAGAGCCCTGCATAAATATTAGCAGATATGAGGACACCCCAACCCAGAAGACACTCCAGCAGAACACTGCAGGATGTCGACCCGGAGGGATGGTCTCTCTGAGTTTTAAGGTGCAGTTCGCCTGTCAGGCAGCTGTGACACAGAGTGGATCTGTGAGATGCTGTGAGATGCAGGGCCCCCAGAGCCTCTGTGTTAAACAGTGAGCACAGGACTCAGAGCTGGGAAGGCTCTACGTGATCCTGATCACATCCTAACGAGATCCTAGATGATCCTAAAGGGCGAAGAGTTGAGAGGAGGCGGAGGCACAGGGCGTTGAAGGGCCTCCATGGCTGCTGTTTGTGGTGGGATCTGAACGCAGATCTTCCTGATCCCGAGTCCAGGGCTCTATCCTGAAGCTGTGCTGTTTTTCTGTCATACTAAGATAAATACAGACTGGCCATGCCACAAAGGAGCTCCCATTCTACTGGGGATGAAGGGAACATAGGTAAGTAAATGCAGCACAAAAACAAAGAAATAAATGAGAAAATAAACAAACAAACCTATCGATAGATATGAAACGGAACCCCTGATCTGGGGGACACCGGACAGTGCAGGACTGAGCTGTTTTGGGGCTCTTCTGTCAGTGCTCTCCAGTTAGAGTTGGCCTCATTCACAGGCCAGGAGCTACCAAGATCCCACAGCTCAACCAAAGGAGGGAGGCCCTGAGAAAACCCTAGGGCTGCAGTGTTCTCTATCAGAGCTGTTCTGGAAGACCTGAGGTGCTGTCTCCTCCTCTCCCCCATACAAGACACACAGTCTGAGGCTCAGCCAGGCCAAGGTGGGAGCAGTGTTCCTTTCAAGCACCAAATTTGGATACAATGAGCAAATTGCCAACCTGATGCAAATGGAGGAGGGAGACAAAGGAAAAGGATGGAATAATGGATGGAAAAGAGGAACCTCATCTTTAAGCCTAAAGGGAGAAATAAAGCAGAAGAAAAAACCAGGCTCAGGGCTCTCTGTCCAACTCTCCCCACTCCCCCTACACAAAAAGGAAGAGGAATAGCATTTTTCCAAATAATGATCCTTCCTGCCGCCCACAGTACCAACTGTACCTTCACAGTCTGTCTCAATCAGAGCCTCTGACACTGAGCGGTGACTCACCTGTGAGATCATGTGATTACTCAAGGGTGGCTGTTGCTGGGGTGTGGGTGGGAGAGCTGGATGCTGTTGCTGCTGCTGTTGGGTAGTGCAAGGGAGAAGGCCCCGGACAGGCTGGGATGAGGTGACCTGGTTGCACACTTCTGGGGCACCTAGTGCTAAACCTAAAGTACAGATGAGACACAAAGCAATGAACACAAACCAGTCCCACCATGGTTCTGTCCTCCTCATCCAGCAACCCCCATCCTTCCCTCAAATCTCTCTGCAATGGCACAAATTCATTTCAGTTCACCTACTGAAGAGAGTGATCACTCACCTCCCAGAGGAGGGAACTGCTCTGTTATCACTGTGTGGTTCTGAGATCGAACCAGATGAGAGGCTGGTGGGTGATGTCAGGAGCAATTAGGCAGCCTCAGAACACAAGTGCCATTCCCTCCCATGGCCAGGGAAGGATTGCAATGATATTACCCAGATTTCTGGTCCTGTGAGAGCCCCGGCCTCTCATGGGTTTCCTTTCTACCATCAAGTTTGTTTAAAGAAGTGCTGAGAAGGCAAGTGGTACATCATTCTCATGGTACATCTATGTGTGCAACCCCTCCCCTCCAAATTCTCCTTCCCCATTTCATATTAGCTCATACTGGCAAGAAAAGCGCCTGGGTGGAAGCTCTCCAAGACAGGAGATCTCAATGGCAGACTTTTTAATACTGTGACTCTAAGCTAGAAACAAGACCTGGAGAACAAACCTCAGGCCGTAGTTGGAGATAGGTAGGGATCAGGGGAAACAGTGAGTAGTAAAGGTTAAACCTCCTAGACTATATGCTTAACAGACAAAGGGAGAAGAAAAGGCAGGAGGATGTGCAACAGTGGAAGAAAAAGTCACGGAACCATTTATGACCATGGCCTGCACACTACGTGTTGAGGGTGTACAAGAGAAATTTCCTTCTTCCTAACGTTCAGGACTCCAAGGGAACAGGAACGCTCAGGCTCCCTGAAGGGCTATAACAGCTTTATTTCTTCCAATCACTCACAAGGTACACAGCTAAGATTGTTACCATCCCTCTTCTATGCAGCCACTATAATCTCAGGGCTCACAAGAGAAACACATGTTAAGTGGATGAAAAGATAACCAAAACCAGCTCTCCTACGTATCATGGTTTATAAGCGGGGCCTTGGACTAGCAGAGGTGCTCCTCCTCAGGCGGACACAGTAGATAAAGCGACCCAGCCTAACAAGGCAGTTGGGATTCATCACATGACTGGGGTCTGAAGGACATCAGGTAGTGTGGGCTTTAAAGTAAAGAGAATGCCTCTCCTGTCCCTGCTGCTAGGTTTTCACCACTGGAGCCACTATTTTGTTGTAGGCAGATGCTGGGGGTGGTTCTGAGAAGGGCTGGCTCTGAGGCAGACGCCTGGGGAAGGGTGGTTGTAGTACCTGGCCTGGAGATTCTTCCTGCACTGCCTCCTTTATTGTTCCCAATGCTGTCACCCCGGGTGAGAATGGAGATCCCACTGAAGCTGCTGGCTTTGGTAACAGGTGGCCGCATACTACGGACAGAGCCGTCTGAGTCTGTGCTGCTCCAGGGCCGGGGCTCCAGGGATTTGATCTCGCTGTCTGTGCTGCTCTGGCGGCTGCTCGAGGTACGGCTCAGTCCCTCACGGTTCCCCCTGCAGAGACCACAGTGGTCAGAACGCCCCCCACCCCACCACCTTGGCATAAGAGCTAGGGGAGAGCTTATTTCAGTTCTTTGGAGAACAATGAAGACGGGGCACATTGATTTCTTGTTAGCTGGCCAGCTGATTGAGGCTTGATGGGAGCAGACAGAACAAGACCAAGAGTGGCAACAAAGAGCAGAAGGGTAAATCTGGGAGAGAGAGAGAGAACTGGTGACTGACCTAGAAGTGGTTGGGATATGACACAGAATCCAGAGACTGGTTTCAACCTCTTGTCCCCTCCTGGGAACCCATATATGGAGGCTAGTGGACCAGTGGAAGAGCTTTCCTATCTGGGGGTGGACTAGTCACCATGATTCAACAGGGTAAAATTCTAGCAGGTTCCCTGTGTAACTCCCAGATCCAAACCCAGCAGAGGTCCAGATCATGGCCATTTCTGAGGCAGTGATGAGGCACCTACTGGTCTGGCACCGGGGTACCCAGCCCCGTCTGCTTTATGGCACTGGCTACACATGAAGACTTGGACACAACTGGTTCTAAAGACTTCCGGCCAAACAGAATCAAACAAACTTCTCTCTGGGACTCGAGAGAACACTTGTGCCTACGCCCACCACACCCATGCACATCACAGTGTCCCCAGGCAAGAGAACAAGGGCCATAACAGGGGAAGGCATTTTCTTTGTTGTTCTATTTTAATGCAAAGAGCGAAGCTTTCTCACCCGTCTAAACTGTGAAGTTTAGAGTGAAAAGCCTAACTCCTACTGACCTCCCAAACCCTGAAGGCCCGCAATCATTGGGCTATCAAGTGCCAGGGATGTTCCTCTCAAACCCAATAGCTTATCTGAATTGGAGATAACAGATAATGAGAGTAAATGGGAGGGTATTTGTCCTCAATCAAAATATATAGTTCCAATCCATTGGTACCCAAGAAACCACCTCACTCTAGGGAACAAAACATTGGACCTCAACTATAAAGCATTCCACAAATGACTCCAACTCTCCTCACCCTGGCCCAGATGTTCAGGGGGGGTCAAAAGTCCTATCCTTAGTTTGGCCATCTGTTAAAGCAGGTATGCCAGACATGGGTCCAATCCCTTGTCGCAAAGATTGATAGGCTCCTGGTAAAATTTTCTCTTTCAGAGACTTTCATATGTTTAAAAAAAAAAAAGAACCTCATGTCCCTTGAACATTTGACCAGAAGGCCAGGTTTGTGAACAGAGTCTTTCAAGGATTATAGAAGCACCTCTGCTTTCTGAGGATTTCCACATATGCCAGGGAGAGTTAGGAAGAAGGCAAACAAGAGAGAAGTATAATCAGTATGGAGTGACAAAATCAAGGGCAAGTGCAGTGCCAAATGGAAGAAAAGAGGCAACAGCAAGAAAAAGACCAAGAAGGGTCCTAACAGAGTGTGAGGAAGAAGGAAGAAGAGGGGGAGGAAAAGAAAAGGGAAAGAAATGAAAAGGAAAGGAAGAGAAATCAAAAGAGAAAGGAAGGGAAGCAGAGGGAGAGGGAAAAGGAAAGAGAGAGAAGAGAAGGGAGAAAGGGGAAGGAAAGGGAGGAAGGAAAAGAAGAGAGGCAAAGAGGAAGGAAAAGCAGAGAGAGGGAAAAAGGAAGAGAGAAGGAAAGGGAAAGGAAAGAGAAAGAACAGGAGAGACAGAAAAAGGGAAAGATGGAGAAGGGAAAGGGACAGAGGCAAACAGAGGAAGAGAGGAAGAAGGGAAAGGGATAAAGTGAGAGAGGGAGAATAGGAGTGAAGAAAAGGAAGAGAGATACAGTGAGATACAGAGAGAAGGAGAGAGAACATGCGTGTGAGAATGTCTAGTCTGAATTTCAGGAGCAGAGGCAGAGTTCTTTAGAAAGCAGCCAACCCTCATGGCCACTTCCGCCTAAACCAGCCAAACACTGCCATCTCCTGTAGAATCTCTGCCATCCACCTACCTGCTCTGCATGGAGCCGGAGATTTAGTGTAGCCGTTCTCAGAACATCAAACCCAGAACCAGAGGGAAATATCTGAGAGTGCTGAAATGAAGCTAGTGTTGGGGGAGTTTGAAATCAAGCTTAGTAGAATCATCATAATCTTTTAGCAGCAGCCCCAGACCATAAGTGCCAAATAACCTGAGTTACAAACAAAACCCCAATAACGGTCAAAGAAGCTGGAATGAATTTTGGCCAGGACAGTCTCAATGTTATCCCTCTACAACTACAACTTAACTCCTACTGGGCCCAGAGGCAGAACCTAGTTACTTCAGTGCATCATCAAAAAAGTGGGCAGAGAAAAAAGCTGACAGCTACAATTAGGTTACGATACTACTGTCTTGGACTAGGAATCACACTTCTTTTAGACTAGATAAATCAGATGATGATTTTAGTTTCTGGAAATGGCTTTAATGTTAAATTAAATTAAAAATTGGCAGGATAGTAGGGTGGTGGGGCAGAAAGTGTTTAGAATAAAAAGCAATGGGGCCAGCAATTTCCCCCCTAGTGCTAACTGGTGTGGTAGAACTTTTGGTGGTCTATGTAGACAGTCAGGATGAGAATTTAGCCAGGAGTTTGGGGAGTTGTCCCAGTTACTGCTAATCTAGATCCAAGATTCCAGTCTCTCTGCACTTATTTCCCAAATATTTTACTGGAATGTGGGGAGAGGAGGCAGTTGATGAAGAATAAGGAGCAATGACGCTAAAGAGTCAGATCAAAGCTTTTGAGCACTGGAGATCTGAACATCATTATTGATACTCTAGAATGATAAAGAAGTCACCTTCTCAGAACCTATAAAACTGCATGCCCAGAGAACTTTAATCAAAGTTCCTGATAAAAAGTTATAACTAGAGAAGGTTTGGTAGGAAGTCAAGGGTTATGCCTGCTCACAGGTTCATCTAAGTTATTCTCCATACAGTGTAATGCCACATAGTATAGTAGAGTTTTAATCAATCTTAATTAGGTATCAGAAGAGAATACTCTAAGAGGAGACCTGAAGGCTTGGAGAGGGGCAAAACATTGTAGGGTAAAAAGCACTCTACCCTAATCAGAAGACTCATGTTAGAATCACAGCTCGGTCACTTAGTAGCACTATAAATTGAGGCAAGTCACTTAACCCTAATAAGTCTACGTCTCCTCACATGTAAAATGCATATAATACTTGTTCTGCCTAACTCATAACATTGGTGCAATCAAATATTAATGTATTTTGAAAATTATGTCACTATTATATGTGACTATGTTATCTTATAAACGTAAGATAACGTTATTAAACCGCTCTTTGTCCAAAGAATCTGCAGTGTCTTCTGAGCACAGTAGCTCTGGCTTCCAGAGCTCAGAACCATCTTTGAGGGATCTTAGTTAGAGGTTCTCACACTTACTTTTTGTGAAAGATAATCTTGAGTAGGAACCTAGTTTATGCAAGACCTAGTGAATCTGAGCTGAGGAATGGACCAGGAGCTAGATAAAGAATCTCACTCTGAATCCCCCACATTATTCAAAAGCTTCCTATATATGGAGGCTTTGGGGTAGATCCCTATGCACAGGAAGCTTGAGATAGTCCAGGAAAGTTCCACATCCTTTCCAATTCAACTTCAATTATTTGAATTCCATTTGCTTTGGTTCCATTTGGTTATGCAGCTTGGACTTAATCTGAGTGCCAATCATGGGCAGAAATCACATATGTGGTGGGGGGGGGGGAATACAACTGTAGGTACCATTTGGAAATTGTTGTTCAGCTGGTTTTTTAGCCGTGTCTGACTGACTCTTCTTTGGGTTTTCTTAGCAAAGATACTGAAGTGATTTGCCATTCCTTTTTTCCCAGCTCATTTTACAGATGAGGAAACCGAGGCAAACAGGGCGAAGTGACTTGCCCAGGGTCACACGACTGGTAAGATGAGTCTTCCTGACTCCAGGTCTGGCCCTCTACCCATTATACCATTTAGGTGGCCACCATCTGGAAACTGCCTGGGCCTGAAGTCTAACTGTATAGTGTTTTATATGAAGAGACCTGAACTTTACTCTATATTGAAATGTTCTCATTTAATAAAATGGAGAGAGTATACCATGAAAAAAGTGATCAAAAATAAGTGGCTGAATCCAGCAAACAGTCCTTTACGTGAAATGAGCTAGAAACACTGACAGGGACATGACCTTAGAGCAAAGGTTTCTCCCAATCCCCTCCCATAAAAGGTCCCTGCTGGGGTGGGACTTAGATACCACAGCAAAGGGGAGAAACTCATGCTGTACCTGCTCTGTGGACAAAGGGAGGGCACCAGGCTCTGGGGCTGCCAATCCGGCATCATTCATCAGCACTAAATGTGATCGAAGGGTAGGAGAAAGAGAACCATATAAAGAACATGCTCTTGGCTCACCCTGGGGCAGGTGGGCCCTTCCAGAGGCTATTTTGTCTTCCCTTGCCTCCAGATAGAACTATTTACAAATAATCCCAAACAGACTAATTAGAAGGTAGGGGTCTGGGAGTCTCTTCTTCTTAAAGACTGGACAACCTACTCTTCTACTGAACCAAGAATACACTCCCCAAATTCTTCCACAAATTCAATATTGGTATATGTAGAAGACATATTTCACCCTTCCTCAAAGAAATAAATGCGTTAATTGCATCTACTTCACTAAATTCCTTCAGCTTTTCTAGGGACAGAAAAAAAGCGTAAGACTCTTCTGGTTCCTTTCACCTACCTATCCAGGGCCTAAAATTCAATTGGAAATAATATAATTTAGCAGGAATTGTGTCAGTGTGGTTTTTTTTTTTGAGGGGGGAAGGAGAAAGAAAGAGGAAGAAATCCAATACTGAAAATACCACAGGTTGAACAATTCCACAAGCAGCCATGCATGGTGCAAACTCACTCTGCTCAACAGATTATGGCAAAAAAAAGGGTTGGGGGGTGGGGGGAAGGAACACACAGAGGTACCTAAAACTCTGCCTTCTTTTGTGAGAGCTAGAAGAAAAGGCTTCTTTGGAGAGTCTGTTGGTTAACATCAAAGAAAAGCATCATTACAGGATTACATTATCCTTGCTGACAAAGCTCAGTGTGAAGCAGGGAACATGCTAAGTGGTACTAACCTGATGTCATTTAGATATCCGTTCTGGCCAGTCTAGGTGGGGGAGGAGAAAACGGAAAATAACTTATAAGAAAACAGCATGGCACATCTGAAAAAGGGCGTCCAAGACACTCTGAATCCCCACGGTTCTCAAACCAAAGGAGCTCACCCCCACCAGTGTGGTCTTAGACGAGAAAAGGGGCACAGGAGCCCTTACCCACACACCCACTCTAACTTGGATCTCTAATGGGAAGGAGTTCTAAGATCTGGAATGCTTCCCTAAAGCATCTGTCTGATGACAGAAGTTGGTAAGGAATAGGAGTGGGAAAATGGAGAAGAGGAAGGTATATCTAACTATCTTGTTTTGCCCTTGATCCTCCAGGGGCCAGGCAGGGCTTTCTAAACTATGGATTTGGCTTCTTACATGAGTTATGGAGGAATGGAGGAAGACTCTGGTGATTTGGAAGCACCCTCAACAGCCACTCCATCTCCATCTACTATGCGGACCAAAAGGAAAGTGGCCCTGATGACATCCAGAGAGGCTTAGTGGAGCAAGGGGAAGGAGGACAAGCTACTTTCTAGCATCTAGAGACAATCCTAAGTCAAATAAATAGCATCAAGGTGGACTCCTCTGGACATGTGATCGACAGCGGTATAGAGCGACAGTAACAATGTCTAGCCACTGAGCTGGGCAGGCACTGGAGAGAACCCCAAGCAGGACAGCACACCCCTTCTAGAGCACGGAAGCTCTGCTGAAGGCGGTGGCGGCGGCGGCAGCAGCAGCGTTTCCATCCAAACAGCCTTCTTGCCACCTCACGTTCTTATTTTTAGGCTCCCTCTGGCCAGAACCCACAGTACCAACTTAATCAACTTCCCCGGGCTGGTGAGGGGTCCCTTGCAACTGGGAATCAAGCAACTTCTTTCCTGGGGTCTCTGGGCTGCGCTCAGCTTTCTCAGTCTGGAGGTTCAAAGCTTCCTGGCTCCTCCATCACAGCAAGAGGCAGGAGGATCCAGCATGAGGCTTGACAGAGAGTCCGGGCCTCAGGAGAGGGCAGGAAAGACGAGGGGCCGGAGGTTCCCAGCTATTCTCCTTAGTTTCTGTTGCATTGCTATTCTCTAAGTGTTTCTGACAACCAGACCCCCGTCACTATTTAATTAAGAAAAGCTCATTATTTTTTCATAAACTTTGTTGATTTGTTGAAAGCTAACGAGGTGGGTGCTTGTTTTATTTGTGTTGCTAATGAAGCCAAGGAGGACTGGAGTTTGGTGAGGAACAGCATCAAACCAGGCTGCCTGTGTCGGCGTTTGTGCTTTTTACTAAAGGGTACTGTTATTGCTTTGTCCACGTGATGCTAAGGAACATCACTGACCCCAGCCGCGTGCGAACGACAGCTCTCCTTAAATTTCATCCAATCGCTGGTGGGGATGGCAGGCTCTAGTCACAACATTCACTGAATTTCTGAAGGACCACCCTAATTTAGGAGGTGAAAGCCCATACAGGCAATAAGGCAAGAAGAGTATTCCTCCTTGGGCTTTGGGAAAGGAAACTTATTGCACAAGTGTTCCAAATTAAGTCCTGGGGTCTTCTGAGGCAATGGAGAAAGCTGAATTTTACTGAAACGTCCTCTCTACCCCACTTCATTGGTCTGAGCTGGGTGACAGTAAGAAGCAGCATTCTGAGGGTGGGGAGAAGGGTAATTAGGAGAAGGGAAAGGAGGCAGGAAGTGAGCGTTTGAATGGATAATGGGGTCAGAACTAAGCATGTCCTAAGTGACCATTCTACTGACCAGAAAGGGATGTTGTATCTCCATCCTAAGTGTCACTGGTAGTGGTTAATGCTACCCTTTCTTGACTGAAAACTCCTGCATTCTCACTGGCCCTCTTTTTCTCCCAGCACACAGAGGCAGACCAACAGAACGTTGGGACCAAGAACAATGGACATGGCCCAACTGCCTTCGAGAATGATGTTGCCCACACGGCTCTAGGTGCAGAAGGCCCGTGGAGCCAGCTGTGTTTCAGAAAGTATAAGGTAAGAAACATAGGTGGAAAGAGGCTCCTTGTTTCAAAGGGCAGTGTGGGATACTGAGTGGGTAATAGTGGTATTCTCTATGCTTTTGGAAATAAGGAACTCAGAGAGAATGGACACCAGTCCTGTGTTTCTAAAATCACCAACATCCTTAAAACTAGGGTGACTAAACAAGATGGATGTATTAGCCACACAGATTGTAAATCTGCCCCTTAGGGGCAATGACGCCTAAAACTGGGAAGTAGAAGTTGGAGGGGTGGTGGGAAGGGTGGGATGGGCAAAGTTTAGGGCCCTCCCAGATGCCCTGCTCAAACCAATTCTATTTGCAATCTATCAGGTCTACCAAACTCAGCCAGCTCCAAATTTCAGCTCTCCTTGTCCACTGCACAACAAATACACATCGAGAATAATACAGATAAAAAATCTGTAGCTCCTTCAACAGACACTTAATTTTGGAGATCAAATCTGGAGTTAGTTGATGTTGGTTTTTAAAAACATTTATTTGTGGAAGACTCATTCCATTCACAGTATCAAAGATAAAGCACTAAGAACTATGGGCTGACAACTCTCAGAAGCTACACTTACCTCTCGGGCAAATATTCTCTCTCGAACCCTTTGATATTCCTCCTCTCTCTCTTCTATTGACTTGCTCCTCCTTCCATCCTGTAATGGAACTCTGATCTAGATCGATGAGCAGAATTAAGCTAGTTAAGTTCTCCTCGTACTGCAAGCTCACTGCACACCAGCAAGGAAGAGAAACCGGGAGAGTTTAGAGTTGCCATCAAAAAATTGGGAAAAAAAAATCTAATCTTGGACAGATTTCACTGGGTACATCTGACCATGCAGTTTGGGAGACAGAGATCTGGGTGAAGGGGAAGTGTGGGGAAAGGGATGGTAAGAGGCTCTCTCTTTACCTCCCAAAGAATCAAGAAGAGCAACCATTTATATAGGTCAGGCTGCTTCTCTGCAACAATCAGGTACCTCTCCAGCCAGTGAGAGCCTAGAATAACCCTGGAAAATAAAATACTGTCTTGGAAGGAGAGCGAGGAGTAGAAAGAAGTCAGATAAGGAAGAAAAACAGTTATATCCTTAGCAGAGTTTAAGGAGAAAACTTTAACAATGGGTCAGCTTAAATTTCTCCTTTTTAATTCACTATTTTCTCAAACTGAAGATGTAAAACTATACCTGGCTTAGACAACAAGACACTGAAAACAAATTCTAAAGCACAACTGTCAACTAGGTTCTTTAATCTTACAGTTAGCTATGGCCATTAGAGGGAGGAAGAGAGATAGAAAACTAGTATATGTGCATATATGCATGTGTGTGTAATTAAATAGCAAAACAAAGAGGGAAGGATAAGGGAAAACAAGGGAGAAGAATAAAGAGAAGGTTCAACAAGAAGGCTGGATGGGCAGAGAGATAGAGAGAAGCAGGGCTGGAAGAGGACAGAAAGAAGGATGCACACTGTGCCACCCAAGGGGCTAAGAACCAAGAAAAGATTAATTTTTACCAACGCAGAAAGAAGCATAATCTTATAGCAAAGAGCAGGCTTGGCAGAAACATCACCTCTCCACCTCAGATCAGATCTCCCATCCTTTTTTCCAGCTCCTGGGTGTTTCTAGTGATGAATATGACTACTGAACACTATTTCTGTACTAGAAACCATAGGTCATACGTTCTTAGATTATCTTAGAAGGTAAAGGACCATGGGTGAGATTAGAGACCACATGAATATCTGAGGAGAACTACTAAGAGAATCTAACTTTTAATTCAGCGGCTTTGAAAGGTATAGATAAAGCACCCTGGAGAAGAGGGCAACTGCAGTGAATTTTTCATTCTGACCTACCAATCCCCAGTAAGTAGTTAGTTATAAGGGTCAGGAGAGTTACATTTTGGCTATTGGGGGTCTCTGTAACCAGGGCTCCTTAAGAACCCGCACTCCACCAGATCTCCTTCTAAAGTCTACTCCCAAGTAGACATCAGTCCTCACTGTATAATCCCTACTCACCAAGTGCAACAGATGAGGAAGGGCCCAGAGCCAGCTCCATTATGGATCAAGAACAAAGTTGAGAGGTATGTATAAGTTAGAGATCACTGGTCTCTAACTCAATTTGCCTCTAGCCTGAAAAATCTCTAATTTGTACAAAATATGCCACTGGAGATATGGAAAGAAGGGTATTGGTATGGAAAGGCTGTTGTGCTTTGTTTTTCCCAACCAGGCCCAGTTCGTCCACGACCATCATGATGCTCTAACCTAGGAATCTCCTCACCTATGCCCACAGAAAATGCTTCTGCTTTCTTCACAGCACCCTACAATCCCAGTTAGGAACAAAAATGGGACACTACTTATCACACAGAGACTAGGTAGAATTATAACAATTGCTCTCTAGGTCCTCCAAATTCCATATAGCTTTCCTTTTTTTGCTCTCTTCCTACAACCCTTTGGAGACTATGTCAGAAACAGAGTCCTCACTTAGCTAAACTAATCAACTCAGAAAGAAGAGGGAAAACACCCAGCATAAGCAATTACTGCCTAAAGGAGACCACAAGGTCAAGGCAGCAGCCAGGCCAGTAAATGAAACCTGGAGCAAATTAACTGGGAACTCAGCAGGGAGAGGACAGGCCTCCCCACAGGAGTGTACTCTAAAGGGGCTATTATTTGTGGAATCCAACATCGAAAGTCAATGTAACTAACTCACCTTGAGTGGAAGGAGGTAGAAAATGACTAAAAGATTGGGAGAAAAGGGATCAGAATCACCTTTAAACTGGGTAAATTATACCACTACCTACCTATATGTTTTTCTAATGTTCAGGAACATATCTGACTGTAGACAAGTGGGAGAGGGACAGGGTTGGCTTTTGGGGTGCCCTAAACAATTCCCCAACTACTACAGAAATATCTATTTGTACAGAGGCTGAAGAAGCAGGAAGGGGCTTTGCTCTGTCATATAATACAATAAGGAAGGGTTAGGGAGGCACAGGGATGGGCTCTGAGAAGGGTAAAGGAGTTCCATACGAAAAAATGAGAAAATCCAGTCAAACTTAGTATTGTTTCTGTGGGGCTCAAAGGGTAGCTTCCAGATCAACAAATGCAGTCAAATAGCTGAGTAAAAGTATGCTCCATGTGGCTGGACACAAGTTCTAAATCTTTTCTCTATTTCTAAAAATTCCCCTCTCTTCCCAGTTTCTCTCTCACTGAAAACTTTCTTCACAGACCTGCCCCTCCCCTCTGGAGTCTTCACCTGGTTATCATCCCGGTCCATGCTGGTGTCATCTCTCTTCAGGATGAACCTCTGTTGAAATTCTACATTCTTCTCATCTTTGATATGCTCTGAGAACCTCTGTTCAGGGCTGGGGTTGTGGGAGAATGTTAGGGAAAGAAAGAAACCCTCCTGTTAGAAAGTAGGCTAGCTTTATTCTCTCACGGTCTACAACTCTCAACTCAGTTGGTGCTTATTAGAAGTGATCCCAGGGAGGTAACACTTCACTACAAATAAAGAGGTCTCTAAACATTTTAAAATGTTTAGACCCCATTTTTTAAATCACTGCATTACTTTTCTTTTCCTAGGATTATACCTATAATATCTCAGGAGAATCTAAGCTGAAAGGCTTGGGTTTATCTTCTAGAGCAGTGGTTCTCAACCTTCCTAATGCTGTGACCCTTTAATACAATTCCTCATGTTGTGGTGACCCCCAACCATAAAATTATTTTCGTTGCTACTTCCTAACTATAATTTTGCTACTGTTATGAATCATAATGTAAATATCTGATATGCAGGATGTATTTTCATTGTTACAAATTGAACATAACCCACAGGTTGAGAACTGCTGTTCTAGAGAAAAGTGATGAATGCTAATTACTCTGCTTGCTTCTTAAAAGGGTTTGAAGTTACTGAAAAACTTAAAACGTAACCAATGCAGGATTACTGAAAACTAAAACAAAAAGACAGGAGCACGGGCACTGATTTGATAGGCCCCAGAGTGAGTTGACAGAATGCCCTTCCCTTAATGCATAAACACCCTGACCCTACATTTTCCAGGTCAAGGACAGCTTTTCTAGTTTTGCCCCCTTGCTTACATCCTCGTGTTACTGGTTTTGTTGATGATGACAGCTTTTCCAGTTTGGTCAACATTGTGGTCCATTCCAAAATAGGCAGCAACCCGGTGTAATAGCATCCGGTGATATGAGGTCATCTGAGGAAATTTCTTGAACTGGTTACTGGGGGCAGCCCCAAAGTTGGAAGGAGAATAAAAGAGCACAAAGGAAAAATTAATTTAAAAGACACGAATTTTGTTTGTTTTGAAGTATCTGAACCAGAAGGTTTTCTAAGAAAAAGAAGAACATTAAGGAGACATACGTTCAATGTGAACCAATAGGTTTCTTTCCTATACTTCTTGTATCCAAGGCACTTTACTTTGTGCCAATAATTTTCAAGACTAGAACTCACTAGGGCAAAAGCCTAGAGAAAAGACTGGATTCAAGAAATGAAGGGAAAAGTCAATTAATGAAGGAACAGTAGAATATACGACAGGGACTACTGAAAAAAAAAAACTGATTTTTGTTTCTGGTCTATGTTGTAGCTGGAAAAAAGACAAAAAAACTTTTTTTTTTTGGCTTATACACACAATGATCCCTATTTTTGGCTGCTTGTCTCCTTTTGGTGCCTGGTGAATACTTACTTTAAAACTCAGATTTTAAGGTAAAAATATACTACCCCAAGACACGGTCTAAGATTTTTTTCCTCTAAGGACCTCCTCCCCTCCAAAACATCTTCCATACATGTGCTACTTACTTGTTGTCATTAATGAATTCCAGAATCTCTTGTTCTAACTTTAGCAGCATCATTCTGTCCCTGTTTAAAAGATATTAAAAAGAAGTACTCCTAACTGTTTAAAAGAATGAAAATGCAACCCTGCAAAATCCCAGACGAAGAACATTTTCCAACCCTCCTTAGCAGGTAGTGATACAAAGGCCGTCCAGGTTTCACTAGTCTATGTTACTGTGCTAAAAAAATAAAAAAAAAAACTACTAAGTAGAACCACCCAATCTGCTTACTCTTCCCCGCTTTGTTTTTAATATGTTTGGTGTTCTTCTGGGAGACATTCTGTTGGTGGCCATATGACATAATCACACATTCAATTATTTTATAATCATCGTTTTGATGGTTATCTGTAGGATTTTTATGTCTAGCCTGTCATATAAAATTAAAAAAAAAAACTTCTATGTTCTTTGTAAATGTTCTATGCCTTTATTTTTACTCTCCCCTCTACAGTCACAATTTCACCATAAATTTCCCTCCCCCAATATTCCAAAATCAGAAAACTCAGGTAGGTAACATGAATCCTTTACAAAATTAAACTCCACTCTGGGATTCTAATAATAAGAGATCAGGGACATTTTCCCTCCACTATGATGGCCTACCCCTTACCCTAGCTCCACCCCATTTTTTTTTTTTTTTGCTTTTTGAAAAATATTTTTTGGAGGGGGGAAGGCAGGGCAATTGGGATTAAGTGACTTGCGCAAGGTCACATGGCTAATAAGTGTTAAGTGTCTGAGGTCGGATTTGAACTCAGGTCCTCCTAACTCCAGGGCCAGAGATCTATTCACTGTGCCACCTAGCCACCTCACTCCACTCCATTCTTAAACACTATTGTTACCTTGGGTTTTTTTTCAGTGTGTTTACTAGAAATTCATGTAGGTCTATTCCAGTGGAGTCTGTATATTCTTGACTGGAGTCTGGAATCACAATAACAAAAACACACAAAATAAGTAAACCAGACCCCTGACCCCCCCCAACGGCATTGATTAAGCCTGGAGAGAAGGATCCACACAATAAGGAATTAAAACAGCAAAACCAAAGAATACAAAAGTTTTGGTATTCCAACAGGCCAACCTTAGATTTCCTGTGACACTAAGAAAATCAGGAATCTACACTACAATGTCACATCAGTATCATACAGAAACACCTTCTGATTGTTTAAGTATTTAACTGAATGTCCTGAACATTACAGAATGCTTAGGGGGAAAATGGTAGATGGAGCAAATAGTGTTTCAACATTGAGAGTCTAAGGAAATAAGTAATATTGAACAACTATGCACAGATCATTCACAAAGTGGAGCCAAAGAAAATTTTAAATCTGGAAATACCTCCCTCTTGTCACTCAGCATGACTTGAGAACATCTTATCATCAGTCAAGAAGTTTAAAAGAAAAGAATAATTAGGAAGGCAACTCTGCATTTGAAGTTTCATATAATCCATTCTGCAAAGTCAAATGTAAGTAATTTTTTGATTACCTGGCATTATTCACATTACTATTAAAATATATATCAGAATTGCCCAAAATGTCCTCCTCTGAGGTAGTACTAATATAGTTGGACTATCTCTTAGAACTCAAGGGTAGGGTAGGATAAGAAGGAAAATACAGGCGTCTCCTATACATCTTCTCCCCCAAGGAACCATGCAGTTAGCAGGACACTCTAAATTGCACAGCTAAGGTCAGCAGAATCAAGGATCTAGGGAGAGAAGACCCAAGCTGTGAAAGGTAAGCTTCTTTCAGGGAGTTTCTAGGGAAGAGGAACACCTCACCTCTAGACAGCATTTTCCTTGGGACCTTTTCTTTATTTTTGTCTTTGTCTTCCTTTTCAGAGCCATCTTTCATGGACTTCTCTTCCTCTTTGTCAGAGGGGCAACTGATATGCAACTGAATTATATCCTGGGAAGAAGGATGAGAATAGTACGTCAATAAGGAAAGGATACTCCAGCTAATCTAAATCTCTCTTCTACAGGAGAGAGAACGTTTATCAAATTTTTTTCATTCTAATTATTAACAAGCCCTTTTGGGCTTACAGCTGAGGCAAAGTTCATTCTATTGGCTATCTATGTCTGTTATAGGAGGAGCTCTGGTTACACACACTGCTCTTAGTAATTGAAATTGGGTGAAAAAGGCTCTAACTGCACACGGTAGGATAGGAGGGAAAGATTGTTGGCAAGAAAACTTCTCTCCCAACCCTTAAATTTCCTTGACTTGAACATCCTGGGTGGTCCATCTCCTCTACTTAGTATGGCTGCAGCAGCTTTAGGACATATCCTCCTTCCTCCATCTCCCCTCTGACTTTCAAGTTACATGTTCATATTGCTTGCTGTGCCTAACCAAGGAGCTTACAAATCCAGAAGCTATTCTTCCTAAAAAGAACCTACTTGGGTTTCCAGTGGTCCATCAACAAAAGGGGCAGAGGACTCCTCACACACAGCCAGGCTCCGCACCAGCTTCAGTTTAGAATTAGACTAGGGAAAAAAGAAAAAAGACATATGTAAGTTGAGAATTTAGAGGTATCCTCTCTGGTTTTTGCCAAACACCTACCAGACAAAATAGTTTTACAAACTAGCTCCTTTTTGTGCAGGTCTGTACAGGTTTACTACTTTTAAGGACAACCTGAATGCTGGTAGAAATTATTACATCAATGGTTGGGAAATAACCTAATCTAATTAACTGTGCCCCAAATCCAGGCCCAGAAACATAAGTCCAAAAGTGCATATTGTCTGAGAAGTGACCACAGAACAAAGAAAGAACAGCTAAAGGAAGGTATGCAAAATGCTGAATAAATGACCTCCTTTCCATTGCCATGCTACAAAAGACTAGGCTGCCTGGGGTAGTTTATAAACTGGATGATCCTAAGAATCAAGCAATTTATTCTAAAAACCTTTCTATAAATCACTGTTCCCCTGTTGGATTCCCAACAAGAAAACTGGAGGGTGGCCCATTCGGAGCAAGCTCTACTTAAAAAGATATTTCAGACGGCAATCTGTTCATCCTTTCTCAATCCATTTCATCCTATTATTTGTTCATTTCCTTTTGCAAATCTGAAAAAGAGGTCCACCCAATTCAATCCAACTTAACAAGCACTACTAAGCACCCACTCTATTTGAGACATAGTGCTAAGCTGTGGGGATAGAGAAATAAAAGTGTAACAATTCTTGCCCTCAAGGAGCTTACATTGTGAGGGGTGGGGGTGGAAGGAAAACACAACACATACACAGAGAAGTAAATACAAGATATACTTGTACAATTTATAAAATAAATACAAAATAATTTGAGAGAGAAATTAGAACCACTTATTATAGTGATTAGAATGAGGAGTCCCTGGGATTAAGAAATTTAAAAATGAAGATACTTGATCAGTTTCTCCAATCTATTCCAATTCTATCTTTTGGTGGAAAACATTTTTTTTCAGGGTTGAACGTTATTTCAGAATAATATCTCTTAGTATCAGCAGGCTGTATATGAAATAGAAATGAGGTGTTATGTGGTAATCCACACATACACTCTAATAGGAAATGGAAACCTAATACGTGTCCAAAAGAAACTAAAATAAGAATATTCCTTACAATCCACTAGCAATAGGAATAGAATACTTTCGGTCTCCAAATCTGTATACTGGTTGGTACAATGCTGTGACAACTCCTGTCTAGAGGCAGCTAAGTGGCACGATGGATTGAGCACCAGATCCAGATTTCAAATCATGCCTGCAATACCTGCTATGTGACCCTAGGTAAATCATTTCACATTTGCCCCAGTTTCCTCCGCTGTAATATGGGGGTTATAACCACCTCTTGTTGTGAGGATCAAATGAGGTATTTGCAAAGCTCAGCAGAGTTCTGACAACTTGTTTTGTTTCCTTCCTTTCTTGGGCAGCTTCAAAGGTGGCTTCCCAAAGCGCTCCCTTTCTGTATAGAAAAAGTCTCACCTTTTAAAAGTCTCATCCTTTTCTTTCCAGGAGTTCCAGGATGGTCATTGTAAGGACCAAGGTGTTACCTACTGCCTTTGATTCCAGCTATGATTTGAGATCTTTGACCAGTAGTCATTGGTTGAGGGAGATAAGTATGTGGGCCTGGAATGTTCTTGGGTTTATTCAAGGTTAGCTAACAAAGGGGAGGTGAAGGTTTCCTTAAAATCTATGTCTGGGGTCAGATGGTCATTTAATTGTGAAGTTCTTGGGAAAAGAGTGACAGACCTCAGCTGGTTTTAGAGGCAAAAGTAAGAAACATTAAAAACCAGATACTAGTTGATTCATACTGGCAGAATCCTTTTGGTTTTTTGCTTCTTTTTTTTTTGGAGGTGGGAAGGCCCAAGGTCACACAGCTAGTTTTTTGTGTTAAGTGTCGGAGGGTAGAGTTGAACTCAGGTCCTCCTGACTCCAGGGCTGGTGCTCTATGCTCTATTCATTGTGCCACCTAGCTACCCCAATACGGGCAGAATCTTTAGGAAGTTCAGGAGGAATGCCAGGACAGTATCTCTGAAGCACGCTCTTAAGTGATGAATCAAGGTCTTTGAGGGATGTAGCTCATCCTTTGGACATTGAAGAGGAGCTGGCAGAGCATACGGGGTGTTCAGCTATCACCTTGTCCATCCTCATGTGGAGGATCACTGCCATTTCATCTCCTTTTTCAGTCATACGTGTCTTTGATAACTTTTAAGCTGACTTCTGAACAGTTCTTCAACAGTAAGGCTCTGCAGGCCACTCATGCTTAGCATGTGTTTCTCCATTCACCTTTAGGTGACTTAGAATTCATTTTTCATTAACTTTGTCACTCTGTGCTTAATCATATGCCATTACTGGAAAAATACTGTTGTTAAAAAAAAACAAGGCTCTAAAGTTAGGAGTCATAAGAGCACTGCATAGTTTCTCAAATGATATCCAGCATTATCCTCTCCTACTCAATTCTAGGCCTAATTCAATGCCCATATGTGGCATAATTCAGAATACATATTTATGGAACTCTACCCCATTCAGTACATGGTGTTACAAGTCGTCCATCCAATGGTATATCATCACCTGAACAATGGGCATCCATTCTTCATCCATTTTGTTTTTCCTGTGTAGATAGTTATAAACTCAGGAGTGGTTACAAGATGGAAGCTATATAATGACCTGGGGTTTGCTATCATCCACCAACAAGAACATCTGGAAAGTCTTAGCATCTACAGGAAATCCCTTGTCTATTTGTACTGTTAGAGGTCCTTATAACATGGCAAATACCTTCAATGTGTATATTCAACCTGACACTTATAATCAAGAGCTGTGAACAAAGCCATTTCTGTTTTTAACATAAGAATAGGAGATACTCTGTTGGAGTAGACTTTAAAGCAATTTTTTGCTCTACTGTCTCAAATGATTTTTTATAATTGACAACAAGCAAAGCAGAAACTGAACTTTCCAGTCAACTACATGACCAAAAGATATCATGTTGTGGATGGAGGACCAGCTTTGACTGAAGTCAGGAAGTACTAGGTTCAAATTTTGTCTTTTAACAAATAGTGGCTAGAAGATAGTCACATTTAGGGTTATGCTCATAAAAGTTTCACAACTGTTTCTGTCCTTTCCCCCTGAATGTATGCACTATACACACACACACTCTTTTTTTTTTGGAGGGGAGAAGGCAGGGCAACTTTAAGTGACTTGCCCAAGGTCACACAGCTAGTAAGCATTAAGTGTCTGAGGCCACATTTGAACTCAAGTCCTCCTGACTCCAGAGCCAGTGCTCTATTGACTGCACCACCTACCTGCCCTACAATATAGTTTTAAGTCTAATTTGCATTATTAGCATTTTCTTCCTAAAGAAAGGCTCAATAACATCTTTTCATTTCATACCAATCAATTCCTGATCTAATTAGCCCTCAACCCCAGAATTCCCCCTTAAAACAAACCTAAACAGTTCAAACCAACCAGTACACCAAAGCAGCTTGACATCATAGCCAATATTCAGCATTTATTGAGAGGAAGAAGGTGGCATTTTATCATTTTGCCCTTAAAGTCAACAATGACCACTGCATTTGAATTCACCTGCTTCTTGGTATTCTCATTTACATTAATCTGTCAAAAATATATATGCTGTTCCTTTGGTTAATCTTTTTTTGATCTGCACCAGTTCACAGAAGTCCTGCTGAGTTTCCTTCAACCATTCATAATTTCTTACGAAGTAAAAATATTAGGGGCGGCTAGGTGGCCCCAGGTAATAGAGCATCGGCCCTGGAGTCAGGAGGACCCAAGTTCAAATCTGGCCTCAGACACTTGACACACTTACTAGCTCTATGACCTTGGGCGAGTCACTTAATCCCAATTGCCCTGCCCTCCCCACTCCAAAAAGCTCCCTCCCCCCAAAAAAGAAGTAAAAATATTCCATTACATTTATATGCTACAGTCTGTCTAACCATTCCTCAATCAACAGGAACCCACCAGGTTTTGTTTGTTTGAGTTTCTTGGTTTGTTTGGGTTTTTTTGCTACTACCCAAATTACTGTGTGTCAATTATTTTCACAAAGTTGGTAGGAAGAAGAAGAAAGGCATATAACGTAAGAGTTACATTTTCTCAATTACCTTTTTCAGTACTGATCATTTATGTCCACATTTGTATCTTTCCCTCTTTTAGATATCATGCAAAACAATTTCTCAACACTGTCAAGAATGTGTCACTTGCACCAAGATTTCCTTTGCATATACTAGGCTAATTCTTCCTATCGTTGTTTTCTTTAGCATCTTTTCTACCTGCTCACACCACATATTAGGGACCATTAAGGTTGGGGTTTGTTTTATTTATATCCAGGACCTGTAATTTCATTAATATGGGGAAATCTGGATGAGGAAATTGCCTCTAACAATGGAAATCAGTAACTATTTTGAAACTTATAGTATTGATGGATTAATACTTAATAGTATCAAAGATTAAGTGGCTTGCCTAGAGTCACACAGCCAACATGTGTGGGTGGTGGGACTTGAACTTGGGTCTTCTATACTTCATATGGGGTTGAGACCCAGAGTTTCAGAAGCACTAAAGGGGTCGCAAGTGGAAAAAGTTTAAGAAGCCCTGGATACCATGTTGGTTCCTGTGATATGAATTATTTAAATCAATTAAAAATAACAACTAAATATACTTTTATCTGCACAATGAGAAAGTTGGACTAAGTGGCCTCAGTAGTCCCCTGTGTGCACAAAGCCATGTGTTATAGTGCATAAGAAGAGAAGCATAAGATATGGTCTGTGCTCTTGAGAAGCTTTTGATTGATTATGTGGGGAGATAAGGCAAACCTATGAAAACCTACAAGCACATCAAGACTGTTATTAGTCAAGAAGTTGGTAGAAGGAAAGTCTGTGGGGACCTTTACCATCACAGATGAGTACAGTGACAGCGACAGTTCATCACACTACGGCTCATGGCGTGTACCCATGCACGTGAGCACACACACGCCACACCACACAAACACCATATATACCTCTCCCCACAACATCATATCAAATACATACACCACCACAGCTTTTCTAAACCATGTATTTCTTTGGGCAGAGACAAGCAACACAGTGATAATCATTTCCACTGCAGGAGATGCTCTTGTCCCTTACTGCTCCCCCAGCTAATTAATAAATTGTTACTTTGCTAACACTTTACATACCCCCTTGACACCTTTGCCTACAATTATCTTTTTAGTATTTTTTAAAAAATATTAATTTTTTAAAATCCCTTAACTCAAAATGCTAATAATCCTGTATCATTAAGCCATTCAAAGTTACTGACTCTTTTCTTATAAGATGAGGACATGATTTATTGGGAACATGATTTATTGTAAGGAAAAAAGTCACCATGTTCCTGAAGGCCACTGGTAAGACGGAATTCCAAAAGAACTAGTGCAACTCGCTCTGGCTCAAAGGAGCGTGGCTCTTGGTAGGCTGCTCCCCCTCAGCAATGGAACAACACTCTAACTACACCAATGATAGATAATGGAGAACAGCAAGAGCCACAACATCATAACAGGAACTTAAAAGAGATGGCTGAGGATAGCTGGAGAGGCTTAGAGAAAAAATTATGAGAAAGCTCTACCCATGTTAACAGAGAAAACTAGATAGCTGTGGTGACCTGAACCCTAAGAATGGTGATACACGCCCCTGGACAGAAGGCGATACTTGTGGCTCTCTCACCTTGGCTCTTTTTCTGGTGTGCCCATGGCTGGAAGCCCGTCTCTGCAAAAAAGGGGGAAGAGATCATTAAAGAAGGAAAATAAAATCAACACTTGGGCAATCATCTTCTGGCTCAACCGAGAAAATCGACAGCTGTGGGAGCTATTTAAGAAGCACCTGGGCCATCACGAGAGTCAGAGAGATCAGAAGGACAGAATGACGGTATACTCTCTAAATCTGCAATTTCACCCTTGAAAGAATAAAGCAGCCAGAGCTGACTGGCTACCCCACATGACAAGAAGGACCAGCTATGGTCAAGTCATCTCACCTGTCAGAACTCAAAGCTCCGCTGTGCACAAGAGGAATAATGATGACAATAACTCCAGCAGAGCACAGATTACCTGGGACAAGCATGACGGTGATGGCCAGCAACGTGTTCTTCTACTACACTGACTCAGAACATCCAACCTTGACTGGACAAAACCGAACTGAGCTGGTTTCCTCAGCTGGCTTTCATGCCACAATGTTTCATTGCTTTCTTTTGTAATATTTTTAACTCTATGGTTTTTAAGAATAAATATTAATCCAAAGAAATTTGTAAAAGCTGTTGCTCTAAAAGAACAACTTTAACAACTGTTGAGAGATATTGCTGCAGCTACTAGTGTGGAAAAGTCAAGCTCAGGTATCATTCAAGCCAACAATGAGACAGAAATAACTGGACTGAATCATAGAAGGAAGCATGGTCAAAAATCAGAACTGGGGTGATGGGGAAGGGAGTAGACACAATGCCAAGGACTGAAAAACTACTGCTGTATAATAGTCTAACTAATCCTCAGAAAACAAAAAAAACCTCCTGAGGGTTATGACAGCTAGAAAGGTTGTTCCTGATTCCTCTGTGGTACAATGGGTTCCTGAAGACAGAAGAACAGATTAAAAAAAAAAAAAAGCTGACATCACCATAAAGAAAAGATGCTTCTCATGGGTGAGACAATACAAAGACTGGAGCACTAAAAATAGGAAAATGTAATTTTTTCCAACAAAACTCAATTTTTTAAATTCAATCTTACATCAAAATTATCAAAAGTAGACCAGGCAAACCTATAAGATCTGGGTATGATATCAGACCCCAAAACATTCACACATACCTCTAAAATGTTTTGGGGACTTTTAAAATTATCTGGTGGCCTTATAAATCTTGTCCCCATTGAGAAAATGAACTATAATAAACACACTGATATACTGAGAAGCCAACTTGTTCCAGAATTACAGAAATTCCCAAATGGAAATGGAGTGCATCATGGCAGTCTATCATGCTACACAACATGAAAGATTTAAAAATTTACACAAGTGATGAAGATAAATACGTTTCAATGGCCTAGAACTCACTGAAACCTCACTGAAGATTTATGAATTATAATAATGAAGGTTAGACCTGGAAAAGTGCACTTAATGCCAGATCATATAAGATATATTAAATGGATTCGAATTTGTAAGAATAAAAGACTTTTTCCAATTGACAAATAGTTAAAGGATAAGAAAAGAAGAAATCCTAGATAGCAATAGCCATATTTTAAAAATGCTCCAAACCACTGATAATTAAAGGAATACAAGTTAAAGCATCTCTGAGGTTCCACCTAATATCCATGAGTTGTTGACCAAAAAAAGGGAAAATGACAAATTCTGGATGAGCTGTGGAAAAACAAGCATATTAATGCACTCATAGTGGAACTATGAATTAGTCCAGCCATTCAACAAAGCTATTTATAAAATATAATAAATTAATTAAATATAAAACAAAATAAAACTATATCCAAAAAGTTACTATGCTTTGCTCTTGAGTTATCACTACTAGGAGGATACTTTAAGGAAATCAGAAAAAGGAAGAACAGGATCCTTAGGTACATAAATTTTTACAGTAACTCTTTTTATGGTGGTAAAGAACTGAGCATGTATCAATTTAACAATACTATTACATCATAAAATATTATGAGTTTCAGAGAAACCTGGGAAGACTTATATGAACTGACAGAGTAACATAAGCAGAACCAGGAGAATTATTTGCATAATAGCATTCTAAAGACAGAACAACTTTGAAAGACTTAAGAACTATTATTAACACATTAACCAACCACAGTTCCAGGACTGATCATAAACCATGACAATGAAATCTAGAGAGAGACATTGGAGTCAAGATACAGTTTGAGACATATTTTTTTACACAATGGTCAATGACAGAATTTGTTTTGTTTGACTAATCATATTTATTATAATAGTCTTGTTTTTCTCTTTTTTTTTATCAATATGCCAAGGAAAGATAGGAAAAAGAGTAAATAATTTTTATTTTAAAAAAATTAAAAGAATAAAACAAGTACTGCAAAAGGAGGCCATGTCACATCATAAACGTTTTTTTTAAAAGATATAAAATCGTAACATTTATAAGGTAATACACTTAATTAACTTTGTTGCAGCTAATTTGTCCACCACTGCACCTTCCTTAGATGGTTATTGTGAGGGTCAAATAAGATTATGTAACAAGTATCACGAAAAAATCATTTAAGTCTGAAGTCTGAGATTCCGTAACTATAAATCAGAAATAGTAACACTTAGACTACCTACCTCACAGATTTATTTTGGTCTAATATTTTATAAACTTTAAAAAAAACTATGTAAATGAGATTTTCATGTAATCGAAATTGACCATTTGATCTTCTACATTCTCTATCCCTAAATATGAGATTGTATTCATTTGATCAGGTCATTTAAAATAGGATTCATCTGCCAGGAACTCATAAAAGTATTGGTTTGGTTTGGTTTGGTTTTGCAGATCTCAACCTGTCAATGATTACAAAACATTTGTTTGAAACTTAAAATTTATTTTTCCATAGGAATAGTGGTTATTATGCTAATCTATAAAAGTCTATTTTTAAAAAAACTTGTAAAATACCTGAAGTATGGTACAAATAGTACAGAACTTAACTAACAATTATGGCAAAGCTTCTATGGGCATAATAGGTAGAAAATAAGAAGAAACAAATTAGGTGTCCATCCATGGTGGAATGGCTAAGTAAACTGGTACATAGAATATTACTTTGCCATAAAAAAAGAGAAAGATAAAGAATTCAAAGAAACATGGGAAGACTTATGTAAATGATACAAAGTGAAGTAAGCAGAATCAGAAAAATACTATACACAATCATTATAATTTAAATGGAAAGAACAATAAAATAACACTGAATGTTGAATAACTGGATTCACTAGAGAAGCTGAAGACCATGAATATGGGAAATGCTGTATATACAGTCTGAACATTACGTGTTGCCTAATTTTGTTGAATTTTTCCCTCCTTTTAAAAAATTATTTATTACAAAGGATGTATTTCTGGGAAAGGGCATATTGAGAAGTGTGTATTTGGGGATGAAGGGGGTATAAAAACAAAAGATTTTTAAAATGTAGTAGGATGACAGCTGAGATGCAGAACCTTACTGGGTTAATGGAACTGAGTTGATGGCAGGGAAACAATTCTCTCTGTTAAAGTACATTCAGTGCTCCAAACAGAGATGCCAAAAACATCTTCAATAGTCCAAGAGATGAGAGGTATTATCCCATTTTTCACCCTCCACACCACACTGACTCCTGTAAGGGCTATCAAGATAGAAGAGACAGGGACTACTTCCACAAAGGTTTCGATTTTTGTGTGAAGTCCCCATAACCAGTGACTCCAACAGGAATGCAGGTTCCTAAGGGATAGCGGCAAGGCCTTCAAGGGTATTGGTTCCTTCAAGAAGCAACAAAAATGGCATCAATACAAAAGTTTGTACAGCTTCCACAACAGTATGGAGAGGTGAGGAAGGCTGCATTATCTGCTTATGTGTATATAAGATGGATTTTTCTAAGTAAAAGACTACGTAAACTCTACCCTCTATACTTGCTTCCTAGCCCACATAATAGAGAATTTAGCATTGTTTACAATGACCTCTTGGGAAAAGAATAATTTAGTCATATGAGCTAATTTAATTATATCTTTCACTATTATATGACAGGATATAATTAAGTATTCACTGCTTATCTATCTTAAGGATTCAAGACTCATTAATGGTATCTGGAGTCAGTGACTAAAGGAATAGGTGAATATTTGCTGACATGGAATTAGTCTTTATTACCACAGTCAGAGAAGAGGGAAGGAACAGAAAACAGGGAGATGGGGGAAGGAAGACAAAGGGAAAATAGAATGAGGAATCTGTATAGGGACCTGATCCATACCAGGTAATTTCATGGGATAAATGTAAAGTCTTCATCAACTTCATAAGATGGGAGAGGTGTACCTAGAAAAAGATCAGAATGTCTCAATGGCCTGTAAACTCAATATGAGGGAAAGATGACAGAGCAGACAAGAAAGCCTTGTGCAATTTTAGACCACAATAAGAGTGGTACAATTTACATGAATAAAGAGGTCAGATAACACTGGGATTACTCAGTTTGGCTAGTAACCTTGGGGAGTTTACAGTAGTACAAATAGGATTGTGAAGGGCTTCAAGTTCATGTCATATGAGAAGCAACTGAAAGAATTGGGAATTTTTAGCTTGGAGATCAAAAGCCAGAGGGGAGACCAAAAGTACTGCCACACAGAAAAAGTATTTATTGTTCTGTTTAACTCAAATAGGCAAAAAAAAAAAAACAATGGGCAGGAAGTTGTATGGAGGCAAATTTAGGTCTGATGTAAAGAAACATAATTAGACCAACAGTAAAATGGGGTACTAAGAAAGCAACAATAATAAAAGGTAGCATTTATATGGTGCTTTACAATTTGTAAAGCACCTTACAAATATTATTGTATTCCTATAATTACCTTGGGAGGTAGATACTATTATTATTCCCATTTTACAGGTGAGGAAACTGAGCCTCAGGGAAGTGAAGTCACTTGCCCAGGGACCCACAGCTATGAGTCTGAAGCTGGATCTGACCTCAGACACTCTTGGCTAGCACTTTATCCACTGTGTCATCTAGTAGCCTCTAAAGCCAGGGGATCCTATCATCTGGGGTCCACTGGAAAAAAAACTGGGTGAGCATTTGTGAGACAGAAAGTATTCCTTTTCAAGTGTCATTTGGATTAGACGGCCACTGAGGTCCCTTACAAATCTGAAATTCTTTGATTCTATAAAGCACGAAAAAGGGAAAACAGCTGGTGAATCAAAATGTTTCAAAGACAAACTTAGTGTTTTATAAATGTCCACAGAAATTATGTTTCTATAAACAATCTTAGTACTTCTAGAAGGCTCACTACATTCCTCCTTTTTCTTAATTTTAAACAGTATTAGCAGTTAGTAAAAATGTTTCCTCTCCTTATTAGAGAGAAAATCATTATTTCTCCCAGACAGTAAAAGAAATGGCTGATTTTAGTTGAGCTTGGCCAATCAATCAAGAAGAATTTATTAAACACTACTTACATGCCAGACTTGACTTAGGGCATTGAGACTACAAAGACAAAAATAAAACAGTCCCTAACCTCACTGAGCTTACTTTAAATTAAGGAAAACAACACATACACACATAAAGGTATACGAAGTAAACAAAAGGTAATTCCAGAAAGAAAATACTAGTAAATGGGGAGGGGGCAGCTGTAGAATTAATCTTTGAAGGAAACTAGGAATTCTACGATGCAGAGGGAAGTAGTAAGTGCATTCTAAGCATGGGAGATAAGCATGGGGGAAGGCTCTGAGGTATATAATGTCACTGAGAAATAGCAAGAAGCCCAGTTTGGCTGGACCAATGAGTACAAGAAAGGGAATAATGTATAAATAGGTTGAATGGAGGTAGGTTGTGAAAGCCTTTAAACAGCAGAGGAATCTGTATGTGATTCTAGAGATAATAGCGAGCCACTGGACTTAATTAAGCACTCGGGAATATGGACTAGAGAGGGTAAAGACTTAGGGCAAGTAGACCCATTAAAAGACTATTTTAATAGTCCAGAAGAAGAGTGATAAGGACCTGAATAAGGGTGATAGCCATGTGAGCAGACACAAGAGGACAGATATGAGAAATGTTATGGAGGTAGAAACAAGATTTGACAACTGATAGGCTATATGGGATGAGGGAGAGCAAAGAGTCAAGGATGATTCCAAGGTTGTGAACCTTGGGAATTTAAGAATGATGGTATCACAGATAGTAGTACAAAAATTAGGGGAGAAAAAGGTAGGATGGGAGTGGGGGAGCTGAAGATAATGATTTCTGCCTTGGACTTCTTGAGTTAGAGATGTCTACTGGACATCTACTTTGAAACATTCAACAGTCAGTCAGTGATCCTATGAATGGAGCACAAGAAAGAGATCAGGACTAGGTTTATTAGATATGAGGTCATCTGGATAGAGCCTAGAGGTATACTTGTAGTTAAGGGAGGAATATCAACAATGATTCAGAAAGAATTCTGAGAAGGATCAGTCAGACAGGTAGGAGAATAACTAAGAAAAAGTAGTCAGGAAAATCCAGAAAAGAGCAAGTATCCAGGGGAAGACGGTGGTAAAGGATAGAGACTGAGAAAAAGTCATGAGATTCTGTAAGTAAGTAAACACTGGTAACTCTGGAGCAATTTCAGGTGAATGATGAGGCTAGAAGCCACGAGCTGCAAGGGGCTGAGAAGTGAGTAAGAGGAGAAGATGCAGAGAAGAGAATTTTCTAAGTATGGCTATGAAAAGGAAGAAAGATAGAGGACGACAGCTTAACGAGACAATGGGAAGTTTTTAGGGATGGGGAAAATCTTGTCCTGTTTGGAGCTAGCAGGGGAAGAGTCTGAATAAGGGGAAAGATTCAGTCAGTCAGCACACATTTACTGAGAGCCTACTATGTGCCAGATGCTGCCCTAAGCACTGGGGACACAAAAAGAGTCAAAGGCAGCCGTGGCCTCCAGGAGCTCATAGTCTGAAGGGAGAAACAATTAGCAAACAAATGCACACAGACAAGACACGCACACACACACACACACAAGACAGTGAAACAATGAAGTGAGGGAAGGGATCAGTATTAAGAGGTTTGGGAAGGATTTTAGCCAGGATTTAAAGGAGGCTGGGAAAGCCAGCAGGTGGAGGTGAGGAGTGAGAGGATTTCAAGCAAGGGGAGAGACACAGAAAATGCCTGGAGCTGAGAGATGGAGTGCCGTGTTCAAGGAACAGCAAAGAAGCCACAGTCGCTGGATCAAATGGTGCGTTTCAAGGAATGAGGTCTAAGAAGACTGGACAGGAGGAAGGAAGGTTAAAGTTATGAAGGGCTTTTGAATTCCACGCAGAGAATTCTGTATGTGATCCTGAAGGCAATGCGGAAGCCACTGGAGCTGGGGATCGGGGAGGGTGGTGGTGAGATAGTGGGATCTGAGGTTTAGGAGAATCGCTCTAGTGGTGGAACACAGGATGGCCTGGAGTGGGCAGAGACTTGTGGTAGGCAGATCTACCTGCAGGCTACTGCAATAGTCCCAGTATGAGCTGATAAGCCCTGTACAGGACGGTGGCAGATCAAAAGAGAAAAGGGGACATATTCAAGAGATACTGCAAAGGTGAAATCAACAGGTCTTGACAACTGAGAATAAAGAATCAAGGATAACGTCTAGGCTATGGGCAGGAGGAATTGGGAGAATGGTATTGCCTTCTAGCCTAACATGGAAAGGGTAGTGGGGAAGGATTTAAGGGGAAAGAGTTCCATGATGAACATGTTAAGTTTGAGATGTCTACTGAACACCCAGTTAGAGCTATTTGAAAAGGCACCTGGAAATGTGAGACTGGAAGCTGGCTAAGAGGTCAGGTATATTTGAGAATCATCAGCACAGAAACAGTCATGAAGTCCATGGGAACTGATGAGATCATCAAATGAAGGATAAGAGAAAAGGACCAAGACAGAAGTCTGTGGGACACCTACAGTTACAGGGCAGGTCCTGGATGGGGATCTAGCAAAGGAGACTGAGGAGTGGTCAGAGAGGCAGGAGAAAAACCAGAGGAGTGTGGTGGCCTGCAAACCTAGAGAGAAGCAAGCATCAAGGAGAAGAGGGTGATCGACAGGTTAAAGACTGAAGAATGAAAGAGGAGGGGCTTAGATCAAGGGCACAAGTAGGCAGACTGGCCTAAGTGAGGGAAAAGGGCCATTCCATCAAATATTGGAGAAGAAAATGGGAGATAACAGCAAGAGTAGGGGAGATGGAGAGGAGAGGAGAGGAGAGGAGCTCCCTGTGAACAGCCTCTATTTTCTCAGTGAAGTATGAAGCAAATTCCTGAGGCCTGTGGGAAGGGGCTGGCGTGGGCTATCTGAGGAGTGTAAGTCTAGAACAGGGCTGCTATAACGAGTGACAGAGAACACGAGGGGAGGAGTTAAATGAATGCCTGGCTGCTGTGACGGCCCAACAGAGGTTAGAGCATATAAATTTTTGATAGACCCAGTCAGCCCACTTGCATGACTTTTTCCAGTGCTGTTCACCAGCAAATGATTTGGAACAGATGAGGCAGATAGTGGGAGTTAATACAGGGATGTGATTTGACATGGCCTGAGCAATGACAGGAAAACTTATGCGAGGGACTTCAGAACAAGAGAACAGTGTAATGTGGAACTGGTTTACTTCTCAAATGGGAAAGAGAGGAAAGTGAAACTAGATAATATACTGAGAGGTCAAGGGAGTAGAGATCACATTAAAGGTAAAGAATAGGATCAGGAATATCAAGCATGGGATGATACAGAATGATAACAGGTTATGGTTTGAGAGTACATTTTCAGAATTCTTGAACATGGAAACAGAATACTTGTGGTCAATAGTGAGATCCAAGTGTGGTAGTCCCTGTGTTTGACTGAGGGGTTGTGACAATGAAAGTCATGGGAGATGAGGAAACTGAAGGACTGGGAGGTCAAGTGGTTTGAAACAATACTGTCGTTGAAATTTAGGATTACTTTTTGTAGGGGAACAGAAGAATAGTTAGGTTAGGCTGGAACTGGTTGTGAGACTAGGTAAGTTAGTGGAAGAAAAAATAAATCTTGAAGAGAGAAGTACTACCTGGTGACAGAACCGCCCTCTTCTCTTCCCTGCTCTGCAGCCAGGATTTGGGCAGAAAACAACATGGCAGCCAAGGTGTGAAACACTGTTCAATCACCTACACCAAGTGGCAATTTCAGAGCCTATTTTTGACCCAGTAAATGCTGATTGCTTTAACACAACCAGGATATGAATTTTAACACTGTGCACTAGGACAGATGCACAGTTTTGGTTGTGAGATTTTAATGACTGTGACGTTTCACGACTTGTCGTATCACATGCTTGTGATTCTATATTTCTTTTTCTCTTCTGAAATATCTTAAGTGTATTAGAATATGGCTAGTGGCTAGTAACTTGGGTATATGATCTAGATGAGAGTAGTTAAGCCAAATGCATACACAAAGATTCTGAGATCAGGAGTTGTGTTTTGCTCTCTTTACAAACTCCTTTATGGATATTATTATTTTAAAAGGAAAAGCCTTTAAAAGCAAGTGAAACTGAATTATAAAAAAGGGAAGCTGCCGACCTTTGACCTTACATGTGGCCAAATACCTACAGATTCCTCTGGCATCCAACAAGGACCCTTTCCAAGTAAAAGTTAAGTTATGCTTTCCTGGTTTCTTACCTGCGTCTCCTGCCGAACACCAGTATCCTCACCCTCCTTCTCAATCTCTTCCTTACTTGGTGACTTGGATACAAACTTATTCTTGTTTACAGACTCTTCCACCAGCTTTTTTTCTGATTCTTTCATTATTTCCAGGGTCTCTTGAGTAGTGTTACTGTTAGACATCTTCAACAGAATATAGCAGCCTCTACAGACACCTACAGGAAGAGCAAGTACAAAGAAAGCAAAGGTATGAGATGAATTCTGCATTTAAATTCCCCATGTACAGATCTGCATCTCACATTCTGGTGTCTCCTTTGTTCTGAACACAAAGTGCTGGCTCTGGTAGCTTCCTCAGTTTCCTCTTATGAAGGCCTCCCTGGCCCCCGGTTCTCCCCAGAAGGAGCTTGATCTGCAGCATTAGGACAAGGTTGCCCCATTTGCTCCACTCCCAGGGAAGGAGGATCTACTTTGGCGCCCCACAGTGGTGCACCTCACATACCTCACAGGGACCAGTCAGAGAAGCCCGCACTGCTGCACATGCCTAAGACTAGAAGCAGATGCTATGACTTCACGCAAAGATTCCAGATTTCTTATCCTCAAAACAACACTTGAAGTCAAACATGCTTGGTGCCAATATTGGTTTGAAGACCTTTCCCTTCTCGTGGATTACTAACTGTGCTTCAGGCCTAACTATGCTTCTGAAAAGGCAAGTTTGGAAACTCAACTTCGTCTGTGTCCCCAGTACAGCTCTGGAAACTGAACACGCTAACAGCGTCTCCTGACGACAGCCATCAGACACTCCCTTTCCTTCTTAGAGCAATCTGAGGATATGGGTGATCCTTCAGAAATGGGTGAGAAGATTCAGGGCTGCAAGTATTATCTAACAGTTGACTGCTTTTGTTCACTCTGACCCAGGATGCACACATCCTCAGTCTGCATGAGATCCCAGCTTCCAGAGACTAGCTGAAGCAACCTGAGCCAGCGCTTTGTGTTCAAGATACCAATCATAAAGTGAAAAACTTAAAAAAAAAGTGAATTGAGGAGGAAAAAATGGCCAGGGTTTTCATTTATCTTAAGTCTGCTATAAAATCTTAAACATCACCGAGACTTAGGGGTTATGCACAGGAATTGCTAATATATGATCACAAACTGGTGCTCTAAATGTGAAGAACCAGTAAAACATGAAATTCATGCCATCAATGACAGTTCTTAGCTGGTCTACCTTAACAAGAATAAAGACAGCACTTTAAACACAGCATTCAGCTATGTTCACTCAAATTCTTTTGTCATACTTATCTGTATACCTATCTTTCCTATTAAATATTGAGCACTTTATGGGGCAGGGACCACTTTTTGACTCATCTCTGTACACCCTTCAGTACCTAGTAAGGTGCCTTTCACACATGAGATAATCAATAAATGTATCTTGAATGAATAAAACCTAAGATTTGAAAGACACCTTAGAGGTCATCTAAGTCAACTTCCTTCTCAGGGCAGGAATTCCTCCTAATGGTATTTCTAAAGATGGTCAGTCTCTTGTTGAACATTCCCATGACACAAGCTCACTACTTGCTACTTGGTGACAGCCCTTTCTACTGATGAATGGCTCAAACTGTTAGAATATCCTTTTTTATAGAGCCAAAATACAGCTCCCTTTAACTTCTACCCATTAGCTGTAGTTCTAACTTTCTTTTTTTTTTCCAATGACTTGTTTATTTACTTTTAGTTTACAAGATTCAGTTCCACAATCCCTTGAGTTTCAGATTTTCTCCCCTCCCTCTCCTCTCCCCCCCCCTCCCCGTGGTGGTGTGCAATCATGTATAGGATCTGCAAATACTTTCACACTGTACAATAGTCTGGTTGTATAGAAGGGTTGTAACCAATGAGTGAACACTGGGAAAAAAGAAACAAAACCAAACATGAAAAAGAATGATAGCATGTATTGCTTCAGTCTCCATTTAAACGCTAGTCTTTCTAGATCTTACTCTGAATGTAGATATCTTCTTCCATCCTGATACTTGTAGAGTTGTCTTATAGCTGTGCATTGCTAAGAAGAGTCCAGTTCATCAAGGTTGGTCACCACACATACAATGTGTCTGTCATTGTGTACAAATTTTTCCTAGTTCTGCTCTTCTCACTCAGCATCAATTTGTATAAGCCTCTCCAGGTAATTATGAAGTCCATCTCCTTCCCATTTCTTATAGCACAATAGTATTCCATTACACTCATAAACCACAACTTGTTCAGCCATTCCCCAATTAATGGCAACCCCTATATTTCCAGTTTTTTGCCACCACAAAGAGAGCTGCTATAAATATCCTT
>CM053581.1:380721080-380741489 GCA_028627135.1 Pseudochirops cupreus | reverse complement strand
CATCCTCTCCAGCATTTGTCATTTTCCTGTTTTGTCATCTTAGCCAATCTGACTGGTGAGATGTGGTACCTCAAAGTTGTTTTGATTTGCATTTCTTGAATTAATAGTGATTTAGAACATTTTTTCATATGCTTAAAGATATCTTTAATTTCTGTCTCTGTAAATTGCCTGTTCATATCCTTTGACCATTCATCAATTGGGGAATGACTTGTATTCTTATAAATTTTACTTAATTCCCTGTATATTTTAGAAATGAGGCCTTTATCAGAGACCCTGGTTGCAAATATTCTTTCCCAATTTCCCACTTCCCTCTTAATCTTGGTTACATTGGCTTTGTTTGTACAGAAACTTTTCAATTTGACGTAACCTAGGTTTATCCATTTTGCATTTTATAATGCTCTCCAACTCTTCTTTGATCATAAAGTCTTTCCTACTCCCTAAGTCTGACAAGTAAACTATTCCTTGCTTCCCCAGATTATTTACAGTATCAGCCTAAATTTATACCTAGATCATACACCCATTTAGACTTGACTTTGGTGTACGGCGTTAGATGATGGTCTATGCCCAGTTTCTGCTATACTATATCCCAATTAGTTCTAACTTTCTAAAGCAACAATGAACAAGTCTAATGCCCTTTTCTACATAGTAGTCAGACATCTGAAAATGGCAATCATGTTTCCTCATCCCAAAAGTCCCTGCTGTTTCAAAAAATGAGGGCCATGAGCAAAAATACAAAGCAGCTATTTTTCTGCAGCTAAACCATCAAATAAGAATGGTAATCTACTTTGTGGTTCATTTTCTTCTTCCCCTATGGTCCAAAAAAAGATCAACAATTCAGATACCTGGTATGATGTTACAGTGTTTGATGCTGCCAGAATTTCTAGGTCAAAGTGCCAAGAAAAAAAATTAAAAGTCGAGTTGTCTGGGGGACTGATTGATGTCCATGCACTATTCTGTCATAGAGGTTACGTTTTGTTTAGTTCTGTCTTCTAACTTTGTACCCCTCCCCCCCCCCCCAAAGGGATACAACCATCAACACCAATTCAAGCTTCCAAGAGTTCTTATTGCCTTCCTTCTCATGGGCAACAAGAAGACTAAGTGGATCTACTTGTTTCTTCGACTACAGATAGCTACTTCCAAAGAACTACCGGTTTCCCCAAAATGAGAGATAAAGAAGCAATCGAGAGTAATGTAATGTTAAGAAAGCCGGTGCAAGTATCCATCAAGGATACCAAGAATACTGAAGACCTCAAAAACAAATTATGCTTTAAAAAAAAAATCTAGGAGGTTGTCTATAGAGACCAGTAAAACAAATTGCATCCAATTGTCTCCTTAATGGCTATCCAAGTCAGAAGATCCATCCTGTTAAGCACGGTTATCCTATGCTAACCAATGCAACTTAAAAGTAAGACCGTTTGTAGCTCAGCACTTTCTTTTCTACAGTTCTCACCTCATCCCTGGCATATATAAGAGCTCTTTAAAATACTGGTATATTTCTCAATATTAAAACAAAAACGAAAGTTACACCTTAAAACTGTGTCTAGGGAATAAGGTTATTATTCAAAAGATAATACTTTAGAAAAAGAAAGGAAAACTAAAAGAAGGGTCGATACAGAGAAATTATTTTCAAGCTTTATGGCCTGTCAGGAAGGAAAAAAAGGGGGGAGGAGTCTGAAGTGGGGAAGAGTGGTTCTAGGAGAGGAATGGGACTAAATAAAATGCAACCACAACAGGAATAATGCACAGCTATGAAGCCTCCATGAGGGCCTATATATGTGTGTCTCTTGCATCCTACTTTATGCACATTTAACACTTCAGCCAGGAAAGCAGTACAATTTCTAAAGCAGAATGTCTCCTGAGGACACTCAGCAGCTCAAAGCTGCTCACAAGAGACTGCCAGACTGCTGGGACCGGAAGATAGGATGATAAGCGGGTAGGTGATCAGGAGCCAAGATATAGCAATCTTTTGTCAGGGAGACTACTGCATATTCCCTATAAATTTCTGGTCTGCCAAGGTAAATGCATTCCAGAGCAGAATGAGATTATGTATCCTTCCATCAACTTTCTAGGCACTGAGCCAAAAGGACACTACACAGGAAACTCTCAGGGACAATACAGATATTCTGGAATTGTTTGCTTAAGAATATAGTATAGATCATATAAAGAGAGTACCAAGAAAAAGACAAGAATAACTGCTTAATGTGAAAAAAACAAAACAAAACAAATCTCTGTCCTATTCAACTAAATGAACTATGGCAATATTAAGGCCTTATTATACCTTACCATAATCTTTTCAAACCAAGTGGAAACTATTTCCCAATTAGCCACCATGTTAAAGAGAGAGAGAAAAAAAATGTAAAAAAAAAAATGAAGTCACCAAAACCCATTCTCACATCTATCCTAGAGATAGAAATACAGGAGGACCAAGAAGCATTATAAACACCCAGAACTTTAAAAAGGTAGTTTCTATTCAGTCCATGGGTTATGTGACTCTAGGAAATAACTGAAAGAGTGAAGTTCCTTTTGGGTCTTCTACTTCAAAGTTCTGAAAGGGAATAAAATATACTAGAGAACAGTGTATTGGAATATAAAGTACTAACAGAATATGGTCAGGTGGAACATGTGACAACTCCTTGAGGTCTATAGGAATCAAACAAAACTAGACTTCATTAGCACTCACTTAACTGATGATGATGATGGTCCCAATTTCAAATCACAAAACAAAAAACATCCCTCTCTGCGGCTGCAAAGAAGCCACTAACTCATGGGAAAAGCCCACAGGTGCTGGTTTCTATCCATAGCAATTCTTCAGGCAGGAATGAAGAGGGAGTAACTCCATTAAAATGTTCTGGAAATGCACCTACTTTCTTTGCTCAATCTCTGTTATGGCTGTACTTGCCCTGAAATGAGAACTGCAGGTGCCTTGCTTAATGGACTGACACATTCATTGAGCTTTACTGCAGCTTCTGACAGGCTCCCTACACTGCTGGTCAAAATTGCATTTTTTACTTCCTTTAGCAAAAGGGATCAAATCTTCACCTCCCTCAGAGACAGAGCACCAGAAATGGTTTTCTCTATGTTGCTTCTATTCCTATTGAATCATTCAAAGAATCCCAGAATAAAAGGAAAAAACCATGGATGGAAGTCATCATCTACTTCTCTTCTATCCTTCCCAAAGACTAAACTAACACAAACTAGAGAAGAAGAAATCACTACCTTATCTTTCATATCATGGTCAGGATGCTCTTTGTAGCTAATATAAATTTCACAGTGTATTTAAATGTAATCCCTCCTACTCTTTTCTTATTAACCAATATCATAGGTAAAACATAGCATCTATCATTCAAGGTAATCATCGCTGAAGTAGAGTCAGTCCTATTATAATAATCCAACACAAATACCATTTACACATCAGGTCTGAAGAAATAGGGGCTTCAAAGATAAAAATAAAACAGTTCCTGCCCTCAATGAGTTTACTTTAAATTGGGGAAAACAACACATACACACTTAAAGACATACAAAGTAAACAAAAGGTAATGCCAAGGGGGAACACTAGCAACTGAGGAAAGGGTTGAACTAAACTTTGAAGGAAACTAGGGATTCTACAATGCTGAAGGGAGGAGGGAGTGAATTCTAGACATGGGAAACAAGCATGGGCAAAGGCACTAAGGTATATAATGTCACTGAGAAATAGCAAGAAGCCTAGTTTGGCTGGACCAATGAGTACATGAAAAGGCGTAAAATATAATTAGGGTGGCTGGAGGCAGGTTGTGAAGGGCTTTAAATGACAAACAGAGGAGTTTATATATGATTCTAGAGTTAATAGGAAGCCACAGTGGACTTAAATAAGCACTCAAGCCAAACAGTCATAATTGTGCTTTAGGAATATCACTAGGGCAGCCCAGTGAAGTATGGACTTGAGGCAGGGGGATTCATTAGATTATTGCAATATTCCAGAAGAGGGGTGATGATAGCCATGTGATTGGAGAGAAGATATCAAAATTTTTTTTAAAGTTCTGAACCTAAACACTGCCCACCCCAAAAAACAAAAAAACAAGCATTTCTATACACACAGAACAAAAGAGGATTACATACAAAATCATGAATCTCCACTTCACACCAGTTGCTCTTTCTTTTTTAAGGTATGTGACAAATTCTACACATTTCAAAAACCGTTCTGCTTATCTGATTTTTGTACTGAATTTCCTTTAGGTCTCCTGTCCATTTAAAAAAGTGTCAATGATCTTCTTTTATTGCTATCATTATTGCTAACTTTCTTCTCCCTCCCACTCCTAACCCCATTAAAAACTGAGACAAAGGAAGAAAAAAAACCCTCTTGTCTTGGCCCAGAAACATAGTTGATTACTGTATTGCTCATAGTTCTTTTAAACAGAACCAAGGAGACAGACAGGAGAGTTGTTGTAGAGGTAGAATCAACAACACTTGACATGAATCAACAACACCTGAGGTGAAGGGAAGTAAGGAGTCAAGGATGTTTCCAAGGTTGCAAACCTGGGTGAATTTAAGAATGGTGGTGTCCTCAATAGAATTATAAAAACTAGAAAGAAAGGTAGGACTTGAGAGAAAAAAAAAGGGATAATGAGTTTTGTTTTGGACTTTTTGAGCTAGAGGTGTCTAAAGGCCATCCGGAATGTCCAATAGTCAGTCAGTGATCTTATGAATGGAGCTCAAGAAAGAGACCAGGACTGGATCTATAACATATGGAGGTCATCTGTATAGAGATGAACCCAAAGGAGCTGATAAGATCCTAAGAGAGTTCAGAGAGACAGGACAAGGTCCAGCATGGAGCCTAGGGGCATACTCATAGTTAAAAGAAAGAACATCTTCAATGATTCAGAGAGAATGTTAAGAAGAATCAGTCAGATGGGTAGGAGTTGAACTAAGAGAGAAACCCAGAAGGGAGAAATTATCTAGGGGAAGAAGGTGGTCCACAGTGTCAAATGCTGCAGAATGGTTAAGAAGAATGAAGACTGAGAAAAGGTCACGGGATTTTGCAATTAAGTGAACATTGGTAACTTTAGAGAATGCAGTTTCAGAAGCTGAAAGCCTGATTACAAGAAGCTAAAGAGTGGGTGAAAGGAGAGGAATGAGAATAGACAAGAGAACAGAATAAAAAAAATTTTTTTTAATATCTTTGAAATTCTTAGGGATATTAGGACAAAACAACATAGCAAGCATTACATAGCAAACATGGCCAGAGTTATAAAATTATAAGGATAATTTAGTGGGTTGTTTTTTAAAAGGATTTAGAGAGTTTAATGACTAAGAGAGACTGACCTGACATCCTACTCATGTAATTCCACAAACCCCCAAGTTCTCATAAGCAAAATATGGTTTAGCAACATCATTAATCCATGTCTGTGTATCTGGATCTAAGGTGAAGATTAGTAGCACCATGGAGGGAAGAAGGCAATCATGATCTCGGGGCTCAAAAACTGTTAAGTAATGGAATAGGAATAAACAACAACAAAAGATCAACCTACTTATTCAAACACTAATTATAAGGAGAAGGGAACATTCTTTCATATGGTTATTAATAGTTTATCATTCTTTTGAGAAATGTTCATATCCTCAAATTGCTTATATTTTGGGGTGTAGCCTTTGATCTTATATATTATTTGTTAGTTGTTTAAATATTTTAGACACCAAACCCTGAATCTGATACAAAGATAATATTTGATGCCTTCCCTTACGTTAGATTCATTAATTTTGTTTGTGCAGAAGTTTTTCAATTTTAATACAAACAAAGTTGTCAATTTTATCTTTGGTAATTTACCTCTATCTCTGAATTTGGTTAAAAATACAATTCCTACCCATATCTGTGAAAGCTATACAGTCTACGTCTCTTCTTTAATATTAAAGTCGTAAGTCCTTGTAGAATTTATTGTAGAATATGGTGTAAGGTGTTGGTCTAAGTTAATTTCAGCCAGACTTTTTTCCAGTTTCCCTGTAGTTTTTATCAAATAAAACTTTCCTAGGTAATCATATTTTCCAGTTCATAGAACACTGAACTGAGATAAATTATTTCTCATTTTCATTTCATTTCATTCAATCTGTTCCACTGATTTACTTTTCTATTTTTAACCAATGCCAAATTGATAAGTTTTGAAGTCTGCAAGTACTATTCTCCCTTTATCCCTACTTCTTATTCTATTCTCCCTGATGTTCTAGATTTTTATTTTTCCAAATTAATTTTGTTATTTTATTGAGTTGTGTAAAATACACCTTTGATAGTCTGATTGGAATAGTATTAAAACTTTGGTAGTATTTTTATTATATTGGCATAATCCAGTCAAGAGTCTTGAATTTTCCTCCAGCTAAGTTGTTCTTTATTTCCTTAAGGAGGACTTTATATGAGTATTTCTTGGCTTTGGTTTGACAAAAAATAATAATGGTTGGAGAGATGGTAGGAAGATAAGACACCGTTGGTGGAGCTGTGACAATCATTTTTAAAAGCAATTTAGAATTATGCAAAGTGGTCAAAATGTCCACATACTTTGATCCAGAGATTCCAGGTTTATACCCTGTGGAGGTCATTGATGAGAAAGGCCCCATACACACCAAACTATTTGTAGCAGTACTCTTTGTGATAGCAAAGAATTTGAAATAAGGTAAATACCCCTGAGCTGGGAAATGGCTAAACAAACTATATTCCATGAATGTGCTTAATACCGTGCTGTAAAAATTATTAATATGATGATCAAAGAAAAGCAAGAAAAGATTTATATGAACTGATACAGAGAAAAGTAAGCAGAGCCAAGTAGAGTATACAAAATGATTACAACATAAATGGAAGAACAAGCAAAAAATAATCAAAAGTGAATGTTGCAAAATTACAAAAAACAAACACAACTCCAAAGAAGAGATATGAGAAGACATTCTCACCCCACTCCTTTGCTGAGATGAGAGGTCCACACTGCATATAGTTTCAGACTTTTTCAATGTATTGAACAATTCTGCTTTTCTCTTCTTTTTTAATTTTATTTTCTTTTTAAAATATTACTTGTTTTACAGAATGGTTCTCTGAGAAAGGAGAGAGGGAGGTAAAAGGAGGAAATTATGTTTAAAAGCGCATCAATAAAATTTATTTTTTTTAAAAAGATGGTAATTTGAGGGGTGGAGTCAAGACAGCAGGGTAAAGGGAGGGACTCACCTGAGTTGTCCCAGATTCCCCTCTAAACAACTTTAAAATAATTCCTCAAATTCCTAAAAACTAATTCTGAAGCAGCAGAATCAACAAAAGGATGGGGCAAAACAATTTTCCAGCCCTAAACAACTTAAAAGGTTGGCAGGAAAAATCTATCTCACTGGGATGAGAGTGGAGTGTAGTCCAACACAGGCTGCACTCCTGCAAGGCAGCAGCAGGTCTTGGGGGCAACTGAACCAGCTGCAATGGCTTCCCGACCTCTCAGCCAACAGACAGCAAATGGTGTTGGACAACTGCTCAGAAGGAGATTATAGGAGACCTTCTGCTTGCACTGAGTAAAGGACTCTGTTGAGCTGCCCTTATGCAGTTTCAAGTTATGGTTTCAGGGTAAGGAGGAACATTAGCATACTAGAGTGTAAGACTGCAGGGGAGCAGGGGCCCTGATCACAGTTCCAGGGTGGAAAAGAGTATTTGCGGTTGCTCATATACCAGAGCACAGACCAGGAGATCATACCACCTAAGAAGAATTGAAAACTTACAGACTCCAAGAAGTAGCTCTGAAAATAGCTGCACAAAAAGGCTGAAGCTTGGGACAGTACCCCTCCACACAGGGAGCAGAGCCCAACTTTACCATAAAGTTAAAAGTCAAGAAATAAGGCTGGGAAACAATGAGCAAACAACAAAAAAAAGAATCTAACCATAAAAAATTACTGTGGTGACAGGGTAGATGAAAACACAAACCCAGAAGAAGACAACAAAGTCAAAAAAGCTACATCCAAAGCTTCAAAGAAAAATGTGAATAGAACTCAGATCCAAAAAAGAATTCCTGGAAGAACTCAAAAAGGAGTTTTAAAAATCAAATAAGAGAGGCAGAGGAAAAATTGGGAAAAGAAATGAAAGTAATACAAGAAAATCATTTAAAAAAATCAACAACTTGGTAAAAGAGGAACAAAATACAGAAAAGAAGTTAGGATCATACATGGAAAGAGGGCAAAGGTGTGAGTTGACTATAATGGGATGATATCTAAAAACATAAAATTAAGGGGTGAGAAAGAGGGATGCAAGGGAAGAAAGAGGAAGGGAAAGGTAGAAGGACCTAGCTATTTCACTAAGAGGCATGAAACAGCTTTTACAGTAAAGGAGGAAATGAGGGGCAGCAGACAATGCTTGAACCTTACTCTCACTGGAACTGACTCAAAGAGGGAATAACATACACACTCAGTTAGGTATGGAAATCTATCTCACCCTCAGGGAAATAGGAGGAAAGGCAGATATGAGAAGGCAGGGGAGGCTCACAGAAGGGAGGGTGAACTGGGGGATACAATAGATGGAGGCAAAACACTTGAGAAGGAATAGGGCGAAAGGAGGGAGATAGAAGGATAAACAAGGTGTAAAAATAGGATGAAGGGAAATACACAGTGAGTAATCATAACTGTGAAAAAATGTTTACAGTAAATGTTTTTGATAAAGGCCTCATTTCTCATATATACAGAAAACAGAGTCAAATTTATAAAAATATGAGCCATTCCCCAATTGATAAATGGTCAAAGGACATGAACAGACAGTTTTCAGGAGAAGAAATCAAAGCTACCTATAGTGATATTAAAAACACTCTACATCACTATTGATTAGAGAACTGCAAATTTAAACAACCCTAAGGTACCAGCTTACACCTATCAGATTAGCTAATATGACAGAAAAAGAAAATAACAAAAGCTAGAGAGGCCTGTTGGAACACTAAAGTCTTGTCAGTGGAGTTCCAAACTGATCCAACTATTCCGGAGGGCAATGTGAAACCATGCTTAAAGGCTATAAAAGTGTGCATACTCTTTGACCCAGAAATATCGTTACTAGTTCTGTATCCCAAAGAGATGAAGAAGAAAGAAGAAAGGAGGAGAGGGAGGAGGAGGAAGGAGAAGAGGAGAAGAAGAGGAAGGACCTAGATATACAAAAATATTCATAGCAACTCTTTTTCTGGTGGCAAAGAAGTGGACATTGAGGGAATGTCCATCAACTGGGGAAGGTTGAGCAAGCTGTGATGTGTGATTGTGATGGAATACTACTGTTACAGAAAATGATGAACAGGTAGATTTCAAAAAAACCAAGAAAGACTTTCATGAAGTGATGCAAAGTGAAGTAAGCAGAACCAGGAGAACAGTGTACACAGCAACAGCAACATTGCATGATGATCAATTATGAATGACTTGTCTAATCTCAGAAATACAAGACAGTTCTGAAGGTGTTACCATGAAAAATACTATCTACCTACAGAGAAAGAATTGATAGATTTTGAATGTAAATCGAAACATAAAACTTTTTTTTCAGGGGAGGTCTGTGCTTCCTTTCACAACATAACTAATATGGAAATCTGTTTTACATGACTTCACGTGTATAACCTATAGCAAATTGCTTGTCTTCTCAAAGGGAAAGGGAGAGAGAATTTAAAACTCAAAAAAATTTTAAAAACAAATGTTAAAAATTGGTTTTTACACATAATTGGAAAAAATTATACATTAGAATGATAAAAAGATAGTCCTGAAAAAAAGGAAATAAGTAAATTATTAATCATTTACAAAACACTGTCTAAGTTTTAGGGACCACCTAAAAAGGATAGAAATATTACCAAGGATTCTCTGGCTTCTTCATACTCTCAGCACTCTAGTGTGGCTGATCAGGTGCTTAATGCTGAATTTAACATTTATAAAATGTCTACTATAAGGCTGAGAATACAAAGATATATAAGTCACAGGCCTACTCTCAAGAACTTTACAATCACAAAACTATAATATAAAGTAAACAAAAAAGAGGTCAAGGCAAAAAGGTTAGGATAATTTTAGTAAGGAGAAGTCACTTTCACTTAGGGAGGTAGGGATTAGAAAAGGCATTTTGGAGGATGTGGCATCTCAGTTGGGCCTTGAAAGCATTTCCAAGTTCTTCAGATAAATCTTATTGGTACCAAAGGATCAGAATCACTTTCATCTCTCTTTGGGAATCAGCAATTTTCCTACCCATTCTTACACTCTACAACTACCTGATCCAAAGATAAGTGCACTGATCCAGAAAGAACCAGAGTTTATAACCTGGGTCAGTCAGGCTTTCTACTTTGATGTTTTCTGCCACTACTGTAGACTTAGACACTATCTCCTCCCACCCAAACCCCTGTTCATCTCAATATACTCCCAATCCAGTCAATACGGAAAGGGACAGTCAATCATACTCTATTACCTCTATTTCCTTAAGATAAGACAACTTTCAGTGCTAGCATCCTTGAAAAGACAGGTCATACACATAGGCATTAAATAGATTTCATGCTTTGGGAAACAATATTTTTCTTTACATGTAATGGATTAACTGAGTTCATAAGGTGATAGGTGACAGCTCACTTCTATGGACTCAGGCATGGGTTAAATCAGAGGTTCCCAAACTTACTTGGTCTACTGCCCACTTTAAAAAAAAAGTACTCAATGCCCCCCTGGAAATCTATTTTCTTTAACCCTTTAATGGTTTTTTTTTTAGGCTTTTTTTGCCTTTTTTTTTTGGAGGGGAGAAGGCAGGGCAATTGGGGTTAAGTGACTTGCCCAAGGTCACATGGCTAATAAGTGTTAAGTGTCTGCGGCTGGATTTGGACTCAGGTCCTCCTGACTCCAGAGCTGGTGCTCTATTCACCGTGCCACCTAGCCACCACTAGGTTTTTTAATGAGTCTTTTCAAAAAAATATGTATAAAATATTTTAAGTGATATCTAAAATTTAATAATTTATTACAAATTTGTGAGAGTTTTGTTGCATTGAAATTTTAATGACACAATAATGTGTAGTATAGTACTGTATTATAAACAAGTCATTACACACACATATTTCTGCTGATGCACGCTGAACTTCCCAACAATGCGCAATTCACTTGCCTGACAACACTTACTTATTAAGACCTGTCAGCAGACTTGACCACTGATCAGTTATAACTTGCATTTTGTGTGTTTATTTGGAAAATAGTACAATCACTATGATTCTAACTCTGTTATACAACAGATGAAATATGCAGTTTTTCAAAATTTTCTTCTCTTCTCTTCTTTCCTTATGCTTCCACTTTCACTTTATTTTCATTCAAGGCACCCCAATTGCACCTGAGGCTACTACTCCTTCATCTTTCCAGCATCCCCATAGCAGGGCAGTACTGACCACTTTGGGAAGTTTCAGGCTAAATCTTGAAAAAGTATTGCCATTCAGGGAGCATCTGGGCTACTCCAGCTAATCCTTGAAGACCTCTCCCACACAGATTCTGTCACTCAGCAACAGGGACAGACTAGATGACCTGCCAAGGTCATTTTGATCCCATAGTTTGTTGGATAAGAACTAGAAAACATCACAGGAGAACACACAGGGCCTTTGCTGTGTCTCTGGCCTCTCTGGAAGATACAAAGCCAGCCCTTCCTTCCTCCTAGGCTTCAGAGACACTGTCACTTCTGGTTCTCTCTCAATCTCTCGCCTGCTCCTTTTCCTTCTCTTGCTTGTTCCTCCTCCTTCAGTCCCCTGAATATAAGTACTCTCGATTTTTAAAAATATTCCTCAGAAACCGTACACAGTAACAGCAACATTCTACAATGGTTACCTATGACTGACACAGATCTTTTCAGCAATACAACAATCTAAGACAATTCCAAAGCACTCATGACGGGAAAAGCTATCTATATCCAGAGGGAAGGAACTATGGAGTATGAATGCAGATGGAAGCATACTATTTTCACTTTGGTTTTTGTTTTTTCTTTCTCACAGTTTTTCCCTTTTATTCTGATTCTTCTATCACAACATGACTAATGTGGAAATATGTTTAACATGACTGTAGACGTATAACCTATATCATCAGACTGCTGGTTGTCTTGGGGAAGGAGGAGAGAAGGAAGGGAGAAAAATTTGGAACTCAAAATCTCATAAAAAAATGAATGTTGAAAACTATCTTTACATGTAATTGGAAAAAGTACAATACTATTTACCAAAAACAATAATTTAAAAACACTTCTCAGAAAGCCCAAGTATAAATGGGAATGTAACAAGAGGGAGAAAATTTAATTCATGCACCTTTCCTCTTCTTCGGTCTCCTGCATTCTGTTCTCTAGCCTCTTTTCCCTCTACTCTCTTCTGGTGATTTCATCTACTCCCAGGGTTTTTAACTTTAAAGACTCACCAAACCTATATTTTCAGCCCTGAACTCTATTCTGGGCTCCAGGCCTAAATGTCCTACTTGCTAGACCATACTAGAATGTCCTATCAGCACTGAGTTTAACATGAGCTAAATCAGTTATTGTCTTTGGCCCAAAACCTGCCCTCCTAACATCCCTCCTTCTAATGATGACACCACTATGTTCCCCTAGTCACCAAGACTGGAAACTTCCCTTGTCTTGACTCATCTTTACATCCATTTCCTCATCACCTCTTATTGTATCTACCTCCACAATATCTCTTGTATCCACCCACTCTTTCCACTTCACAGAATCATAAGAACTTTGAGTTTGAATTCAGTTCCTCTGACTACAATTCTATTGCTCCTTTCATTAAACTCCACTGCTTTTGATTACCACCAGTCGAGTGCATGCCTTTATTACATTTTGCTAGAATTATTAAACTAATTGCTCTAGGAACAATTGACTCTATTCTCTTATCTAAAATCCATCCTACAAATTACTGCTAAAGTAAAGTAAATTTTAATTCATGGCTTTATACTTATCAACAGCTTGCCATGACTCTATTTTATAGACTGTATATTCAAGCCCTTCCATGCATTGCTTCTAGGCTATCTTTTCAAGTCTTACTTCACATTATCCCTTTCAAATATGTTACCCCTCTAGCCAAACTGAACTTACTAACCCACAACCTAGATACTCTTTCCTTTTTCTAGTACCTTTATTCATGGTACCTTTGCTCTGGTTCCTTTATAGTTGAAGTGCATTTCTCCATCATTTCTACTACCTACTGAAATACTTCTTACTCCAAGGCTGAGCTCAAGTTTATTCTCCTGCTCCTCACCCCAACCTTGGCCCCTGGCCCTATGCCAGATATGATCCCCTCCTCAGAGCAAAGCATTGTCTGAAGCTCTCCCATGCCTATGTCTTTTAATCATACACATATACACAGTGTAGTTACACATATATGCCATACTTTCTCTACTCCTTGAGGACTGAGACTTACTTATCTCTGTTTTCCCCACACCATCTACCACAGTATCATAAACAAAGTACTTAGAATAATCTTACAGCTATGTGCAAAAGTAAAAAGTTACATATATCCTCCTCTTTTTTCAATTCAAAATAAATTCTAGAAGAGTTATAAGTGCTTATGCCTATTTTCGATATTTGAATGAATTATTTTTTTTGTCCCTCAGGATAGCAGGGAAGTTGGAAGAAGTAGATATCTAGATCTTTTATGATAAAAAATAAACAATGAATATAGTTTTAAAAAAAAAGAGTTCAGCAACTTATTCAAGAAATATGCAGGAGCTAGGAAAGTAAAGAGATAAGGATACCCAAGGGGAAATGGGGAAGACAGAACAGGGAAGCTGTCCCCAATCACTCCTCTCTTAACAGACCAAATGACATGACGGACACAAGTAAGCAGGGAACCACAAGATCCAGGCTGGAGGAGGATGAGGAGAAAACAGTGAGAGAGAATCTGCCAATTTGTGACTCAGCTTTAAGGCTACAGAGGTAAGCAGAAAAGGTCCAGAAATGAAGAGAGAGCTCACATCGCCCTGCAGGCGACTATCAGACCTGGACCTGAAAGCTACTAAGTTTGTTAAATAGAGAGCAGTCTAAGTCCACAAAATGATCCAGGAGCCAGCATTGAATTATAGGTACCTCAGCCTTAGAAACAGATAGAAAGTATATCCCACCTGCCCTGCTGTCAGTTGCTTTCTCCCCCTACCAAATCACACAAACTGACATCCCATTATTATGTGTATGTGAAACAGTAAATCTTAAGACAGTAAAAAAGGGACCTTACACCATTTTTGAGCACTTCATTTCACAGTTCTATATAAGGCATTGGTATTAATGTCATATATCACTGAATAAGTACATCCTGCAAGGTTAAATGATGATGTGTTTATGTTCTCTCTGCTCATTGGCCCCTGGGTCAGCCAATCTGAATCAGGGCTCCATGGCAACAGGCTCTATCACTAAGAGCTAAGATGAGATTTTTTTTCCTCCTTTTTTTTTAAACATAACATTTCCACAGAAACTGCCGCAAATGTTGGTCAGAGGCACTTCCACAGATATGCAAGGTATATATTACCAAGCTGATATATGAGAAAGCAACTGGTTCTGACAGTGGGATCTATGCAAGTAACCAGACTCATACTGGTTATCTATCTCAGCACAAAGGTTTTAAAAAAGCAAAACAAAAGACCTGGAAATGTTCCCATGTTTCAGCTCACTGAAGACACTAATGAACCCCTGAATTACAGGAAAATCAACTCTAGGGTCTACTGAAGGGTTAGCCCTGCTAACATCATAATTTTATGCTTCCTACATGAAAACACATGGAGCCAGGTCTAAAGGCAGGATTATTAACTTCTGGTGAACTTTCTCTTTTCTCTAAATGTTATTATATAACCAAAATTCCTTTAAGAAATAAGATTATTAGATCCCACCACAGGTATACACTACAAGAAGGTCAAAGACAGAAATGTCACATCTATTATAAAAATATTCATAACAGTATCTTCCCTTTTGTGCTAGTAAAGAACTAGAAACAAAGTATGGGCCCACAGGTTGGGGAATAGCTAAACACCTTATTGTACATCAATGAAACGGCACATTACTTTGCTGCAGGAATGCTCATACTGTAGAATCCAGAGAAAAAGTGGGAAACTAACAAAGAACTGATGGAAAGTGAAGTAGGCAGTACTTCAGTACACTGTATATAGTTGCAAAAATGTAAACAGAAAAAACAAAATGAAACTGATCACTATGTAGTTATTAAGCGTGGCCCTGGAGAAGAGTTGAAAGAATGCACCTCTACCCCTCATTCTGTGGACTATGAATACATAATAGTACATATACTGTCCAACTTGGCTGATGTGTTAAGTAGTTTTCATTTTACTTTAAAATGTTTGTTAAAAGGGGAAGGCTTCCCTTTACCCCCATAATTTCTTCTGAACCCACTAGAACAAAGCAATCCTACCTCTCCTCCCTAATTGATTCTGTAAGCCCCTCACCACAGAAGCTATTCAAAACTTTTCTCTTCAAGCTTCCCACAGCAAGAAAATTGAGGCCATTCAATGCGAGTCCTTCTTTTCCCTCTCATCTTACATTACTCCAACACGCCCCACTATCTCCTACTTCACTCTATTCTCTGATAAAGAGGTGGCCCATCTCCTGGCTAAAATAAACACCACTACATGCACTCTTGATTTTCTCCTCTCCTCTATCTTCCAGTAAATTGCCTGTCCTTATCATCATTTCTATTTTTCTAATTGTTAATCTTTATTTACTGGTTCCTTCTCTGCATCCTTATAAACAAGACAAAATATTCCCCAACCTGTAGAAACAAAACAATACTTAATCCTCCCACCCCTGCTAGCTATCTTCCTCTCTTCTCCTAAACTGGTTTTAGGACTGCTGCAAGCTTTCTGGTGAGAACAGAGAGCTAGAACCAGAGGCCAACTCTCCCTACCCAACTCATGAACACATGACCTTGCTGCTGCTTCTGTCCCTACTGGAGCTGTTCTTTCCTACTCTCAGTGAAGGAGGTGGAGGTGCAACAGACTAGTCCGCAACCCAAAAGACCTCAAAAGTCTAGAAAGCTGCCAGCACTCCAGGACTAGGGGTCCATTCGAGAACTTTACCCACATCACTAGCCTATGGATTTATCTAAGGAACTCAGCCCAGAGACTGAGCAAATGGGACACTGTTTTCTGGACTGACAGCCTGTCGTCTATGATGCATTTAGAAGTCAACTTGGTGGAGCAAATGCTTTTTAGCAAACCCTTTAGGTTTAAGTTGACTCTCCCCAAGGACCAAAGCCATATAGGAAAAGTATAACCTAGGATATCTGGGGGAAATGCTTGTATCTCTGTCTTTGCTACACTGACTCAGCAAATATCTCTCTAAAGGGCAATGGGGGAAAAGGAGGAGGGAAGAACACAACTAGAAGTCTCCACATCCTCTACTTTCACAATCTTTAAACCCACTGCAAAAAAAAAAATAAATAAATAAACCCACTGCAATCTGGTTTCCATTCCTCTCTTAAGTTACTAATGTTCTCTTAATTGTCAAATCTCATGGCCTTTCTTAACTCTCATTGTTCTCGACCTCTTGGCTGAACGTGGAACTGTTGATTACACTCTTTCCCTGAATTCTCTCGTGGCATTGTTCCCTCCTGGTTCTCTGCCTGCCTGTCTGACTGCTCCTCGTCTCCTTTGTTATTTTTTTTATCTCTGTCATGACCATTGACTGTAAGTATTAACTGAGAATTTGTCCTGGGGTCCTTTTCTCTTCTCTCTATACACTTTCTCCCTTAGTCTCATTAGCTCCCATGGGCTTGATTATTATCTCAATATGGATTCCCAGACCTTTGTATACAGCCATAGTTTCCTGGGTTCTAGTCCTACATTGACAATTGCTTACTGGACATTTCAAACTCGATGTTCAACATGCACCTCAAATTATCATGTCCAAAAGAAAGAATCCACTGTTTTCCTCATCAAAACTCACCTCTTCCAAACTTTCCCATTATTGTCATGGTCACTACCATTTTTCCAATCACCAGGGTTGGCAACCTTGATGTCATTTCCAGTCCTCATTCTCCCCACTTATCTAATCAGTTGCCAGATCCTGCCTTTTTTTAACCTCCGTAACATCTCAAAGATACATGCCCCATTCACACAGCTACTATACCAGCTTCAGGCCCTCATCGCCCCTCTCATTTGGGACCACTGCAATAGGGTTCTAAATTTGTCTCCGTGCCTCAGTGATTTTCCTAAAGGCAGGTCAGATCATGTCACCCCCTCAATCAAACTCCAGGAGTTCCCCATTGTCTCTAGGATCAAATATAAAGCCCCATGACTGACATTAAAAGCTCTTCACAACCTGGTCCCTCCCCATCTTTCCAGTCTTTTCTGGTCTTACAAATTGCTTCCTTCCATGAATTCTATGGTATGACCAAACTTACCTTCTTTCTGCTCTCCAAAAACGATACTGCAGCTCCCATTTTTATACCTTTGTATTGGCTATCCTCTATTCTTTTTTTTTTTTCCTTTATCCCTACCCTGTGACTTCCCTTATCACTGATCTGAAGCATCTCCATACTGTTTTCACTGTGTAGAGTAACTCTTCTAACAAAGAGACAAGATTAGGTAGGAAGATAACATGGCCAGCCTCACCCTCACCCAATCCCCAGTGAGCTTCATGATCTTCTATTTTCAGCGTACCAAATAATTATACCGTGAGCTATTAGGCTATCTGATTTCATCCTTCATCAACACTAAAGGGGTTGGGGCTCTCCTTCACCAGGAGTCGTAAGTAGACATTTTTGCCCCAAGAGAAAACAGCAAGCTATCTCCTATTCTTGGAAGCCTTTCCCTTCTTCATCCCTTACTTCTAAAATCCTTAGTTTTCTGTAATACTTAAATTCAAAATGCATTTTCTACAGCAGCCCTTCCCTGGTTCAACTGTCCATTTCCCAACCTCCACTTCCCCAAACTGCTGGTGTCTTCCCTATTAATTATACATTGTATCTACCCTGTATGTCTCTTGTATATACCTACTTATACACATGTTACTTCCATTAAAATTTAAGTAAACATTGTTTTTATTTTTTCTTTGTAACCTGGTGCTTAGTATAGGGCCTAGCAGTCAGCTGGTTGGTCAACAAAACCTAATAAGCGCTTATGATGTGCCAGGCACTGCAAAAGTGTTGGGGTTACAAAACAGGGTAAAAACAGTCTCTGCTCTCAAAACACTCACATTCTAATGGTGGAGAAACATGTAAATAACTAGGTATACATAAGATATATATAGTGATATAGATGGCATTAGGAAAGGCCTCCTGCAGCTGAGTATTGAAGAAAACTCAGGAAACTAATAAGTACAAGTGAAAAGGCAGAGTGTCACAGATGCTGGGGGGAGGGGAAAGGGGCAGGCAGAAGGCAATCAGTGAAAATGTGATTAGACAAGAGATGGACTTCTTTTTTTGTCTGAGTAACTGCAAATAGGCCAGCGGTGCTAAACTGTACAGAACACAGAGGAAAGCAAAATGTAAGAAGACTAAACAGGGAGGAAGAGGCCGGGTTATAATGAGCTTTGAGTGCCAGAGGGAAGACTTTTTTATTTTATCTACTGGATAAGTGATCCACTAGAACTCATTGAGAAAGAAGCAATATGGACAAGCCTACATGTTGGAGGAAATTATCTTCTCAGTACTTAGTGCAGGATGGATTGGAATAGGAAGAAATATGAAGGAGATCAGTTAGAAGGTTACTGATCTAGTCCAGAGGAGAGGTGAAGAGGGGCTCAGCCAGAGCGGTGTTTGTAGGAGAAGGGAGAAAGAGATGTACAAAGAGATGTTGTGCAGAGAGAAATAATGAGATCCGGCAACAGACTGAATTTATGGGGAAAGTGAAAATGAGACGGCCAGCGTGGCAGAGGTTTTGAGCCTGGACAACTGGCAGGATGGGCTATCCTCAACACAGCAAAGACACAAGGAGTTCATACTGTACTGAAAATTCCATTATGGCTTTTCTATCCTTTCTCCTAAACACAAACCCACAGAAAACCAGACTAAAAGAATATCAGACCAACTCCTAAGAAAAGGATCTGGCTATGTCCTCATGAGAAACGACCACCATGACTTGCTTCCCAGTATCAATCAAGCAGACATGCTACATCTCTCATCCTACCTCTTCTACCTTTGCTAGAGAATGCCATGCTGCAGAAATGGTAAGTCCTGATAATATTACACTCTCATCAATGGAGCCATCTGTAAGTTATAATCCATCTGGAAAAATGCAAAATGTCTCCTTATCCTGCCATGCATGCATTTCACTAATAATTAGTATAACAATACTGGTTGTAATAAACAATTTTGGTTCTCATCATCAGCTAAGACACAGTAAATAAAAGCAGTAGGCAAAGTAATTGTGGATCCAGAATCAGAATCAGTTTGGAAAAGAGGTCCATTTTCATCATTGCCATTAGTAAAACAAAATAAAGACAAAAACAAAACAAAAAACCTACTTCAAGAGGGAAACCAGTCTCAGTGTTGCTATGAATTCACTTACTCAACAAATATTTACTGAGTACCTAAAATGTATAGGTTATTATGATGCATTTGAAGTCAGAAAGGTCAAAAACAATCTGACAGCAGAAATAGCCATCAGGGCATCTCTCATCAGATTTCTTCAATGTGCATGAGTTCTAGATCTTGAGATAATTTGAAAGTTTGGAAACAGAGTTAAGAGCCTCAGAAAAAGGAAAAGTCTTTAATGTATCATTATGTCTGATAAATATCCCAAAAGTCAACCAGTACCAGGATAGAAAGGAGTCATAAATCAAAACAAAGCTAAACAGCAAGAACACCACCACCAAACTAAAGTCTATTGGCCCAATATCAATATGAAGTTTATCTTATACTTTTTCTAAGAAAAAAACAAAAAACAAAAAACACAGTGGAGTTATCAATCCCAGAGTCATAAGAAGAAGACTTTCCATGAACTGGAAATGGCTTCAGTGATACACTTTCATTTAGTGGGCTTCTTCTCCACTCAGACTCCACTCTCTTGCCAACAAAATGGCAAGAGAGCTTCTTGCTTTCATCAAATCTTTACTCTTAAGGGCTCTGAAAATATTCACATTCAAACTTTTTTTCTTTTTTATTTATTTATTTATTTTTTTAATTTTTTTTATTTACTCATTTACTTTTAATTTACAAGATTCAGTTCCACAATCACTTGAGTTTCAGATTTTCTTCCCTCCTTCCCCCCACCCCATGGTGGCGTGCAATCATGTATAGGATCTGCAAATACTTTCACATTGTACAATAGTTTGGTGATACAGAAGGGTTGTAACCAATGAGTGATCACTGGGAAAAGAAAAAAAAAAAAGCAAAACCAGACATGAAAGAGAACGATAACGAGTTTTGCTTCAGTCTCCATTTAAACTATAGTCTTTCTATATCTTTCTCTGAGTTTAGGTATCTCCTTCCATCCTGAGGCTTGTAGAGTTGTCTTTAGCTGTGCGTTGTTGAGGATAGT
>CM053581.1:380673502-380720580 GCA_028627135.1 Pseudochirops cupreus | reverse complement strand
TGATCACTGGGAAAAGAAAAAAAAAAAAGCAAAACCAGACATGAAAGAGAACGATAACGAGTTTTGCTTCAGTCTCCATTTAAACTATAGTCTTTCTATATCTTTCTCTGAGTTTAGGTATCTCCTTCCATCCTGAGGCTTGTAGAGTTGTCTTTAGCTGTGCGTTGTTGAGGATAGTCCAGTTTATCAAGGTTGGTCACATTCAAACTTTAATAAAGCTAAGAAGCTCTTTTCTTAGTTTAGTTCACTTCTCATTAACATTTTTTAACAGAAATGCTATTAACTACCCTTTTCTGGATTTTGCTGATGACCCTTGGTCATTTCCATTTCCTTGGGTTTTCTAGTCCAAAGAGCTGTCCAGAAGGGGAAGTTTCCAATCATAGCTAGATTTTCCTCTGATCTAGCAACAGAAGATTTATCCTCTACCACAGGTTTTTAATGCAGATCAAAAAAAAACGCGAAAGAAATGGAAAGGCCATGACAACATAAAACTTGACCCTTATGAAAAGATCCCTAAGAATCAGGTTTTCTATTTCAGGTTTGGAGTTTGCTAAAGATAATACCCTGAATTTCCTGGTTTTCACATTTGGCGATTATTGTTGTTAACATTTAACATGAATGACGTTAATGTCATGCTCCAAAGTTTGTAAAGTGCTCCATTTGGGTCTCACATTAATCTGATGAGTCAGGAAATTCAACTATTATCATTCACGTGTTACAGATGAAAAAAATCCATAGTTAAGTGATGTTAAGTGGTTTGCCTGGTCATAGCTAGTAACTATTAAAGGCAAGATTCACACCCTGGGTTTCCTGACTCCAAGTCCAGCACTCTATCCAAATGCACTTTGGTATGTGTGGTACATCTTATTGCCCCACAAAGGTAACCAGGAAAAAGCAGGAGTATATGATTGAAATGAAATATAAAACAAGAGTAGAGGAAGGGAAGTTTCTGAAATGGACACAAAAATTGTAAATCAGTAAGGCTAACCCTGAAATTGAGAAAATGCCCCTTCCTTTCTGTGCCACAGTCCATGACTATGGGTATGGACTATCATACACACTATCAGAAATGTTGATGTGTTGTTTGGTTTCTGAATTGCTTTTTGCCTTTTTTTCTTAAAAAATTTTCATTACAAAGATATTCACTGGGGGAAACAGAAGGATTATTTTCAGAAATGAATATAGTGTACTGTAACAACAGAAAGTATCAACAAAATTTTTTAAAAGAGAGACACAAGGTGTCTATATGGTTTTAAAATAGATACAAAGGTGATAAAGAAAGCCTAATTGCTACTTTAAAAAGTCAGAAAATGAATGATGATTATGGGCAGAGACAGCTTCTAATATATATCAGGACACTCGTGGCTAAATAAAGCATTTATTAAGCACTTACTGTAACATCAAGCTAGAAGAGACTTATTATATAAAGAGATGCTGTGGCACTTTTAGTTAAAAATTTTGGATTATACTTGAATTCTTGAATTTCCTCTGATCCCTCAAACATAAAACATGATGAAAAATCACCAAATATACTCCTGTTTAATTCCCATAGAGAAGTTATAGGACTTAACTGCAACCCTGAAAGGAGTACATCAGAATCAGGGAGGGAGAAATTAATTATTAACTTTTAAGCACTCTTAGACAGGTGATGACAAGTCGTCTTCTACAAGTCCTTCCAATACGAATGACAGTCTGGATGACAAAATATATTTCACTTAAGGGGCAGAGTGAAAGAGACATGGGTTTTCTAGTCTAGTACTCCAGCACTCTAGTACTCCAATGATACTTGTGGTTTGAGTTCCCACCTAAAATAATTTCACTTATGCTACAGGATAGCTTGGATAACTAACTGAACTAGCCCCTACCTCCTAGGGATGTTTTAAGGATAAAATGAGATAGTATCTGTAAAGCACTCTGCATAACTTAAAGCACCACAGAAATGCTACCTATCATGGAGGCAGTTAGGTGGCAAAGTGCTGGACCCTGGAGTCAGAAAGACCTGAGCCCAATTCCTGCCTCAGATACTAGCTGGGCAAGACACTTAACCTCTTTCTGACTCAGTTTCTTCATCTGCAAAGTGACAAGCCTATAAAGTAGCACCAAATTCCCAATAAAACACTCTTTGTAAAGCGCTTTGCAAACCTTAAAATCCTATAGAAATGCTAGTGATGATGATGATGACTTATGACCTCGGATCTCGTCTTAGCTTTAAAATTAATCACTTCACCTGGGTGGACCTTATTTTCCTCATCTATAAAATTAGGAGGGTGTACTAGGATTTATAAGGTCTTTTCTAGCTCTAATAGCCCATGATTCTATGAATTCTAGTATGCCCTTAAAAATAAAATGAGTGAATAGAGCACCGGCCCTGGAGTCAGGAGGACCTGAGTTCAAATCTGACCTCAGACACTTAACAGTTTACTAGCCATGTGACCTTGGGTCACTTAACCCCAGTTGGGGCTCCCAAAAAAAAAAGGCTAAAAAATAAAAATAAAATGAAATCCTATTTCTCTAGTTTCCCTTGACCTTTTCAAAAACCTTGGTACTTTTGTTTTTTAAAAAAGGCTGAAAAAAGAAAGAATTATGTTTGGGTGGTAAGAAATGAAAAGGGAATGAACACAAATGAAACCCCCAAATTTTAAAGGAACTTTCTTCATAATACCCAAAACATTTCATGAGGGCCCCAGATCCATTCGCCCACACCCGGAATGGAAAAAACACACCAGTCAACAAACTCTCATTTCTCAATTTCAAAGCAATTTTCCTTTTCTTCCTCACAGGCTATTCCTGTCTTTGCTTGCAGACAGGGAACTGCTCCCAGTGACGTCAGACCAGTCTCCCAGCAACGATTAATGAGGGTTGTCCACCACAGGGGTTTCCTGAAAAGCTAGCAAGAAATTATCCACGTATTTGCTGCAGTGTCAAGATGCAGGGATGCAGTGGAATTTCTCTTAACCCTTACAACACCAGAATGACAAGGATTCTCCACTAGGATTCTTTTCTTTAACCTTAAAGATCATCTTTCTTTTTCTCTTCTATTCCCCCTCCCCAAAGAAGCAAGCTTAATTACTTGTCTGAAGCAACTGACTATGAAAGGCATTAGAACTCTTCTTCCTAACAAATTGAGAGAGCTAGAAAATGTTCATGGTTCTTTATACTTTTTCTTATTAGAAAACTGAAAACTCACATGTACAGAATCTTAGGAAAAAAGGCCACGAACAAGGTCTTATTCTAAAAATAGTCAAATAATAGGAAGGGAAAGAAAATCGAGAATATAGGAGGTCCCTAAAAATCTTTCACCAGCACTTTCTCAATTAATCTCTTCTCTCTCACAATATCCAAGATTCACTGAACTTGATCAGTTTATCATAGACTTTTGTAGGCTATCCCCCAAATATCAGTGTTGCACACAAAAAAACTGGAGGCCCAAGCACTCCAAACAAATTTAGGTGAATCACTATGGGCTTGAGCCCCCATCTAAAAGAAAATCTAGCACAATAACTACTTAGCCTCATCGCAGCCCCATTCTTTCTATTATCAAGTGGAATGGCAGGATATTAATGCAATCACCTACTACTGGGGCCCGAGATTACTTCACAAAAAAAGTGAATTTAGGATTACTAGTGTCCAACAAGCACAAATAAACTCCAACATTAATGGCTGCTGGGTCTCAGATGTTATATATAATTGCCAAGGTATGCAGCAGAAAATGGGTGCACGGAGAGGACTGTTTGGAGGAGGTAAGAAAGAATAATAAATTGCTATAAAAATTAAGGGAAAATTTCCTTCCCTTCTCCCAAGTTCACCTCATTATTTTTGAAGAAATAAATAAAAATTCATTAGCAATAGTATATACAGGGTTAGCCAAGCTGTGCTTCAGCAGCTCTGACTCTGCCAGGATCCTTTTCCGAAAAAGAAGAGAAACAAACATCAAATTGTATCCCTATCATTAAAACATTCTGTTTTGACTTCAACTCCATTCACTGACATCCAATTACCACCACTAAATCACATATGTCAAAAAGCACCAGTTTGAATGGGTGCTTGCCTTTGCCTTGCCTCTCTCAGCCCCCTCCCTTTCAGGAGAAGAAAAGGGCTGCAAACAAAATCACCACGTCACTGGAGGTGAGGGGAATCCCATCTTTACTCTTCTGAAACCAAGCCTAACAAACAAAAAGCTAGCCAACATAACAAAGAATTTCTAAAGAGAAATATAAAGCCTAAAGGAACTGAAATGACAACCTAAATACATGTCATAAAGAAGCCAGTATAAAGTGGTTAGATAAATTCTTCCTTATAGATTATGCCCTGGGAAACCCCAATCCAGAACATCCCCCTAAATGCAGCAAAGGGACTATCTTTCTTCTTGACTGCCCAATTAAAAGCTGGAGATTGGTTACATAAAGATATTCAGGGCACCTGCTTGGAGTAGAGGACTCTGTAACGACATGGAGGAGGATGTTTACAGGGGATTCCCTCCTTCTGAAAAGGTGCGTCAACAGGATCACCCAAAAAAAAAAAACCGAAAGAAAGAAAAGAAAAACCCAAACCAGAAATCATCGCTGCTTCTACAAGCAAAATCTGAATGAAGCACTGCTCGAAACGGTCAGGAGAGAGGCAGAGTCTGAGCAGAGCAAGAATTTTTAGCTTTTAAGTTACTACCAAAAAAATTTAACCTATTATATATGCTTACCACAATATTTAATAATTTTTAACAGTCTGAGATAGTTTAACCAAAATTTTTATAAAAATCTTAATTTGCAAATCACTCTAGTTCCTTCCCTCCAGACGCTGTGGATTTCAATGGCTTTAAAAACAAGAAAAAATTTAAATTAAAAAAAAACAAACAACTCACCTTGGAGCTTCACTTAAACCACCAGCTAGTTCACATTATTAATGGAGACCTCATTGTAAGGATCTGCTGGAATTTTGCCGGAAGAGATTCCTTCTGGGAAACCTGTCTCTCTTCTCTTCCCCCCCACCCTCCCGCCCGCCCCCTTTCCCACCTCCTTCACCCTTGAATGAAATGTTAGTGATCTTCACTGCTGCCTCTCCAGCAAGCTAATTGCTTTGACAAGTGGCTCAGAAACAGACCATGGCCCAGCTGTTCCGAGAGATGTCACCCAGAGCTCTGCCAATAGTCACACACACACCACCACCACCCCCTTTCTCTCCGATCTCATTCAAATACTTCAATGGTATGGTCTGCCTCCACAGAGCTCTGAGGATGGCTTTTAAAGACACAGTAACAACACCCCCCCCCCCCCACCTTTTATTTGCCGCAAATGTTGAGCTGCCATGACAGATTCATTTTTATGGACTATGATGGGGGGGGGGGGGAGGAAAGAGTGCTACGAGTTAAAAGGTCACCTTTCAAACTTTCCTTTCCTCACCAGGAGCCAGTGGAACAGCACTCTGCTCAAAGCCTTTAGGCTAGCCTTGAGAAATATTACAATTACTAAACCCAAACAGCAGGGAATTATTTTCAGCTATGTTTAGTAAAATCATTGTTTCATTTAGAAAAGGGGTAGAAGGCAAGAAGAAGGAGAGAAGAATTGTCATTTCCTTCTCCCACATCTGCCTTGGAAAAATGGGCAAGTACCAGGGATGATCTTACTGTGGCTGAGGAGCAATGAAATATGAATTCTGATGAAGTATGACTTGACTGGTAGCACTGACCCTAAGGAGAGTTCATGATGAAAAGTTTCAAGGTACAACAAGAAGTAGAGGAAAAACAAAATGGGAAATAAAACCACCAAGCATTCAGAATGGGAGTAGTGCCAGGAGCCCTAGACTGCTCTAAGAGTGCAAATCTGGTGACAACCTTCAGGTACTAATTTAGAAGCAGGCCAGGTAAAGTGAATAATTCTGTTGCTGCTGCTACTAGAACTACTAATACTACGGGTACTGTGAACTGCAGAGACAGGATAAATACAGAGAGCATTTGGATTGGCCAGAGGAACTTTAAGAATGATAGTGATATTTGATATAAACACAGCTAGGACAAGAGATAAGTTCATTACAGAAAGAGCGCAGGGATATTCAAACAAACAAAAAATTGCTTAAGGATCTAACTAGCTTCCATACCATGAAACTTACAGGAAGTAAACTAAAATCACAATTTAATTCTATAATATAGTGAATATATTGACTAGACTTTAAATATAACAGCTGATTCTGACTTCTTAAACCAACACTGATTTGAAATACATTTCCTGCAGTTAAAAAGCCAATATGTTCACATCTTAAGGAATTTTAATGTCCTTTCATAACCTTCACTTTGTATGAATTTTTCAATAGCTAACAGTTTGTTTTTCTGATTCAAAGTATCCATATAATTAATTGCTTGTTCTTCAAACCATCAAGGTCTAACCACTCCTTTGCTAACCTCCCAAATAACATTATTTTTTGTAGTACAGATGGGGGGCAGAAATAGGATTCCAATGAATAACCTCAAAAATCACAATTAAAAGCATCTGAAATTAAATACACACAGAGATGTCCTTTCCCAAACTGGAGCAAAGTGTCTCTTGTTTGAAAGGAGATTTATACATAACAAGAGAATCACCCAGACTTCTATTTATTAACCTAGAATTTAAAAGAACACTTATCAAATTAAGGAAAAAAAGACAAATGGGAAGAAAAACAAAATGTAAACAGAAATGTATGTACCTAAATGTAACTTTCTAAGACAAACCGTTTCTAGATCAAAAAAGTATGAAGTCAGTCCTTCAGTTTTTCTTTTAAAGACTCTGCATAAGTCATTTAACTTCTGCCTCAATCTTTTCATCTGTAAAATGGGGTTTAATAACAGCAGCGGCCTCCCAGAGTGATGAGGATAAAATGAGATAATATTTGTAAAATGCTTCACAAACCTTAAAGCAATACATAAAGGCCAGTTTTTATTATTACAATTATATTTAACTATAGGCACATATTCAAGTGGAAAATATGGAACTGAAGTCTCTTCAAATCTTGTTATGCACTTAATAATGAAATACACAAAAATATTACTCTAGAAAAGTTACTGCAAGTAATTATTACGTAATTATGAATAAAGTAATTATGAATCTGCTTATTCACAAACTTTTAGAAACAAAGATCTGTTCAAAGTAATAGAGAAAGTCCTTGGTATCAGGGTATATATCAGGCTACCCAGTGCTGGTATGAACAAAGCCAAAATATCATTATTCTAATCATGAAATCAATAGCCCTGACAGTTTGCATCACACACAACTCTACTCCAATGGCACATCTGTTGCCCTAGAAAGAATACTCTACTTACATGAAATGAGAAAAATATTTCAGGATTTTTAGATTCAATTTCTGAGAAGCTCAGGTGGGGGGGGGAGGGGAGATTCTCTACAAGAGTCAAGAGCACACAAAAAGGCCTGTAATAGCAACACCTTTCTATTACTCATAGTCATACAATGACACTCAGTTTTTCATGACAGCCCTGTGACGTGGCAGGGCAAGCATTACCTCCATCTTACAGACAAGGAAATAAATCCAAAAGTTAAGAATGCTTTCAGGTATCACTCAGTCTTAAAAGCCACATAAGGATGTTTCCTCTATAATCTACCTTGTCTTAACCCTCAGGCATGGTTCTGTATATTAAGGGAATGAGAGCTTTGCCAGGGCTTCAGAAACCAGCTAAATCCATAAATGTTTCTCCCACACCTTGATATGCAAGAAAGCCAAATCAAATGCATAAGCCATCATAAGATAGATGTTAGAGCTTAGGAATACCTCAGGATATAGACAGACAGAAAAACATTACGCACCGCACAAGAAACCAAATGAATCAGTCCATTGTCAAGGTAAATCCAAAAAAGCAGTAACAGTGTGTTCATTCACACCCATGAGATGCAAAAAAAGGAAATGGTATGAAGTCTGTGGCTGGCAGGTGCGATGTAGGACAGTGCTGGTTTCTTCAGCACATGGCAGACTGTGAGTGCACAGATGAAAAAAGCTCCAACATTTTATTTTAGTTAAGAGTTTCAACCTCCTCCCCCACTAAGATCTTTTCCTAGAACTGCTCACAGGGAACAAAATAGCTGACAGATTTGCATTCTACCACCTTTCCCTCTCCTTCTCTCAACTCTGACAGAGATAATAACAAAAAATGCCATGGCGAAAAGGAAAAGGAAGAGAAACAGATACTTGGATAATCCACAAAATAGATAAATGCTGCAAGACTAAGAATGAGATGGAAGTTAAATGAAGAGAATGCCCCACAATTAGAATCTCTGAAAGCATCAGGGGCAGCTTTTCCATAAGAAGCTCATGTTGTTGCTAGGTAGAGTCTCGTAGATGCCAACCCAAAGTGCCCAAAAAGAAACCTGATTGTACTAAACTTCCTGAACTGGATCCTAGGCTAAAGAGTGATCAAGAACCCGAGAACACCCTCACTTTATCAACTTAGTATTACTAAGTTGATTACTTAGTATTACTAAGTTGATTACTTAGTATTACTGCCTAAGAAATAACAGAACGTGAGAGTTGGAAGGGTCTTCAGAAACCATTTTGTCTAGCTTACATACGAAAGGAAATCTTCACTTTAATACACTTTGACAAAAGATTGTCCAATCTCTGCTTGGATACCTTCAAGGAAGCAGAACCCACCAACACTTGAGACCATCCTACTTTTGAACAATTCTAATTACTTAAAGACAACTATCAAGCACTTTGCCTCCCACCTTTACCCTCACCCAGTCTTCTCTTCTTCAGATTAAATACTACCAGTTCCCTCAACTGATCTTCACACAACACGGGCTCAAGACTCTTTGCCATTTTGTTTGCTCTCCTCTAGACATTCTCTAGCTTATCAATGGCTTTCTTAAACTACAATGCCCGGACCTAACCACAATACCTCAGATGAGGTCTGATGAGGACAAAGTACAGTGGGACTATCACCTCTCTAATCCTGGAAACTAATCCTCACAACTATCCCTGTATCAATGCAGTCCAAGATTGCATTAGCTTTTGACATTGCTACATTCTACTGTTGATTCACATTGAGCTTGCAGCCCACTAAACCTCACAGATATTTTTTTCAAAACAGCCATCTAATCTTGCCAACCCCATCTTTTACGCAGTGAAGTTATTTTTTTTTAATCCAAGCAGTATTTTACATTTACCCCTATTGAATTTCATCTTATTATATTCTGCCTGTCAAAATCTTTTCGGATTCTGACTTTCATTCATTGGGTTAACTTGTGTTTCCCAGCTCTGAGATTTCTGTAAACTTGATAAGCATGCCATCTAGGCCTTAATCCAAGCAATTAATGAAAAAGTTTTTAAAAAGAAAAAAGGGGAAAAAAACAGCAAAGGGTCAAGCACAGATCCCTATGGTAATTCACTGGTGACCTCCTACTATACTGATACTGAATCAATCACAACTACTTTTTGAGTACAGTCATCCACCCAATTGTGAATCCACCAGACTATTTTATCATCTAATCTCTATCTCACCTACTATCTTCTCCACAAAATAGCGTAAAACAATTTACGAAAAGCTTCCCCAAACCCTGGTAATCTATACCCATAGGATTCTCCTTACATACTAGTTTAATAATCCTGTCAAATAAGGAAATGAAGTTAACAATCTATGCTACACATGGATATTATCTATCTCATAGAATTGTTATAAGGTTTAAATGAGAACATATGTAAAGCACTTAACAAACCTTAAACTGCTACATAAAAGTTATCATTCCTGCCTTGTATAAATGAGGCTATAAATTCCTCAAGGAAAGGTAAGTAAGGTAATACTTCTATTACCTTATCCCCATAACATATAGTTGAGTGCACCATAAAAAAACTACAGGAACGTAATATTCACTGGTAGCTATCAATGGAGGTCCTATGATCTTTTCCCCCTTCCTTTCAAATAAAACCTTAAATGAGAGACTTACAGACATTCCAGACCAGGAATCACCAGCCTTTCCCAGGAAGCTCTCTAAAATCAGAATCACTACAATCTGTAAGGAATCAAAATTACAGGTCACCCAAAGGACAACGGAGAGATAAAAGAGTAGAAGAAAAGAGGCAGCAGCATACTAACAAAAACTAAAAACAATAGTGTAGGAGAAGCAACTTAAAATATATTATCCAAAAAAAAATATTACTAGAAAAGAGGCTGGGCCAAGGATGGATTGGGAATGAGATACTGCTAACAGGTAGCCTATATATGCCTTGGACAGTCAAATGATATCAAGTGAATCCTATCAAGAGGATGGCCCCAAGCATGTTTGGTGGACTTCCTGTGTAGGATTTTGGGGAGCACCATCATCGAGTTACACTAACTGAAAGGCCATGAATATATTATAATCTCCACTGTTGGAAAAATGTCCACAACAATGAGATTAAAAATCAACTGAAGTACTAAAGGAGCTAAGTTCACCATAAAGATGTATATATGAGTACATACAAGTTACTTGGGGGAGAGGGATATGAGAAATTTTTAATGGTGACAGCCTAAGAGGAGCAGGAAGGGGCAACTTCAACTGTCAATGTCCTCAGTCTAAGGAAGAAGGTGGAGGTGACAGCTTCAAAGCACTAGACAGTCTTTTAGATGAACTAGTTAGCCGTGATCCTCAAATTGGGGAGTCCTATTCTGGGTTCACAGAATCATAAGATCTGCTTTAAGAACACTTCTAATTTACCTGATCGCTTCCTGGACATTCAGTCATTCAACAAATATTCACCAAAAATTTGCAGACAGTGCTGATTACACGCTGGAGAAGACAGATACAGTATAAAACAAAGGTAGAAAGATATAAAACAAATCTTCACGAAGAATGTAGCCTAGTGGAGACGACAGAACATGTATCGGATAAACAACATAAACTAAAATGTAAGCACATAAATGGATTGTAAAGTAGGGAGAAATCAAACAAGAGACAGAGACCAGGTTTTGCTTGGAGGATCAATGAAAGATTCCCCGAAGAGGTGCCATTCAAGCTGAGAATTAAAGGGTAGGTACACTGATACATCTAAGTGTCTCCCGTCTTTAAAACTCTTAGGGAAGGATCTTGTTTCAGTTTTGTCAAACTTCACTAACTCTCTCAGTTCCATCCTATAAGTCAAGTTATCTCTATAAACAATTTTGCACAACCTGAGTGCTCAACTGCTGAGGGATCATGGAATTTAGAATTGAAAGTAATCTTTAAGAATCATCTAATCTAATTTCCTCATTTATGAGGAAGCTAAAGCTAAGAGAAGTTACGTGACAATACCAGGTAGAGGATTTAAAGAGTTGGGTGTAATGAATTAAGAAAAGGTCATAGAAAGATAAAGATAGTTTCCCACTGATAGATACCACACAATACTCACAACACACTTTATATATTTATTCATCTCAATATTCTAGAAAAACAGTATGAGCAGTAGTGAATGACCTAAAAAGTAGTAGATAACACAATTACTCAATAAACTAAATCTACTGAAAGAGCCTGAAGACTTAACCACTACATCTCTAAGAAAGACATGTTACATCTCCATCCCTACCATTTGCCAGGATTCTCAATGGATAAGAGGGGTGCAGTCGGCAGAACTACCCTTTCCTCACCATACCCCCAAACACCATCTGAAATATCAAAGCTTTGAGGACATAAAAAATGACTCATCTACCCTCACAAAAAGCTAATGACCCTTGCTCTAGTTTAAGGCCACCAAGGCAAATACATATGTAACATGGATTTAGAAGAGATGGTAAACAGTTCCAAAGATAAGGTGGGCCATTGGTTCTGAAAATCTCAATGAACATAATAGCCTGCTCAGAATTCAGAGTTATGTCTCTGAGTTGGCATCTGGACCCAAGCTATCCTGACTTCAAGATCACTACTCTAATCACTACTCTATGCTGCCTTTACTACAACACCCTTTATGCTTGTTCTTTGGAGTTCTTTGTGTGATATATGCTGTAGCCTCCTTACACCTGGCAACCGCACTGTCTTCTACGTAATACTCATTTTTAGTTCTTCAGTGGTGTTCCCTATCTCACAGCTAGACTGCATCACTAGTAAAATATTAGCACTGAAAAAAATGATCTTTTGCTTTCATGAGAAATCTGAAGTCAGTAGAAGAGTTTTGCCATCTCCTGAAAGTAACCCAGTCCACTCTTTTTCTCCTATTCAACTAAGGGCTCAATTTGCTGTGCAACTGTCCTGTCTGTTTGGTATTGGACAAGTTCTATAACTACTGGACAAGCTCTACAGCAGTCTGTCAAAGTCCATACTTAAATCTAAGCAATGGATATTCATCCATTTGGAAAAAAAGTTTTTAAAATAAAAACCACATTTTAACAAACTGCTTTATCAAGGAACTATCACACTTGACCCTAACATCAGTCCTAGATAAGCTTATAGAAGAAGTAGAAATTTCACAAAAAAAGACAAAAACAGAAAAGCAGACAGATTGGATCAAGTATATATAGAGACCTTGCTGGAGATGATATAATAGTTTTGAGAGACCAATATATGAGATTTCTGAAGGAGGGGTAGATATAAAAGGCATGGGGAAAAACTGACACCTTATTAATATGGAAAAAGTGACCAAAAGAATATTGATAACTACTTACTATATGCCTATTCTCTCTTATCTATACAAAACCTCTGAGAGCCAATTTTAAATGAACCAAGGGCATATTTGATTAAAGTATTAGAAGACAACAAGCAGACTTTCTCAAGCAATGTCCAACAATAGAACACATCTTCAGCATTTCACAATTAACTGGATGATCCCATGGTGCTTTCTCTTTGTAGATGACACAAAAGCATCTGATTCAGTGAAATAAAACAGAGCCTTGCAGGCTCTTTCACAAGCTACCACCTATCCATATAGGCATCAAGACCAGTCAGGATTTCTCTGGAGATGAAATCACAGAAATAGCACTGTTCAATGATCCTCTGATGATAATCGTTAGGTGAGGCACAAAACTGGGAGACGTAACTGCCACTGTGAAGAAGGAGGTACAATTTGGGGTCCAGGTCGAAGAAGGATTCCCGCAGATAATAAGACTCTCCAGATGTTCTTGTTTGTGGGCAACATTGGGTTGAATGCATTAAAGCCCTTAAGACCACACAACCTTTAGGAAGAGATCTGTAATCTCTCAAAGGAGTTCAGCCAATCTGCCCACAGCCATTTTGTTATGCTAATATAAAAGTAAGTTTATATTTTAGATATCTTTAAAGGAATAAAGATCTCTACAAACTGAACCATTATTTCTTTGTATTATGAATTTGTCCCACTTGCACTAATAATCTGTTACCCATTGAACCAGCCCAATAGTAAATCAATTGACTGTTATGTGTATAATAACCCAGAAGGTATTACATAGAGAGATTGGGGGAGGGAGTGTCAAAAAAGGGAAAGGAAAAAAAAAGAAATGCATTCTCTTGAGAATCGCCATACTCCACTTTGGAAAACAAAATATACACATATAAAATTACTTCAAAAATCTACAAAATAATAAGCAGTATCACACTAGTACCTATATTCTGTAATAATAGTATCCTATCACCTCCAGGAACAAATATAATAATCCCTCTTTGACTTGCAAAGAATTTCATAATCTAGCCCCTTTATACCTTTCTTATCTTTGCACACCTTCCTTTTCTCTACAGTGACATGGCCTCTTTGCTATTCTTCAAAAAGGACAGTCAATCTCCTGACTCTTGGTATTTTCACTGATGGTCCCCCATACCTGGAGAGCTCTCCCTTCTCATCAGTCTCCCAGTTTCCCTGGATTCCTTCAGTCCGTAGATAAAATCCCACCTTCTTCAAGAAGCCATTCCTGATCCCTTTTAATGCTAGTGTCTTTCCTCCAATATTATTTTAACTGATATTAAATATATTTTGTTTGCACATAGGTATATACATGTTGTCTGACCATTAGACTGTGGACTCCTCGAGAGAAGCGGCTGTTTTCTTTGTTTTGTTTTGGTGGAAAGACTTTCGTTGAATCCCTAGCACATTGCCTGACACATAGTAGGCCCTCAATAAATACTTACTGACTTGACTTGAGTAAAGGAATGATAGCTTGGTAAGCCCAGTTGGAGGTAATTTCCTGGAAAAAGTTCATTCTGGGCTGTATTTTGGAAATGCTGGCCAAAGACTGGCAAGAAGAAAGGCATTTAGGTTAAATAAATGACATGTAAGAAGGAATGAGCAAATTATGGAAGTGGGAAAGGATGGAAAAGTTTAGTTTAGCTTGCCTGGCAGACACAATCTAAAGATCTACACTTAATGAATTATAAGGGAACCCAAATAGTTGAAGTCCAAGGACAAGGTTTGTGTTTTATGACACAGGAAACCATCCTAGGTTCTTTAATAGGAGTAGGGAATGAACCTGTGATTTCAGTGGTATGGGTGACTCTCAGATGAGGAAACTCCTTTTTTGTACATATTTTAATATTTTATCAATTACATACGAAAACAATTTTTAACATTCATTCCTTTAATTTTTACATTTAAGTTTTAAATTTTAAAAAAATTTTGAGTTCCCAGTTTTCTCCTTCCCTCTCATCCCTCCCCCTTCCTAAGATGGCAAGCAATTTGATATAAATAATTTGAAATAATGAAATGAAGGGTTTCTCCAAAATATAGGACGAGAAAAGCAGCTGCTCTGATGTGTTAATAAATGTTTTTTGACTGACTGATCTAATGGAGACTAAGAAGGTTAAAAATACAACTCAAGGTCAAAAAAATATAAACATTTTTCTGAAGAAACAAACTATAAACAACTCTATGGCAAAAAAATTCACTAATAAGTAAAATGCAAACTAAATCACTCTGAAGGCTCACATCACACCCTGACAAATGTGATAAAAGACAGAAAGAGTTAAAGATACAGTAAGTATGAGAAGTCAAGCACACTAATGTACTTTCGTGGAACTGTGAATTGATCCAATCATTATGGAAAACAACCTAGAATTATGAGATACAAGTTCATAAACTCTGTATACCCTTTGGTCCAGCAATCCCCACTACTGGGCACAATCCCAAGATGGTCAAAGGCACCATACAGGCAAAAATATTTTGAAGAGTATTTTTTGTAGTAACAAAATACATGGAAATAAAGTTGGTGCTATTTGACTGGGGAGTGATGGCACAAATTTAGATATGTGAATATAATGAAATACCACTGTGGGGAAAGAAACACCATTGTGAGAAATTTAGAGAAAACATGGGAAAACTACCAACTGATCAAGAATTGCAGAAACAATAAATAAAATCGTACAAATGTAAATAACACTAAAAAAAATCAGAACTCGTACTAAAGTGCAAAGACTCATCCGAATGACAAAGGACTAAAAAGGAAACAAGTTTCCCTCTCCTCAGTAAAGAGGTGGGCTTCAGGGAATTCTGTCACACAAGGCTGGCAAACTCAATGCCCCATGACAGTTGCTCTGTTTAACTGCTTTCTATGATACAAAGTGGGGGGGAAGGTGGAAGGGTAGGAAGAAATTGTTGAGAAACAACAGTAGTATAAACTCTACATCACATCACCTGCCTCCCAGATTCATGGCCTTTACTGAAGTGAGGGAAGGAAGGGCATCCCCAAAATCCAAACCCTTTATTAGGAAGTTCAGACTGTTCCAGAGTTGAGGATTTATTTTTCTAACTCTAAAAATACATAACCTTTTTTTGTTGGTCACACTTTATCAAATGACCATTTCTTTCTACCTAAAGGTAGAAAACATACCACATAACCTAAGAGTCACTGACACATCAGTCATCAAAAGAGAAAACAAACTTCATTGCAAAAGTCAGCATGTATCTCTAAGAAGAGTTGGAGGATGCAGCAATCCTTTTTCTGCCCTTTCTCCTGATCAGTTTATAGGACTGCTTCTTTCTTATCCCACTCCTCACTCCCGCCCCAGTCACATACTGTTACTCCAAGCAAAATAACAATAATCTAAGAGTCTGAAAGATCTTGCATTATTAGAGATTGTGCCCAGTTCCCACAATGCCTTGCTGCTTTCCCAAGAAGAGGCCAGTGAGATTTGACATGAACCAAATCTGTCAACAGAGTTGAAGACAGACACGTGGGTTCTAATAAGCAGTGGTAGAAAAAGCATACAGCTCCAAACAATGATAAATAATTCAAGAAAAGATCTGCCGCAATAGAGAGCGCAGCAGCAGGATTTAAAAAAGATTGCAGGCTAGAGTCTGGGTGTGGAAATCAGAAGCCAAAGAAAAAATGAATTTATGTCAACAAATTCCTAAGCCCATGCAGGCAAGGTGCTATAGCAATTGCCACTCAGTTGCTAGCACATAAACTACTTAGACAAAAAGAAAAAATCCTTCAATCAATCAGCACAGACTTAATAAAACACAAAAAATCAAACAGTTCCTGCTCTCAAAGGGCTTACATTCAGGAACTTGCCTTATTTGATCATGAAAAAACTGATGATCAAGTCCTAGCGGTTTGGTAAAAGCAAATCCCACAAAGAAAACAGGCCCAAATGACATAAGGAGATACTTTATTTTAAGGAATTAGGAGTCTATTTTCCACAGGACTCAATTCTAAATCCAGCTTCAATTCAGACCTGATTCATGTATTGTGCTCTAGCACTGAGGGTACAATAAACACTCAGAATTTTTTACGTTCATTTTTTTTGTATCCCATGAAACTATACATGTACATACATGATTTACATCCTTCAGCACAAAGGGCTGGCTCTGATACAAAGCAGTAGCTGTGACTAAGGCTTTCTCAGATTTAAATTAGGCTTGTAAAGTTATTCTGACAGAGCTGCTCATAATTACATGGGTATAGCTGAAGATCCTGGGTTCATTTAGGTCTTGCTATTTTATCCCATCCCAAGAAAAATTCAAATTTAACATGAGCTCTGAGTACTAGGAATTGGGAGGTTTGACAAGCCCCAATTCAATAATGCTTAGCTTCAGGAACCAATATCTGATACAAGACCTAAAGGAGGGAACGACCATCTATCCACAGAACTAAATGTATCACCCCAAGTAGATCCCCTCATAACAAAACCAGTCAATGAAGAAAAATGGACCATTCTACAAGCAAGAAATCTCTTCACATGCACCTCTCAATTTTTATCAGGTTGAGAATTTTTCTGAACTATGAAAATCTATAGCAATTTGCAAAGGAAATGGTGTCTTATATTTCAAAGAAATTACAACATGCTTTTTGCTTTGCTCTGACCAAACAAAATGAATGAAAAGAGAATTCATTCTCGCTCTATATCAATCACAAACTGATACATAAGAAATTTTAAGTAGCACTGTTCCTCTCTCAGATTCAACATGAATGGTACATCTGGCTGGGTCTGCACAATGTCATTCAACATGATCTTATACACACTCACCAGAATGTCTATTTGGTCTAAGGGGAAACTTTGCAGACTTTTTTTCTCTGCTGTTCTATCTCTTCATTCCTAATATGTCTAGATTCTGGAAACAGACATGAAACACAAATTTCAAAAATGATAAAGAATGATTCACTTACAAGTGGACCCATTCATATAAGCACATTCTCCCATAATATATGACACAGACTATCTCAATTTCCCACCCTTACAATCCTTATACCATTTGTCTTTCGAGCTACCACTTTTACTCCTATTCTGAATCTAAACCAGACTCCTAGACAACCTATATACTTCCATCCTGTCTCTTAGCAAGTACAGAGAAGGGGAGCAAAGGGGAAAGGGACAATCATAGAATCATAGGGTTTAGAGGACGGGACTACAGGGATGAGCTGGTTTGGTGCCAAAGGATTTGGGTTGAAATCTTGGCTCTACCACTTACTGTATAACCTGGAGCAAACTACTTATCTTCTCTCTAGAATCTGTTTACTCATCTGTAAAATAAAAAGGTTAGTCTAGATGACCTCTAAGGTCCCTTCCAGTTCTAAACCTGCAATTCTCTAAGACTCTATAATCCAACCTCCCAATAGTTCAAGAAACCCTATAACAAAAACATAGCAGAGTTATAGACTTTATTTTGAGTCTCTCTCCTTGCTGTTTATCAGTCAATAAGCATTTATTAAGTGTGTTTATGCAGGCACTGCTCTAAAGGCTGGCAAAAACAGTCTCTGCCCTCAAGAAGCACAGTCTAAGGGGAGAGATGTCAATAATAAGGTAAGCACAAGATACATCAAGTACAGATGGAAAGTAATCTCAGAGAAGATCTTTTGGGGGACCTCAAAAGGCAACTTAAATTAAGTGGGCTCCATGCAGAGTACTATAGTGGAAAAACCACTATACAAAGAACCCGGATTTGTTGCTGTGTGACCCTAGGCAAGTCACTTAAGCTGTCTGTGCCTCAGTTTCCTCATTTGTAAAATGGGGCAATAACAGCGCCATCTTGAAGGACTGTTTTGAGGATCCAAAGAAATGATATTTAGCCCTTTCGACTCTAAATTCTATGATCCTATGAAGTCCCAAGCAAGATAAAAATTGATAGACAAGAGAAGATCAAAGTGACAAGGTTAGCTTTCTTCAACTAGTGGATTCCTACATTTTTTCAAGCCTGTCAATTACTAAAGAACAACCACATGCTAGGCTGTATCCCCTACCTCGATCCTCCCCCCAACATGTTTTAGATTCAAAGTGGCTTTCTGAATCCAATTTTCTCAAGCCAATCTGTATTCCTTCCTCAAAAGTAAGATAGCTATACTATCAGAAGGATGGTAAGTTATTTTCAACCAAACTTTTCAAGCCCAAAAGCCTCTGAAAAAGGATTTTATACCAGATAAAATGCCTAAAATTGAATTAACAAAATAAGACAGAAAAATCACAAAGTTGTTTTTTTCTTAAAAACTCATGAAATAACAATGGAGAACTTAAATATTTAGAATTCTCACTCACCATCCTTACCCTTCAATCTATGATGCTTCAGTCACCATAAAGAACCCATCCGGACAGTGCTTCAATGTTCAGCCACAGAAGTGCTTACCTGATCCCATAAAGAAAGATACTCAGTCTAACCCATACTCTATAAGAAGTGGCAGAAAGTGATTTAGTCCAGTCACACAAAGGAAAGAAGAGAGCAACGTGAGAGGGAAAACAAAGCGAGGGCAGCAGCAAGCCAAACCAAAGGGAAAGAGCTTCTAGACCCAAGGGAAAGCGGAATGAAAATCCTGAGAGATGAGTTTTCCCCCTGAGAGTTTAAGTAACAATCTGAGCAGATCCCACACAACCACCCTTCTTAAAGAGGCTGACAGCACCCTACCTGGAATACAAATGGGAAGCACCAAAGAATGAGGAGGAAAACAAGATAACCAGAAATCCAAGGGAGACAGCCTAAGCATCACCTAGTTCAAAAGCAGACAAACACAAAAAAGCATACACACACACACACACACACACACACACACACACACACACACACACACGGAAAATAAGGAAAAACTCAAAGAGAAGTCAAAATACAAGTTATCATACCATGAAGCTTGGCTCATTTTGAACCAAAATTCCTTGATGAAAAAGATAATTCTGCAGACTCCTTAGAGATTATAGGACTGCAATAATAAACTTCAATATGGTTCAAAAGCAAAATAAAAATTTGACTACAAGATATTACAAATGAAATCAGATCAGAAATAGGCGTTCTCAAAGCAGAACTAAAAAAAAAGACAAAGTGCAGGGTAAGAAAAAATGGGGTAAAAGAAAGAATAAAATATCATCAAGGCGTAAGCAGGTCCTAAGGTGCTAAAGAATTAAGGGAACTTCAAAGAATTAGAAGAATGAGGAAAAGAACTACATTAATCATATATTGACTAAAAATCCATAAAGGTGAATCACTATCTTTTGTAAGAGTAAAAGCTGCCCACATGAGGAGAAAGGAGTTAAGAAGAGAGGCGCTGGAGATGTGACCCCCACCCAACACACACCTCCTGCTGGTGGGTCTGTCTGCCTCAGCTCTCTCCCAACTCGAACCCATCCTCCACTCAGCTGGAAGTGATTTTCCTAAACATAGGTCCAACCATCACACCCCACTACTCAACGTTCATTGAGCTCTCCAGTGACTCTCTATTGCCACCAGGATCAAAAAAATCCTCTGCTCGGAGTTCAAAGTCTTTCATAACATAGCCCCCACATACATTTCCATTCTGAGCAACGTTTTCTCTGGTTGTCCCCCAGGCCCAGCTCCCCTACTGGTTTCTCTGGCTTCCTTCAAGTCCAAACTAAAATCCCAGCTTTTACAGGAAATCTTTTCCAACTCCTCTTAATTTTAATGCCTCCCCTCTTTCAATTATTTTTCTTATATAGTTTCTTTGTACATATTTATTTACTATCTCCCCCATTAGCTTATGAGCCCTTTAGGATCTTTTGACTCTTTTTGTAACCCCAGTGCTTAGCACAAGGTCTGTCACATAGTAGGTGCTTAACAAATATTTACTAACTGACTAATTAGGAAAACAATGAAATAATTTATCAAAATTCTGGGGATAGAATCAAAATAGTACTTGTAGGGAAATCTATATTTCTAAATATTTTCACTGGGCATACGACTAAAAAAAATTTAGAAAACTCACAAATTTAAACCCCCAATTAAACAAAATAGAAATCTTAAAAATCAAAGGGCAAATTAACAGAATTTAAAGTAAAAAAAAAAATCACTGAGTTAATAAACGTAGGAGCTAGTTTTTTAAAAAGTCCTTAGCTCATTTGATTTTAAGAAGAAAACCAAATGATGCAAACCAAAAATGAAAAATGTTCATTCACAACCAATAAAGAAAAAAAATAATTACCAGGAGCTATTTCTCTCAACTATATTCCAATAAAATTAACAATCTAAATGAACTAAATGGAATATTTACAAAAATATAAATTCTCCAGATTAACAGGGAAAAGTCCTTAAAGAATCCTTTCTAAGCTAGAAAAATAACAACAAAATTCATGTGGAAGAACAAAAGGTCAAAAGTATTAAGGGAATTAATGAAAAAAAAATGCAAAGGAAGGTAGCCTAGCCATACCTGATCTAAAACTGTATTATAAAGCATCAATCATCAAAACTATTTGTTATTGGCTAAGAAATTAGAGTGGTAGATCAGTGGAATAGGTTAGGTACACAAGATACAATAGCAAATGACTACAGTAACCTACTGTTTGATAAACCCAAAGATTCCACCTTTTTTAATAAGAACTCACTATTTGACAAAAATTGTTGGGAAAACTGGAAAACAGTATGACAGAAACTAAGAAGAGATCAACATCTCATACCCTATACCAAAATAAGGTCTAAATAGGTATATGTTTTAGACATAAAGAGTGATACTATAAGCAAATTAGGAAAGCAAGGAATAGTTCACCTGTCAAATCTATGGAGAAGGGAAGAATTTATGACCAAACAAGAGACAGAGAACATTATGAAATGCAAAATGGATAATTTTGACTACATTAAATTAAAACAATTTTGTACAAACAAAGCCAATGCAACCAACATTAGGTGAGCAGAAAGCTGGGAAACATTTTTTTTTTGGAAGGGGGAAGGCAGGACAATTGGGGCTAAGTGACTTGCCCAAGATCACACGGCTAGTAAGTGTTAAGTGTCTGAGGCAAGATTTGAACTCAGGTCCTCCTGACGCCAGGGCCAGTGCACCACCTAGCCTCCCTGATAATTTTTTCAGCCAGTGTTTCTGGGAGAGGCCTCATTTCTCAAATATATAAAGAACTGAGTCAAATTTGTAAGAATACAAGTCATTCCCCAATTGAAAAATGGTCAAAGGATATGAAGAGGCAACTTTCAGATGAAGAAATTAAAGCTATCTATAATCATAAAAATGTTCTAAATCACTATTGATTAGAGAAATTGAAATTAAAACAACTCTGAGGTACCACCTCATACCTATCAGATTAGCTAATATGACAGAAAAGGAAAATGACAAATGTTGGAACACAGGAAAACTGGGACACTAAAGCAGTGTCAGTGGAGTTGTGAACTGATCCAATCATTCTGGAGAGCAATTTGGAACTATGTCCAAAGGACAATCAAAGTGCATACCCTTTGATCTAGCAATACTACTACTAGGTCTATACCCTGAAGAAATCATAAAAAAAGGGAAAAGAATACACATGCACAAAAATATTTATAGCAGCTCTTTTTGTAGTGGCAAAGAATTGGAAACTGAGCCAATGTCCTTCAACTGGGGAATGGTCAAAGTAGTATACAAATGTAATAGATTACTATTGTGCTATAAGAAATGACAAACAAGGGGCGGCTAGGTGGCGCAGTGAATAGAGCACTAGCCCTGGAGTCAGGAGGACCTGAATTCAAATCTGGCCTTAGACACATAACACACACACACACACACACACACACACACACACACACACACACACACCTAGCCGTGTGACCTTGGGCAAGTCACTTTACCCCAACTGCCCTCTAAAAAAAAAGGCTCCCCCCCAAAAAAGAAAAAGAAATGACAAGCAGGGGGCAGCTAGACAGCACAGTGAATAGAGCACCCGCCCTGGAGTCAGGACGACCTGAGTTCAAATCCAGCCTCAGACATTTCATATTTACTAGCCATGTGACCTTGGGCAAGTCACTTAACCCCAACTGCCCTGCCTTCCCCCTCCAAAAAAAAAGAAATGAGAAGCATAATGATTTCAGAAAAACCTGGGATGACTTATGTGAACTGATGCTGAGAGAAGTAAGCAGAACCAAGATAATATTGTACACAATAACAGCAACATCATGATATGGTCAACTATGACAGACTTAGCTCTTTTCAGCAATACAATAATCCAAGAAAATGCCAAAAGACTCACGATGGAAAATGTTAACCACATCCAGAGAAAGAATTATGGAGTCTGAATGCAGACTGAAGTATATCATTTTCACTTTGTTTGTTTTTTCTTTCTTGTGGTTTTCCCCTTTTGTTCTGACTCTTCTTTCACACCATGACTGATGTGGAAATATGTTTAACATGACTATACATGTATGACCTATATCAGATGGCTTGCTGTTTTGAGGAGGGAGAAAGGGAAAAATTTGAAACTAGAAATCTTACAAAAATGTATACTGAAAACTATCTTTACAAGTAACTGGAAATAAATAAAATACTATTAAGTACAAAAAAACCACCACCCTTTCTTCAAAAGAGAATTTGAACAAGCTAAGTGAACTCTCAAAGAAAAAAGTTCAGGACTAGATGGATTTACATGTGAATTCTACCAAATATATAAAGAACAATTAATTCTAATATTTAACAGTTTGAAACAATTAAGCAAATTAGGGATACTGTTCAATACTTTCTATGACATAAATTCTATCTCAATATCTAAACCAGAGAAATTCAAAACAGAAAGAAAACTATAAACCAATTTTCATTATGGCTACTGATGCAAAATTTTAAATAAAATGTTAGCAAGGAACCTACCACAACATATATTATAAAGATCATATACTTTGACCAAGCTAACCTTATAACAGGATGCAAAGGTGATTCAATGTTAAGTAACTTTAATAACAAAATCAAGGAAAATCATTGTTTCAATAGACATAGAAAAGGTTTTGATAAAATACAACACCCATTACTACTAAAAAAAAAAAACAAAACTAAAAAGCATAAGGATAAATGGAGCTTTCCTTAAAATGAGAAGCAGCATCTATCTAAAACCAAGAATAAACATTATCTGCAATAAAGATAAACCAGAAAGAAGCCCTTCCAAAAAGATCGGAATGAAGTAAGGATGTCTGTTATCGCCATTTCTATTTAATACTGTTATTAGAAATTCTACCTATAGAAGGAAGACAAGAAAAAGAAATTGAAGGAATATGCATAGACAATGAGGAAACAAAACTAACACTTTTTGCACAAGATATGAGGGTTTACTTAGAGAACGCTAAGTTAACTTTAGTTGGTGCTATCAACTAAAAAGCTAACTGAAACAACTGGCTTAACAGAATGGCAGTATATAAAATTAACCCCCACAAGTCAACATCATTCATTATATTAATTATTATATGTTACAAAGAAAATCCAACAAGAAGAGATAAAAAGAGAAATTACATTTAAAATAACTATTGTTAGTGTAAAATACTTGGAAGTGTACTTGCCAAGACACACGGAAACCATATGAACACCATTATAAAACATTCTTCACACAAATAAAAACAGATCTAAATAATAGGAGAAATAATTGCTCATGGATAGGCTGAGTCAATACTATAAAACTGACAATACTATTTAAAATAACTTACTTTTTAGTGCCATATCAATTACCAAAGATTACTTTAATTTGGCTGGAAAAAAATAATGACAATTCATCTGGAAGAATAAAAGGTCAAAAATATAAAGGGAATCAACGGGGGAAAATGGGAAGGAAAGAAGATACCATATTTCAAACTATACAAAGCTGTAATCATTAAAAACAATTTGGGATATATGCCTAGCAGTGGAATCAATGGAAATATAAATGAGATATATATATATAATTTATATAATGAATATTAATATAAATATATATTGATATAGTATATTATATATGAATATATAATATAAATAATTTAAAGTCTTTCTGGATATAATTCCAAATCACTGTCCAGAATGGCTGGATAATTCATCACCAAAACCAACACTATATCAATGCTCTTACCCTCTCAGAGCCCCTCCAAGAATTGTCATTTTTCTTTTTTAATCATCTCATGGGTGTAAGATAGAATCTCAGGATGGTTTTAATTGAACTTCTCTTATTATTAGTGATGTGGAGTCATTTTTTGCATACAACATTGATAATTTACATTTGTTCTTTTGATAACATGCTTGTTCATCTGCTTTAAGCATATATTTACTGGAAAATAGTCCTTTCTTTTATATCTGAATTGGATATGTGTATCTACATATCTATATATATGTCTTAGATATCTGACCATTATCAGGGAAACACACTACAGAGATTATTTTTCCCAATTAGTTAGCCCACTTTAAATTTTAGCTGCACTATGTTTATGTACAAGTTTTCAATTTTATATAAAAGAAAAATGTTCAATTTATTTCCTATGATCTTGTTTGGTCAAGAACTCTCTTCCCATCTATAAGTGTGAAAAAGTGTCTTCCTTTCTCCTCTAATTTGTTCATCATGTTCCCTTTTACATCTAGGCCATGCGTCCACCTGAAGCTTACTGTCATACAAGAGTTACGCCTCACATCTGTCAAAGAGTTTTCCAGTTTTCCCAGCAGTTTCTACAAACCCGATCCTACAACATTCCTTCACTCTGATGCTGCGTCCCCCATCTCTCCCGCTGACAAGCTTATCTGCTTTGCAAACAGCACCAAATAACTTTGATGACGGCCAGGTCCCCTTCTTTCCCATTTTTGAAAATTACTTTCCTTGAGATTCTTGAATCTTTGTTCTTCCAGATGAATTTTGTTAGCATTTTTCTAGCTCTATAAAGTAATCCTTTGGTAGTTCGATTGGGATGGCATGGAATAACTTAATTTGGACAGTAGCATCATTTTTATTATATTGGCACAGCCCAAACATGAGTAATTATTATGTCTCCAATTACTTGTGTTTCTCTGTATTTCAGGAGAAAAAAAATTGCACTTGTATTTATATGTTCCTGTGTTTCTTGGTAGATGGACTCTGCAATATTTTATACATTACACAGTTATTGTGGAGGTAATTTCTTTCTCATATTGATATTCTGTTGATTACATAAAAGCTAATGATCTATATGGATTTTATGAACATATTTTATTTTATAAATTGCTACTTTGCTGGCTATTCTTTCAATCAATTTTTAATTAAATCATTAGGTAGACCAGAAAATTGGAGGGAGGAGAAAATAAGCATTTATTGCTAAGTGCTTGACAAATATTATCTCATTTGATCCTATTATCTGATTGGGCTATCATATTATGTGCAAAAATCAGTCATTTTATTTCTTCTTTACCTAAGCTTTCCTTGTCTTATTCCAGGATAATAGAATCACATATCTGAGCTAGAAGGAACCTTACAGGCCATCAAATCCCACAATCTTGTTTTACATATGAGGAAACTGAGTTCAGAGAAGTTGTGACTTGCCTAGGTTCACATAACTATTAAGTATCTAAAGTGGGACTTGAACCCAGGCCTGACTCCACATCTAGTTCTCTATCCACTATTCCATCCTGCCTTACTATTAACAACAACTGCATTTATAGAGCACTTACTATATACCAGGCACAATGCTAGGCATTTTGTAATTATTGTTTCATTTGATCTTAACAATAACCATGGGAGGTGGGTGCTATTATTATACCTCCTCTACAGATGGGGAAGCTGAGGTAAACGGCATTTAACTGACTTTCCCAGTGTCACACAGTTAAGTAAGAGTCCAAGACTAACTGAATGCAAGTCTTCCTGACTCCGGGACTGAATAGCATTTTCCCCACTGAGCCAACTTGCTCTCTCCTGACCTAATATTCATTGGGGAATCTTGTATTGTATTTTCTTTCTCTGCTTCTCTGACTCTCTATAGTTTAGGTATCAAGACTTGTACTTGTATTGAATTCCTTCTTTTCCTATTTTTGCAAATAATTTACATATTTATTAGAACTGTCTTTTGGATATTTAATAGAATTCATTCACAAAACTCTGGTTCTGGGTTATTTTCTTTTATTCATTTATGGTCTGTTCAATTTATTTTTTTTCAGATTTGAGTTATTTAAATTCTCTATTTCTTATTCTGATAATCTGGGTATTTCATATTTTTAAAAATATCTATTTTCATGTATCAGTTTTGTTGGAAAATAATTGCATAAAACTGTTTCTAATAATTTCTTTTATTTCTTGTTTATCTGTTGTGAATTCTCCTTTTAAATGTTTTTTAATTGGCAATTTTTTCCCTCTCTTCTTAATCAGACTAGCTAATGATTTATCTATTTAAATGATCTGTTGTTTTCTTTAAAGCACCTCCTAGTCTTATTTACCAATTCCATGGATGTTTTCAATTTTGTTAATTTCTTTTTTAAATTTCAGAATTTCTATTTTGGAGGTTAGCTGGGTTTTCTGGATCTGTGTTGCTTTTCTAATTTTTTTTAATTGCATGTTCAATTCAATGATCTGTTCTTTCTCCATTTGGTTTATCAAAGCGCTTAGAAACATAAATTTTCCCCTAATTTTCTAAAAGTTTTCCTATATCATTTCATTGTTATCATCTTCTGTGATCTACCAATTCTTCAGACTCCATTTAATTAGTAATCTTTTATTCCCAGGCTCAACTGTAATCACCAGAGATCTATCATAGCTACCTTTTTAAAAATTCTATTCAGATTCTTGAATTGTGTATATAAAAGGTCATATTGAGGTCCCCCAAGTTTTACAGTTTTTATTTCTTCCTGAAATTGGATTTTGTCTTTAAATACCTAAGTGGTATGTCATTTGGTACATTGTGTTAAATATTGGTATTATCTCATTCTCTACAGCACCTTTAAACATAATATAATTTCTGTTTATCTCTTAACCATGTCTATTATTACTGTTTCCTTGTGTAAGATCATGATAACTATCTTGCTCTTTTTAAAATTCATCTTTAGTTTAGGGTTGGTTTGGTTTTTTTAGTTCATTATAAATTCTGCTCTAGCCCTTCATTTTAACCCTATCTAATCTTTGTTACAAGGTTGTCTGGCAACAAGATATTGTGGATTCTGCTTTCTAATCCATTCTGTTATCCTCTTCCATTTATGAGTGAGTTCATCCCATTCACATTCATGGATGACAGACTGTCAACTGTGTATTTCCCTACATCACATATATCCTTTTATACCTACCACAGTATGGTAATCAATACTAATCATCAAAGAAGCAATCTGCTTCTAGTACACTGTACCTCCTTTCTTCTCACCCAAACCAGAAAAATAGTTTGCTTCCTTCCTTCTTTTCTTTTAATCCTTCATAATCCATCCTCCAAAATTTAAATCTGTTTTATTACAATTATTCCCTTCCTATTTCTATCCTCCCTCAACTCCCTCTTAAAACCCCCCTTTTCTGTCTTCTCCCTGTTTCTTTTTTCCCTGTCAAACTTAATGTATTTCTACAACAAATTTGTGTGTGTGTGCATAAGAGTATACATGCACAGGCACAATGGCATGTAGGTGTTCAACTCTCTTTTACCTGGTTCAGAGAAGAGAGAAGTTCAAATTGTACTCATTCCCATTCTTGTACATTTGTATATTCTTTTTATGTTGCTACACCTTAACTTACTGATTTCTAGCACTAAGCTTATCTTTAATTAATTTGCAAACTTCCGGTAACAGCTGCGTATAGAAAAGGCTAAGAAATAGCATACTGGACTTGGAAACAAGATGCAATAGATTTAAATCTTGCCTCAGGTTCAATGTAAGTGCAACTCTGGGAATCTCACTTAATCTATCTTTCCCTCAGTTATCTGATCTGTAAAATTAAAAAGGGGGACTTGGTAGCCTTTAAGATCCCTTCCAGTACTAAACTACAACTGTATGATTGTTTTTGGCCTGAGCTCCTTTTTTCTTCTCTTTCTGGATCTCCTTATCCTTTTCACATTCACCTAAGGATAAAAATAACCATAGGAAAATAGTCAAGAGCAACTGAGAATTCCTGCTGTTTTTCAAAGAAAAATTCTAAGACAAGAAAAAGGAAAGGGCAGAGAAGAAAGCATTACAAAAGCAGAACAGCAAAAATGCTGTACTGGGCTTCAGATGAGTTCACTTAAGCATAGATAAGATGGTACTTCTGTAGAGTTTGCAGTGAATACTAAGGCTGCCCAGGAAGTTAGATCAAAGGTCTAACTCTAAACATATTCCTTAACATTTATTTGAAATCTAAATTTCCATAAATCAAATACTATTTTACATTAATTTACGTTATAACAAAGATACTATATTCATTCTTCATAGATTTCATTGGTCAGTGACAGGTACTCTGGAATCTCCCTATTTCTAAAAGTAATTTAATGAAGTACAGTCAGTTCTGCTATAACCGTATATATGCATTCCCAAAAAAAATCATGCTACACAAAAACTGAAGAATAAAAACCACAAGTCTTATAGAAAAAATGCAGTTAGGGACACAATGCTCAAAGACTCTGTCAGTGACACATAAAAAAGGATAAGAACCTAATCAAAATGACAAGAGCATTATACATGTTAAATGGTTAAAAAAAATACATATATATTACAATAATAATGGTGGTGTTCACAGCCTCAGGCTGCTTGCAGCTGCTTAGCCAGAGTTGAAGGCTGACAAAATCTCTTAAGCAAGTTGGGCAGGCCACAGCTCTCAGCCTGGGGCCAGAGGCCATGGCAGAAGAGGGGTGGTGTAGAGCAGACCAGCTTTCCTCCATTGAGAGTTCTCACCTACACCAGCAGATATAAAATAAGACATGGCACTTTACCTTACCGTCATGGGTGTCGTTCAGTCATATCCAATACTTCATGACCCCATTTGGGGTTTTCTTGGCAAAGATACTGGAGTGGTTTGCCATTTCCTTTTCCAGCTCATTTTATAGATGAGGAAAATGAGGCAAACAGGGTTAAGTGACTCGCCCAGCGTCACACAGCTAGTAAACATCTGAGGATAAATTTAAACTCGGGAAGATGAGTCTTTCTGACTTCAAGCCCAGCATTCTATCCACTGCACCACCTAGCTGTCCTCTGCTCTGACAAAGACCCAAAATCTGCTTGTGGAAGTCGGTGTTGGAAAGATTATAACTTGTGAGTTACTGTGAAATGGTACAGTTTTCTACATTCTCACTATTTCTCACTTGCACATAAGGAAACCGAAATCAGCATTATGCTCAAAATGTTCCCTAATATATCAATCCCACTGGAATAAATTCACATTTTCAAAAGAAAAGTTATAGCAATATTCACTATACTAATTAATACTACAGTAATACTTAAGTAAAACAAAATCTGTCTCCCTCCACCACTAAGCTACTGGACTTATTTCTGCCTTCTAAGACCAAACAGAAAAAAATTTAACTTTGTTTCCACGTGACAAACCTTCAAATATCTGAATATAAACACCAGACTCCTCTAAGGCTTATCTTTTCCAAGCTAAAAATCCTTCATTCTTTCAACTAGTTCTTCTACAACATAACTTTAAATTCACTTTCTATCCAAGTCAACCTCCTCTGAACGTACTCCAGTTTACTGTGCCTCCAAAAACATGGTACCCAGATTCAGACAAAATACTCTAGTTGTGATTTGATTAGGGCAGAGTACAATGGAATTGTTATCTTCTTTGTTCCAGCCCCTAAATTTCTATTTGTCCATTCTAAAACTTAATCAGATTTTTTGACTAACCCAAACTGTTGTTTAATATTGAGCTTATGGTATACTAAAACATGCTACCTTTTTTTCATACAACCTCATTTTTACTTATGCAGTTGATTTTTTTGGATAGAGTGAAATCTTTTACATTTATCCTATTAAATTTAATCTATTAGATTTAATGCATCCTCCTAGAGCAGCGGTTCTCAACCTGTGGGTTATGTTCAATTTAAATACATCCTGCATATCAGATATTTACATTACGATTCAGAACAGTATCAAAATTACAGTTATGAAGTAGCAACGAAAATAATTTTATGGTTGGGGGTCACCACAACATGAGGAACTGTATTAAAGGGTCGCTGCATCAGGAAGGTTGAGAACCACTGTACCTAGAGTATGAAGATCTTTTTAGGATCTCTAGTCTGTCATGCACCAATATCTGTTGCAGTAGGTACAGCAAAGGAGAAGGAAGAGTAAGAGCAGCAGCAGCAATTTGTACAGCATTTTATAGTTCACAAACTAGCTTCCTATATATCCACACAACAACCTTATCAAGTAAATGAGTAATATTCTCCATTTTACAAATGAAGTAAACTCAAAGTGATAAATTAAGTGACTTTCCCCAATTACACAACTTCCAAGTAGTCACTAAAACTTAAATCTAGTTCTTTTAAGTCCTGTGTGCTTTCCTCCACACCATTTTCAGAGAACTGAAAATTAAAACTTAAATGCACTAAAGGAAGGCTTATATAAGAAACACTACAATAAATCCTTTTTGCAAAGCAAGAAATGTTTAAAATAACCTTTTTTCCTCAACTCTGCAATCATCCTAAGAGATAACATAACTACATTTTTTAAGCCTTTCAGTGGGTAGAAACAGGCACCATCATACTCCACACTACTAGTAACTTCTAGTTTATGTGTTTTATAAACTCAGGGGACAGATTTTCTTAAAATTGCAAATCCCTGTGTGGAGCTTAGCTATGTCTTCTTTTAGGATCATATGTTCAGTTCGGAGCTCTGAAGGAAGAGGTGAAAAACTAAAGAAGGATGTTAAAAAAAAAAGGTAGCATCAAAAATAGTTAAAGGGAAGAACGTCAGAAGAATCAAGGGAAAGAGTGTTTTTATAACAGGCACTAAAGGGAAGAAATCCTTAGCAACAAGTTTCTTTTATTCTTCCCCTTGCTCCCTCCCCCAACCCCACAAAAAACCTACATGGAAATCTCCATAGTCATACTGTTCATTCATCTCTCAGTAACTCTTGCTGGAGAAGTGGCAAAGAATGCTGAATGCTTCCCTCTGGGGTAAAATGGGTTGTTTTCAATACGCTACCTGCAGTAGCTGTTGCTGGGGAGAACAGTGGGTAGGAAGACTGGACTTGGAAAATGAAAACTTGTGTTGTCCAGATCCCACCTCAGACTCAACGTAATAGCTGTGTGACCCTAGGCAAGTCATCTTACCACTCAGTCTCCATTTGTTCCTCTGTAAAATTAGAATAAAAACAGTCCCTCCCTCACAGGGTTATTGTGGGGATCAAATGAGATAACACACAAGAGAACGCCACAAATCTTCAGGCACCGCATAAACACTGCTTATTCTTATGTCCATCACTTATTTTTTTCCTTTTAATACCACTTTACCACATATTCTCAAGATGGCTCTTTTCCTTTTCCACAGTTGAACATGTACTCCAGGAAAATGGGATGATAAATGTAACTGGCAACACTGTACTCTGGATCTAAGAAGCCCACATTCAATTTTCTCTTGGGCAGCTGTCTTCAAAGGTCTTGCTCACCTTCGCTGCAAATGGAAGAGAGACTCAGAGCTCAAGAGAACTTTGGAGAGCAGTATCCAGTATCGTGGAGCCCGAGTTGCTGCAAGAAAGACTTGCTGAGAACCCACTGGAACCGCGCAGGACTTTTGAGAACTGCCACCTGGAACTGCCAAGAATTAAGGAGGCATGGCTGTGATGCCGGTATTTTGTCTGTCTGTTTGGATATTGTTTTGCCAGATTCACCTGATGGTGAAGGACAGTGCTGCTGTTGTAGAGGTCCTGGAACCTGGCTGCTGGTTCAGAAGCCCTGAAGGAGGATTTTCTTGTGGTACCTGCACAGAAATTCTAGAAGAGGGCCTTGCTGATGCTTTCAGGGGTTCTGGGACTGTTCTACAGGCAGAGAGTGACTTGATGAGGACACTGGCTATGGCTTTGTTGAGCCTTGTCTCCCCAGGAACTGAGATTGCTGAGGGCTTGCCTCGAATGAAGATGAAAAAAGGCCCTTTCCTTCGGTGTTCAATGCTGAGCTTAACCTTGTTGTAATTTTTTGTAACTTAAGGGTGGATGGCCTTTTGTGCTCTCCAGCCCCTTTTGAGATTCAGGGGTGGGAAGCCTTTGAGATTTTTTGTGCTCTGTGATTGACCAAAAGAATGTACTTTGTTTATGGTTGGAGATTAATCTCCATTTGAGAAGAGACTTTTGACTGACTAAATGAATGTACTGTCTACGGGTGGAGTAGTACCTGGATTGAATTGAGAACTTACTTGCTAAAGGAACAAGTTATACTGCATTTTGACTTTCTCTGTTCTGTGAATGTTTGCTGAATAAATGGGGTTTACTATGCTGGTAATCTCAACCTTGGAAGTTGCCTTTGCTTGGCATTACGACTATGCATACCCATCAACCAGTGATACCAATATAAAGTCTATACCACAAAGACAGGATGTAAGACCTATATGGTTGAAATATTTTATTTTATTTTATTTTTTGCTTTTTGGAGGAGGAAGGCAAGGCAATTAGAGTTAAGTGACTTGCCCAAGGTCACACAGCTGGTAAGTGTTAATTGTCTGAGGCTGGATTTGAACTCAGGTCCTCCTGACTCCAGGGTCAATGCTCTATTCACTGAGCCATCTAGCCGCCCCCGTATTTGTTTTATTTTATTTTATTTTATTTTTCATCAAAATATCTATAGCACCTCTTTATGTAATGTACAAGAAGTGTAAACTGAGAATTTTATGGATTGGAGAATGGCTAAATACATTATGGGACTAGAACATAACAGAACACTATTGTGCTATAAGACATGATGAAGAGGGTAACCTTGGAGAAACCTGAGAAGACTTGTACAAACTAATGAGTGAAATAAGCAGAACCAGAACAATTTATATAACAACATTATTGTAAAGACTTTGAAAGGTTTTAGAATTTTAATCAATGCAATGAACAACCATGATTCTAGAGGACACTCGATTAAACAAGTTAGCCACCTCCAGACAGAGAGATAATGTCATGAACTCAGAACACACTGAAATATTATTTGACCAATTGAAGAAACTGTTTTGCTTAACTATGCATATGTAACAGACACTTTGTTTTTCTTTCTTTCTCAGAGTGAATGGGAAGGAGATAGATAGAGAAAAGTGAATTTTCACTGGAAAAAAAATTAATTGAAAAAATAAACAAAAATGAACAGCCATTCAAAAGGAAGCATAGGTGAGATTTTTTTAAAGTAACATGTAAATACACATACATATATACACTTTTTTTTGGTATTCTGCTATGTGTTTAAATTAAGAATAAATTTTTTAAAAAAAGAAATTCAAGCTATCAACAGCCATATGGAAAAAAAATGTTCTGATCACTAAACACAAATTGAAATAACTCTAAGCTTCCACTTCACATTCATTAGGTTGGCAAAGATAATAAAAAAGGAAAATGAAATTGTTGGAGTGGCTGTGGGAAGTCAAGCACAATTAATGCATTACTGTTCTGGAAAGCAATTTGGAATTATACCCCAAAAAGGTCACTAAACTGTAATTATACCTTTGATTCATTGATACCACTCCTAGATATACACCCCTCCAGAAATCAAAGACAAAGGGAAAGGACCCTTATTCACAAAATATTTATAGCAACATTTTTTACTTGCATAAACAAATGGAAAAAAGTAGAGGCCCATCAACTGGGAAATTAATGAATAAATTATAACTATATAATAAATATACATATAATGGAATGTTACTGAGAGGTAAGAAATAACAAAAAGGGTGGAGTCAAAGAAACCTAGGATGGCTTATACAAACTGATTTAGAGTAAAGGCAGAATAACCAGAACAATTTATATAATGACTGTAACACTATAAAGGAAAACGACACTGAAAGACTTAAAAACTTTAATTAATGCTATAATCAACTATGAATCTAGAAAGACGATGATGAAACACATTTCCTATCTCTTGACAGAGAAGTGATGGACTAGAGGTAGAGAATAAGATACACATATTTAGACACAATGTGTGGATTTGTTTTGCTTGACTGTATTTAAGAGAAGACTTTTTTTGGAGTGAAGAGGAGAGTGATGAAGGTTGATTGGTAGTAATAGGGTTACTAAGAAAAGAGTGTCAATGAAACACTTAAAAAACACACAGAAGAAAGCAGAAGGAATTCAGAAGGGGACAAAGCCAAGTAGGGCAATGCTAGAAGGACCATGTTAAATTTAATATATACCTTTAAAATAAATTTTATATAATATTCACAATCCTAGACAATTCTTTTTTGTTCACTCTGTACAAATGTTCATGTTTGTCTATATATCTCAAATTTGTAATAATAAAAAAATTTTTTTAAATTAACCTTGGTTACAAATACAATATCTGATTATAGAGTAGGTAGATTTAGTTCAGCAATCTAACAAAACAATACAAGACTTTACTAATAACCCTGCCACACCTAGAACAGATATTTTGCTCTATATTTTGTTCTATCTTTATTAGTATTCACTAGTAACCACTGGTATTCACAAACTATTATTTATTCTTTGCAATAGAATGCCACCTATATTTTTATTCCTATAAACAGTAAACAGATAAAAATGGAAACCATGGTTTTAACAAATAACCTGTGGGGGGGGATCAAGACAATTAATTAAAGTTACTTAGAGATACACTAGACTCTTTATTTGCCTAAAAAACAAACCGTAAAAATACTAACTGCAATAATCTAAAAACAGCCAAGAATTTTCAATGGATCACTTAACTGAGAAGGGAACTCCCTTTCCAAACTAAATAATTTTCAAGTTATCCAGATCCTGAGCCATTAGTCTGACTTCTCTCTAAGATAACAGTTATGACAGCTCCCTTAATGAGAGGTCCAATAAATCCAAGGCAAAGGACTCTCTGTGGTGACAACGTCACCTCCACCAAGATTTCCTGCTGATCCACCCTGATAAGCTGACAGGTAACTGACAGGTGTTCCTTGCCCCAAGGATTCTTGTTTATTTTAAAACTGTCCACTCAAAACAAATGCAACCAAGACACCTTGACCATCTGCAGATCCTTTCCATCCCTGGCAACTATGAACAATTCGCAAGTAATTTATCATGTCAAATTCAGATTAGTAATGCTATACAAATTAAACAATTCTGTGGAAGGCCTAAAGAATAGAGCTCAAAGGGGTGGCTAGGTGGCACAGTGAATAGAGCACAGTCCCTGGAGTCAGGAGGACCTGAGTTCAAATCCAGCCTCAGACACTTAACACTTACTAGCCGTGTGACCTTGGGCACGTCACTTAACCCCAATTGCCCTCCAAAGAAGCAAAAAAAAAAAAAAAGAATACAGCTCAAAAGGCCAGTTTATCAGGCAATAGAGATCTATGACTTTAAAACCATTTTTTAAGTAGTTAAGAGGAAAATCTATTGGAGAAGTAGGGAACAGTTGCATGGTGGCCTTATTACTTCTAAGATCACTGAGGAGGCAGAATCCTAAAAAGCAGATTCCTGGTCAACTTCAAATACCTACAACAGAAGTCCCTTCTTGAATCAAGTGACTCTATCTAATAGTTTGACTATAGGAAGAGAGAGAGCATGGCTGCCAATCCAATCCAGAAAGCACTTCTGAAGCACCATGCCTGTGCTCAGCACTATGCTGTTACTAGAGATTAAAAAGACAAAAATAAAACAGCTCCTGCTCCCAAAGAATTGACATCCTACTGGAAGAACACAATGTATACAAAGAATCTACAAATAATTTCAGAGGTGAAGACACTAGAACTGGGGGGATTCAGATGGGTGGTGGCACCTAAGCTTAGTTTTGAAAGAACCCTTGGATTCTATGAGGCAGAGGTGAAAAACTTGGGCTGTGATGACAGAAGTATTGTATCCACAAGGAATGAGGTTCTAATCCCATTCTACTATGCCCTGGTCAGATCCCATCTAGAGGACTGTCTTCAGTTCTGAGCAGCATGTTTTAGGAAGGTACTGACAAGGTAGAACATTCATAGAAAGGTATCAAGGATGGTGAGGAGTCTTGAAGTTAGAGGTCAATGCAAGAACCCAGAGTGAGACCAAGTAAGATAGATGACCTCACCCAAAAGCACAGCCAGGGCCTAGCACAAAATTCAATTCAAAATACTGACTACTGATAGCTATAACTGTGCTATAAGAAATGATGAGCAGATCAATTTCAAAAAAACCTGGAAAGCCTTACATGAACTGATGCTGAGTGAAGTGAGCAGAACAAGGAGAACATTGCACATAGGAACAGCAACACTGTGCGATGATCAACTATGAGAGCTCTTCTCAGCAACACAATGATCCAAGACAATTCCAAAAGACTCATGATGGCAAATGCTGGACACATCCAGAGAAAGAATTGATAGTCTGAATGCAGATCGAAGCATATAAACTACTTTGACTTTTTTTCCACAGATTTTTCTTTTGTTCCGTTTCTTTCTTCACCACATGACTAACATGAAAATATGTTTCACATAATTGTTTATATGTAACCTATATCAAATTACTTACTGTTTTGGGGAGGAGAAATGGGAGGGCGTGAAGGAGGTATGGAGAGCAAGACATAAAAATCCAGAACTCAAAATCTTATTAAAAATGAACATTAAATTAAATCTTTACATATAACTGGAAAAAAATAAAATACTATTAAAAACGATTCAAGAACTGAAGCTGGAGAGATTAGTAAAACAAAGAAAAACAATCAATATAAAAAGGGACTAGAAATGTAGAGATTTTATAACATAACTGCAAGCAAAAACTCAAAGGAAAAAATACTTTACACAAGCAAAGGTAAATGGATATCTGGAAGAAATGAAGCCAGAGATCAAAATGAAATGAAAAGCCCTTCAGGAAAGAACTGGAAGTAAAATAAAAAGCTTGGAACAGAAAATGCTAAACCTTACCCAAGTAACAGACTCCCCCAAAACTAGAATAGACCAAACAGAAACAATGACTCCAGGAAACAAGAAATATTAGAGGAAAAAAACAAAAGACAGAAAGAAAGAAAATATAAGAATATCATATCAAAAACAACTGTCCTGGAAAACAAGTCAAGGAGGAATAAAACCATTACTGTTCATTTTAACTGAACACTATGTTTCAAGAAATCATAAGTGAAAACTACAAAGTTATGATAGAATCCATCAATAACCTCAGGAAAGAAACTCCCAAAGAAAAAAATCACCAGAATGTCATAGCCAAAATCCAAAGCTTCCACATGAAAGATAAAATACTGCAAAAATCCAGAGAAAAGCAGTTCAAGTATGAAGGCACCAGTCAGGATCACAGAAGACCTGGCAGCGTCTATTATATGAGAAAATATACTGGAATGCCATACTTTAAAAGGCAAAAGATGTAGGTTTGCAACAAAAATAATTTATCTTGCAAAGCTAAGTATAAACAGAGGGGGAAAATGGACTTTCAATGTAATAGAGCAGAGGCGTCAAACATGTGACCCCCCAAATTCCTGATGAGGTCTGAACCAAATTAAAATGTGATTGGAAAATATTTAATAAAATAAATAAAATATAATAAAACATAGGTATATAAATATGTGGTTTGCTAAGTCAGTGTGCATCAACAGGAATCCTTATTTACAGTTTAGTGGCTCCCGTTTCTTTCTGAGTTTAACACTGGAATAGAGGGCTTTTAAGCATTTTCTGATGAAAAGAACAGATTTGGGTAATTACTCTGAAATACAAATATGAGTCAAAAGAAACCTAAAAAGGAAAATATATTTGAGCAACTGGAAGGAGCTGTATGATGATGACATAATGCTAATATTAGAATAGAGAAGAAACAAGTGTCCCTTCAGAACCTTCATGTCTTGAAAGGGTATACGGAATTAAATAAGAAAAAGAAGTCCTGGCTGTGGATTAATTCTGTTCAAGGATTTTTAAGAGGAGGAAGAGAAGGAAGGTAAAAGGAGAAACACATTAGTGTAGGAAGGAGGTAGAACCTGGTATTTCTCATAATTGGGGTATATAAGAAGAATATACAAATGTGGAAGAAGAGATAGTGGAGAGGTATTAGATGAATCTCACTTTAATCAGGGACAATAACAAGGGGAAAAAAAGGTAAATGTCCTTATCTTGAAGGAAAAATTTAAAAGAACAAAAGTTGGGGGAGGAGGCACCTTAAATCAACTCTTAGACAAATGGAGACTGGCTGAACAAACTATGGTATATGAATGTAATTTAATATTATTGAGCCAAAAAAATTACAAAAGGAATGATTTCAGAGAATCCTGGATAGTATGAACTGAGCAAAGTGAAAACAGCAGAACAACAAGAACAAGTTATACAGGGAAATCAACATTGTAAATAAAAATAATTTTGAAATACTTAAGAATTCTGATCAATGCAATGACCAATTATCTTTCTAGAGTATCTATGATGAGACACACTCCCCACTCCCTGAAGGGAAGAGGATGGAAATAGGGTATCTGAGAGATGCACGTTCTTGATAATTATGTAGATTTGTTTTCTCTGACTATGCTTATTTGTCCCAAGATTTTGCTTTCTTTCTCTCAGTTACTAAAGGGAGGAGAGGTTAGCATTGAGGATGCTAAATAACAAAATGGAGGGACTGAAACATTTTTAATGTGCAGAAGAGATTAGGAGAAAATTCAGGAAGAAGCACAGACAAGAAAAGTTCTGAAACTTACTTCATATATATGTTTAAAGCAAGTAATAGGAAATGGTGATTCACAGTTTCTTGTATTTTGCTATGTATGTGGAAATGGTCTTTCTTACTGTTCAGAGACAGTTAGGTTGACATAGTGGATAGAGCTGGACAGACCTGGATTCAGGAAGACCTGAGTTCAAATATCACTTAACCCGTCTGCCTCAGTTTCTTCATCTGTTAAGGAGATAATACTAGCACCTGCCTCCCAGAGTTGCTGTGAAGATAAAATGAGATAATATTTGCAAAAGGCTTCACAGACCTCTAAAGCACTATATAAATGCTGGTGATTATTATTCATGCTCAGAATGTTTTTAAAAATTTAAATAGAGGCAATAAAAAAGGGTGGTGAGAAAGGAGGGTTAAGGAATAGAAAAGATCCTTCACTGGATCTCTAGCCTATGCCCACATGCAGTAATCACATGAAAGTAGCTTAATAGATACAATGACTCGTCAGCACAAACATGGCATATGTATTTCCATGGTATAATGAAACTGGGCTCCATACAGAATATGAAATCAGCCTCCACCCTACAAGACAAAGGGAATTCCAGCACTTTGACAAAGTAAAAGTCTCAGAAGTATCAATCAATCCATTCTTCAATTCAGCCTACACAAATCCAGAAAGCAAGCATAGCAAGAGAACACCTCACTTATGCCTACAATCTTAGGATCTGTAAGTAGGTCAAGTTTCCTTCCAATGATTCTTAGTAGGAATTAAAAAAGCAAATCCCTAAGAAATGAGTTAGGTAAGGCTAAGATAAAACTTTAGGGCAACGTTCTCCCTCTTTTCATTCATTTACTACTCCCAAGAGAATTTTTTAAATTACTTCCTATCAGTTCTGATGGAGTTTTTTTGTTTGTTTACTTTTTAAAATAAATAAGGCCTTCAGACATATATGCAAAAGAATTTTTGAGCACTGCTTTGAAAAATCCATGAAAAAGACATAAGGATTGTTTTCTGGCAATCCAGCAGGTTGATCTGCTGGAGTGATAGACCACAGATTTTCCCCCCATCAATTTATTATGTATTTACTCTAGAGCCAAGCACAGCGCAGAGACAGAGAAACAAAGAAAAAGCAAAAACAGACTCTAAGGCAAGGAGTTTACATTCTAGTGGGGGAGATTTCACAAAAAAATAGTTATATACGAGAAACCTGTAGGCAAGGCCTGCAGTGAGAAGGCTGCCTTTGACCTAAGTCTTTAAAGAAGCTGGGGACTCTAAGAGGAAGAGCATTCTAGGCATGGGGAGAACCACAACAAAGTCACAGAGACAGAAGATGTAGGAAGATCAAATAACACAGTATGACTGGACCAAAAGGTACAAGAAAGAGAGGAAAGTGTAAGAAGACTGGAAAGATAGGGAAAAGGTTGCAAAGAGCTTTAAACATCAATATTTATATTTGATCCTAAAGGTCCCAGGGAGTGATATAGTCAGACCAGCTCTTCAGGAAAATCATTTTGGCATCTATGTGGAAGATAGATTAGAGTGAGAAAGGATTTAAGGTGGGAAGATCAATTAGGTTGTTACTGGAGTAGTCTAAGAGAAAGATGATTAAGGTCTGAACAAGGACAGTGACTGCAAGTGAAAAGAAAGAGATTTATTGCATGAAGTAAAAATAAGATTTGGCAATAGACTGAATTGGCTAGAATAAGTAATCAAAGATGACACCAAAGTTGTGAACCTAGGTGACTGGGGGGATGGCAGTACTCCCTAGAAGTAAGAGGAAAGTTCAGAAGAGGTTTGGGAGAAAACATAATGAGTTCTGTTTTAGACATGTTAAGTTTGATATGCCTATGGGACATCCAGTTTGAAATGTCCAACAAACAGCTGGTGCTATGAATACAGAAAAGAGATTACGGCTAGATATTTAGAACTAAGAAATATCAGCAGAGAGATGAAAATTGAACTCTGTGGAAGCTAATGTAATTAATTACCAAATAAGAAAGTACAGAAAGAAAAGAGAAGACAACCCAGGTCAGAACCTTGAAAGATATCCCACTGTTAGTGGGCAGGATATGAATGAAGACCCGGAAAGAAAAAAAAAAAGACTGAGAAGGATCTGGTCAAACACAAAGAAGAAGCAGGAAGAGAACAGTCATCAAAAACTAGAGGAAGGGGGAAAAATTTTTAAACTCAAAATCTTATCAAAGCGAATGCTGAAAACTAAAAATAAATAAGAAAATAATTTTATTTAAAAAAAAAAACCTAGAGGAAAGATAATTCAGGAGACCCTGGTCAATAGTGTCAAATGTTTCATAGTTCCAGAAGAATGAAGATTGAGAAAATTCCGTTAGATTTGGCAATTAAGTGATCCATAGTAACCTTAGACAGCAATTTTAGTTGAACAATGAGATCTGAAGCCACAGTGCAGAGGGTCTTAAAAGAGGAAATGAAAAGAAGAGGCAGGAGTGGAGCCAACATGGTCGGAATAGCAGGGTATTTCCTGGGATATTACAGCGAGTTCTCCTGTCCTCCAAAAAGATCTAGAAAGCATACCAAATCAAATCCTTATAGGGAAATACAAGAAAAAGGTACAATGAGTGATTTTTCCCGTCCAAAACAGCATAGGCACACGGGGAGTCCTTTGGACAGTGGGGACAGGATCTAGCCAAGAGTACCAAGCAAAGAGTACTCCAGTGCAATGGGAAAGGCTGTACACCACAGCAAGACAAAGTCCCAGACTCATGGGGGGCATCCCCAGACACAAACTGGGGAACCACAACAAGAAATGGTGCTATCTGGCAGCTCTGTTGCCCATTACCCAGCTCCAGGTCACAGATCCACGGCAGATCTTTACTGAGCACGGTGAGAAGCTGGGCACAGTTTACTGAGAAGGAGCGAGTTTCAGAAGCAAGCAACAGTAGTGTGGCTCAGACCACAAGAGCAAAGCAGGGTCTCATTTACACCTCCCAGACCAGTCTGAAGCCTACGGAGGAATAATCAGTACAGGAATCACAGACCTAAGGGAAACATGTGGTTTTGTCACTTTGAACCAGCACAACTTCCCACCTGACAGTGGAGAGTCTAACCCATTCTACAGTTGCTTAAACCAAAACCCAGGTCAGGAACTTGGAAGAGTTGGAGGAATAGGTGGTAGAAAGATCATTCAGACTCTGTCCTCGATCAGATTACTTTGGGAACACCAAAAGCTTACAGGTCTCCAAACCAATCTGTCCCTAAGATCCTAGAATGACATAATGCTCAATACCCCAAGGAAACAGCAAAAGGACTAGTACAGAACCTCCCACCAAAAGAATACAAAGCCAGCTCTGGCATCAAATCCAAAATGAATAAGAAGGATGGAAAGATGAGAAGATAAAAAGAAATCCCACCATAAAAACCAATTATGGTTACAGAAATGCTCATAACACAAACTCAGAGGAAGAAAATAACTCCAAAACATCTACATATAAAGTCTCAAAGAAAAAAAAAAACCCAACCACATCTTGGGCACAAATTCAACTAGAAGTCCTGGAAGAGATGAAGCAAGAATTAAAAAATTGTTTTATTTTTTTAAATAAATGGGAGTGCTTGAAGAAAAACAGGGAAAAGAAATGAGAGCTATGGGAGAAAGAACTGGAAAAGGAATTAACAGCTTGGCACTATAGGTACAAAACCTCACCCAAACAACGAACTCCCTGAAAATGCAAATAGATCAAATGATAACCAATGATCCAATGAGACAACAAGAAATAATAAAACAAAGTCAAAAGACTGAAAAAAGATAAAAGAAAATGTAAGGTATGTCATAATAAAAAGAACTTAACTGGAAAAGAGTTTAAATCTGGGGAAGCAAAGAATAGTTTACTTGTCAGATTTACGGAGTAGGAAGGACTTTATGACCAAAGAACTGGAGAACATTATAAAATGCAAAATGGATAATCTTGAGTACATTAAATTGAAAAGTTTCTGTACAAACAAAGCCAGTGTAATCAAGATTAAGAGGGAAGTGGCAAACTGGGAAAGAATATTTACAACCAGTGTCTCTGATAAAGGCTTCATTTCTAAAACATACAGGGAATTAAGTAAAATTTATAAGAAAAGAGTTCAAGGAGAAAAAAATTAAGAATCATTTTAAATGCCCTCAAGGCCAGGACATTAAAAAAAAAAGGAGCCTAGATATGCTATTTCAAAGAAATCTCAAAAGAAAACTACCTATATCTCTAAGAATCAGAGGGCAAAGTAGAAATAGAAAGAATCCACCAGTCTTCTCCTAAACAAAACCCCCAAATGAAAACTCCAACAAACATTACAGCCTAAATTCAGAGCTGCCAGATCAAACAAAAAAGACTGCAAGCAGCCAGAAAGAAAGAATTCAAGTACTGAGGAGCCACAGTCAGGATCACACACAATTTATCAGTCACCACTATAAAGGAACAAAGAGAGTTTGGATTCGAGTATGACAGAAATCAAAGTTTATAGTCTTATAGCCAAGAATAATTTACTCAGTAAAACTGATTACAATCCTAACAGGGGAAAGTGGATCTTCCAAGAAGACCAGAGCTGTGTAGTAACTTTGAAGTCCAAACACATAAGGAGAAATATGAACAGATAAATACATATGAACATTCCTAAGGAAATAAACAAGAATAAGCTGATTACATTCAAATACGGGGAGACAATACATGCGTCCTCTCTGAAAACCGTCAACATCAAGGGTCAGAGAAGGAGTCAAATTAGACAAGGCCTGGGAGAGGTTCAGGGCAGCTAGGTAGCACAGTGGATAAAGCTCCAGTCCTGGAGGCAGGAAGACATGATTTCAAACCAGGCCTCAGATATTTAACTAGCTGTATGACCTTGAGCAAGTCATTTAACCCTGTTTGCCTCAGTTTCCTCATCTGTAAAATGGGCTGGAGAAGGAAATGGCAAATCCCTCCAGTGGTATCTTTGCCAAGAAAACTCTGAAAGAGGTCACAAAGAATTCAACACAATTGAAAAACGACTAAACAACAAAACAACGGGAGAGGTTCTGTTATATCTTCATGCTCTTAAGAGAAGAATGGAAAGAAAAAAAGAGGAATATACTGGGGACAGGAGGAAAGGCAAGGAATTGTTAGGGGAAATTATCCCACATGATCAGTATGTACAGTTATACATCTACACAAACAAGCAGGAGGGGGTGAGGGAAGCAGCGACACTTGAACCTTCTTTTCATATGAACTGGTCAAAAGAGGGAAGAATACATATATACACAAAGAGCAGAGGACAAAAATACATTTCACTCAATGGGGAAATAGGAAGGAAAAGGGAGAAAGAGGAGTGAATTCGAGGGAGGGGAGATTAATGGAAAGGTTATCAATCAATCAATCTTTATTACATGGCTGGTGTGTGCGAGATACTTTATAAGTTCTGGGGACATAAAAAGAGGCAAAAAACGCCCCCCAGACCTCAAACGATGTTATAAAGCAGGAGTCATCAAAACCACCTTGTGCTGTTTAAGACATTCACAGATAGATCAATGGGACAGACCAGACATGGGAGATTCTGAAACAAAAGAACTCAACGACTCAGTGTTTGATAAAGTGGAAGACATAAGTCACCTGGAGTAAAACTCCATATTTGATGACAAATGCTGGGAAAAATGAATGTTGTAAACTAAAAATAAACAAATAAGTTCAAAAAAATAAAAAAAATTTAAAAACTGCTAGGAAAACTGGAAAGCAGTCTGGCAGAAACTAGGCTTAGCCCAACATCTTATACCACAATCCATAATATATTCTAAATGAACATGTGACTTAAATATTAACAATCATAGTATAAAAACATAGAAGAGAAACAGATTACTAGTGGAGCTGTGAAACGGCTCAAACGTTTTGGAACTCAATTTGGAATTATAAAAATAAAGTGACTTAAATGTTCATACTATAATCCAGCAACCCTATTACTAGGCCCTATTACTCTAAGTAAATCATCAATAAGAAAACATCCCCATATACTCTATTTACACACTTTTTGTTATAGTTAAGAATTGAAAACAAAGTCAATGAATGGCTAAATAAACTGTGGTACATATGCAATGGAATTCTACTGCAATGTAAGAAATAATGTACATGATGACTACAGAGAAGCACGGAAAGATCTATGTGAAATGATGCAGAATGAAACAAGGAGAGCCAAGAAAACAATATACACACATATAATCACAAAACAAAAAATTTAAAGTAAATACAACCAAACAATAGAGATCAAGGAGGATTCAAATGAAGAGACATGAAAAAATACACCCAACCTGCTCCTTGGTGGAGGGGGAGTCCGCTGGTGTCATACGCGGCACACGTTTTCAGATTTTCTCTAAGTACTGCTCAGTAATGCTGATTTTTTTCCTCTAAAACAAAATAACAAACCACCACTCGTCATACAGGATGCCTTGAGTGGGATGGGGGAAGAAGGGGCCGGGTGGGATAAATGGTATACTGTGGTGAAATAAGAAACAGAAAACATCAGTAAGAAATTTTTACCAAAATGCTTAAAGCACTAAAAAAAGACAGTCCCTGCTCTCAAGGAGTTTACAGTGTAATAGCGGAGACAACATGCAAACAAATACTGAAAAAGCAAGCTGTATACTGGATAAACAGGAAATTATTAAAAGAAGGAAGGCAATAAAATTAAGAGCGGTTGGGGAAGAAATCTAGCAAAAGATGGGCTTTGAAGGAAGCAAGGGAAACCAGTAAGTGAAGATGAGGAGGAAAATGTTCCAGGCAAGGGGCACAGCCATACAAAATGCACAGAGATGGAGTGTCTCGTTTGTGGAACAGCCAAGTCAACGTCACAGGACTGAAGACTAGGCGTCAGAGAATAAGGTATAAGAAAACAAGAAAGGTGGGATGGGGGCTAGAGCATTTTGTATTTGATCCCAAAGGCAACACTGAGCAATGGAGTTTACCAAGAGGAAATGGGGGTGGGGACACCATGATCACCCCTGAACTTTAGGAAAATCCCTTTAGTGACTGACTGGAAGATGGACTGGAGTGTGGAGAGACTTGAGGCAGGCAGACCCACCAGCAGGTTACTGCATAATACAGGTGTGCCATGATAAGGCTTTGTACTACAGTGGTAGTAGAGTCAGAAAAGAGGTTGTATTCAAGAGATTTTGCAAACGTAAAATCGATAGGCCTTGGCAACAGATTGTATGGGATGGGGCAAGGGGAGGGTGAGAGATAGTGAAGAGCCCAGGATGACTCTCGGGTTCCAAGACTACAGGACTAGGAGGATGGTGAATTGGGAAGGTAGGAGAAGGGAAGGATTTAGGGGAAAAGATAATGAGTTCTAAGCAAAATAAATTCTAAGGATATATAAAAAATATTTATAGCTCTTTTTGAGGTGGCAAAGAATGGGAATCTGAGGTGGTGCCCAGCAATTGGGGAATGGATATAAATGTAATGTAATACTATTGTTCAATAAGAAGTGATAAATAGGATGGTTTCAGAGAACCTGGGAAAACGCATGAATTGATGCAGAATAAAGTGAACAGAAGGAGAATAATTTATAGAATGACAATATGGTAAAAGCAAGTAACTTTAAAAGAATAAGGGAGTCTGATCAGCATAATGTCCAACTACTCTTATAGAGACCTAATGGTGAAACACTCTACCCATCTCTTGATAAAGAGCTGAAGGACTCAAGAGTGCAGAATTAGAAATTTTTTGGACATGACCCATGCTGAAATTTGTTTTGTTTTTGTTTGATCACGTTTCTAAAGGGAGTTTTCTTTTCTTTTGTTTTCATGGGGAAGAGGAAGCAAGAAAGAGAAAAGGCATATTCTTGCTGATAGAAAAAATAAAATACAATTTTAAAAGAAGTAGAGACACCTAGTTTTTTCAAGAAGTTTGACTGTGAAGAAGAGAAAAATAGAAAGTTATCACTGCTAGTAAGAACTA
>CM053581.1:380661940-380673002 GCA_028627135.1 Pseudochirops cupreus | reverse complement strand
GATGATGGACTATATGTGGTTGAGGAGCTCAGTTAGTTTTCTTTCTTTCCAAATAATCTCTCTTCATTCTGTATATTAGAAGAAAACTGTATGGTAAAATTCAAACCAATAGCATTTGAATGGTCTCTTGACCAAGTGGGATCTTGCTTCTTTCCCATACCATCACAAACTCCTTCATCAGCACATAATAGGCAGCAGCAAATAAAAAAGTTCTTTTAATAAAGTCTTTGATCTTTTCTACTTAAAAGCTGCAGGCTGTGAGATCTAGAGTTGAGGTATTTCTAGACCCTACTCAGCTATAAAATAAAACAAGAAACCATGAAAGAAACTGTAAATTTTTAATATTAAAATCCTCAGAGGGACAATGGGGTACTTGCCTATGACAGCAAATTTCTTTGCGTTTGTTAATTTTGCTGAATTTTTTTCTTCCTCTTTATTCATTATTATAAAGAGATGGGAGGGGCTGGACGAAAGATGTAGTAGAAAATGTAGGTGATATAGATGAATCTAAATGAAAAGATATCAATAAAATTTTATTTTTAAAAAACCTGTAAGGATTCTGGATTCAGACATTCCTGAAGCACTAAACAGCTAGTTTCTTCTGCATTTTCAGTAACATTTGCTACCAAAAATTGTTTCAAGTGAACATAAGAATTCTATAATTCAGAAGGGTCAAATCATGACACATAAGCAAAGATTTACGAAATCTAAAAATCAAGAATATCAAATACCATAAACTGAGAAAAATTATAAAAAGATAGAATGAAGTGTGGTATAGTAAAAAAGATCCCTAGATTAGGAGTTGAAAAATATTTGGTTCCTTCATTAATAGAGTGTGATCTCAGGAAAGTCACAGTCTCTCTGTATGGTTTCTAAACCATAATAATTTCTAAAACTACCAAATCTAAAATTTCATGCTCTTAGGAGCACAGATTTCAAGCTAGAAATGGATCTTAGAAATAATCTATCTAATATTTCCACAACTGATAAATGGTTACAGGACATGAAGTCTAAAGTTTTCAAAGAAGAAATCCAAGCTATCAATCATGGCAATATAAAAAAATGCTTCAAATCACTGATAATTAAAGATATGCAAAAGAAATAACTCTAAGATTCTACTTTACATCATCACATTGGCAAAGATGACAACAAAGAAAAAATGACAAATGTTGGAGGGATTATGGAAAAACAGGAACATTAATCCACTATTGAATAAAGCTGGAATCAGTCTAGCCATTATGAAAAGTAGTCTGGAATAATGTCCCCCAAATCACTGAAGTTCCCAAAAATGACTCTTCCATCCCACCTCAGCCACACACAAAGATGATCATACCCTTGATCCCATCATCACTCACAAATACACCACTTCCAAGTTCAAGAATTCCAAAATCCCCATATTTGACCATAATCTGTTGGCTTCCTACCTCTCTCTTTGCTTTCCTTTACCCTCCAACCAGTTCTCTTCTGGGTTTTCTGGCCCGTACCAGCCACTTCTCTTTTACCCATCCTGACCTCTTGGTGAATCAATTCAGTTCTACATTGTTTTCTTCTCAATCCCTGGCCCTTTTATTATATTCCTGATTGTGCCAGGTCAAGCACCAGCCTTGGAAGACTCCTACCATTCATCACCTTCACTTCTACACATATGCAGCTCAACACAGGTGGATCATAATATAACCATTCTGATGGTTCACCCTTGCCTCATATAAAGAGGCAATCTTACTCTTTTTTTATTTTTTAATTTTAATTTTAAATTATCTCCATCCCTCACCCCTCCCCCACCCACTGAGGAAGAAAGAAATACACTACCTATTACACAGATAAAGTCATGAAAAATATATTTCCACATTAGCCATACTGAGAGGGTGGAAAAGGCAAGAAAAATAAAGACGGGAAAATATGCTTTAATCTTCATGCAGAATCCATCAGTTCTATGTCTCCAGATGGGTAGAATTTTTCATCATCAGTCCTTTGGAACTGTCCTGGATCACTGAACTGGTCAGAATTACTCCGTTTTCACAGCTGATTATTACAATATTGCTATCACTCTGTCAACTGTTGTCTTTACTCTACTCTCTGTACTTTGCATCAGTTCATGTAAGAATTCCCAAGTTTTTCTGAAACCATTACCATCATCATTCCTTACAGCACAATAGTATTCCATCACAATCATGTACCATGACTTGTTCAGCCACTCCCCAACTGATGGGCATCCCCTCAGTTTCCAATTCTTTGGGCAGTCTTACAACTTACCAAGGCTTCAGGGTCAAACACAAATCCTATCTCATGTTCAAAGCCTACCATAACACAGATGCCCGTGACTTCCATGCCTCTCCAGCTTCCTTACTCCCCACCACAGACTCTTTGATCCAGTGACCTGGCTTCCTCGCTGGTCCTCGCTGGTCTGAGAACAAAACACCCCATCTCTCGGCTATCACCATTTTTTTTGCCTTTTTGTCCACCATTCCTAGAAAGGGGCAGCTAGGTGGTGCAATGGCTAGAGTACCAGGCCTGGAATCAGAAAAACTCATCTTTCTGAGTTCAAATGCAGCCTCATATGTTTACTACTATGTGACCCTAGGCAAGTCACTTAAACCCTGCTTGCCTCAGTTTCCTCATCTGTAAAATGAGCTGAAAAAGGAAACAGCAAACCACTCCAGTATCTTTGACAGGAAAACTCCAAATGGGGTCACAAATAGATGAACCTAACTGAAACAACTGAACAACACAAAAACAACAACATGCCTGGAATATTCTCCCTCCTTATCTCTGTCTCCTGGTTTTCCCAGCTTCAAGCCCCAACTAAAAACCTCTTCTTCAACAAGTTTGTCCCAGTCCCTCTTAATTTTTGTGCCTTCCCAATTATTTTTCTATTTACCCTGTATATACTTTATTTATACATAGTCACTTGCTTGTTGTTTTCTCCATTAGATTGCGAGTTCTGTAAGGACAAGAACTGTCTCTTACCTCTTTTTGTATCCCCAGTGCTTAGCACAGTGCCTGGCACAGAGCAGGCACTTAATCCATGTCTGCTAACTGACAAAATGTGCATACTCTTTGACCTAGCAATACCTCTATTAAGCATATGCCCTAGAGAGATCAAAGAGGAAAAGAATTCATACGTATAAAAATATTTATTATCTTTTTGGAGTGGCAAAGAAGTGGAAACTAAGGAGATGTCCATAAATTAGGGAGCAGCTAAACAAAATGTGGTGGAATATTACTGAGCCAGAACTGTGCCAAATGATGGAAAGGATGGTTTCAGAAAAATTTGTAAAGAATTATCTGAACTGATAGAGAGTAAAGTGAACAGAACCAGAGGAATTTATACAGTAACAACAATGTAAAGAAAAGACATTTTTAAAGACTTAAAAAACTCCAGTCAATGTAATGACCATCTATGATTCCAAGCTAAGCTACTGATGATGAAGCATGTTACTCACCTTCTGAGAGACAAGTGATAGACTTAAGATGGACTTAAGGATAAAACATACATTTCTGCATATGATCAGTACTTTTCAACCCAGTAACATTGACCTCCTTTTTGTTTCTTAAACATGACATTCTTATCTCAGAGGTTCCCAAACTTATTTGGCCAACTGCTCCCTTTAAAAACAAATTTTTACTCAGTGCCCCCCTCGAAATCTACTTTCTTTAACCCATTTTTAATGGTATATCGTATCGTAAACAAATCATTACACACACATATTTCTGCCGGTGCAAGTTGGACTTCCCTACAATGCATGACACACCTGCCTGCTACCACTTGCTTGCAGACTTCATCACTGATTTTTGCATTTTTTTGTGTGCTTACTTGGAAAATAATGTAATCACTATGACTTTTAACTGTTACACAATAAATGAAACAGGGTCTCTCTTCTCTTCTTTCCTTATGCTTCCACCACCCCCTTATTTTTATTCAACACTCCCAATTGCACCCGAGGATACCACCAATACCCTGGATCATTCCAGAGCTCCCCAGGGGGTTGTATCATCCACTTTGGGAACCTCTTTGCCGCCTAACTTCAGGCTGCCTGTGCATGGACTCTTTCCCTTCTCAAATCTACCTCCTGTTTCCTTCAAGCCCACCTTTTATAAGAAGACTCTGCCAGTCACTAGTACCTTATCTCTGAGATTAGGCCAAATTTATTACATGTAAATGGCATGTGTATCTTGTTTGCACATTAGCTGTTGGCATGGTGTTTCCCCTACTCATTAGACTGTGAGTTCCTTGAGAGTTGGGACTGTCTTTTGCCTTTCTTTATATCTTTATATCCCCAGGGCTTAGTACAATGCTAAGAAGACACTTAATAAATGTTTTTTGGGAACTTATTTTGCTGATGCTACATATCATCAAGTTTTAAAGGTTTGCTGTTCATTTTAGTAGAAAGAAGGGAAGGGGAGGAAGATGTAAGAGGAAGAAGCAGGATAGGAATAATGTTTAAAAAAAAGAAAAATGAGGAGAGAACAGAAGGAAAGTCAAGAGGAATCACAAACAGGATAGCTTTGAAAGTTACACGATAAATTTATTATGTACTTGAAAAGTAAGCTCTACATAAGAGATTCACAGTTTCGTGTATAATGCCCTACTTCTGTGTTACAAGGTATATGGATATGTACGTGTATTAAGCTCAGTTATTAAATTTTTTTTTTAAATAATCTAATCCAGTCCCCTCATTTTACAGCTGAAGAAACAGGCCCAACAATAAGTGACCTGCCCAATGTCACAGCAGTAGTAAATGAGAGAAGCAGGATTTGACTGCATCCTGACTCTTGGTCTAGCACTTGTTCTAGTACACCACAGTCCCAACTCTGGATAACTACCTGTGTGATTTAAATTCAGGTGAAGTTGGTATGACTACTGCAAATCACTAGCTTGAGGCATCAATGGTCAACCAGGGCCTTTCTCAATGATTATGAGTCTAGGGTTCCCAGTCTCCTATGTTCCTTCAAAAGCATGAGGAAAGACACCAGGTAAAAGACCAGAAGAAAAGCAGAGCTGGGATATCCATGGGGAAAATCTCAAAGGATCCAGACAACACAAGAGACTTTAGAGATAAAATGTGGAGATACACAAAGTACATCTAGATTTAAGCAGAATCCATAATTATTCCTTTTACATGCATAACCTCATGAAGAGGTGCTAAAAAGACCTCTGGAGGTTGTTTTAATGAAGGGCTATCAATCTGAAAGGTTTTAAGTACTGGAAGAAAGAGATGTATGCTGAGAAAATCTAATGCCTAAAAAGATGTCAAAACCGAATCAATGAGGGTCTAAAGGATCTTTTCTGTCCAAAGCTGTCTTAAGGAATTGGGAGGTAGAGTCAAAATGGTAGAGTAGCAGGAAGCTGAAAGATTCCCCCAAATCTTCAACCTGAAGACAAAAAATGCACCACATAGGGACAGCTAGATAACTCAGTAGATGACCTGACCCTGGAGTCAGGACATTTACTAAATTGTGTGATCCTGGGTAAGTCACTTAACCCAGATTGCCTCAAAAAAAAGGGGGGGGGGGGAATCAAATTCTAGTGAAGAAATCCAAGAAAAAGTTAGTGACTCATTTTTCTAGCCCAGGTCAGCATAAGGAAACAAAGAGGTCTGCAGATACTGAAGATGGAGACCCCCCCCAAACTCATACCAAGGCAACCCCAGACACATACACAAAAATACTTGAAACATTAAGATTACACAGGTAGTCAAATTTGATGAGGCCTGGGAAAGGTTCTGTTATGTCTTCATGGTCTTAACAGAAGAATGGAAAGAAAGGAAGAGGAATACACTAGGTGAGAGGAATGGCATTTTTAGGGGAAAATTATTCCAAGTGACCAGCGTGCACAATCTATACAAACAAGCAGGAGGGGATAAAGGCAGCAGGTAACACTTGAACCTTCCTCTCATAGGAACTGGTGAAAAGAGGAAAGAATACACATACATGCATAGAGTTGGTTACAGAAATACATTTCAGTCAGTGAGGAAATAAGAGGGAAAAGGGACAAAGAAGAAAGGGGAACTAGAAATGGAAGAAAAGCTAATTAAGGGAGAAATTAGTCCTAAAATCAAATTCTAAGAATGTACAAAAAATATTTATAGCTCTTTTGTAGGTAAAAAGAATGGGAATTTGAGGATGTACCCATCAAATGGGGAACTGATAAAAAAAATTATGGTATAAAAATATGAGGGAATACTACTGTGGATAGAAGAAATAATGAATGGAATGGTTTCAAAGAAACCTGGGAAGGCTTATATGAACTGATACAGAGTGAAGCAATCAGAAAGAAAACAAATTATACAATGACAAAATCACTGTAAAGACAAACTACTTTGAAAGAATTAAGAATCTATTTGGTGTGATGACCATCCATGATTTCAGAAAACTAATAATGAAACATGCTGCCCACCTCCTGATAGGAAGGTGAAGGACTTGGAGTGCAGAATGAGAGTGCTCTCAATTTGGATGGGGAGTCGAGGTAGGAGGTGAAAAGGCAGATTTTTGCTCGCTGAAAAAAATATGTATGTATATGTAAATAACTTTTTAAAAAGAAATAAGTAATTGACAAAGGCACTTTGATGAAGAGAAGAATAAAAACCTCTGAACAGGTGCTATAAGACTGAGTTGGCAACAACTGCAAGAATTAAGGCTAGCCACTAAAGGAATTTAGGCAGAATTTTTTAAATAGGGGTGCTGAAGAGGTAGTTGAAGGAACACACCAAAACCAATGGCTATGAGAAGAGTTTCTAAAATTAGACTCACCAACTGTTTTTGCACATAGACACACGATTCCTATTTCACTACTCTTCCATTTCCTCACAATCAGTATGGAACACATTCAAGAAGTATTATTCCCCAGATTAATAATACTGTCAATCATAAACTTTTCCAACCCACTCTATAAATGAGAAAGCTGAGGCCCACAGGGAGCCTGAAGCCATATAGCTACTAATAAATGGGAAAGCCAAGACTCAAAGTGCCTCCAAGTATAGAGCTCTGGCTACCTTTACCCTAACATCTCCAGCCCTCACCTTGAACACTTAAACCGCCTTTCACTTCTGGTCTGGATAGACAAGGGCTATATGAAGCAGACCAGTAAGTGCTATCAGTACTAAAGAGAACAGATATGTCCTTTTAGACAAATCTGCTTATGGAGTAAAGAAATTAAACTTCTCTACATAATGTGGTACTTTAAGACATCTAACCCCTAAAGCTTAGTTCCAATGGAAAGCAAGTTAGAGAGAAGTTCCAATTCCTTTTCATGGACTGAAAAGACATTTCTAGGAATTGTAACAATGTGCTGATGTCCTTTTCATATCACCTTAATACTTAAATAGATTTATTATTTCACCAGTGGGAATATTCTCTCCAAAGATGCAGATCACAATCTTTGTTTTCTAATACTCTGACTCTTATCCATATCCTCCTCCAAGTCCTCTATAGGGGAGGTCCACCTAACATGCTGGGGGCCATCTTTTAGTTCACCTGACATTACACAGATAACAACGACCCACAGAGGCTGTCACTTACTCTGTATTAAAGAAAATCTGCACATGGTAATAGCACTTATAAATAAAACCACTTTAAAGCCTGCAAGGCACTTGAACTATAATAGCTCATTTGAGCCTCAAAACAACCATGTGAGGTAGGTGCTGTAATCATAACTATACCCATTTTACAGGAAAGAGGCTCACAGAATGGTTAAGTGACTTACCTACATTTCCACAAGTGGGATGAAATCTGAAAATGAGCTCTCTTAACCCCAAACCCAGTACTCTAACCATTGGGCAGCACGTCCCTATCTTTACAACAAAGATAGGAATGGATGAGTCATTTTATTGAAGAGGGAATTCCCAGAAAAATGCTGGAAACAATCTTGTCTTCAACTTAAAGCCTTGGAGACCAGCCTCTAGCACTAAAGAGGTTTAGTGACTTGCCCACAGTCTCACAGTCAAGAGAATAATAAAATTATTTATCAAAAAATAAAATTGTACTCATAGCTCATCTTTCTTTCACATACATGTGCCACACAAACAGATTAATGTTTCCTTATGTTCTATTTTGTATCCACAAGGATCTGTATTTGTATATACATGCATATACATATCCACAGACATACTCACACACACACCATATATGTGAGCTCTATAGAGACAAGGGCCACATCTTAATGATTTTAGTATCTATGTACACATTACAAGTGCTTAATAAAACGATGGTTGAATTGAATTGACAAAAACATAAGAATTCCAGTTTACAGTCTTACTTCAACTGCCATGGAAATATCATATCTTATCAGTACCCTAGAACAGACTTAAGGCAGTCCAAAAATCTGTGGTCTCCAAATTTTTTGGACTATGTGAGTGCTAACATGCAATCTTTCTTCCTCATGCCGGAGCAGAAGTTACTGCACCAACCTCAGCTCTACTCCCAACATCTCTACAAAGTGCTGAAAAGTTGCATCCTACAGATGCAAGTCCCCAAGAACTATTCCATTCAATCCACTCTGGCTAGGTCAAAAAAAGGTAACAGAGGTACTGAACAAGAGCCAAGAAATCAAAAAGTAAATTCAAGCTATCCCATGGTACTCAGGAAGCCTTTTCTTCTTTCCATTTTTAAATATAAACTGAATGGAAGCTATTTATAAAAGGGGAAGAAAAGACTGGGAAAATGAGAGAAGTCAGAATTACTTGAAATTCGTTCATCCTGGTACTTTTTGGGAAAGCTGTCCTCAAGAGATAAGGAGCCTGGAGAAACGAGGGAGGAAGCTTAAAAGTTTCTAAGCAATTGTCTCCAAATAAGCCTAAAAAGGACTAGCACACACATGGTCGTGAATTAGAAACTTAAACACCTTCCTTCTACTGGAATACTCAAGTCCTAGAAACTGAAGTCAGCCTTATACAGCAGTATTCACCGCACCCACCATCATTACCACTGCCACAACCGCCATCCCTCCATACCCTTTTCCCACCAGGAAGTCAAGTAAAATTCTAAACCTTGAGTGCCCGAAGTCAATCTGCCCCTAAGAACATCACCACTTTCACACATTTCTTTGACCCACCATCCTCACCCCTTTAAAATGGACTTCAACCTGTAAGCACTAACAGACCTCATTAATACTGGCCATTCTGTAGAAAAGCTGCCCAAGATTTCAATCTCATGACTAGAATTGAAGAAAGAAATCATTTTTATACATTTGGATCGATTTGTTCTTTGTTGTCCTATTTCCGCATAACAGCAGCAAACCTACATGTGAACTTGGATAAAATTTTCAAAATTGTATACCCCTAGGGAAAAAAGTTTAGTGCCTCATCTCTACTACACATAGTAATAAATGAAATGTTTGCTGAACAAATACATGAACGGCTCTTACTATCAAACACAAGCAGTTGGAATGTCAGTCTTGTAATTAAAGATGCTCTGTCTTCCCCATCCCCACTGGACAATAAAAGAGAAGAAAGCAACCGAAACATGGATTGATACAACCAGTTTTCACTAGAATTTTTTTTCTCCTTACACACCACTAGCAAGTGTCATTAACAGGTGTAAGACACATCGAGGGAAGAAGACAAAGAAGACGAATGCATGCTGAATAGTAAAAAGTCACCAATGATTGTATCTTGTGGCACCGGTGCCACAAGTTGCCTATCCCACACAGAATAATCAGACCATGGATGTTTTTACAGGGACTCCACAAGTCTCAATAAAAGGGATGTCGACTCTGGGGTCCCCACATTTTTTTAAAGTTCAATGCGTCATCTCCTCCACAGTTCTCTTGTCACCTACTATGATCGGTCAAGAATCAGAGAGATTTCCCCAATTTTTAATCAGATCTACATGAAGAAAACACAAAGTTCAACCCGATTTAGAGAATTTTAAAATGTCTTCGGTTTCAATGTCTTTATCATACTTCCGAAGTTTCAAGTTGTTTCTTACTGTAACTATTACTACAATACTATTTCATTGACTTAAGCTACAGAAATAACCCGTGGTGAATATTTAAATAACTCCCTTTTGGCCCTGAAGGATACAGAACTGTTTTCAGTGACTCCACCAAACTGGAAGGGGCCTTGTGGATTCTCTGATCCAAGAGTAGATGCGGTTGTTCCTGCCCTGGAAATGCCACACTGCCTACCTGCAAGCACCCCTTTAGAAACTCACTGGCGCTGGTGGAGTTTAAAGCACTTCAAGCCCTCCTGGGCTCTGCCCAAGTGGGAACAGGGCAAGGAAAGCAGCAGCCCGGGCAGCATCCCCTCTCCCCCTCCCCCCACTCTTATCGCGGCTATTCACGAGCGAACGACACTTCTCCAGACCCGCCTGTCCAGCCACAGGTGTCCCCCCCACGACCCGGTCCCCGAGGCCTCCCTCCAAGCCGAGGGGCGCCCCACTCGAGGCTCACCTCCCGCGCCCCCTCCCAGGTGCCGGCCCCGTCGGGTGTCCCCGTCTTCATCTGCCTCTGCCGCGGGTCCGGACACCCTCCCCCCGCCCCGGCTGCTCCGGAGCCCTGACCTCCCCCGGGGGCCCCCTCCCTCACTGTTGTGGCCCCAGGGGCCGCGCGCACTACCCCTCACTCACGCTTACTCACCCTCCCAGGGGGGAGGTGCGCTGCGCAGCCCCCTCCCCACTCTCCGTCCCCTCCCTCCCCTGCGCCCCGCTCAGTTCACCTCCCCGCCCCTCCCCTCTCACGGGCCCCGGCCCTGCCTGCCTCCTCACCGGGCTCCGGCTCCGGCCCGTCCGGGCGGCGCGCTCCGGGGGCGGGTTCTTCTTAGCGGGGTTTCCCCGGGGGCCCGAGGCGGGGGGAGGGGGCCGGGCCAGGCCGGGCCGGGGAGGGGGGGAGGGGGAAGGGGCTGGGGGAAAAGGGGGAGGGGAAGAAGGGGGAGAAAAGGGGAGAAACCAAACCCGGAAAGGGGAGAAAAGGGGGGGGAAAAACCAGAAGGGGAAGAAAGGCCCAGAGTCCGCCCCCTCCCCCCCGCTGCGGCCTGCGCGCTACGTCACCGCGCTCTGCGTCCTCGTCACCGCGGCCTGCGGTCTGCGCGTCACCGCGGCCTGCGTATCTCTCCCTTCGTGGTCCCCC